>CM030888.1:4868769-6068769 GCA_018136845.1 Heterotis niloticus
AATGCAGCTGCGGGTTTCTGGGCAAAGTTCTGTGAAGACAATGGGGGTTCCCCATGCTGCTCTCATCCTGAGCTGAGGAAAAGCTACCGAACCAGACGTGCGAGTCTCTCCGATGTTAAGCAAATTGAAGAAATGAAATAAAGCACCGAGTTCCAGGCTGTAACACAATAAAAAATAAATATTTCCTGACGAAACTGCAGCTTTAAACGGGCATCATCCCTTCAGAAAAAGCAAGACACACTTTTTGGTGTTAGAGTTTCACAAACGCAGGAGCTGTGGGGGTGGAGTGACTGGGACGGGGCTGAGGGGGCGGAATGTGTGACCCCAGCAGTGCTGCTTTGAAGCTCCTCACCTGCTTCAGGCACCAAAATACTGACCTTAGCCATCTGTCCATTTTATTCTGGTCAGGGCCCTGGTGGTCTGAGCTAATAAACTATACCCTGGCAGGGTGGCCACACAAACACACAGAGCAGTTTAGAGTGACCAGTTAACCTAAAACACACCTCTTTGGACTGAGGGAGGAAACACCCATGCACAAGGAGAACATGCAAACTCCACTAAGACTGAGCTGAGTTCGAACCCAGAGCCAAACAGCTGTCTGTCTGTAAGCTCCACTGTATGGTGAGGATTTACTGCTTCCTTGTGTCATTCTCTTTACCACTCGTTTTTCCTCAGAGGAGCCCTTCTTCTGGACTGGGGTGACAGGATCAGAGCTACATCACTGACAGAAGGATAGGAGACAAGGGTATGCGTGTGTGTGTGTGAGAAAGAGAGATAGGATCTAAGATGGAATTCTGCTCTGTCTCAGCAGCTTCTGTCAGACTCCACTGTAAATCAGTAATGTCCTTCAAGTGTTACAGGCATCTTCTGTAATGAGTGCAGACATCATGTGGGTTATTTAGATACCTTATATTATAATAATAATAATAATAATAATAATAATAATAATAATAATAATAATAATGCATCAGTCTAAAGACCACTGAAAGTTTGCTGATGTTCACGGGTCATGCTGGGCTATGCTGCAGTTCTGCCTCCCAGTGTAAAGGCTGACCATGCGAAGCCATTCTGACAACTTAGTTACTAATGTGATTACTTTGTTTGGGTCATATTTGATACAGCAAATTTTTGCAATTAATATTAGAATAATTAATCATATAATAAATACCATTTCTATACTTGTTTAGCATTGCAAATAAAGCAGTTTGGTCACGTAGACCCTTCAGATTAAATAGCTTTACACGGTATTTTATCCTCAGTTGTGTCTGCGATTGAATTGTTGTTTACTTGACACAAATAAGTAACTTTCAGTCTGTGTTTAAGGCCTTGTTCTACTGCAACAACAACAACAACAATCATAATAATAATAGCAATAATAATGATAATAATAAAAATATCTGAACCCAGCACATCAGAGCACACGGCTGAGCTAGGTGCGACCGTGACCCAAGCTTGCCGTTTCCTTTCTTTGTGTTCAACTGAGTTAATTTTTTCCACACTTGTGTTAGAACTCAGTTGTTGTGGACAGTTTTACTACAATTACTCCACAGACCTGAGTGTACCGTGGTAACTAAGAGGTAAACACAGGTGTTTGTACATCTGCTCACACAGGTGAAGGGAAGACCGGACTCGACCGCAGAGGACTGTGATCCCAGCGGAATTCAGCAGCTGGAGGCGATCCGCATTCTGCTATGGGTGTTGTTCTACAGTGCGGCTGCTCTTACATCATCCATCACCGGTGACACCGTCATCCTGTTCATCTACTGTATTTAATGCCTGTGTAAACCTGGGAGTTTGCTTTGATCACCCGGCTCACGGGTATTTATGACACCAATAAGAAGAGGGGTTTGAACCAACAACCTTCTGGTTGAAGTCCACAGTGTTAACTGCTGCCTTCCCCGCTGATGTTCATATGAGAGAAACAAATCCTGCTGGGGGAAGAGGATTCATTTCCAAGTCACCAGCATGGATTTGGGCGGTTTGAATGGTCAGCAATGGGGTTGCTTAATGGTGACCCCCAAAGTTAGGAATTTAACTGCCCAATGAGTGATTTATATGGTTGGCGACTGGATTGGTTAATGAGTTTACAAGGGTAAGAGGATTGGGACCGTCTCAGTTTGTCTTTTCACCTCCTGAAAGGTGGATCCAGTCAGTTTTGTCCATTTTCATGTTAGTAGCTTCACACCTTGGCCTTGACGCATTGTGCCTGTGTCCAGCCCATGTTCAACTCATGTCCAGCCTGTGTCCTGCCCATGTACACTGCCCGTCCAAAAAAAAGTCACACGCTCTAATATTTTGTTGGCGCGCCTTTAGCTTTGACTACGACACACATTTGACATGGCATCATTTCGATAAGTTTATGCAATGGCACAACATTTATTTCCGTCCAGGGCCGCATTCATTTTTTGCAAAGATCTCGTATCGATGACGGGAGAGTTGGACCGCTGCGTAAAGTCTTCTCCAGCACAAAATCCCAAAGATTCTCAATGGGGTTAAGATTTGGACTCTGTGGTGGCCAATCCATGTGTGAAAATGATGTCTCTCTCAACAATTTGAGGCCCATGAATCCTAGCATTGTCATCTTGGAATATGAAGAAAAAAATCCATTGATGGAAAAACCTGCTCATTCACTACATTCAGGTAGTCAGCTCACCTATTTTTCAGGCACATAACGTTGCTGAACCTACACCCGACCAACTGAAGCAACCCCACATCATAAAACCAAGTTAAATCCAGGTGGTGACTTTTTTTGGCCAGGCAGTGTACAACCTGTGTGCCACGCCTATCCCACCTACGCCCAGCTTGTGTGCCACCTGTGTCCTGCCTATGTCCAGCCCATGTCCCACCTTGTCTCCCAAAAGCAGCCTGGGTGTCAGGTGCCAGTCACTCCCGATAATCTCAAAATCAAAAAAGTGCTGAGGAAGATAAGTGGTCTTTGTTGGGCGGACAGCAGCGTTTTAATTAAATATATGAAGAGGCCTCTGACCGGGAGACTCCAAACACAGATAACATCAGCTAATCAAACGGGAGCCAAGAGAGCTTCAAGGGCAGAATTATTTTCTATTATGAATTTCCCAAGGGATTTAGCCAATTTTCTTTATTATGATAGAATCAGCATATAGCAGATTGAATTTGAAGATAATGTCACACAGGGACACGGTGACGCCCCCCAGTAGCATCCTGTAGTCTCCCCCGGCGCCATCTTCGCTCGCTCGCGGACTCCGTTCTCCCGAGGTCGCGCGTGTCCGAAATGCCGTCGCCCGCCGGGGGTCGTTCCCCGGGAAAGGTGCGGTTCTCATTTCCCCGCGTTTCAGCTTTCATTATCAGCAGGAAGTGATGGAATCGGTTCTGAGAGCTTCGGAGAAAGAAAAACACAGACTAGCCGGGATTCGTGGTTCTTCGCTGGGGAAACGGAAAGAAGGAGGCTGGCGAACCACACGGGGACCTACAGGGACGCGCAGCTGCCGGCAGGTGGTGCAGCAGTTGGGATCACCGCTTTGGAGTCGGTTGATTTCGTTCCCGCTGCTGGAGCCTGAAACACAGTACAAACAGTAAAAGGTGGGAAAACCAGCGTAAGTGGTTTAGCTACTCGCCTTGGGGAAGCGTCAGACAAATAATGTTCAATAGCTGTGATTTTCGTTGAAATAAAAAACACCTCCGTGTAGGTCAGATTTCCACCGAGTACAGAAACATCATCCCATCGGGCCCTAGGTGCGAGGTCACCGCCCGCAGCCCCGCTCGGTTTGTTCCAGAAGCCGGCGGATGATTTGTGTCGATTTGGGCCACAAATGAGCTCTTCCCAGTGTAGCTCCAGACGTGTCCTTGCGTTCCTCATATCATTGGCATCATTATTTCTGTCAAGCACCAGAAAGTAACCTTGATTTGGAGGAAACTGCAGGTACCCGGCCCATTGATGCCCACCGCTGCTCTGAAGCAGCAGCAGCAACTACAACAACAGCAATACATATTTAGATATTAATCTTTCCTGTTTTTAAAAGCATAATCCTTTATGTGGGGAGAGATGCCAGGGGTTTGCCAGGAGCAGTGGGAGTTTGGCAAGGAGGCCGGTGGCTCGTGCTGTGACCCCCACCGTCCTCTGTGTCACCGGCAGGTTAATTAAACAGCCGGGGGGGGGTTCACCGATTGTTCTGTGCCGCCCTTAATATTTGCTCACTATCTGATCGGATCTTTCAATTTCCTCCGGCACACAAGGCAGGGAGTTGCGGGAAAAATGTGAGTGGGAGCCCCTGCTGGGAAGTGTTTCATCGGGGGGCATAAAATGTCACACGGCACAGGGACAGGACTTGTTAAAGGCGGCGTTGTCCCCTGAGGAGAGGAGCACCATGGGAGAACGGGGCCCCGCTGGAAGGGGGAGACAGCCCTGTCTTTGTACCACCTGCTGATAAGATCCAACAGGGACCCGGCGCTGCACCGTGAGGCGCCCACTCGCTCTGCTGGGTACCGAAAAAAGGCCAGAAGGCGGGCAGGGGTGCCACAAAGGGGCACGGTGACAGAGGCTGATCACAAGTCAGATGGCGCAGCAAGGGCCCCCCACCTGGGTCACGCCACCATCCTCTCTGAGAAGGAGCACGTGTCCAGTAACAAGCGCAGCCTGTATGTCCCTGTGTGTCCTTGTGTGTCCCCGTGTGCCCCTGTGTGTCCCAGCGTGACCCAGTGTGCCCTGTTTACTCCTGTGTGTCCATGTGTGTCCCACTGCACCCTTGTGTGCCCCAGCGTGTCCCTGTTGATCCCAATGTGTCCCTGCGTGTCCCCTGCTACTCGACGTCAACTTTTATGAACAACATGCTGTATACGGAGCCCTTTTGGTAACTTCTGTCCTTCACTTGTGCGCTTAGAATTGGAAGGGGTGAGTCCACTGTCCCTGTCAACAAGTCCCTCCGGTAGCTACTCATCCTCCTCTTCTTCCTGCAAGAATTTCCTTCTGTTAGTTTATGTGTAGATCCACGCTGAAGATCTGCTTCTTGGTGGATGACACCTCCCCTCCGCGCAGCCTTGCGCGAGCTGTCAACCTGGGCGGTGGCATCACGGCCCAGCAGGGGTTGCCTTTCCCTGACCCGGCCGTGCTGGGGGTCGACGGGGGACTCCCAGCAACCCCGGCACAGTTGTTACGGCAATTATTTCAAAACGCCGAGAAAAGGACTCGCAGAAACTTTTCCCTTTTGAAGTGCGCGGCCTTTTCCACCAGTTACTTCTCTCACATGTATATTTCATCCAGGAATGTACCGCGGTATTTATGAACAAAGCAATAACCTCAGTCTGAGACGGTACCGCGCTGGTACTATAGTTAAAATGGTCAGGACACCTTTGGAGCAGCGGCGGTCTTAAATGAGAAGTGATGTTTGATGTCAGATCCTGTTCTCTGTGCTCCCGCACCCCCTTTCATCTCCCACAATCCTTCAGAATCGGTCCGGTATTGAAACTCAACTGATTTCTCTCGTGCTGTTCAAATATTTTACCTCTCTGCTGTTCAAATCTTACACCTGATGGCTTAATAAATATTACAGGGTACGACTTCAGGTGGATTTATTATGTTATTGCGCCACTAATGCAGGAATGGACTGAATTCCTGTGATTAATTCTCACAATTAGTTTCACACGTACATGATGGATATATTTTCTAACCTCCTGCTCCAATTTATGGCTCTCCATCCTTGTAATAAGATAAGAGAACAAATCGTAGCATAAAATTTCCATGGGAAATGTGTTTTATTGGGACTCGGTAAAGTGCGCATTATTATGAGCGCCACCTTGAGTGAGAATTTACAGTTTATGAAATGAGGGCCGAGGCGTCGGGTCGCTTTTCTCCCGCAGCTGCTTGTAACGTTTTCCCACTTAAGACCGCGATGCTGCTGCTGTTGCTGCTGGAGGTCCTGAGCAACCCGTTTCATTTATTTTATTTATTTCTGCTGCGAATGAGCGTTCATTAATAAAGAACAAAAATGTTGCTTCTTCAACAGCTGAGAAATGCCTGGTTGGTTGGGGGGCTGGATGGCAGGGTCAAGCGGAGAGCCTGGGCCTCTATACTAAGGGCAAACGGCATACAGCATAACTGGCAGAACAAAACACCCCCAGTATCTGGAGACCGCCCTGTGCTCGCACTCCTCACTCCACCCCCCAACAAAGTGTTTAAGACCTAGCATTTGTGCGTGACGATAAAATACCACGGTTTTACCTGTTCCTTGCTGACTGACAGTGTTGCGGTTTGACACCTTTGGGTGAGGAGAGGTTCACTCAGATTCAGAGATTCATTACGGCAAGTAAAGTAAAAACACTGCAGCTCATTCTGCATCATAGAAAATTCATTATTTCAATTTAACCGTATTAAGGAACATGAAAGAATTGTCAGTATTCATTTCCTCATTCTGTCAATTTCACTTTATATAATAATAATAACAGGCATTCGACAACAAGGCTGTGCCTATCCTGCATAACAATGCTGGTAAAGGCGGTGCGGCGCGGGCCTCTGCCGTCTCGCTCACCCGCCGTCCCTCAAAGCAAACAGCGCTCGTGATTTTTCGCCTATTACGCTGGCGATGTTTTATTTTGGTTTCTAACAGGAAGCGGTGCAGTGCAGGAAACAGTGCAGCCGTGAGATGGAGGGTCAGAGGAGGCCGACTGAGCTCTGCAGCGGAGTGGAAACGCGGGAGCGAGACAGAGGAGTATGCGGCGCTGTCTTGGCAAATATAGATATATAACACAGAGAGGGGAGAGCAGAGCAGCCAGCCGCCCAGTGCAGCCGCGCACAAAACACAGAGCGCAGCTGGCGATACCTTCCGCCTGTTTGCAGCCTTCACCGAAACGCACAAGTAACTTTAGCTCTTAATTCTGGACTGTGTGCGGATTTAGGGACATTTCTGTTACCGTTGCCACTGTGGTAAAAAAAAAAAAAAACGTACGCCTCCTCCACAACTCTACAGTGAGGACTGGAAGTGTGTTTGTAACTCATTTGTTTGTAACTTGTTTGTTTGTAGCTCATTTGTCACTCTTTTTTTTGCAACTTATTTGTTCCTAAGTCACTTTTATCGGAGAAGTGGCTGTGAAGTGCAGCTTTTGGGAAGCCTCGCGTTCATCTCGGATGCTTTTGGTTTCGGCAGCATGGACGCTGTACACCAAACTGCTTACAGTGATTTACCTGTTTACTCTGCTGGGGACTTAATAATACATCAATCCTGCGTCAAATCCGAGTCCTTGACGTTCCAAAAAGTTATTTCTTTATATGAAACGAGACCCGTTTTGTTCTCTCGCGTTAATCTGACTCCCAGATGGTTTCCTCTAGATAATACTGTTGTATGAAAGGCCTTGAGGTGACAAAGCAAGATGCTGCCGAAGGGCCGCAAAGTCTCCATGCGACCCAGAATCACGACAAAAGCGCGCGCGTCCGCCCACTGAAGTAAACTCGTACTGAAGTATAGCTGAACATTTCTCCGAGAAAACAGGAAATGAACCCACGTTCAGTTGGCTCCCTTGTTTCGCTTCTCTTTCACCCGAAGGTCCACAATTCTGTGTAACAATGAATGTAAAGACCAGAGAAAACTGTAGGGTGTTTAATAATAAATCTGTTTATTTTACTCATTTTTCATGTTTCTTAGAAGCCCGTGCATGACTGAGGTGCAGTTTATGTTTCTCCATCTGGCAACTCTGACACACCGAGTCATAATAAAATTTATTGTTGTTTTTATTTTGCACAGGATGCTGATGTTTTAATACAAAATCCCAGCTCAAAGTATGAGATGAATGCGATTAATAATGTTTAGGAAATGATCATTTTATCATTCCTTAAGACATATTAAACAAAACCCCGAAGATTAGACTTCAGAAAAGAATGACTGTGGTTTTTGGAAATGGTGCTTAAATGAAGAACCTCATTATGAACAAAGTACAGTGGGAAACATTCAAAGGCATCAGTAAAATGTTAATAGGAAGGCGTCATTCTTTCCTCTCTAAGAAAAAGACTGTGTTGGATTTCCAGGAAAGGGGGGGGGGGGTGCAGGAAAAGTAAAATTAAATAAAATTTCAGGAAGGACACAAAGAGGAATGGAACCAGGACAGAGGCGGGGGGTAAACACAGTAAACATGGACTCTTTACTAAAGCGGGTTTCAGTTCTTCATCTGTTTCGCTTTGTCTTCAGAACGCATTTTTGTCTATGGTGTCTATTATTATTATTATTATTATTATTATTATTATTATTATTATTACAGTCACCATTGTTAGTGCTACTTGTTATAAAAGTCGTGTAGCTCAGCCAAGGCAACCGCCAGCGCTAACAACCATTGTTCATTTAAAATATTATTTTCCCGCTGGTCTTTCCTTAATCGATTTCAGCAGTTAAAGTGTGAAAGGCGAGAGCTGGAGAAATTTTCAGTGGAGTGAAGTGTGAGCGATGCGGATGAAGACAATAGTAACACCCCATTTGCGTGGGCCTGCAGCCGACTGACCCCCCCCATCACCACCCACAAGGACACTCACTAAAGCAGTCCTTCCCACTGAAAAAGCCCTGTGCAGGACCCACGGCTTGTTCAGCCATCGTAAACAGAAGCCCGAAATGTTATCTTCCGACTGCTATGGCCTCAGAGCGTCAAATATTAATATCTCTGTTGGGCCTGAATCCACAGAGGTTTTAGAGTGGTAAAATCCAAGAAGGAAGGAGTGCTTCAGTGAGCGATTTACTCTCAATATATTGTGCTTGGAAAATGTTTTTGTTTCCAGACGGCAGGGCAGAGGTATCAGTACATCACGGTGCTCTTGTATTGGTCACAAGTAATTAATCCGAGCCATAAAAGTGGTTTTCATCACGAAGGCACGGTGGCATCATTAACCCTGGCGGGATACGATCCTCTGCCGTGATCCTGGGCCAACCGCACCGTGACGACACGGCGCGGCGGTTGCTGTGGGCCACCGCCTGTGTTGCTTCCCCCCAGCCTGTGATCCAGCCCGGCTCCGCAGGTCAGAAACTCTGACAGGTGCACCTTAGGGGGCTAACAAGCGGCAGGTGTGGCTAATGGAGAACTTCATGGGCGCCTCCGAGTCTAGCAGGGAAGCAAGGAGGGTGCTGCGTTTTCCGCAGTTTGGGAGCCAGCACCGGGTGTGTTCTGGGTTTAATTTACTGAAATACTGAGGTTGGGTTCCTGAATTTTGGCTGTTGAGTTGCTAGCCGAGTTTCCGTTATGGTGTTGATGTTCTGCATAGTGGGAAAGACCCTAGAAGACCCACAAATCCTTCCGTAATTGTTCCGGTCATTCCCCAAATCCCACACCCCAGCGTGCTACTCAGAGCTTTCAGGCGCCTGCAAAATGTTCCCCTTCCTTCTCTCCTCCCACCTTCCCTGTGCTTCTGCCATTCGCCTTCCTGCAACAAGAAACATCCCTCTTGGACTTGACTCCGAGCTGACATTTCATCGACCTTCATCTCCTGACAACAATGGCATTTTCTGACTCCGAGGCAGATCTGAAAGCTTAACGGAAACTGCTAAAAATGAATATTCTGGAGTGTCCCTGAGCAGCGTCACCCAGCCCTCGCCTGGGTCACGTCCCTCCAAGGCTCTGATCGGCGCCCACCCCGGCGGCGGCGGCGGCCGAGGGTCCGCGAAGACGTTCTTAAAAGCGCGAACGCTCCGTGATCGACGGGCGGCAAAAGCAGCCAAAGTGCTTTCAGATGCTTCGTATTCACCTTTTGAAGTAATCTCTGTTGCTCCGTTCCTTTCCTTTTCTTCCCCCGCAAGGAAAACATTGTCATTTCATGCGAAACCTCTCACCTGTAAAGAGATGATGGACCTGTATTGCAGGAGAGGCCTGATCAAATGCTTCTCTGTCATGAAGAAAGAAAACAGTTCTTCAGACTCTCGAAGCCAGTAGCAGCCCTCAAAGAGCAGCTCTTCACTTTTTCATTAAAGACACATCGAGTCAGCGGGATGGCGTGGCAGGAGACGCCCGGCCAATAAATTAAAGGGAAAAGCAATCGGCGGCAACCTCATACACAGCAATTTAGGCGGCGCCGAAACGTGCCGTTCGCCTCATCGGAAGACTTCGGCGAGCGGAATTTCACCTGATGAAAGTTTGCACTTCTTAGCTCCCCTCCTCCCGGGGTTGGACCGTAATTGGATTTTAGAAGCAATTAAAGACGAGGCTTTGTTTAATTTTCACAAGCGTAAACTGTTGTAATTCTCTGCGTGGACGGCTGATCCTGAGCTACAAAAGGCTCCCGGTTGATGGATGAGTTGTCACTTCTCTGTTGGACTGTGAAAATGAACATAAATCAAACTGAAGACCTAAATCAAAACTATTATCATAGAGGGGGAAGAGTCCTCATACTGGAAAGTTCTTCTTTTTGTGGCGTGACCTTAATATATTTACCCATAAACAGTTGGAAACTTCAACAAAGTGCAGGGCTGCTTGGTGAGGAAGTCAACTGATATTTGTTTGGAAGTCCATTGCTTGTATTGATTACTTTGGAGACGCGGGCACGGTCGTGAGTGTTGCCAGCCGAAAGAGGGAAGCGCCATTTTTCGGACGCACGCGTTCCCCTTTTATGTCCATCCCGACCTGCGAATGTGGAAGTTCGCCGAACGGTCGTTGTTCCTGGCATCCAGGATGGAATATAAACGTTGGTGAGTTACGCCCATCATTCGGTCTGGAGATCTTTTTTTTTGCTCAAGTGCAAGTCTCCCCAAGTGCTCCCGAGATTTCCCGCTTTTCAAACCTCTGCTCATTTCCCTGGGCTTCATATGTGGTGTCTGAGGTTTGACTGGTGTCCATCACCCTTCACCTGCCCTGGGCTGTCTGATCCTCAGCTCCCCGCTGCCTTTTTTCCTGATCCTCTGCGGACCTAGACGGCTCTGTTCTACGGCCAATCCCTTGCGGACCTTCAGGCATTTCCTCCCCGGCCGTCTGCAGAACTTATAGTGAGGAAAGAGAAGTCAAACAAGAGTGACCTAGTTATGACATATCAGCGACTGATGACATAACCACAGAACGTCCTAAATGTTTGAAATATCCTGGATTAAAGTCACGTAAGTGAACACTGAAAAATAACGCATGCGTAAACAATACATTTTTAAAGTGCCAAACTTCTTCCTTTTCCCCTCCAATCCAAGTGGATTAGTTGCCTTTTTCATGTTTAAATTACATTTATTCTGTTACCCCGCCAACAATGAATACATACAAAATTTTACGGTTATATACACGCTGTCTGGCCACAAAAAAGCAACACACTAATATTTCGCTGTACCACGTTTAGCTTTGATTCGCCACGGCATCTTTTCGATAAGCTTCTGCAATGTGACAAGATTTGTTTCCGTCCAGAGCTGCATTCATTTTTTGCCAACATCTCTTATTGATGATGGGAGAGTCGGACCGCTGTGCAAAGTCTTCTCCAGCACAAGATCCCAAAGATTCTCTATGGGGTTAAGGTCTGGACTCTGTGGTGGCCAATCCATGTGTGAAAATGATGTCTCTCTCATGCCCCCTGAAGCATTCTTTCACAATTTGAGCCCCATGAATCCTGGCATTGTCATCTTGGAATATAAAGAAAAAATCCATTGATGGAAATACCTGCTCATTCAGTATATTCAGGTAGTCAGCTCACCTCATTTTTTGGGCACATAACGTTGCTGAACCTAGACCTGACCGACTGAAGCAACCCCACATCATAACACTGTTAATCCAAGTGGTGACTTTTTGGCCGGGCAGTGTATATATACAGCACATGTATCTCTCTTTCTCTCTCTCTCACACACACACACACACACACACACACACACACACACACACACACACACACACACACACACACGTGTATCTATGTCTGATAATGAGGCCTGATGGTTGAGTCCATCCACTGTCTATGCACTTGTGTACAAATGGAAAAGTGAACCGTGTGTGTGATTGAAACACTGCGCACGTCCCGCTGTGGACCACAGTGATTTGTAAGGTGTGTTAACACTGAAGTCTATGTTAATTTATACTGTAATCCTTATGTTCAATCTCTTGGCAGGACGTGCAGCGAATGGAGACGGCATAATAAGTGGCACGACGCTGCGATCGCCGAAGCCGGACCAGGGAAATATTTCTCGTTCTTGCTTTTCGCATTGAAGATGTTTACAGAGAGGCTGACTGTTCACAGCGTCACGTCCGCCTCTGTTTGGCGGCTCCGGACCCGTCAGAGTTCAGCAGACACGCGTGAAGCTGTCAAGGTGTCAGGATTCGATAAGGAGAAGCACAGTGTAGTGCTGAACAAACTGAATGGGCTATTATGAATAAATGAAGCTACATATTAGACTGTGTTTCCCTTCAGGTGTCACAAAGCGCCTGTTTACTGGCAAAATTTGTGAGTCTTGTGAGGTTTGGCTTATAGAGTGATGTAACCCCATCCTCGTGGTCTAGTACGCTTAACTTTACCCGGCCGTGCAGGCGGGGGGCGGCTCTGCATTCTCGACATTTCATTTCCCGCCTCCGTCAAACCGCTCGGCTATTTTCAAAATTTTGGCAAGCGCGAGAAGGGGAAAAGAGTCCTTGTGGAAGTTTGAAAAAACTCCGGCTCTTATCTGAGTTTATTCTGCCTCGCAGAATAATGTGTTTCCGTCATCGTGGCCCTGATAGGAAACGGCGGCTTGTGGAGCTGTCAGCGGCACAGATTGACATCGGCGCCGTCTAACTGATGGAGCTTCAAAAGCAGATCGGAATCGCTCGTGTGTGTGTTTTGTATGCGTTTCAGAGAGAGAGACACAGAGAGACAGAGCTTAGCTGTTACATGTCCTTAAAACTCAAGGCTCCCAAAAGAACCCACGTGACTTAAATCAAATCCATAATTATTATTAAACCTTTATTCCTGACACTTTTCTCCAAGGTGACTTGGGCTGCGAGGTTTGTACTCTGAGCTGCTTACACCGATTTACTCATTTTTACACCAGGGCACTAGAGCAGCGGTGTAGACCCAAACCCATGACCTACTGTTCCAAGTCATTGGCTCTGACCACTGTGCGACCTGGACGCACATCATTGAAGTTCGCAGAGCGATCAATCTGAATATTTACAGTAAATGCTGTGATCAATGTAACAGCTTCATATCCCATAATGCTTTTAGCAAATTAGATTATGAATGACTGGACCCCAATAACTACATGTCCATCTCATATTGTGATTGGATGACACACTGTACTGTATATTCGAGGACTACAGTATATTCGACTACATTATTAGACCTCTTATCCAGCCGGGAACTGACCCAGTTTCTTTTACAGCACCGCTGTAAATATCGCTATAAAACATAACTGCACTTCTGCTTAGCGGAACTGTGGAACATCGCTTCATTTTTTTAATCTTAACACGAGAGCTGATTTAAAAATTCCACTATTAGATTTGATGGCAACACCTGAGATCTGCAGGTGGAGTCGAGATGTAGAAAAATCCATCGTGTGATGTAAAATGGCATTTGCCGTAGTGCACCGTTTTGGCGCCACAACGGCCTGCGGCGCATCCTCATTGTGAAACACAGTTTTACCGCGGTGCTGTGGGCCTCCAGTCTGTGTCTGAGGTGAGTGTTTGTTCACAGATCAAATGCCCCTTCTTTATGGAGCCGCTGTGCTCCTCATGCTACTGATTTGTAACCCCTGCGTGGATGGGCGGTCCACCACATACCGGAAACGTCCACATCACACGGTCCTGTTTAGTTTGTTCACATCCCACTGTGCAAGGCAGCAACCGGATATCTCCATATGAAGGTCAGAGTTTGTAAAAAACACAACTGCAGCTTTAGCGTCACAATCGCTCATTCCACGTTGGTACAAGTTTGCGTTTGCCGGTGCGGTGCCCTTGGCGCCACGGCGCAGCCCCGCACGGTAAGAGCTCATCTCGTGGCGTTGCTCCTTTAAATGGCGAGATCCCTCGTGCCTCGTTCCGCCTAACAGCATGTCATTTGTTTGGCGCCCGCAGCATCTGCCGCCGCAGCAGCCAGGACTGGGGGTTTGAAAGCCGTGTTCCCCGCATCTAGAAAAAGGTTTCAGAAGCGTCATCCCACACACAATTAAGCAGATATGGGGACTTTGCCAAGGAATTCAGGAGGGGTTCGGAACAACCGTCTGCGAAAAAGTGGCACAAACGCGGCCGCGGTGGCGCTTGAGAGGCCGCCAGGATGGGCCTTTGTTGCCATTTCTCTTCAGGCCTCCCATACTAAGCGGGATTTATACAGCGGTTTTGTGCACCGGTCCGCCATCACATCAGATAAATGAATAATATTGATGACAGCAATAAAGAAACGGCAGAAACGCAGGATATTTCTTTATTCCGTATATGTATTTGTGGCGACCGTTACGATGAGCTCGAGCATTTACCGAGCATTTACTCGTCTGAATATGGGGACGCCTCTATGAAATGAAATTTTCCTCCCCCAACTGCAATTTCCTCTTAGCACTCGCAGCTCTTAGAAAGGCCTGCTTGACTCGGGGGCGGATGAATGGGAAACTTTAGATGCATCATTTCAGCACAGGGATTAGTGCTGTAATTTACTTGTTGTGGTGGAAAGTGGGATGAGTACAGTGAGGGAATCGGATGAATCCTGGAAAGGCATTATGTACGATGTCGTGTGTTCATATTAATATTCTGTCCCGACTAAATGGACGGGTCACGCTGTTGGGTGAAGCACGGAGCGGCTGAATGTTTCGTCCCAGAATGCAACGCTCGGCTAATTTGCATGCGGTAGGAGACGAGCGCCGATGAGCCGACATCGTGGCATCCTAGGCGATCGTAAAGACATTTTGTAAACATCCGAAATGTCAGTTTTTCAGTACTGGAACCAACGCATTTGCTTCTGCAAATTCTATCTTTGATGAATTTTGCGGGTTTCCTGTTTGCCTGCAGAGACACAAGGACGATGCAAAGATTTTTAAGTAAAACACAAAACGCTGATGACATTTCTCTGGTAAGATTACGTTCTGAGGGGTCAATTACGGCATGAATGTTATAGAGATTTTTCCACGGTGCCCCCGGCATGACGTATGTATTATGTTTAACTGTACTTTTGCTGTGGAGCTACTCACACCTGGGCCATGGGCGGGTGTCTGGGGGTTGACCGGGCATTGAAGATGCTCCTCTGAAACCAGGTTTCCTGCAGGTTTGATGCCTCGATGACAGACCGATGTTGGCGTTGGAAGCTACACTTGGTCAACATGCAAGGTCAAACCTTGGTGAGAACCAGAACCAGACCTGCTGTCCAGTTCAGTGAGTCACGCAGCTTGTGCAGACAAATGGTCCCATCTGTGGTGCGAGGAACAGACAGTATGAGGAGCACTTCTGATGGTAGCTCAAATGTCGCGTCCCGCAAGGCCTTGCTCTCCATCACAATTTGACAAACATGCAAAATCCAGCAACGGCACCGAAATCCGCTTTTCCGTTCCCAGAAGGTTCAGTAATTTAATAAGGAAAACAGGTTTAACGTGTTGAGAACCTCTGCGGATCTTCATCATCCATAATGCAATATCCTGAGGGATATGAAGTGAGAACACCATGTGTGGTCAATGTTTGGCTATTTTCCCTCAAGGGGAAGAGAGGCAAAAAGAGAAGTGCTGAGCAGCCCGGTGACTGCAGCTCCTGTCCTCAGCCGGACAATGAAGTGTGAAACATGCAGCATCCTGGGATCTCTTCTGTTCCTGTCGGCCTGCAGTTCTGCTCGGGGGACCAGCTGAGTGAAGGGGTCATTTAGTTCAGGGAAGGACACGAGATATGGAAACCGGCTGGGAGGAGAAATACAAGAAAGAGCTGCTGGTGGAGGACAGGAAGGCCACAGGTAACCTTTGAAGGTGTAGCAGGTAGCGCAGACAAACTGCGCTGCTGTAGAGGTACTGATCCTCAGCAGGCCAGCAGAGAGATGATGCAGCATCAGCACAGCGGAAAAATGCCCAACCACATGCAAATGACCAGAAGTGACACAGACGCACGTCGGCCACTTCATCAGCATCAAACAGTCATTTCGTCATCATAAAGTACATCGGTACTTTGGCGATGAGTGCATTACCTACAAGGGAGCAGGCGTGGTCGTGCAGCCGTGCGGAAGAAAGCGCCAGTACCGGCACCTCTGTTCTTCTTTAACAAGAGGCTGGCGGCTATGAGCAGAGCGCCACCCGGCTGCAGGCCGCGATGCCGATCGGCGCCGTCACGTCTCCACCCGCCCGCACATGAACAGCCCAGCCGCACAGCCAACTGGACCTGCTGAATTACTGAGTTAATTGAAATGGGTTCTGTCTTTTCCTTATTACTGCAGTCAGCGATCGATTCATTAAAACATTATTATATCTCCGCTGTATCACTGCAGCTCTGTTTGTAGGGCATCATTTATGAAATTGGTTCAGTAATGATTCTGATGGGGAGCTTTTTTCAAATAATCCATGAAATTAAAAATGAAAATGTTATTTAATATGTTGGTTGCGGTGAAAAATACTTGTTTATAATGCAGGACACAACGTGAACCGAGAGCACCGCTATATAAATGAAAAAAGGACATTTATCAAATGTCTGGCCTATTTAAATGCACGTGTGGAATATTCCTTTATTTGTAAGTTTATTTGTTTATTTGCAGAGAGTTGAAGGTGACATGGATGAATGAGTGAAGTCAGTCTTCCCGGAATAAATTTCCACAAAATGCAGGCAAATCAAACCTGCCGCTGTTTGGGAAATGAGAGGCCACAAATGTCAAAAGGTTAAGAAAGTTAAATGAAACGTTTTGAAAATTCAATTCATTCATTCATCCATCCATTTAAAATGTATGGCGAGCAGTTACTCTAGGAACTCTTTTGTGGCCGTTATGAAAAAGACATCCGTGTAAAACTATCTTTGGATGTAGTCAACGGATTAAAACAAGAAATACACTGCCCGGCCAAAAAGAAAGACACACACTCTAATATTTTGTTGGACTGCCTTTAGCTTTGGTTACGGCACGCATTTGCCGTGGCATCCTTTCGATAAGCTTCTGCAATGGCACGACATTTATTTCCGTCCAGAGTCGCATTCATTTTTTGCCAAGATCTCGTATTGATGATGGGAGAGTCGGACCGCTGCGTAAAGTCTTCTCCAGCACAAAATCCCAAAGACTGTCAATGGGGTTAAGGTCTGGACTCTGTGATGGCCAATCCACGTGTGAAAATGATGTCTGTCTCATGCCCCCTGAAGCACTCTCACAATTTGAGCCCCATGAATCCTGGTATTGTCATCTTGGAAGAAAAAAATCCATTGATGGAAAAACCTGCTCATTCAGTACATTCAGATAGTCAGCTCACCTATTTTTCTGGTACATAATGTTGCTGAACCTACACCCGACCAACTGAAGCAACCCCACATCATAAAACCAAGTTAAATCCAGGTGGTGACTTTTTTTGGCCAGGCAGTGTACAACCTGTATGCCACGCCTATCCCACCTACGCCCAGCCCATGTCCCACCTTCTCTCCCAAAAGATGACTTTTTTTTGGGCTGGGCAGTGTATTTTTACAGTGTAAGAGTGAAACAGGAACAAAGAAGTTCAGAAGCTGCGGTGTCTCACCAAAGCCTCCCTCCAGATGTCCCGTTCGCACCCAGTAATCTATGAGCTACGCCCACTGATGGCACCAAGTACCGCGTTTTACTGCGGTTGATCTGTGCTGTTAAATATATGATGACGGTAAGTAATTGCCTGATTAATCTTTTCCCTTCAGTTAGACCGAGCGATAAACATCTAATGATGTTATACTAATGTACTTGGATTCTATCAGCTTCTTTTCTTTCCAATTTTCTCTCCGAACATGACAATGGCTACATTAAAAATGCAGCAGCGCAATTTCACAGCGCGGCTCAATTACGTGTTCAAGATGCGGTGTCGTTTTCTAAATTGTAGCTGCTAACCGAGCAGCCTTGCCGAGGTTTTCCAAATGGCTCGCCGAGCCTTTCGGCAGGCCGGCGCTCCTCGGGATGAGGCCGTTTCCCACGTGGCCAAGAGCACGGCGGTCGACGCGTTGGGTGTAAAACTTTCCACATCCGCTGCCCGTGCCTGGGAGGCCGGCTTGGAGGAGATGTTAAAAATCATTAAAAGTGGAAAATCCGTGACAATAATGTAATATCTAACGCTTTTGGTGTCGGGGAGGAAGTTATTGCCTCGAAAATGACACATTTCCTTGTGATTCTCAGCTGGCTCACATTAAGACGCATCATTGGCCTCCAGAATTGTTGGGCCCTTCGAGAACGTGAATTTTGACGCTCTACTCAAAGGGAATGGTGACTGGAACCCAAACTGGCCTCGCTGGTATGTTACCAGTTACCATAGTAACCGCAGCGTCCGCAGCACTTGTGTAAACTCGTAATTTGGTGAACAGTGATGGACTTCTTTCCATCATCAATAATAGATATAGTTTTGATTTTTAGTTATATTGCCGGCTGCGTTATAATTTTTGGGTCTAAAGGAACAAATGGGAGGAAAGGGAAGTTAAATTCACGCTTAAACACATCGGCATCCATATTCCGGGGGGATTCAGATGCACTCAACAAAGACGCTGCATCACTTACAGTAACTGCCCATGCTGTAAGCAGGACCCTTTCACTGTATTAGTGTGGTCTCTTATTCACCACTTGAGGTGCGGTGGGGTAAGCTGGTGCTTTGCTCACCTGGGCTGCTTGCCTGATGTGGGGTTCAAGTCCAGCTCAGGGGTGTGTCTGGAGTTTGCAGGTTCTCCTCCATATTTGCACCCCTCTAAGGAAAAAATATGCAGGAAGGAAGCAATGGCAAACCACTTCTATTCCTCCTTGTCTTGAGAGCCCTGCCGATGGCTGCCTAGGAATCAGACATGACTCAATGGTACTTTCCAACTTAGTCACCACTGAGCAGCAAAGGTAGAGAGATGTCTGGCAGATGCTTGATGGTTTGTGACAATAACAGAAATGTACGTGCGTGACCTAAAGACACCGCACCCTTAAGTCCTGGGTGATCCACAGAAACATATGGACACCAGAGAACTGATGGTGAAATTTTTGCTCAAAGCGCACCCAACAGTTGAAGGTGTTGGCGCTACACAAATTTAGCAAAAATGAAGGGAAACGAATACGGAAACAGAAAATGTCACCAAAATCTCACCTATATTCATATCCAACAATAACAGGTCAACAGGTCATCTTTCTATTCCTATTTGACTCAGAGCAAAAATAATCGAATTATATGACACAAATATGCAGAAGACATAAAATACATTGAATTAAGAGTTTTGCGTTGCTGTAATGCCGGGAGGTCATTCAGGACCCCCTCCAGCCTACCTGGCACTTTAAGTGGAGCACCGCGCACAGCAGTAGGTGACTAAATTCAGGATCAAACCTCCTGAGTTAGGTGGGGACCCACAGGTCAGTGGCACACTGAGATAAACATAAGCATCAGACAGAAAGTGAAATGACGGTTGAAGGGAACGCAAGGGACGTGGATTTGAGGTCATCGACAGTCTGAATGCAAGAATAACAACTAATGTGCAACACACTGAGATGTACACTGTGATAAAGGCCAGGGGCACACAGTGTTGCATATTCACCTGTAGGCCACAACATTAAAACCGCTGACAGGTGCAGTGAATAACATTGTTTATCTCATTACAGTGGCACCTGTCAAGGGGTGGGGAGATGTATTGGGCAGCAAGTGAACAGTCAGTTGTTGAAGTTGATGTGTTGGAAACAGGAAAAATTGCCAAGTGTAAGGATCTGAGTGACTTTGACAAGGGCCAAATTGTGATGGCTAGACGACCGGTTCATCTCCAAAACACCAGGTCTTGTGGGGGGTTCTTGGTGTGCAGTGGTTAGTACCTAGCAAAAGTGGTCCAAGGAAGGACAACCAGTGAACTGCTGACAGGGTCATGGGCACCCAAGGCTCATTGATGGGGAGCAAAGGCTAACCTGTCTGGTCTGATCCCACAGAAGAGCCACTGTAGCACAAATTGCCAAAACCTTAATGCCGGCCATGATAGAAGCGAGTCAGAACACACAGCGCATCACAGTTTGCTGGATACGGGGCTGCGTTGCTGCAGACTGGTCAGAGTGCCAATGCTGTCCCCTGTTCACTGCCGGAAGCGCCAACAGTGGGCACGTGAGCATCAGAACTGGACCACGAAGCAATGGAAGAAGGCGGCCTGGTCTGAGGAATCATGTGGGTGGCTGGGTGCGTGTGTTGTTTACCTGGGGAAGAGATGGCAACAGGAAGCACTGTGGGAAGAAGGGAAGCCGGCAGAGCTGGTGTGATGCTCTGGGAAACGTTGTGCTGGGAAACCTTAGGTCCTCCTGTTCATATGGATGTTACTTTTGACCCGTACCACTTACATAAACATTGTTGCAGATCACATACACCTCTTCATGGCAAAAGGATTCGCTGCCACACTGCAAAAATTGTTCAGGAATGGTTTGAGAACCATGACAAAAAGTTCAAGGTGTTGTCTTGGCCTCCAAATTCCCCAGATCTCAATGTGATCGAGCATCTGTGAAATATGCCGGAAAAACAAGTCCAATCCACAGAGGCCCCACCTCATAAGTTACAGGACTTAAAGGATCTGCTGCTAACACGTTGGTGTCAGATACCGCAGGAGACCTTCAAAGGTCTTGTGGAGTCCATGCCTCGATGGGTCAGAGTTGTTTCGGCAGCACGAGGGGGACGCAATATTAGGCCGGCGGTTTTAAGGTTGTGGCTGATCGATATATAAACGCATATTTTCCTATTGAGCAGGAGCACTCTTGAATCACAGAGACTTTCCACAGAGTCCTTCATCACTTTAACAGAAGAAGTCTCTCGGAGAACAGGTTGCGCCGCTGAATTTTCCAGAAGAAAAAAAATCGGTGAATGAACTCCGAGGAGAAAGAACGAGGATCAGAGCATATAAAAGCTGTCCATGCGACTTGGGCCCAGATCTCCCTCAGCTCTTTTCACGCTGCAAAGGTTCTTCTAAACCTTGAAAACAATAAATCCTATATAATTATTCTCTGTTATTTACAGCACAATGGCATTGGCGAAATAAGAAAAAAACCCCAGTTATGACCGCACAATTTTCAAGTGTTGTCTTTTGTCATGTTTCTGGCTTGTGAGCTCAGCAGACATGGATTTAAACTGTGGACAGATGGCCTAATCGAGCATTTAATTGCATGGCAAAATAATTTTGTTTTATGGTTTTTGTAAGATGAATCCTGCCAGTCTTGAGCAGCCCCACGGCAGCAGAAGCTCCCACGGACGCGTGGGGAAAGTGACAGCGCGTATGGGACTGCAGAAATGTGTGCATCCTGTGTGTGTGTGTGTGTGTGTGTGTGTGTGGGCAGCATCCCACCACACTGTTCACTGCATGCCAACGCCCCCGCAGTGTTAACCGCTCCGCTGCCAGTGCCACGCGGCTCCACGCGGCCTGTAAACAAAGGACTCCCGTCCACTTATTACATTAAATGACTATTTCAACTTGAAGGCTTTATTACATCGTAAAACGCTTGTTTTCTATTAGCGAGAGGAAGGTTGTCGGGCTTTCATGTCCTCGTGAAATTGCACCAAGGCGAACGTAACAAGCGCATTTGCACGCAATTTACCTTTACGCACAAAATGTGGTTTATAAAGGGGCACGGGGGGCCGTATTACTAGCATTTAAAGTGCATAAAGAAGCTGATGTGATATTCATGGCGCTGCAGAGAGAGAGCCTCTGAAATAATGTGAGTTCAGCATATGCAGGTGCACTGTAAAAATACTGTAATGGTGTGTGACACGGAGGCATCGCAGGCTACTGGATGTCCAGGGTGTCCAGATCAGTGTGGTTGGATGCATCTCTTCTTTTTATGTGCGTTGCCTTGGGAAAACCTATTGTTCAGATTCAAGGTGCCGCAGCTTCCGCACCGCAATGACATCACACCCAAGTTTCCACTTAGAGGACGTGGGGACATGTGGGCCGTCGCCTTATAAAACCCGTAATTAAATGTTTTGTTTGGACGCGAACAGACGGCCGCCGTTCCGGGCGCTTGGCTGCGCCATTACTGCTCCATCTGAGAGCGCCCCCCGGGGCAGCGGCCAGAAACACGGTGCCGTACAGTGCGATGCACCGCAGTGGCTGTGTCTGAATGGCTGCGCTGTCACCATTGTGGGGCGACCGCAGGGAGAGCAATTACACGGCCTGCGTGCGCTTTCTTTGCTTTTCCTAGCATGGCGACGTCCGCCTGGGCTCTCGGTCCTGGGCCAGAGCCGCAAGGACAGACACGATGACAGAGGCCCGCTGACGGATGCTGGCGATTACCAAGGTGATCGCTCGTGCCGTTGGTAAAATTGAGGAGGAGGGGGCGGCCTTGCTTTGAGGTCACAGTACAACAAAACAACGGCAGCAGAAAGGTGATGTTATAATGGGAAATTAATGTACGGAACAAAAACAGCGCGTGTAACGTACGGCGCAAACTGCAAACTTGATTTCCCGTCCGTGTTTTCGATTCCCTGAAGGTCAGTTAAAAAAAAAAAAAAAAAAAGGATTTTAAATGTTGACATCTCATCAGAAGAGCGAGAGTTTGTGCCCACAGGTGAAGGAAAAGGTAGCAGCGTCACCTTGTTCAGGGCTTCAGGCTCAAGCACAAGCCACTGCTTTTAAAGTTAAACTGTGCTACTGCTATAAAGACAATTTGTCCTCTTTATTGTTTCTTCAGTATATTTCTTAAGAGTTTGAATTTTGAATTTTGATTTTTTTTCCTATGCAAGCTACACTGCCTGGCCAAAAAAAAGCCACCAGCTGGATTTAACTTGGTGTTATGATGTGGGGTTGCTTCAGTTGGTCAAGTCTAGGCTCAGCAATGTTATTTGCCCAAAAAATGAGGTGAGCTGGCTACCCGAATATACTGAATGAGCAGGTTTTTCCGTCAATGGATTTTTTCTTTATATTCCAAGATGACAATGCCAGGATTCATGGGGCTCAAACTGTGAAAGAGTGCTTCAGGGAGCATGAGAGAGACATCATTTTCACACATAGCTTGGCCACCACAGAGTCCAGACCTTAACCCCATTGAGAATCTTTGGGATCTTGCGCTGGAGAAGACTTTACACAGCGGTCCAACTCTCCCATCATCAGTACGAGATCTTGGCGAAGAACGAATGCAACTCTGGACGCAAATAAATGTTATGACATTGCATAAGCTTATTGAAAGGATGCCACGGCGAATAATCAAATCTAAAGGTGGTCCAACCAGATATTAGTGTGTCACTTTTTTTGGCCGGGCAGTGTATAGGTGTGATACTCTCTCATGACAGTAGGTTAGGTGTATTAAAAGCATTTTTTTCTTAGGATATTTTCAACTTACAATGGGTTTATCAGAACATAACTCCATCATAACTCGGGGACCATCTTCACCGCACAGTTTGTACTGTACACAGCCTAGGCATAAAACCCAAGAACCTCGTTCTGCACTGCACCGTTTACATCTCCCCGTGTCGCACTGCTGCGCTGCTTCGGGGGAATCTGAATGTCCACAGCTGTCAGATGCGTCCACATCCGCTGGCTGCAACCCGTCGTACCCCGGAACAGCGACGCCATCAAACATCCACAGCCTCTGGCCGCTAGTTTGTCACACTGTCAAATGTACTAAACTGCTCAGCTTGTGCTGTGGTCCAGCATGACCTCTGACCCTGTGCCATGCGGGCATCCCACACTACCAATATTATGCCACCTTGCGTGTGGAAAAGGGCCGGTGATGTTGAGAGAACACTCATACCCATAGAGGTCTGATCCAGCTTTGTGTCGCTTCCCACACAGATAGCCCTGCGGACAAAATAATAAAATAATATAATGGTGGTTGGGACAATCACCTTGCAGCTTAAAGGCCTTGTGTTTGAATCCCACCTCCTGCTGGAGTGCCCATAGTCAAGGTACTTGCCAGCAATTGATAGAGTAAAAATTACCCTGCTGTACAAAGGGATAAATCAGTGTAAGGTGGGTAGAGCAGTGTACAAATCTCATACTGTACATCCTGTTGGAGTCACTTAGGGGATAAAATGTATGACTGAATGGTTTGTCATTGACCATGTGGGTGGTGGGACTCTCCTTCCAGAGAGGAGAAAGCTGATGCCTGAAGGTCAAGTGCAGCACCAACTGGAGACCAGAACCTCGTCTGCACTCAATGAGTCGAAGACACGGACGTGTTTGACTCCATTTTCAGGATATCAGATAAACAATGAAATGCCCTGGAAAGGAAATCTGATCCGTCTCCACTTTTTTACACAGGCTTGTGGTCTTATCGATCTCACCTCTCGATCAGTATTGGAAATATAATTGGATATTGACCTGATGCTGCTGTATCAGGAAGAGAGAAGGAGAAGCGGAGGAAGGTGAGCATGTTAACAGACGGTGTGATTCGTGTCCGAGCCGTGGCAAACAGACTGAGTGCGAGATCCCATTATCTGATGCGATCGTCGACGATGTGGGCCGGTGATTCCAAGAGGACGCCGCATTTGTTTACCCACATTCCAGCACCGGCTTCCCGCTCACCCAGCGGGGGGTCAACCACAGTGGGGCGCCGCTGTCAGTCCCCCCCCCGCAGCAGGTGACTTATTTGAATATTCAGTGCGCAGTCAAAATGAGGCCCCGTGATGCTGTGTCCAATCCCACATCCACAGCCCCCGTCCCCTCCTTCACAGTCCAGCCACAAGCAGTGACATATTGCCCTCTCACCCCAATAGTCCTCTTTATTTGCATATATTTAGATATTTTCTGCTTATAGTGTGTTGAGCGCAGGCAGGTGTGACCGGCAGAGCAGGAAGGTGATGACAGGTGAGTGTCGGAGCGGATCGGATCCATCCAGGTGAGTAACCTTTCGGGTGCCAGAATGATACATATAAAATAATAAATAATAAATCAGGTACGAAATGTATTATTATACATTATTGGCACTTTCCTCTGAAGTGATTTCAAATGTAAGGACTGTGTGTTATGTTACTGCATCAGGTCGGGGTAAGCACCTCGGTCAGGGTTACTACAGCAGGAGGTGGATTTCAAACTTTCTTCTGCAAACTGACACCTGCAGCAACTATGCTTTACATTTAATTCATCTTATGGTTGCAGGAGAAAGTAAAGATGGAAGTGTTTTGTTGAAACTGCTGTTTTTTTTTTTGGCCTTTCGCGACACATTTCTGAGGGGTTATTACTATTGATGACAATTATTCAACCTTGTTAGGATCATGGAATTCAAGACAAATACAAACCGGTGTGGCTGGAGGAAATCAGCTCTTCTGACCGACGTGTTTAATATTTTGGTTTTCCAAAAATCATACAGTCGTCCACGTCATCCACAAACACTAGGACTGAGCAAGTGGTAAGCCCACCCTGAACTGCCAGAAAAACAAACAGATGGACTTTGGATCAAATTAAAGCAGAAGGAGAGAACAAGCAGCAGCCAGATGGATGGACTCGATCACAGCGACGATGGGCACGCCCCTTCCAGCACTAAGGACAGAACTCTCTGGAAGGACTCAGTACATGTGGTGAAGGAAATATAACCTCAGAAATAAATGGAACACCGTATAGTTGCATAAATCTTAAACTCCCGCTGAAACATCACGGTGTGTTTCCCCGAGAATCCACTTTTCAGCATACAGACCCATCACGCGAGTGGTGAGCCGTTCCGAAGGCTGGGTGTTGTGCAGCAGGAGAAGAGAAGTTGCTTTTTGTATGACGCGTGAGTTTAGAGGTTCCTACCAGAGCAGAGGCAGAAGTGATTGCTTGGGTTTGACTGCAGCAGCTGGACCCCCTTCCGGGCCACGGGTTACAGGGCCAAGCATCGTCTGCCCCCTTCATCTGTATTGCGAGGAGTTTCACAGCTTTGTGCATAATAGATCATAATAAATAACCGCACAATCCTGAGAAAAAAGCAGAGAGATCTTCGAGCAAAAGGGCGCCAAGAGCATTTTTAACTGCTCAGCTTTTCATGTTTGGTGATGCAGAAGTGTGGACTTGCTGCAAAACCAGTGTATTAATGATGCACTATCTTATAAAGCACAAAACAGCATTTCATATTTCACACTTTTATGTGTCTCACTCTGCTCTAATTGTCACTGTATGGAATCCCCATATACCAGGGGAGTTCTGAACGCATATAGCCATGCGCTGGAAGCTCAGCTGGAAATCTAACAACATCCTTTGTTTCCACCCGATTGTCCTTTCCCATATTTTTTAAAATCGTGCGCTTAATGGTGACCATGGCAGCATGGGAAATACACAAAAATGAAGAGCTGAACTGAATAGAATTGAACTGAACAACCACTAAAAGAGAGTGAGTGAGTGAGAATTGAATAAACAGCAGTGGAAGGATGATGAGATCATATGCACAGGCGAGGTGAAACCCAGGAGGTTGTGTGGTCATTGCCTGGCTGTTTGCATGTCTTTTGATGCTCAGATGAAGCTCCGCAGAACCACCGAAAGCTCCACTTTGATGGCAGAAGATGCAAACAGTCGGCCGCATCTCTTACTCGCTAGAGCTCCTCTATTGGGGCCATACCTTTATGATCACGGCATGGTAAAACGGGGGCAAATTTAGCATCCATTCAGGAAACGCTGTAATTCAGTGCCGAATTCTGGAAAGCGGCACCACCAGCACCAGAGCAAAAGTCGCCGACAATGAGGCAGTAATTGGACCGATTAGTGGAGGTATTTGGATCCGCGTGAAAATGAGGAGCCGAGTTTCACACCCCGAATCTAAAGGCACCGACTTGTTTAAAAATCTCAGCTGCTTCGCGCACATTCCTTTGAGGTTTGGTAAAAGGCAGTAATGACTGTTGGACGGCTCTGTAGCCTGGCGCCGTCACAGTGGGCTTCTCAGAACAACATACGGTCCTTATTGTGGCTTCTGGTGCGATGGGACACGGTGAAGAGGGACCGCAATCGGACCCGGGCCTTGTGAGGCCAGTCTGTATGAGGCCATTGCGAGCGATTCCATTGGACACGAGGGAACCGTCCTGTCTTTGGCTATGCAGTCCACAGGCTTGTTTGCTGATGCTCAGGGACCGGGAGGCGAGGGGATTCTTCAGCAAAGGCTCCTTCTTCTGCCCTGAGCGCCATGCCTGGCATGGCCCACAAAGCTCCAGATGGCATCACCACCAACTTTGCATGGGAGGTGGGTTCGAGTGCCAGCACAACGCCACCCCCTGCCAGCCACAGGAAGCATCTGCAGCTCTGGGGCACGGTGCCGCTCCGAAGATCGTGGGTATTTGTTGCTGCCATTTTCATATGATGCGGAACTAAGATCTCCATCGGAAGTTTGCAGGTTCCTGACCGGAATTGTACCAACACTGCAGTCACATCAAAAGGCCTGAAACAAGTCCGCTCCAGGTATTACCGCGGTGTTACAGGTATCAGGGTTTGCAGGGAAGGTGAACGGTCCTTGTGTTGTACGTTTCCTACTTTTATTTCGCTGTTAGAAGTTTTATTATCAGGGTACAGCTTCAGAGCCACAGTCCGAGTCCCGTTACTTGATGTCGCCTCCCCTCTAATTATTATTATTAACCTGTATTCATCGGACTCTCGTCTCCATAGCGACATACTGTACGGTGTGAGGTTTGTCCACTGAGCAGCTAACACTTTAGCCATTTATGCAGCAGGGTAGTTTTTACTGCATTGGTTCAGAATTAGTTCCTGAATCAGTGGTACGACAACAGGTGTGGGACTGAAACCTGGGTTGCTGAGTGCAAAGGGACACCTCTGACCACAACACCACCTGCTGCTGCTACACAACCATGTATCTGGCTTCAAAATCAGTTTGTGCCCTCGGTTTCATCCGAGGGCCCTGAACTGACCGGTGCTTCTGACTGAAGAGCCACTTGCTAATGAAGGGCATTATACAAATATGCAGATTTCCACTGTCCTCAACCGTGAGGGACATCTCTGCTGCTCCTTCCTTGCAGCCGCTGTGACCAGAAGGAGCAGTAAACTAGCTGTACAGACGTGAAGCTGGCACATCCACTTTGCACCCGGTTTCTCACCCATCCATCTCACACATCACATGCACACGCACACTCCACCAAGCACAAATTAAACTGCAGGAGGACTTTGCTTGTTTTTATGGTCTTCTCTGTTCTTTTTTTCATCACAAGAAGGAGATGTTGAGAAGTATGAAAGACGGCACACCCTGCTGTGCAGGCGCCCCATGTCCATCACCTGTCCGGGCTGCTTCTGCAACATGGAGCTAACAAGCACCTATGTGTCCATATCAAACCTCGGCGGTGGCCAGAAGACAGCATGCAGGGGGGCAGGGGAAAGAGGAGCTAAACAACCCGTCCACCATCTCTGGTATCACTATGGTTTCTACTTTTTCTACCACATCCAGCATCTGGAGTGTCTCTGAAGCACTCTCTACTTCCACTATGTTCAAAACTTTTACTGTTTCCACCATCTATACGTCTACTACTTCCATCATCTTCACAGCCTCCACCCTGTCCATCATGTCCACCATCTCCACCATGTTACAGACAGTTCTTTGGTCTCTTGGATGTTCTCATTGTTCTGTACGTTTCACCTTCCTGCACGAGGGCCAACAACAGTCAGTATTGGTGTCATTTCACACGAAGACAGTAATAAACGATAATAGTTCATAACTCTGCATAAGAGAGCACTGACAGCAACAGGACTCATGTTGTGGAGAAATTACAGCTGGATTCTTGCCAAGATCTTTTACTTCGTATTTACAGTAAATTGAATGTCTCCTCTGTTTTGTTAAATATTATCTACACTCTATACATGACTACAGGCATTACCGCCATTTCTCACCATTCTCACAGTGAAATGAGAAGCTACAGGAAGACTTTTGTAAACGTTGAAGTGTACATAGAGACGTATATAGTGTTGATTTATAAAAATGATATAATTCAAGTCATCATTACACCTGAGTCCGCGGGGCAGCAGAGATATCATCGTGCCCTCTGTGAACTCCTTCTCCTTTCCATAGAGGAAAACCGCACCCAGCTCGGCCTGCCATCTGTTTTACTGTCATTTGTTTTATTGCGGACCATAATGCCTCTGCGAAATCAAAATTATGTTTCAGTGAACTTTGTTTCTTATTTAAACAGCCACAGTTCAATCCCCCCGCCTCCATTAACAGTTCGTGTCATTTGTATAATGGAGACTATAAACCCTGCTCTCAAAAACACTCTAAATGTATATATTTTAACTCAGTTAGTCGGGTCCCATGAATACCTTATTTTGTGCTGTAATGCAGGTGTAATTTGGATAATTCATAGTTAAGGTCAGTGTGTGTCCCGCTGCTGAAGGTGATATGGAAAATGGAAAAATGTGGTGTCACCATGGATGCGATTGCAGCCCTCAGGGTGCGTGATCTTTGCTGCACGTTGTGTAACTCATACTACCTGCGCGCTTTACCCAGTTTACTGCCAGCGACTGTCTCCATGGCAGTCCCCCCGCTTCATTTGCATATTTTACAGCACCAGGTGAGGAGAGAGAGGGAGACGAGGAGCCAGGTGAGGTTGGAGCTGTCAACAGGAATCAAGAGTGTCCTTTTCAGAAACACCATGGAGAAGAGCTAAAGTGGACCAGGAGGACGGGTGCCTGGACAGGGGACAGGCGAGCATAGTAGGACAGGTGAGTGTACAGGGGACGGGCGAGCACAGTAGGACGGGAGAGTCCATAAGGGGGAGAGGCAAGTTCATAGGGGGGACAGATGAGTGTGTAGGGGGGACACGCAAGTCCATAGGGGGTGGAGGTGACTGTATAGGGGGGCAAGTGAGTCCAGAGGGGGTAGAGGTAAGTGTATTGTGACTCAGCAACTCTTCCCCTTGTTGGATGGTGCTTAGGCCTAATGATACTCATGTCTACCTGTTAGAGTGACAACTTGCTTATGTGGCGTACTGTATGATCCATATTTTGGTGTACAGTGTTTCTCAACATACTTGTTAATTCTGATACTGTAGGATTGCGACCCAGGTGTTGTTTGATACCTGTGGTTATCGTAGGATTTGTTACAAGGAAAGGGGCCACAACATTACAGTGTCTGAGTGACAGTCAGGTTGGAGTGACAGTTGGCCAAACCTTCATAGGATTAGAAACAGTTCAAAGTTTCTGTTTGTGTTTATGGCAAAAAACCAGCCAATGGCATGGACTCTGGCCTTTGCCAGCGACACAGATGTGTGAAATGATTTACCCAGAAGTACTGCAGATAGGGCGCGGGTGGATCACACTGGACCCGCTGTGGTCTTAACCCACATGCGCAGTAACAGACGGAGAGATGGGGAGAGCTATGTGAATCCAGTCTCTTTTTACATCTGTGTGTGTTTGTGTGTGTTTGAGACATTTTCCTTCACCGTAACAACTTGTTTCCATTCTTATCTTTGAGCCAGAGGGTTATAGGTTTGAATTCCCACCTCCTTCTGTAGTGGCCTTGATCAAGATATTTTCCCAGAATTAAAGCATCAGTTAAATGAATAAATAATAATATTAAAAGGATCAACAGAGATCTGCTTTTGACATCACCTGTTTCCAGGCTAAAAACATTAAAAGTGTCATTGTTGTGTGGATTTGATGGTTTGTCTTATATAAATTAGTTGTTAATGTTGTAAACAGACACCTTACTTGATTTTAATGTCAGCTGCATCCCCGCAATAGTTTTAATAGATTGTAACTGACGTAAAGTTACTGGGTTGAGAGGAAGGTGAACAATGTCATTGTATGATAGAAGCAGCAGCCGCAGCAGAACAGAGCGGCATAGTGACACAGGAGTGATTCATAAAGAAAAAAAGACTCTCCGTGTGTTTCATATTTGTTTTGTGACATTTGCCACTGTGTTTTGCGTGACATCTGGTCGAACTGATGGAACATGGCTATGTCACCTGCCTGGCTGATCAGGGTCCAAAGTTGAGGGGATGAAGTGCGATTCTCTCAAGGAAATGCATCCTACAGGTAAATGAGTTTCTCCTCCAAAACAGCCAAGTGAATGCAGAACATCAGGTTTTGTGGCTTACGGCCCCTCTGGATTGTAAGGAGAACAGAATGCTGTCGTCTCCGGTAAACCCAGTTTCTACGCCCAGTAAATGGTGACGGAAAACCCAGTTGTCTGCTGATGGCGCAGGCAATGCTACGGACATATCAGCTACGGCGCAGCCTGCAGATGTGCAGGGTAAACACTGGTGGACAAAGGCACCGCAGGGCCACATGTCCTCTTCCACTTCTTCTATGAATGAGGGCTGAAATGTTTTTACTCCGTTTTATGAACCATAAAAAGAAAAGTTCTTTGTGATGGAGCGCTGCATTCCAGTTCTTCTTCATGAGGTGCTCAGGCTTCTCCAGAGTGGTAAACTGTGGTGAAAATGATGAAGAAAAGCCTGGTGTGGATCCAGTGGAACCCTTTACAACTCCTGCGTTCAGATGCTCAGCGCTCCTGAGGCATCTTAAACATGTAATACGTAACGCACTGCCTCACTCATGCTAACAAGATGCGAACTTTGCCGCAACAGACTTCCATTTCCCCTCTCACATCCTGCACTTCTAGGACAGACTCTGGGCCAAAAGGATCCACTATTTGGCAAGTGGTTACTGACAATAACTTGAGGGATTAGTGGCCTAACTTTCTTAAATATTTCAGAAAATGTTTTTAAGTGTATTAATAGTATTTATGAATTTAATCGCTGTGCTGCTGACTGCATTTGGTTCTTATAGAGGTAGCAGGAAATACAGCCCGCAGGAGCAGTGAGCTCCAGCGCTAAAAAGACCCACAGTTGGACAAATGGAGCAGGATGGGCTGAGCCAGGACCCCCTGTGAACCTGGTGTCCCGGCGCTTGATTTATTATCACGGTTAAAACGTTAACGTGTGTCAGCGATGGTGTGGTTCTGCTCCCCCTTGGCCCGGACGTGGCACCACTAAACACCCCCTTTGGGGTCTCCTCATTAAGATCCTGTTGGGTTTATTTATACTGCCTCATGCTGCGGGTCAGTCTGGCACTACGAGACATGTAAAGGCTTTGACTCCCCCATGGAGCCTGGTGCCTGCACACACACACACACACACACACACACACACACACACACACACACGCAGACGAAATGGGTGACTAGAGAGTACACACACTTACACTATATGGCCAAAAGTATATGGACCCCCCCTTCTAAAGACTGAGCTGAGGTTTTTCAGCTGAACCCATACAGCAAAGAAACATTCTAGACAATTGTGTTCTTTTAGCTGTGTGGTCACAGTTTAGGGAAGCTCCTTTCCAGCATGATTGTGCCCTCCCTGCAGAAAGTGAGCTCCGTAAACACATGGTTTGCCTGGGTTTGTGTGGAAGAACTTGAGTGGCTGCACAGGGCCCTGACCGCAACCCCACTGAACACCTTTGGGATGAACTGGAACGCTGACCGTGAGCTGGGCCTTCTCACCCGACTTCACTGATGCTCTTGTGGCCAAATGGGCACAAATTCCCAAAATCTGGAGGCAAGCCTTCCCAGAAGAAGATGATAATAATAATAATAATAATAATAATAATCTTTCTGACACCTTTTTCAAAGGTGATTTACAGCGTTATCTAATAAGCTTCACAGTGATTTACCATTTATGCAGCAGGGTAATTTGTTCTGCATCCGTTCAGGATGAGGACCTTCATCAACAGGAGTAGCAGGTGGGACCTTCAGATTGCAAGGCAACAGGCCTAACCACTACATCACGTGCTGGATGTGAGATTATACACCTTTCTGGAGGTGTCTAACATCAGGTGGTGCAGAACACCTGCTCACTGAGAGTAAGCAGGTAGCTTCCTCAGTTGTTTGAACCAAAAAATAGTAAATAAGGTTTTGAGTTAAAAGTCAGTTTTACCATCGTGATCCTCTTTGTCGTGATGGCTGCAGGTGAAGGTGAGAAATGGATCAGGACAACTTTCCTCGACATCTTGCGGGCCACATTGCCTGATATCGAGCCGTTCTGGACTCAGGTGTATTAATTGTTAATGGGTGTTCTCAGATGATGCAGGCGCAGCTCCTTTTGGCTGTTTCCCAAAAAGGATCCTAGCGTTTTTTTTCTGGTTCGAGAAACAATGTGACAGGAGAGGGAAACGAGACATTACCAGTTCCATTTTTGCCAAATGCCGGAGAGTAGCTCCCGGTCCAAGACCCCAAGTTACCTTTTCCCAGAAGGCCCAATTATAGCTCCGCACTGTGCCGGCTCCACCTCAAACCCGCCTCAAAGGGCCAGTACAGGCTGTACCTTCAGCATCGTCTCCAGCCGGTCGGCAACACACACACTCGTGTGTTTGTGTCGCCAAACTGTTTTGTATAAAGCACCCTTAATATACCTGGATGTTTTCCTTGAAGATATCTGGTGCACGAACACCAGCTCCTCAGCTTACAAACACACTTAGAATGGAGGCCTGTTGGGTTTGTAACTCCTTTGGTTTGTATCTCCAAAGTCAGTTTTTTCCGCAAAATCAGTCTTTGAGAGACGGTTTTGTTTGATGCTTTGGCTCTGTGAAAACTGCGGCCATAGCAATAATAAATACAGAAATAAATATTTCAGAGAACTTTTAATATTTTCAGAACAGTTTATAAGGGAATATGTATAAAGCAAATCTGATTTTAGGAGTTAATGAAACTAATTCATGAAGATATGAAGAATTGTCTGCAACTAAATATTTGCTGTGCTCTTATTATAACTTCTAAGATAGCTAAAGTGCACAAACAAGCGCTGATGGTTATGTCCTCAGACATTCTCAGTGTGAAACTGAAGATGGAGCAGGAGAAGCTGTAAACAAATTCTTCTAATATTCCTTCTTCAGGATCATGCAAATGTTGCTTCGCCTTCAGGAATTCTGTATTTTGTGGGACTTTAGACCTCTGGGACAGAATGAGTGATGGGGTGGTGAAGCTGCTTTTTATATTGCTAAAAATTTATTTTATTTTATTTAACCATGGTACCACCAGCACACATACAGGTGTGACTCTAATACACACCTACCATGTCCTGCCTTCGAACTATTTACTGTAAGGGGGTAAATATGACCTACACACCTTTGCTCAGATTAAATATAAGCTGTTTTGATTATGAATTCTAGTCCCACATTTACATTCTCGCTCATTCAGACTGTGTTTCTCTTATGGTGTATAAATCAGGTGAATACTAAGTTAAAGGGAGCTGCTTTTTAAAAATGAAGAGCTTCGAAACGGTCATTCACAGATTCAAATCAGTACTTTCGCAGCCCAGAATAAACAATCCTTTGATTTATAGTCTGTTGTCCATAAATCTGCCTGCGTTTGCACTGCAATACACACTCGGGTGATGGGACACTCTGTAAAAGTCTATGAAAGTGCGTGGAAGTGTGCGCTGGGTTGCGTCAGGCTTCCGGGCCCCCCATCGCACGATTGCTGTCTCCTGCCCAGCTCTGCCGAACTGCCGATTAGCGCTTTACCCCCACACTGTGCCTTTTCTGAGTTATTAAAACTCTTGCTTTTATTCCCTCCAGGATTGATTAAGAAGCAGTTGCCATAGCGACGTGTTGGCAGGGGACCGAGAAAAGCCGTAATGGGTCTCGCGGCTCAGCTGGGTCTCCTGCTGTGGAAGAACTTCCTCCTTAGACGGAGACAAAAGGTAGTTTCTCTCTCGCTATATCTCTCGCTCTGTGCTCCCAACCGTGGCAGCAGGGCATCGTGGGCTGCGCCTGACAGCAGACTGGCAGCCGGGGTCAAAGGTCATTTGTGAATAACGTCTGCAAGAGATTGCTTGCTCAGGAGAATGGAGGAGCTGCCAAGGAAGTGACAACAGGCAGTGTAATGGTTAAAGCTGCCACCTTAGACTCGAGGCCCTGGGTTCAAATCCCTGTTTTTGCTGTAGTGCCCTCGATCAAGTTTTTACCCTGAAATGATACAGCAAAAATTCAGCAAATGTCAGTAAATGATATTTAACTATTATTTGTTTGACACTTTTTTCCAAGGTCAGTTACACTGTGAGATGCAGCAGTGTAATTTTTACTTTATTGTCAGCACCTTGATCAGGGACACTGCAGCCAAAGTGAGGTTCGAACTCATGACTTTTTAGTGGTTCCAAAAGGAGGACTATGGTCATAGAATCATGGCATCAATAACACTGGCGGACCCCTCACTCGCCTGCGTCAGCAGTGATCCTTCATCCCCCACCTTACTAATGATGCAAACACAGGATGGAAGCTGCAGTTGAGTGGGACGCCACCTGCTGGGAAGAGAGAAGAGTGGACCCGCAGGGCGACTGCCGGGCTCTGCGTGGTTCGTTGCCACTGGCATAGCATCTTACAGGTGGATCTCAGCTCTGCATGAATTCCAGCCACAGGACCCTGGGCACTGTGGAGATGAAGCCCCCCTAGGATGAACAAAGAGCTAATGAAGTGGATGGGGGGCGGAGTGAACATCTCCTGCTTTTGAACACGAGAAGCGGCATTTTAGCAGATGGAAGGAGACACTTTCTGCTCACAGAGGCCTGCCTGCAACCCACTGATCTGCAGCAAAACTGCAGCGGAGCATAAAAATCACCCACGAAAGGCACCCCAGTGCGCCCCCTATGCACTCTCTGAGATTCCAGTACCTTTTTAGACAGCCTGCAGATCTACAGGAGGGATTTCATGGCAACTCCAAGGAGGGATTTATTACAGTGAATTAAGCAGTTTTATACTTCTAATTTAAATGTGTGTTCGACATGAAAACAAAACTTGAGCAGAACTTGGCAGCTCCAGATAAGGTGCTGTGGTGGAGTTTAAATTCATTTTATCACGCATTAGATACATTTCCTGGCGACCGTGGATTCGGAGATCGCGGACAGCATGAAACTGATAAGACGCTTAAAAAGCACTTTTTATAATTTCACACATTGGAAGATTAGCAGCCATTGCTGTGCAATATGTGCCAAAGTACAGTGACCTTTAACCTCTTAACTGTAGAACTCTAAGGAAAATGCCACCATTCCTTAAACTCCCTCTGGAGAGATTTAAGGCATTGATTTGGGAGGCACAAATAAAGCTATTTTATCCAAATACATTTTGGATGATTTTGCTGGATGTATTGGGAGAAGGATGCTAGGGATGGAGCTGCCAGGCAAGAGGAAGAGAGGAAGGCCTAAGAGGAGATTTATGGATGTGGTGAAGGAGGACATGCAGGTGGTGGGTGTGACAGAGAAAGATGCAGAGGACAGGAAGACATGGAAGCGTTTGATCCGCTGTGGCGACATCTAACGGGAGCAGCCGAAAGAAGAAGAAGACATTTTGGATGATTTTAATTGCTCTTTCATTGCCATCTGTACTTTGTATGGCTAAGATATGTTAATAAATTGCCACATTATTTCGTGCTCTTCATACACAAATCCAGCTATTAGCGTCAGTAAAATCCCAGCAATATCTGGGAAAATAAAAATATTCTTTAAAGACTTTAACTTTGAGCTCTAAGAAAATTAAAACTTATATAAATTGGCCGAAAACTTGTCACAATACACTCCTGTTGAGCATAATTCCTCATCTTGCTATTAATTATCAACACAGGAACAGCAGGTGTGCTGTAAACACTGTGGAAGAGAGTTGAATCAAGGCGGCGCTGCACTCCTGTTCTGTTTGGCTGCTCTTTCCTGTCATTTCCACTACTGCAGAGGAGATGCTGCAGTCTTATTCTAGGCCAATTTATGGGGAACAGATTTACTTTCCTTGCGATTACGTACACCGAGGTAAACTGAGGAGAACGCTCCGCTTTCCAAACCGTGAAAAGCACGGAAAAACACGTCGGAGTGCAGAAGCTCTCTGCGCGGAGGCTGACTTTGCACTTGGGTTCTTCTCTTCATCTAACGGAGAGCTCTGCGTGTAGAGAAACATCTGCTTGTCAAACATTTGCATATTTTACCGTCTGAGAGGATCCTTCACAGGTACGCGTCGTCCTCCGAGAGGATCTGCGGTGAATATGAAATTATCATTCGCACGGAACCCCTCCATCTGTCCTCAGCGAGGTTTTCACACAAGAGATGCGCTAAAGGCATTGGCTCCGCCGCAGCGGGCCGGGTTCCGGTACCAGCTGGGAAACCGTGGGACAGGTGGCTGCCGAGGCCACGCCCCTCCGTCTCCCAAGTGCCTGCTCATTAGCCTAATTGAGCTCAGGTGCGGCCAATTTAACAACTGTGTAAGAAGCCACCGGGGAAACAATGAAGCATCACTGCTGGGGTACATTTGTCTTGTAAAAGTGAACAAAATAATCGTAAAACTTTAGCGACAGCATCGTGAGTGATAACGCGTAGCCTGATGTTTCGAAGTGTCGAAAGCAGAAGATGCGGCCAAGCTTGATCCGGCTTTTTTTTCCCCCGGGGACGAATCGACGGTAAACGGACACGGGAGAAACCCCACGTTACCCAAAGATCGCTTTTAAGGACCTGCGGACTTTAAAAAAAAAAGGCAAGTTGTACATGCTCGTGAGTTTTTCCTGAGGTTCTCACAACTCCCCTGTCACTCCACAGCTGCGTCTGGTCATCGAGCTCATCTGGCCCCTCTTCCTCTTCTTCATCCTCGTGTGGGTGCGCTCAACCAACCCGCCCATCTACCAAGGACAGTGTGAGTAAAACGCATAGTGAAATGCTATTTTGAAAAGGTGGTGTGCTGGGATTGTCGCACCTGCTGCAAAAGGCAGCACGTCACCGGCGTCACCCTGTTCGTTGTTCGTTCATTTGTGTAACACTCAGAAATGGAGATGTCCCTTCACATGGCTTGAGATATGTTTTATTTGCCAAAATGTACGATGTATGTTGCATCCCATTGCCCGATTGTTCAATGGCATAACAGGGTGACCGTGTTTGTCCTCAGGTCATTACCGCAACAAAGCAATGCCATCGGCGGGGGTGTTGCCATGGTTACAGGGCATGATGTGCAACATTGATAACCCCTGTGTGAGCTACCCCACACCCGGAGAGACCCCCGGTCAGGTCAACAATTTCAATTCATCCTTGTAAGAGCACCAGTGAGGATTTGTGCCTTTCCGCATGCCTCCTTTAAAAGTAAAATATTTAATCATCCACCCGCTGCATGTTTAGGTATGGAATTACCATCCATTGCTTGGAAGCACTACATTTACTCTTGTATTGTACACTGCCCTGCCAAACATCTAACATCTGTTAGAGAAGAGCACCAACATAGCTTAGGCAGTAAAAAGCACCCAAACAGATAAGGACTGTGGTGCTGACTTAATTCAACATCCTTCCACAGTGTATACAGCTCATGCCTGGTGTTCTTCAGGGTCAGCCATCAGTAACAAACTGAGGAACACTGCTCATGTTTATGGAGATGAAGCAGTGCACAATCTGCACTGAACAGGAATTTCCATTTTCAACTTTTTTAAGAAAGTCTTAATTTTAATGTACACTGGCCAAAAAAAAGCCACCACCTGGATTTAACTTGGTGTTATGATGTGGGGTTGCTTCGGTTGGTCAGGTCTAGGTTCAGCAACGTTATGTCCCAAAAAATGAGGTGAGCTGACTACCTGAATATACTGAATGACCAGTTTTTTCCATCATTGGATTTTTTCTTACAAGATGACAATGCCAGGATTCATGGGGCTCAAACTGTCAAAGAGTGCTTCATGAGATATCATTTTCACACATGGATCGGCCACTACAGAATCCAGACCTTAACCCCATAGAAAATCTTTGGGATCTTGCGCTGGAGAAGACTTTACGCAGCACTCGGACATTCCCGTCATCGATACGAGATGTTGGCGAAAAATTTATGCAACTCTGGATGGAAATAAATACTGTAACATCACATAAGCTTATCAAAGCGATTCTACGGTGACTCAAAGTTAAAGGTGGTCCAACAAAATATTAGCATGTGTCAATTTTTTTTGGCCGGGCAGTGTATTAGTAACTTTAAATATTTTTTTTTTTTTTTTTTTGTCTCATGCTTTTCTCCAAAACTGCATGCTGTGATTTATAGATTGGGGCAATTTTTACATTTTGACAATATTATATATAGATTTATTTTTTGGTGGGGGGCCTCCACTAGATGTTCAGGTTAAGAAATGATTTACACCATGATGGAAGAAAGCAGTCTGAAATCTACAGTTTGTAATTTGTCAGCATCGCAACAAGTGAAGTTGCATCGAAGAGCGGGTTGAACCCGATGCTGTTTCCATGTTGCTGGTGTTTGTGCCTGACCTCCCTCCTCGTGCCCAGGATCAGCGGGCTGCTGCAGGAGCTCCAGTCATTAATAATGGATGCGTCCGTCCTTCACAAATACCAGCGGCTCTCGGAAGACCTGCGGCAGTGGCTGTGGCTCCTGCACAATCCCGGCCCTCCGAACGGTACGAGTATTGTGCAAGCGCGCACGCGGGAAAATACACGCGCGCGTGCGACAAAAAAAGATATCCGTAGAAGTCGCTTCCCCTCTGACATGCAGGCCTGCATTTTTTCACTCTGATTTTTCCCTTCTTTTTAAACAAGCCAGTGAGCCCTAACACCCTTCTGCCATTCCACGTGCCCCACATTATTTACAACACGATTTGCATCGAGGACTGGCGTGCTTATCTATAAAGTTCCTTTAGCTGATGATATTCATATTTTTATTAGGGAGATGATTTACAAATGGGCAAAGGTGTCTGGGCGGAGGGGATGGAACAACACCTAATGTTAATTTCCATTTTAAGGTCACGCGCTTGTAATATCACAGATTGAATCCATCAAATATGTGGACGGAGGGGCAATTAATGGGAATATAGTCTGTGCCGCAGTTTTCCGGCGGGTCATTATCCGCGGGGGGCACAAAGGGACGAGGACACGCATGGCTGCGACGCTCATTCCGGATGATTAGAGGAAGCGGGACGCCTTTCCACGTGGAGGTCCCTAAAGTCACCGCAGACACGCTCGGCACCATAGAGAACTGCCATCTCCCTCTATAGGTTACGCACCAGTTGTTGATTATAATAATTATGGGAAAAATACAGGAAGTTAATGCGAGATGTGCTCCAGCAGGACCGCCGCGGTCACTCGGAAAATTTGCGGTCGAGTTCTCTCATTTAATAAGCGCGCGGCAAGTTTCAATTAAGTCTAGAAGGCCTTGAATCTCCGTGGCAACCTTTGTTAAAACTCTATAGGCAAATGCGGCGAATGTTTCAGAATTAAACCGTATTTTCTCGCTTTGCTCAGGTCAGGGAAGTGGCCTCGGGTTTGATTTATGCTGTGATTTTGCCACCTTGCTCTTAGGGGGCGGAAATGAGGTATCGACTCCAGATACTGGATCCTTCCTGTGCAAATACTCGCATTACCAGCTGGGGTTGAATTGAGAGGCTGCTGCTCAGATCGACGTGGCTGACCATGGTGTCTCCACCTCAGGGAGAGTCTCAACTTGCTAACAGCAGGAAAGTGACCTGTAGGTGTTTGAGTGTGAAACCCCCTTTTTGGTCCAGTTGCGGTGCGGCTCTGTCGCTTTCTCTTCGTCTCGCCTTTCCGAAACCCAAGTGTCGTCTTTCCCATCCGTCGTTTTGCTCAACTCGGCGCTGAGAACCAGAGCACCTTCCGACATCTTGATAGATCTGTGGGGCTGATGCTGAAATACTGCATCCTTGTAGCAACTCATAATAGAACAAATGCTGTTATCAGAAGCATTGTGTTTAGATGTTGTGCATGTCAACTTGGAATGCTCAATTCTGGGGAAAGGTGTCTTCTGCCTTCATTGCACTTTTGTACATTGATTCCCAAATTTAGCCACTGTAAGTATTTCTAGATTCCAGGGGAAAACAACTTCTTAAGATATATAATGCAGAAACATGTACTTATTTTTCTCAGAAGCATTAGGATTATAGAAATGGAAGGCACAACATGCACATAAACATCAGGGTCAGAGGTCAATAAGAAAAAGGTTTCACTGTTGATGGAGTGGTTGGGGCAGCACTCTAGTCAACTCAATCTCTTTTTATTGAGTGAGCCACGGACTGTTACTATCAGATCTATATATCGATGTTTGTAAAGCTACAGTAGATAAACATGACAGGAATAATGGAGGATCTATAGAGGAGTTATAAATGCAGTCATGAGATAGATGAACTGGACCATGAAAGTGTTTGGTGATGACTATTGTTCCAAACAATATAACTTTTAAATGAATCTAAAATATGTAAATATTATTATGTGAGATCATCCACTATTTCATTTTATTTAGGATTTAAACCGCATCTCTACTGGTGTTCTGTAGGCCCATTGTGCAGATTTATAATCCACTGACACCACCTCTCCCTCTGCCTTCTTCTCAGGTCAGTCGGCTCCTCTGAGGAGCCTCCTGAAGTACAATGAGACCTTCACCTCCTACCTAATAAGGAATCTCTCAGTTCCAGCTTCTGCTGCAGAGAGCATCATGTCTACATTAATCCATCTCGAGAAGGTGGGTCAGAATCGGATGTATGGATGGATGGATGTCAAAAAGTCAAAAGAGTTTATTCGTCACTTTCATGGTTACTGTGTATACCATGTAGTGAAATGTGGTTTGATTCGACAGGAGACTGTGCGTGGTTACATATCAAAAATTTAAGACGAGTAAGACAAACAAACAACCAAACCCAAGAAAACAAGAACACACAGCAAATAGATAAGTAAATAAATAAATGAATAGATAGATAAATAAATAAAACAGTAAATAAAATAAACAAAATAAAACTAAATAAAACCTTAAGGTGCACTGTGAGGACAGTAACAGTGACAGTAAGGGGGGAGCGGTTAGAGGATATTGTAGACCGTGGTTTGTGAGGATTGCGATGGGTTCAAAAGCCTTATGGCCTGTGGATAGAAGCTCCTCCTAAGCCTCTCCGTTTTGGCCATAATGCTTCCGAATTGTTTGCCTGATTTCAGCAGGTTGAACAGATGGTTGCTGGGATGAGACAGGTCACCGATGATCCTAGTCGCTCTGGTCCTGCATCTCCTGGTGTAGATGTCCTGTAGGGATGGCAGATCAGATCTGGTGCAGCGTTCCGCTGCCCGGATCACTCTCTGCAGTGCCTTGATGTCACGAGCACAGCTATTCCCAAACCAGGTGATGATGTTCTGAGTCAGAACAGTTTGTACAGCACCAGAGTAGAGGGTTTTAAGGATCGCCGGAGAGACCTGTAGCTTCCTCAGCTGCCTGAGGTGGTGGAGCCGCTGCTTTGCTCTACTGGCCTGAGCTCGGATGTGTACGGTCCATGTCAAGTCCTCAGTGAAATGAACACCCAGGTATTTGAATCTGCTCACCCTCTCCACTGCGGTCCCGTTGATTTTAAGGGGGGTGTAGGACCGCTGCTGTCGCCTCCCAAGGTCCACCACCATCTCTGTAGTTTTGCCTAAATTCAGTTGGAGGCAGTTTTCCTGGCACCATGATGCCAAGTTCTCCACCTCCTCTAAGTATGCTGTCTCATCGTTGTTGAAGATGAGGCCCAGCACTACCGTGTCGTCAGCAAATTTGATGATGGAGTTGGAGGCGTGCGTGGCCACACAGTCGTGAGTGTAGAGGGCATAGAGCAGAGGGCTAAGTACACAACCTTGTGGAGCTCCTGTGTTGAGTGTGATGATGCCGGAGGTGCAACTACCGACTCTCACCACCTGTGATCTGCCTGTAAGGGAACCGAGAACCCAGGCACACAGGTGGCTGTTCAATCCCAAGTCTCTCAGTTTAGTGAACATTCTGTGGGGGACAATGGTGTTGAAAGCTGAACTGTAGTCAATGAACAGCAATCTCACATAGTTCCCCTGTTTCCTGTCCACATGACTGAGGGTGGTGTGCAGGACGTGGGATATGGCATCATCCGTGGATCTATTGGGGCGGTAGGCGAAATGAAGTGAGTCTACAAAGCTGGAGATGGATGCTGTGATGATGGCTTTGATGATGGATGGATGGATGGATCGATCAATCAATCGATGGATACATTAGTATCCTCACATATCATCAAATGAGTAAACTTTGAAGCCTATGGAGATCAGCCTGTGGGTCCTCCAGCACCCCAAATAGCTCAAGTTGCACTACAAAGCGCATAGCAAGTTCTTCTGCACACCATGAAGAAATAAGATGTGTTTGAAGTCATCCTGGACTTCAGTCAGTGTCATTTGGGGAAATTGGATTTTATTGTTCCTTCTGATCACTTTCTTTTGACTCTTGCTTGCTCTATGGCTGTGTCAGAGTTACCTAGGAGCTCATAGGTGGCTTAAAATGATTGATTTGGTCCACGATCCTAAGAGAGGTCCTGTCCCAATAAGCTGTCATACATACAGGTAGAGTGCAGATAGGTAAGACGCTGCTAATAAAATATCAGTAATAAAATGTGCATCCTAAATGTGATCTCATGAATGGGATTACAGTGGTTGTTTACCTGCGGAGAACCGGTAGCAAAGTTCTGGCTGCTGTTAGCGCTGAAGCACAAGTAAACCCCGATTTTACCATGGTGAAGCTCGGCAACTGGTCCGTGGGTATGTTGTGTGACATGAGTGGCCAGAAAGCAAGGCAAAATGATCAAGGAGGAAATCAAATGGAGAGCCAGGTAACTGGCAGAGATCTGAGCCTCTGCATATTTTTAAGAGTTGAAGAAAATATAGGAAACACCGATCAGTGTTAGTGGGGTCAGACAGAAGCCTCAGTCTTTCTAAGGACCGAACCTTGATTCTCCCAACAGTCCGCGTTTGCCGAGGTTCTGGACAAGACGGATCATTTCTGTTTCACCTGATCTGAGTACCCAAATGGAAGCACCTGAGCTAATGTTTGTGCACACAGCTGATGATGGATCAGCGCTAGCCTGTTTATCGCTGAGAGGGATGCTGTCTTCTTTACTGGCCATCATTTGAGGTGCCTGCTGGAGCACCACCACAAGTTCACAGACACACCTGTGTTTTTTCCTGCAGATGACAGCCCTGAGCGCCACTGCAGACCTGAAGACCGTCCTCTGCAACGAGACGACTGTCGAACGGTATTTCAAATTCGGATCGCCGTCTGCCAAGGAGACGTTCCTGAATGCGAGCTGCTCCCTCTCGCCACTACAACTGAAGGAGGCCGGGGCCGCGGTCCAGCAGAACCTGGACAGGCAGAAGCTGGTAACTCCTGTCACAGTCCATATCTGCCAGCGTATCTGGAAAAGAGCGTGGGCTTGTTGTCGGTGTCCATCAGGCTCCCGTTCAGGACTCATGTCATCAGCTCATGCTGTTTGTTCAGCAGCAAATCGAAATTCCACACAACATGGCAGAATGTCAGAATTTGTACAGAGAAATGTAATTATGGCGATTTTATTTATTTATTTATTTACCTATCTATTGCTCTTTTTGTGGCCAAATCTGAAATATGACCCCTGCATCATTCTCTGCATCATGCTCTGAAATGTAAGTGCTGTGCTGGAGTAAATAAACAGCCGCAGTCATCCTGAAAAAGAGAGGACAGGTCTAAAAACCCTGGGGTGAGGAGCATGGATTGAGCCCTGAGGGGTGGGGGTAGGCTCCCCGCTTTGCCTCCAGGTCTGAGCTGAAGAGCAACAGCAACATGAAGCCAAGTTGAGGCAGGAGAAAGTGCTCTTTGCTGGAAAACTATGAAAAATTGATCACATTTTAAAATTAAAATTGGCTGCGCTTTGTCATATGTTTTTCCAAGGTGCAGAAATGAATATTCATGTGACAGAAAGGTTAGGAAAGGTTGGTGTGAAGGAGGTGCTCTGTGCGGTAATGAGTTTCCGCCTCGGGAAGACTTGCCATGCAGGTTGACAGCAGTGCTGTTCTGCTGGGAGTCGCGGAGATGCTGAAAGGCATCTGCAGCATCGGTACCATTTGACCCACAGAGAACAGCAACCAGACTGAAACACTCAGCTCAGAAGGCCGCAGGTTCGAAGCTCACTAACCTATTTCGGTGTTGGTGAAGTACAAGCTGGCAGGGTTGCACAGCGGGCAGCTCCAAGGATGTGGGGTCAAATCTTATTCAGCCTTGATCAGCCTAAGTGGAGGTTCACATAGGTTTCTTCTCGCAGTCCAAAGACATGTGTTTCAGGTGGATTTGGCCATTCCCAAGTGCCCTTCGTATGTCACTGGCTTCCTGTCCACTGTGGCCCTGCTTCCAGGATGTACTCTGGACCACCACAACCCTGAACTAGACAAGCAGCTGTTGAAAATGGTTGGGTGAAAGCAACTGTTTTACTTCACATTTATTGTACACAAAAAAAAAACAAATTCCTAAATGATGGCCATGTGGCCATGACAATTGAAATTTGGAGACTGCTCTAAGCTGGTGGTGGGACAACCATAGTGTAGGGGCAGGGTTTAAATGACAGGACAATGCCTGCCTCCCGCCCCACCTTCCCCCGACGAAATAAGGCAACCAGCTGCCACAGCTGGAAATGGAATCAGCCAAGAAATTTAAGGCATCTGGTCTGACGGCAGAGAGAGGATTTTTGGGAAGTGCCTTAATGTTGACTGAAGCAGCGCTTTGGAATAATACAGCCGGAACATGCTGTGGTACGGTTTATGTTAGATGTTTAAGTTCTATAATGCAGTTCTTTTGTGTTGCCCTTAAAGGGTCAAGTGTAACGTTTTAGCTTTGCATGTTATGCTGGGTGACATCAGACTCAGGGTCGCTTTGGAAGCCCAAGACACGTTCTTTCTTTGGCCACATCATACGGAGGAAAGCTTCATGAGAGAGATACCACGGTCGGCAAGATAGGTCAACGAAAAAGTGGTAGATCGGCAAGGAGATGGATGGACACAGAAGCGATGGCTATGAATATCATATTAGCAACAATAAGCCGCCTAACCGAAGACCACTCATCATATCAGATGTCTGTTCACAGGGTCACTACGAGACAAAAAGACTCAATGGCATCCAACAGCAGCATTTTATGCATTACTTTATAGAGCTTATGTACTAACTGTAGGTGCAAATCTGAAGACAAGGACAATGTGAAACATGTATTGAATATTCAATGCATAAATATATGTAAATTATATGTATATTTAAATATACTAAATATGTTGGTATCATTTATTTATGGCTGTATAGTAAATAAACTGTGGTTTCTCCTTACAGCTGCCACCTGCTTTGGATCCTCGTCTCCTGGACAGAACTACTCAGGATATTGTAGCCTTGACAACAGAGGTGGGTTTGTGGATCCTTAAAAAATAGCCCTTTTGAGCAGATAAAGCTGAAATGTAAGTTTGGAAAGCGTGTGAAGATGAGTGTGCGAGACCAAGTCCTGTCCTGTCCCGCAGCTGTCCAGGTTGCAGCGCTCTCCACTGGCGGCCGCCACCTCTTCACTGGACCTCGGGAATGACACGCTTGGCGCCCTCAGCTTGCTGCTCTGTGGGACAAACGCAGGAACAAACTCCTCCGCATGGTCTCGGCAGTCTCCTGCAGCGCAGCTGAATGACACAGACACTAAAGAGTCCCTGGTGAATCCCAGAAGCCAAAATACCAGTGAGTGTCTTTAAAAAGCACTTTTACCGCATTAAAAAGGGGTAAATATTCTTATACAATTTTAGATTTATACTCATGTGGCTCCAGTGACCTCAGCTCTCTGTTACAAAACTGCACCTGCTTTACGCCCTCAGCATTGGTCTCTACGCCATCTGAACAGACACGGCTGTGTTAATCTGAGCAGCATTGTGGGGGAGTGGAGGCGCCCCCTACAGCCTTTTAGTTGCATTACAGAAACATTCAGGTGGGTGGGACTCTGAGCCACCACTTCCTTCCCCAGCAATGGCCCGCATTTTCCTGTGGTGAAAATAAGAAAGCGGAATGCTAATATTTTTGTTGTGGGAAGTGTTTATGTCATCGTGAACCCTAGTGCTCCATCTGAAGTTTGCTTTTTAAAGCAACAAATTTGCACACTGGTCTGTCATAAGCCTCCCCTCTGCTAATGGGAACGTCAACACGTGTACCGCAGTAACGGACGGTGCTGCAGATCACATCACCGAACCTCTCTGGAGTTTATTTCTAAAAGAGTCTAAAAGTGGAAGAAGCAGTCCCAGATAGCAGATGGTATGTAAGGGCTCTGGGTTTCATTGATTCTTAAAGGAAGGTACAACCATCCCATCCAAATGCTTTTGAGTGTTGGTGGGCAGGGGGCGCTGTAGTGTGGCTGAAAGCCAAGATGCTGGAGGCCAGGCGTATGGAAGGACGCGCTTGCAGGTGTGTGAACAGTTGTGATGCGGGACCCGGACCCTGCAGTGCTCTATGCTGCGAAGGATGATCACGTTTGTTTAGAGTCAACCAGTCTATTGCTCTGTGTCGCCACCCTAGCGGCGTCAGCCCGGTTGTTCCTCTCGAATTAAATCTGGTAAGCAACAGACTAATTCAAATCCACGCTGTCCCGCAACTGTGAACAGTTTTAATAAGCCGCCTCTCCCAGAGGTCGTAGCCCAAAGCGGATTCACACGGCCACGAAGCAACACCCATTTTAAACCAACATTCTGACTGTCTGCTGCATTCCCCAGCTTTACTACAGTAAACAGTTCTGGTTTAGAGTGAAGGTTCAGTATGGGCCAGCAGGTGGAGTAGTGATTAGAGCTGCTCTCATACATCTGCAGGGAATAGGATCAAATCCCACTTAGTTCTGACCAAGGTACATACTCTGAATTGATAGTGTAAAAATTTCTCAGCTGTGTAAGTGGGTAAATCATTGTAACAGTGTAAAATTTTTACAAAATACAACACCTAGAATAATACAGATAAAATGTAAAAAAATGCCTGGGAACTACAGAATAAAAAAAAAATAAAAAATAAAAAAAACACACAGGTCGTGCTGTTTGTTGCTGTTTTTTTTACTGAAGTTGACGTGACAGCCCCGGGTCGCCAGTTAAGAGCCACCATTAGAGCAGCAGGGGTGGCAATTGGACCTGCAGGCATCTCAGTAGTGGGATGAGTGACAGGGACTTTGCAGGAGGATCAGTGCTTCTGACAAGCATTTATGTTTTTAAGTATCTCAGGACAAAACCCACAATCTGCCCATTTACAGATGGTCCTCGAGTTACAATGGTCCAACTTATGATTTTTCGACTTTACGATGGTGCAATAGCAACACACAGCGATCTGCATCTCCCAGTCTGCCACGCGGTCGCTAGTGTGTAAAACCGATACGCTACAGTGTTCTGTGTTGCCAGTGTTTTTCAGTTATTCCCCCCATATCTACATTGTGTTTTGTGCATCTAACATGTCTATGAAACACCCATCTGTGTCTCCTGCTTCTGGTGAGGAGAAGAAGAAGAGGAAGGCAATAACTCTTGAGGTTAAACTCAAGATAACTTGAATCAGGACCATCTGTAGATACAAACTGCACCTGGAGGTCATGGGGTGACCTGATCTCGGTTGGGTGTTTGTTCCATCCCGCACAATGATGAGCTCCATAACTCTGTGATGGAGAGGGAGTGGCTGTGCTGAATGAGGGTACGGTTCATAAGTCAGTCCTTTTTCAGCCTTTCTTAGACTGGATATTACTGACTGCCTTTGCCTCCAAGAGTCATTTTACCACGGGCTTTTCAGAATGATACAAATACATTTTATTCTGAGTCAGAAAAGAGGTGGATATTCTGTCTGATACACTTACTGTAGTCATAACCTGTCTAGCAGCACTGATGTAAGGAAATCGCTGCACTGTGTAGATCCTGTGACCTGTTTATAAAACCCTGATGTTTGGTATCTTTTTCAACCTTCTTTTGACTGCTTCAGACCTATTTCTAACCCACCTTTCCTGGAGGAGATTTTGGAAAAATTAGTTTTGAAATAGCTAAATAATTTGTGCGAAGTAGATTTTCCAGAAATTCCAGATTGATTTGTTTTTCGTAAAACCAGTGATCTTCATAGTCTTGTTATAGCATTTGTCCTTCAAACCGGGAAGCCCTTTTTTGGCACAGTTGTACACTGTTGACAACCATGCCACAAAGGAAGGGCAGTTTACGGGACAGCCCGAGGAGCGAATGCCAGCAGAGCCCTGTGTTGCTTCTGGAGTCCCACAAGGCTCAGTCCTCGGTCTCTCTTCATTCTGTCGGTTGTGGCGTTTTCCCCCCGAATACGGACATGCTCTTTAACATTTTAAGCTGGATGACTAACTGCTTCCTTAGTTCACGGTAAAGACCGGATTTTTAGCATGCGGTTCTAAAATGTGAAAAGAAAGAAAAGTGTAAATTTCATTATCAAGTCAGACGCAAAGTTATTTTGGATTCCAAATTGAGTTTTAAGCACATTTATTATGTAACCGAAAGTTTCTCAAAATAATTTGTGAGAACATTGCCGCAAAGAGTTTGACACAAATTTTTTTGTTTTTAGTCATTTAGATTGCTTTCTTTTTCCTGCCTGCCAAAAAGAACGTAAACAGGCATCGACTTGCACAAAATATCGGCAAGTATTTTAAGTCGAACACGAGTAACTGCATTTCATCACTCCTGTTGTCAGGATGCTGGCTTCTTCTTAATTTCAGAATTTATTTTCTAGTACATTTATGGACCTCCGCATCTATTGCCTGTATATGCTGTATTTCCCAGAGTACATCTATATAAATCCCAAAGGCAGACATAAAGCTGCAGTTTCAATAAGGTTTGTCTTACTCAAGGACAGGCAAATGTCTTCAAAAGAGTTCAAAACATACTGAAGTCCCAACATGTGGCGCTGTTTGGAAATGCTTAATACGTTTGTCCCTTTTATTTAAGGATGGTAGAACAGAGCGCTGGCCTGAGAGAGAGAAAAACCGGCAGACTTTACTCTTCTGACAAAGATACATCACTGTTTGCTTGTAAGGTGTGTAAGTTGTGCTGCTCCATGGCCATCTGTTGTTTACGCCGCCTGTCTGCTGGGGACACAGGGCTCCGTCTCACAGCAAACCGCCGCTAATGAACACACACTGTGTGTTTTGTCTCCTCTCAACCTGCTTCGCTGGGTGAAGGATGCTTGTTACCTCCCTGCATTCAAAATCTGCATTTTTTGCATCCCCCTGTGTATTTAATGACAAAAATAAGCAGAGAAACAAATGGCTTTTTGTAGGTCAGGCAACCAACTAACTGCCTTCTAATTATTATGAAAGCATATTAATTTCAAACTATCTCACCGGTTATTCCATTAGAGGGGGCATTTCCCCCGCTGCCGTATGTGACTGGTGACCAGCGTCCAGTTGGACCGAGTGCCGTCCACCACCGAAGCACCGGTGAGCAGTCAGGGGCTCTAAAGCTGCACCTGTGACCCGCACCTGGGCCCATGGAGGGTCTCCGCTGCTACACCCAAACAGCAGGTGGTCACCACAACATGGCGGTCAGGCCTGAGCAAAGTAAACTGACCACTGACATTAATGATGGAGATGCTGTAGTGGAGGTGTATTTGTACGTGTGTGCGTGTATTCGCGCCCATGACCAAAGGCATCTGCTTCTAAGTCAACATTTGACTGCACTGGAGATGGCTGGGAAGTCTCCTGTCCCTCTTTGCGTCTCTCGTCCTGCGCACCTTTGTAATGACCTGGAGACAGACTGTAGGTCAGCAGGGTCATCGGTAGCCAGATGCTTCCGTCAGGAAGTGCAGCAGGTGATCAATAATGCAGGGATTCATCTTCCAACTGCTAATATCTCTGTGAACACAAAACAAAAGTGATACACAGTAGACGCGCGCTACCGAATACACAAACGGTGCTCGAAAAGCGATGTTCTTAAATCAAGTGAGAATTAATGGAAAAACTATTATCCGTCTTGACAGAAATCATCAGCAGCTTTTTTGTTTTCAGAAGCACTCTGCAGTGAATGTATTTTGTTGCTGGTGAAGCCCAGCCCTGACCTTACCTGAGCAAACATTAAACCTTTTGTGCTTCTGAATGCCGGGCTTTCACGCTCGATATGAGCTTTGACTCATTCCCACACACATCCCTGAGCCGTCCTTGGACAGCGTGCTCTGATAATTTTGTGTGTACCTGTAAGTGGCATTGTACAGTCAGCGGGTCGGGCCTGTTGCTCCCTCTACTTGAGCCGTGTCTCTCTTTACTCCGCAAATGCACTCTGATGGTATGGAAGAACAGTAACGTGACCAGCTCTGCAGCGACTCTTCACAGTAGGGTTACAAACAATACTGGGACCTGGAGTCAAGTTGAGACCATTCTGGTCTCGACATTTATCACTAAGCATAATCAATAAACAGTGCATGTGTCCCTCATTTTATTTATTTGCTAGGGTCTTTAAAAATTAAGGCATAGCTATAATAAATAAAAATATTGTCTACAAAAATATTTTTATTCACATTAAAACTAATTTAAAAGACTGAAAAATGAAATAGTTTCCCTCTTTGGGCTCCTGTTCAACACCAACTGCTGACTGATTAATCCCCAACTCTCAGGAACACTAGACAGGAGCTGTAAACACCGTGGAAGAGAGTTGAACCAAGGTGGTCTCACACTATGTTTGGGTGCTCTTCACTGCCACCTATCACCCGGGAGGGTAAACGCAGGTTGCCTTTGCTCAGACGCAGGCAGAAATTTTTGAAATGGTATACAATTAAAAGTCAGAGAACAGATTCGCTCCTTCAGGAAGGGAAGCCCGTGTTTATTTTTGGGATGGCAGCGCATGATGCATCTTGTGAGACCATCTGCAGTTCCCTCTGCATGGTGCAGCCTTGGCATAAGGGCACAATCTCAGGAAAAAAAGACTGTAAATCTGAGTGATTATCGTCCCCGATAATTAAATATAAATAAATTTGGACACGTAGGCGGGAACCTGCAGTCAGGTGACCGGCGTGGAGCGGAGCACAATGGAGCTCAGTTGGTTAAACTGCAGCACCTGATGCCTGCAGACCCAACAAACTGCATCGGGGCAGGAATTAGCTGACTTGTTTCCGCATTAATAGTTACTTATCAAAGCTCTTTGTTTTACACATTATCCTCTTAGTAATATTCTTTCAGCGCAGAGATTCATCTGAATATTCTCACTCCAAATGTCCAGGGTATTATCTTCTCTGAGCTGTTATATGACTCACTTATCAGTTTCTACAGTGACTGATATTTATTTTTTTATTGCTTTCCCATTTATTCTAATTTCGCTGCTCCGAGTCGTGACATAAGGCCTGTGTGATGTAAGGCATTTAAAGTTTGCCCTTTGATTGCTTTTCTGAAAGTACAGCTTCCGACAATTCTTTTTTTTTTTTATCCTTAATGTTTTAATACTGGAGTAGCAGAAGTGAAGACTGGCGAAGGATACTGGCTTTCCGCTGTTATCGGAGGCAATGTTAGCTTTCACTGACCAGCACCGCTCTTATGGTCTGTTTTCCGCCAACTTCACCCTTCACTCCGGATTCCTGTCAAATAAGATGTGAGCCTCTCCAAAACCCTCCTGTGAAAATAACGTCTCCGGTGACCTCAGCACTAAAGTTTTGTTCCTCTTGATGTTTTAAATAATTCCTTTTCTTTGCAGGCTGAAGAACCCCAGATCAGTGTGCATTATTTTAATGCTATTATGTATTATTAAGTGTGTTTTAATCCTTTAACATTTAGTGGCAGCTGTTTTATCACTGTTTTTGACTAATAATATATAATTAATTTCCTTTATAAGGTTCACATGTTTATGATGCTCATAATATTTTACTTTTTGTCTCTCCCCCCCCCCCCCCCACCCACACACACACACACACACACACACACACACACACACATATACGCACGCATGCATGTACACAGCCTTTTGCCAGGTTCTTGAAGCCTACCTGCAAAACATCCCTGCCCTCCGTTACGTGTGGAAGACGTTTCGCCCCCTGATCTGGGGGAAGGTGCTTTACACCCCAGACACTCCGGCAACACGGATGCTGATAAAAGAGGTATGGAACACACACATGCCCACACACACGAACACACAAATACATACAGGTGAGCATAAGGTGCTGCTGCCTCTAGGCTTGAAGGTTGTAGGTTTGAATCCCACCTCTTGTTAGTGCTTTAGATCAAGATACAGTGAATGTTACCCAGCTGCATAAATGAATAAATGAGCGTAAGAGGCTTAACTTTGTGCGTCACTTCGTGAGAACCGTCACACAGAAAATGTATATTTACACACATACAAGCACACAGGCTAATCCACACAAACAGTCTCACTCTGCTGGGTGCACATATCTACAGTACATTGCTGGCACATTACTGTGAGTAATGCCATTTGAATGACCCCCCACAGACAGCAGGAGCTCAACCGTGCGAGATGCTTCATGAATTACCTTTGTATGGGTAGAGATATGGATGGATATACAAATGGAAGGTTGAACATTTTATTGACCATGACCCACAAACTGCATGAGGCCAAAGCAGGAAACCTACAATAAGGAGTGACAACAATCTAATGACAAGCACTGGAATTGCACTAAAAGTGATTAAGTACAAATAATAATGCTAATAAAAATATATGATATTTACATGAGAAAATAATAAAGAAAACTCATAAAAAACAAAAAGTACTGAAATGGCTACAGAGAAATCAGTTCCACTCAGACAGTAAAGCACATGCACAGTATAGGCAGCTCAGTACGGTATGGACAGTATGGTAGAGCACAGAGTGCAGCACAGTATAAGCTGTGTAGTGCTGCACAGACAGAGTGTAGATGGCACAGTAGAGTACAGTATAGTAGAGTATAGACGGTGCAGTACAGTACAGGTACAACATCCAGTGTGTTTGGCCTGACTCCTGCTTGCTTTCACCTACCTCACTTCTGAGATTAATGTACTATCATCCCTTTTTTCAGTGCTCTCGTGTTTGAGAGCGATGTTCTCAGGTCAAGGATAAGAAGCTAAGACTGTTGAGTTCTGGGTCAAATCTCTACTGGTAATGAAACAGCTCTGGGGACAGGGACTGTGTGAACAGCGTGAGGGACCTGCCTGCCACGGGGGGCTTTGTCCTCACATTTCTAAGACGTCTTTATGTCAGGAAAATCCCAAGCTCCACAAACGCCTAAGCGCTGCAAGGTGGCAGAACTCACGTGTAAATATCCACCCTCATTTTGAGATGAATTTGGGTTTTTGACTTGCAAACAACAGCAGTTCCCACAGCGTCCCAGAAACAAGGGACACCTCGCGCAGGACATGCCGCATTCAGGACGCCACACTGCCGGAAGCTTCTCAGCCTCGTTCAAGCAAATCTTAAATCATGTATTTTTCATAAATATATTTTAAATATGTAGGTCATGCTAATACTACATGAGGTAGGAAAAAAGCTGAAGAAGATCCACACTCTGTGGTCTGGCAGAACCAGAGCGTGAAGGCGATGGTGAGGGTGATAGCCTCCGCCACCATCCACCTGATTCCGCGGGTTCAATAAGACTGCCTCCTCCTGGCAGGAACCCGCAGAACAGTAAGCGCTATCGATTCGGACGTGCACATGTGAAGAGCGCAGATAACAGTCCACAAAGCGGCCAGTGCGCGCTTTAATGGTGGCGCTGCGCCTGAGCGGCGGGAGGACAGCATCAAAGAGCCTGTGTTTGCTTGCAGAGTCCTCTAATATATTTTCCTTATGAAATTTACTTTTTTGAAGTCAACAAGGAGTTGAGCACTTCATCTCTCGCCCGATTGTGTCTGCTCAATATAATAATTACTGAAAGTGTGGCTGTGCGGCACAGAACTTCCTCTTCTGTATGGCTGGCTGTTATTAATGGGCGCCTGGTAAAATGAAGGTCAAGGAGCCTCGACAGTGACATGTGGTACTGCGCAGCGGTGACACCGCCGTTCCCTCTTCACGTGATTGGGAATAGATCCAAACCCCTACATCTTAAAAGGACTCCCCAGGACCTCGCCATCATAAATGAAGAGAGCGGGAAAACTCATTTTCTGCAGTATGTTTGAAACAGCTGTGATTGACAACTTGTGCAAACCTCTATCGGAGGCAGCAGGTGGCGTAGCGGTTAAAGCCTTCACATTACAATCGAAGGACCTCCTTTTTAATCCCCCCCCCCCACTTACCCTGAACTATTATGGGAAAATTTACCATGTTTTAGAAATCAGTAGTACAGTTTAAGCGTCTGTATATACGAGCCTCACACTGCAAGTGATCTTCAGAAAAAGGAATATTATTATTATTATATCTCCATGTAGGTTGGCAGTATTTTTAAGGGATAGCACTCAGCTGGCAAACATGGTAATCCTGGCAAGTGAATGGAACCCAATGTGTTTTCTACAAATCAAATCTGCGTTTTTGTTCTTCAGGCGAACGCCACTTTCCGGGCCCTCGGACTCTTCGGCAACTTGCTGGACATGTGGGAGAAACAGAGTCCCAGGCTGTGGGGTTTTCTGCAGGACAGCCCTCAGATCAACACCTTGCGGGTAAAAGCCGAGTCGCGCGCTTCGATTTCTCCGGACAAACTGGTAATGGCAATGACAACAGCCTTTACCGTGAGGGTGTTGGTGCCCAAACATATGAACGAGTTTTCCTTTAAGTTCAATGCACGGTCTCTTGCCATTTCTGTAACTTCTGTATCTGTTCCGTGTATCGATCACTCCGACAGAAAACTGTTTATTATTATTTCATACCCCGGCCTGCCATTTTATTGCACATTTGCAGTTTGTCAAATCTTTATTTGGGTGGTGGCAACAGCCCGATGCCTTCGTGGACTTGAACTGCTGAGCTCCCAGTCTCAGCCCCTATCCAACCCCACCAGGCTCCCACCTGCTATGCCCACACGGACCCCCACTGGTTTTCTGCCGCCCGCTGCCTGGGGTTCTAAATACAGCCAGGGAATGAAGATTAATCTCTTAGCAATGAAAAGGGGTCCATGTGGGTGTCTAATGTCGGGCCTCCAATGGTTATTACAAGCTATAATTACAATTATTATAAACAACTATAATTATGGTTTTATATGTAGCTGTTGTGCAGGTTTGTTCAAGGCCAAGGAATGTGCTCTCTGGAAGATACAGCACTTTTGGAAAAGCTTCATCCCTCGCTGCACGTCTCTCACGTGGTTCATAAGTGCCGTTTAGTTACCGGGTGGGGTGGGGTGGGGGTAATTACCGCCAAGCATGGAATCAATCTCAGCCAGGCGGCCATGAGGAGATTAACTTAGAATAGAGATGCTGTCCCACCCACCCACTCGCTCTCCCAGTTGGTCGATGGCCCTCACCCCAGGAGCCAGAGAGACGATCGCGCCGGGTGGCGTTTGAAACCGGTGGGTTATTGGCTTCTCTCCCCCGGAGTAGCCCTGCTGTTGAACCAACATGTCCACTTAAGGCTCGACAGGAATCACTGCTGGAACCTGGGATGCATCCAGTGACAAACAGGACATAAATCAATAAATAAAACATAAAGCAACTCGGATTAAAATGCGTCATATGCAAAACGGCAGAACGTGTGAATCGCAACGCTACCGCTAATGCTATACCTTGCGCGCAATATTTCAGAAGATGCAAAGTAGCTGTCTAAAAATATCCTAATGAACAAATAAGGTGTAACAGACTTTGATACACTTGGATTCTATTTAAGTCATTTAGCTGCAATTTGATTTCATAGTTTAATGATTTTAAGAGTCAAAGAGTCAAAAGAGTTTATTTGTCAAGCACATGGTTGTGTACCATGTGTTGAAATGTGCACCGATCTGAACCAGGATGACTGTGCGAACAATCTATAATGGAAAATGAAGCAAACACATATCCAAACACTAAGAAGAATAGAGACAGAAACAAGCAGTAAATAGATAAATAAGTAAGTAAATAAGTAAATAAATAAGTAAATAAATAGGGAAAATGGTACGGAACAGTTAAGGTGCCCTGGAAGGGCAGTGACAGTGGGGGGGGGGGGGCTTGGAGCGGAGTGGTCAGAGATTACGTGAGGGTAGTCATGTCATGTCCGGGTTCAGAAGTCTTATGGCCTGTGGGTAGAAGCTCCTCCTTAGCCTCTCCGTTCTGGCCATAATGCTTCTGTAGCGTTTGCCTGATTTCATCAAGATGAATAGATGGTTGCTGGGATGAGACAGGTCACCGACGATCCTACTCGCTCTGGTCCTGCATCTCCTGGTATAGATGTCATGTAGGGACGGTAGATCAGATCTGGTGCAGCGTTTCGCTGCCCGGATCACTCTCTGCAGTGCCTTGATGTCCCGAGCACAGCTGTTCCCAAACCAGGAGATGATGTTCTGAGTCAGCACAGTTTGTACAGCACCAGAGTAAAAGGTCTTAAGGATAGCTGGAGAGACCTGTAGCTTCCTCAGCTGCCGGAGGTGGTAGAGCCGCTGCTTTGCTCTACTGGCTTGAGCTCGGATGTGTACAGTCCATGTCAAGTCCTCAGTGACATGAACGCCCAGGTATTTGTAACTGCTCACCCTCTCCACTGCAGTCCCGTTGATTTTAAGGGGGGTGTAGGACCGCTGCTGGCGCCTACCAAAGTCCACCACCATCTCTTTCGTTTTGCCGACATTCAGTTGGAGGCAGTTCTCCTGGCACCATGATGCCAGGTTATCCACCTCCTCCAAGTATGCTGTCTCATCGTTGTTGGAGATGAGGCCCAGCACCACCGTGTCGTCAGCAAATTTGATGATGGAGTTGGAGGCGTGTGTGGCCACACAGTCGTGAGTGTAGAGGGCATAGAGCAGAGGGCTAAGTACACAACCTTGCGGAGCTCCTGTGTTGAGTGTGATGATGCCTGAGGTGCAACTACCCACTCTCACCACCTGTGGTCTGCCTGTGAGGAAACTGAGAACCCAGGCACACAGGTGGCGGTTCAATCCCAAGTCATTCAGTTTAGTGAACAGTCTACGGGGGACAATGGTGTTGAAAGCTGAACTGTAGTCGATGAACAGCAGTCGCACATAGTTCCCCTGTTTCCTGTCCACATGACTGAGGGTGGTGTGCAGGACGTGGGATATGGCATCGTCCGTGGATCTGTTGGGGCGGTAGGCAAACTGAAGTGGGTCTACAAAGTTGGAGATGGATGCTGTGATGATGGCTTTGATGAGTCTCTCAAAGACCTTCATGACTACCGAGGTCAGTGCAACGGGCCGGTAGTCATTTGGGCATGAGGGCTTATTGTTCTTTGGTACCGGGACAATGGTGGATGTTTTAAAGCACTGAGGGACTGTGGACTGAGCCAGAGACTCGTTGAAGAAGATTTTTATGTTGGAGATGGCGGTGAACAGTAGCGCCACACAGGGCTGTACAGTAGGGCGGTGCTCTGCCCTAGGCGATGATTAACAATGGCTGGGGTGATGAACGGGAAGTCGGAGCCAAATGTGGGGACACCTGGAAGAGCTCACCTGCCCTTCTGATTTGTCCCAAATGGTCCAACATCTCCTATCACAGCCACACATTTACCATTTATCTCAACACACTGTCAACCGTTCTTCTGCTGGGCGGGCTTCTTGTCTCATCGACTCCCCCTGCAGGCTGAGTAGAATAATGCCCAGAGGGGGGATCTGGGTAATGGCATGCGGGGCTGCGTGTACGTGTGTGTCCGAGTGCATCCGTGTGTGTGAGAGCGTCAGGGGAGTTGTTAGTCAATACAAGCTGAAGTACAACAGCGCCATCTAGCAGATGGTGAGGGACGGTGGGGGTTTTCTAAGGGCTAATGAGTCATTGGCTTGAACGGAAGGATTTTTAAACACACACGTGCGCGTGTGCTCACAAATCTCTGCGTTGCACTGCAGGCCCTGCTGGCAGACCCCACATTTGCCACTGCCCTGAACCAGCAGCTGAACAGAACAAGGTGGACGGCGAAGGCCCTGGCTGACTTCCTGTACAACGGCTCCCCTGAGGAGCGACCCCCAGGTGCATCGGCCTACGACTGGCGGACCGCCTTCAACAACACTGGCAACGCGCTGCAGATGCTGGCGCAGTTTGTGAGGGTGCGTTGTTGTGTTTTTCAAACGCCTGTCTTTACATGTCACTTGTCTTCAAAGTCAAGGGTCTTTGCTTGAGTGGTGCCCTTGAAGTGGCTCATGGGGGCCCATTAGGATGCAAGGAGACATGTGCTGTGCCCCCCACAGATATGTCAATATCTTTCATAGCTTGTTTACAGATGGCAGGAAGCCGTATCCTTGTGTAGACCCACAGTGTCAGATGCCCTGCCGGCCCCACCCAGCATCTTCATTAGGACCCGGGTGTTACGGAGTTTCCTCACAGGATGACTATGACCAGTCATGTGGTTGAGTAAAGCGATGGAGTCAAGGCGACAAGCTGATGCTCAGCGCCGTGGGGCCTTTTTTTACTGTCTGAAAGAGTAGTGCTTTAGTGCTGAGGAGAGCGTGAAATCCCAATCTTCAGTGTTGTCCTGAGCTGAACTTCAGTTCTCATCGGGCAGCCAGGGGCATAGTGGCTATAGCTTGGGTTTGAAGTTCCCACTCCTGTTGTAGTGCCCTCGATCAAGGTACTTACATAAAGGGATAAATCAAAGTTAAATGAATAAATAACTGAGTTCTAACTCCTGAATAAATAGCTAACTCCTAACTAAGCTGCGGTTTGGCTCCGCAGAAGACAGACGGGTGGTGTAAAGCAGGTGATGAGCAACTCTGGCCATCACTGGTAATGGTGGACGAGATCCAGCAGGTAATGAAGAATTCCTTGTCAGCGCAGAAGTGAACACGTGGAGGCCAGTGGTCAGACACTACTGCCACTGCAGGGGGTCAGCAGCTGTTGTCCCAAACACAGGAGGTGGCGCCTCTCCAGCTTTTATCTCAACGAATCCCCGTCCTGTGGCTCTTCTGGATGCCTTTTCTCTCTCTCCTCACTGTCCCCGTTTTAGGATGGGATTAATAAGTAATTCGTAGCTGGAGGCAAGTGACCCTCCCCATACCATCTCCCTCATTGTAGAGCATCAGACCGACTGTAGACTGAGAGCTGAGCAGACTGTGGGCTGTGTGTTTTAGTCTCTGTTAGTCTCAGGACTTAAAAAAAGTTTTTTTTGTTTGTTTTGTTTATAACTTTAAATTGGCCACTAAGTCACAGTCAGTAAAAGGTTTACAATAAAGTTGTCTGTTTATTTAGAGGCTATGTTCTGTAAAAATGTATACCTTTAAATTTAAAATGATGTAAATGAAAATACGTTGTCACCACAAGTCTTACACGGTGCAAACTGCTTACAGATGCGCCACATGCGTACTTGCAGCATTCTTCTTCTTGTTATCGATGATCGACACTCAGGAACACCAAGCCCGAGCTGTGAACGCTGGGGAAGTGAGTTAAATTCAGGTCGAATCAACTGCCCATTCAGTCTGAGTGCTCTTTACTGCCATCTATTGTCTTGGTGGATAAACACAGGCGTGACACTCACACAAGTAATGAAAATGGAACAAAACATAAATAAGTTTGAAAAGGTATTTTCCAGAATACATAATCACGTGTAACCCGGTGTAGCCGTCTATTCTTGCAAATGCAAATCCAGTTTTATTAATATTCTCCATGATAAGGGGCTCCAACAAATGGGAAAATAAACAGATAAATAACTAAATGAAAAATAACCTTTTTCTGAATGCAGGACAAGTGGATGCGCAAATCTTTTCTTCCTGTGAAAAGGGGCTTTGGATGTTTTGTTCTTTATGTTTGGATTCTGAAAACAAACAATTAGTAAACAGTGACAGTGCAGGAATAATCGATCATAAGAGAGCCTCGGTGTCCCTGCGTGGCGCGGATGAGATTCGACTGGATGCACCTCCTTTTGTACGGCTCTAATTGCTCTGGGGGGAGATTTACAGACTTACAGGAGATTTATAGTCACTCGGAGGCACGCCGTTCCACCGGGTGACACGCAGTTATGGATGATAATGAAAGGAACTGGGCTATTGATTTGGTTTTAAAGTTACAGAGAAGCTGACTTTTTGGATGCTGTTATTCCAGGTACAGCACCATAAGGCAGATCAGCGTGCAGCGGACAGCTGTGGGGCCGTGATAAAAGGAAGGCATCACAAAAGCACTCAGTACTTTAACGCTTTCTCTTTGTGCCGAACTCTTACTCCTGATGAATGGCCTAACTCGGAGAAGCACGCCTCCTAACAGTGTCTCTCCAAAAACTTTAAAGTGGCCTCACATCTCCTCAGACGCTCAGACAGGTCTCTCCCATGTGTCACAGTGCTTCGACCTGGACAAGTTCGAACCCATGCCTGATGAAGGCCGCCTGCTGGAGAGGTCCAGGAAGCTCATCGAGGAGAACAAATTTTGGGCAGGAATTGTTTTCCAGGACATTGATCCTTCAGCGAGCCACCCTCCGCCTTTCGTAAAGTACAAGATAAGGATGGACATCGAGGAAGTTGAAAGGTCCAACAAAGTAAAGGACAGGTGAGTGTGGAAATGTGGGGCTGGAACCCCTGGGTGCCTTTGTGCTTAGAGTGCTACGTGTAGAGTACCAGCCAAAAGTCTTGAATTTTACACAGAGGTTGAGCATATGAATTGTGTTTGTGTGATTTCTGGTGCCTAACATGGCGGTGACAGCACATTAGTGTGGGGCTGCTTTGTGATCTTTGCCAAGTCCATGGCCATCTTCACCGGCATAGCCATCACAGCGTACTTCAGAACTAGTTGGGCAGGCCTTCAGCAAGATACTGACCCAAAACACACAGTTAGGCAAGAATTTTCAGGAGGAGAAGGGAAGTGAAACACAACTCAAACTAATGACCTGGATGTAGAACGTTCACCATCCATCATGGGAAACCAGACTTTTGGCTGGTACAGCACACATGATCTTTCATTTCCATTCAGTTTAACAGCAAGGTGGCGTCAGTTTCTTTAAGCCTTTTTAAATGCGTCATTTTAAGAAAACGGATGCAAGTTTCCATTTAATCCAAAAATGGATTATTCATCCATTTCTCGGCCTTCGCCAGCCCGACGCAGGCGTGTCGCCGGTGAGCCGACAGAGCCGACAGCTCGGTGTTTGCCATGCCGCTCAGAGGATTACGCCGTTGATGATTTGTGTCCCCGCTGCAGGCTGTGGGCCCCCGGCGCTCGTGACAACCCCTTCAATGACCTGCGCTACGTGCTGGGGGGCTTCGTCTACCTGCAGGACATGCTAGACGGGGGCATCATCCGCGCGCACATGCCCAAGGCGCAGCCTCTCGGCCTGTTTGTCCAGCAAATGCCGTATCCGTGCTACGTCAACGATGCGTGAGTAGGGGCGGCGGGGTCTCACCGGACCGAGCCGTGGTCTTATCAGTCATTCCACACCCACACGTCCCGGCGGAAACTTCCGGGAACATTTTCCTCACATTGTTCTTTGTCTGGTTTTTATTTTCGGCTTGTTCACGGAGGCTGGCAGAGCAGCCACTCAGGAAGAACATAAAAGGTCCCGACTCATTAAAACGGTTTCACTGCGTTCAGGCTTTAAGCCCCATTATTTAATTCTGAAGAAGCGTAATTATGAAAACAAAGCGGAAGAGCTTTAAAGAACGGAAGGATGTGGCACAAAAGGAGACAAAAGTGGATTAAAGTGAAGCAAAGTCGGCCGAGAGCGAATGTATCGCCAGCGTCTGGATGCCGGAGCAGCTGCCAGTTAATATTCTGAAGTTTTTTGCGACGCAGAAGCGTCAGTCTAAATAGGGACGTATTTGTAAGGATTCCTTGGATGCTGTTTGCGAGGAAAATGGTTTCTTAGGGTGCTGCCAACTTTTTAGGAACTCGACAGTTATTAGTAGTAACCAAACAGGCAAATAGCCAGCACGCAAAGAGAGACGACTCGGGCAACTGTTTAAATTATTTATCAAAAAATAATATCGCGTCGCGGCAAGCGAAAAGGAGCCGCTCTTTCGAGAGTTTCTCTGCATCTCGGTTTTTACATCTCAGTGCTTCCTGGCACGGAGGCAGAAGCAAGCCTGTCGCACCTTACAGTTCCCAAATTTCCAGGTAATTAAACTTTGAGCACCCCGGTGCGACATGAGCATTAAGTGACAAATAATTATAACGGGTACATGAAGCACAAATAATGCTGTCAGCGATATACGTCGCGGGACGGGATTAAATACGTGTCCGGCTTCCTAATCCACCATCGTCTTCGCTTCGATTCACAGGCTCATGTTATGCGGGGGGGAGGGGGGGATTTTATCGGACATTTGTGGTTAATCGTCTTTGGCTTTAACCGAGAGCAGCCGATCAATGTGAAATTGCTAGAATCCAATCTTTTCTCTAGCAATTCAAATCGTGATGGTTAATCTTGTCAACTCGCTGCATTTACCAGGCCGAAGGAGACGGTGGCCCGAAAGAAGGGGTCGAGAGAGTTGTGGGTGCGATGACTGACCCCCCGACACACGATGCTGCACCTCACAGTGGTTCTTTGTGTGTCTGTAACAAGTGTGGTGCAGCAGGTGGCGCAGTGGTTAGATCCGCCGTCTTGTACTCAAAGCACTGTAAGGCCTAGTTAAAGGCAGAGACAGTTCACAGTGGATGGCTTCCTTAAAATCCCGCCTCTGGCTTTCAGGCCTTCGATCATGGTATATACCATAAATTGATGCGGTAACAATTACCCGGCTGTGTAAATCAGTAGCGCCGACCTCTTGGTATAAACAGGTCTGGAGGAAAGAGTGAGATAAATGATAAAGAGATGACGAACGAGTGTCAGTTTATTACAGTGACAAGTATGAGTACCGCGCTTGTGGTTTTACCGCGGTGGCAAAGTTTCAAATGGCTTCTGCTGACCTCATGGCCCTGTTTGTGCGGAGCTTCAACCTATCGCTGGTCCTGCCAGGGAACAGGACAGACAGGTGCGGTGGAAACCTGCCGCCTGCACCTCTCCGTCTGCTTCCTCGACCAACCGAACGGGAGCTGAAGGCCGTAGCCCCCCCACGGCTCACGACTTGGCTGTAAATTATTGACGCTCAGAAAAGGTTTTTTCAGTCGTAAATAATCGAGGCGCAGGGAGACGGGTTGCGGCGCGTATCGTCTTCTTGCCGATTGTTTTGATCGGCTCCCGCGCCGCGTTCCTGCCGGAACCGATCGGGAGGCGGCCCACGACCGCGTTCGCGCACCCACACGCCAAACAGGCTCTCCCATTCGTCACGGCTGCGGAGGCCTCATCTGAATTTAAAATGTAATTTAGGAGCAAAGAAATTTTTATATGTTGTTAAATACTTGTCCATTAACAATTTAAACGTGTGCTTCACAAGGGTAAAGAAAAAATGAATTAATACTAATATATTGTTTAAACATGGATGGAACACATACCTTTGCATTCATTTTTAATTTCTCGTAGTAAAATGAATTTCACCGTTTATATGTAAATTGCACACATTGTGCTTCGGCTTACGAAATTCACGAAACAGCAAAATATTTACATTAGTACTGTATATTTAATGAATTTTATTACAAAATGGGAACTCAAGATCACATTAGTAATCCATAAATGAAGTTGCACCGTCTTTGTGAAATTCGCGATTCGCAATTTTTTATTTTTTTTCCCCCAATTTATAACATGGAATTTGTTAAAGCAGCAGGAGTAAATTAATTTTTAATGTGTTTTTCGGAAGTACAAATGAACCTCATGTTTTCTGTGCGGGGAGTACGAAGATGGCAGTAAATGCTTATAAGATAAAGACTCCTAGCCATTGCTCTAGACCTTGCATTCACATCCGTGTGTGCCGGAGCCCCTCACCACCCGGGCACTTTCAGGGTGTCCAGATTCCAGGCCCGACCCGACACAGGAACACGTGTGAGAAATGAATGATCCCCTCCTAACTGATCTGTGTACACGGCAGCGATGCTCTCTCACCGCGAAGAGCTCCTGCATGATATTTTTAATATCGTTTTACATTTTTATCTCATTACATTCCAGATGGCTAGCAGGTTGTATGTAGAGGGCCCTGGGTTCGCCCTACCTCAGGCTGTAGTGCTACAGGGTGCCACCAAGATGAAAATATTTACCTTGAAATGATGCAGTAAAATCTACCCAATTGTATTAATAGGTAAATCACTGTAAAGTCGATTATCTAACCTGGTATTAATAATAACATATTCATGCCACTGACAACAGTCATATTTCTGCATAAAGTAAGCGTTGTTAAAAAACACACAATAGCCCACTGTTTCCCAAAGTTTATGTGACTTTTCTGCATCGTGGTTTTGCAGCGTTTAACACATGGCGATGCCGGTGCGGTAAGCTAGAGGCCAGCGCGTGCCAAAGGGCAAGGTGGCGCTGCCGAAGGCCGCGGTTAGCGTTTCATTACCATGTGTTTACAGCGCTTGGGAGCAGAGGTCCCCAATTACTGTGCAAAGAAGGTCGTGTTAACAAGACCGCAAACTTTGAACCGTCTCCTCCTTTTAATACGATTTGAATTGGTAATCGTTGCGTTGCTCACCTGGTAACAAACAACAACAACAACAGCAACAAGTGAGACAATGTTTCCGTGTCCTTGCAACACAGTGTGCCAGCCATGGCGTCTTGCTAGCAGCAAAACTGCAGTATAGCAGTCGGAGGGTTGCCGCCCAGCCCGAAGGTTTCGGGTTCAGTGCTCAAAATACTTACCCAGTAAAAATGACCAAATTGCTGCATAAGTGAGTTTAATGTGCTGCAGGGGGTCTTCTTGTTTATAGCGACCCCTTAAGGTGAGCTTGGCCCTCCTTGTCCACGCTGCAATGAGGTGGGCGGCCCCTTTGTCGAGCTCGCTGTCTCTCCGGGTGTCCCTGCCTTCCTTTCCCAGACACCTGAATGGGCCGAAATCATTTCATCATCGTTTCGCCTGAAGTTTATAGTCTTTTAGCACAACTGACGTGTCCGATTTATTTGTGCTGAAATGTTGTGCGGATCCGTTTTATTTGTCTTCTCTCGCCTGTTGGGGAGGAGGGACCCGTTAAGCTGCCGTGACATTTTGCTGGCTTTATGAAGCGTGTTTATTAGTATCGTTTTTGTACATCAGCGGTATAAAATGATGCATTATGCTGGCCGTGATCGACATTACTCACTGACTTTTCATAAAGCACACGCTCCCCGTATACACTGGCTTTCTGGGTGGGAGGGAGGACTACCAGTACGAAGTCAGCCTCAAGCCCACAGTGGGTCTCATCTCCCGGCCAGAGTTTGGACCTTGATATGCCCCGACTGGGATCGTGTCTGCCTATATCGCATATAAAATAATAGAAATAAATCTACGTGTGCGGATTCCCGCAGGGGGCTGCGGAGAGAAGCGGGAACTGGGCTCCTGTAACAGGCAACCTGTCGGCATGAAAAATAAACCCCTACCCACTCCCCTGCCCCGGCTGAATGGTGCCCAACCATGGCTGGCATCACCCATGCAGCGTATCAGTAAGCGAACACTAGGGACTACGCAGCACTTTCACATCCTGTTTTGCCACTAGAAGGTGCCAGGTTTGAGTCCCTTTAAAGGGTCTCAGTTGGGTCCGAACCTGAAGATTGCAGCTGTTTTTAGCTGTAAAACTGAGTAAAACCGTAAACTATGATGCATACGACCATATGGTGGAAACAGCAAATGGTGAAGAGTGGCATGATGGAGAGAGGAGGTTTAAATGCTTCCTTAAGTGTGTGTCCAATTTATCAGATTTTTACTGGGAACAACACATCGGCAGCTTGTAGCCAGTTTCATTAAAGGATTTTTTGAGGTCTGTTAGACTCCTGTCGTCCACATGTCCATGTTCTGACCACGCAGCGACCATGTGCTGACTTTGCCCTGACCTCTTGTCACTCCTCAGCTTTACCCCCAGCATTGGGAGCATCCTGCCCATGTTCCTGGTGCTGGCCTTCATGTACTCGGTGTCTGCCATCATCAAAGGCCTTGTGCTGGAGAAGGAGCTGCGGCTCAAAGAGGTGCTGCGAGCGGTGGGCGTGCGCAACGGTGCCCTCTGGTGCGCCTGGTTCATCGAGAACATGGCGCTGCTTGTCGTGCCGTGCGTCCTCATTAGCGTCATGGTGAAGGTTAGTGCGGGCGCGACGACTTGCTTATGGTTGGCGGTCGCCACACTACAAAGCGTACAGGACAAGGACCACGAAGAAGGGTCTCAACCTTTGTTCTAGACAGCAACTCTATGATGTGTGTAGCATTGAGATACTATACAGATGGTCCCCAAGTTACGATGGTCTGACTTTACCAATTTTTTTACTTTACGATAGTACGATAGCAACACTTTAAATTTTGATTTTTTTTCCTGCAAGCTATAGTTAGTATGATACTCTCTCATGATGCTGGGCAATGGCAGCGATACGCATGTCCCAAACAGCCACGCGGTTGCTATTGTATACAACTGGTTGACGCCAGTGGAGGACTGACCGCCGGCAGGAAGTCCAGGTAGGAACTAAATCCTGTCCACGATTGGTTCCTATGTCAATCGGTCTGAAAACAGAGGCAGAGAGACCGCCTAGGTTCTGTTGCTGAAGTGGCCACAGGCGTCACACTAGGTTAGGCGTATTAAATGCTTTTTCGACTTACGATATTTTCCACTTACGATGGGGAACGTAACCCCATTGTACGCTGGGGACTGTCTGTATTAATATTGATGTTATAAAGCATTATAGAGTTAGATTATGCTCATCCTTCTTAATGCTATGCTGCAATATGCTATTCTGTACTGTCACAATATCTGTTACCTGTTCAGAGTAAAGGCGATGATATTACGAAGCGTGTTGTGAACAGAGAGGCCTGGTTTGCATTGTTTAAACACTCAAACGCTTTGTGGTGCGACGACAGCCGGACCCCCACAGCGATGCCAACGCTAAAGGCCGACTCAACTCCACCTCTAATCAATCCCGATCATTCAAATCCGGAAGATGGCGTTGTGGTGAAATGAGCATCCAGTCTGATCTTCCCCGGTGCTCCTCCGCTTGGCGTCGCCTGCTTTCACCTCCTTGTTTTTCACACCGAAGGCGGGAAGAGATGCTGCCGGCGACAAAGGGTTTTGAAATATGGGGAGCGTAAAATATATCGCATCGACAACCATCCGTCTTCTAATCAGGTAGGGACACGCATTTGTTTCGAAGAAGGAAGGAGGCAGTGTGTCGCAGGCTGTGGTTTGGACTTGGCCTTCCTTCACCTGCACACACACATACACACACAGGGTACAATGAATGGTTTTTATTAAGAGGGTCGCTTATAGTGTATAATTCAGCGGATCAAACATCAGCTGCGATTGACCACAAGGGCCCCTAACCGGGTCAACCGCGCTACAGGCTGCTTATAAAAGATCCCACTTGACAGCCGCTTGTCCAAACCGGTTGTTATTACTGTACAGTGTTGCTCCCTACTTCACGTAATTGTCATAATTTGCATTATATTTCCTCGCACCTTGCAGTCCCATTAGGCTCAGTAGACATCAGGCTAAGATAATTCTGCCAAGATTCTAGGCAATAAACAAAGGTATAACAATTTTGAAGAACAATCAAAAAAACAGAATTTATCCATTTTCATACGAATACTTTTATTAAAAAGTAAAGTTTTAAGACTGAAGCACCCAGCAGATAAAGAACTGTGAAAACCAGTCGTACGGATAACATTTGACCGCCTGTGGATGTGTGTGTGTGTGTGTGTGTGTGTGTGTGTGTGTGTGTGAGAGAGAGACAGATAGATCCTGGGGGGTGACCTTTGACCCTGAGTTTCAGCCTATGAGTCTATTTACTGCACAACCACAGCTGTCCCTACACCACTTCGCTTTGCTGGGCATTGATGGCGCCGTTCAGTGTTTCTTAAGCGGTTCAACTTGCACACAATGTATATAATTCATAATCAGGTGCTTTATTAAATTATAAGACTTACAGATCATAGATATGTGACATACAACACCAAAACGTGGGAATGGACTATGCTGTTTAGATTCTAACTAACAGAATTCTTATTATATCACGAACTGCGAAAGACCGAATGGCAGAAAATTCATTTTTGAAAGCTCTTTTCTGAAGTCATGAAAAGAATGCTTTATAGTTAAGCGCAACATTGTTTATGATACAAAATAGATGTTAAAGTACTGTAGAGTGTTTCATTAGCATAATAATTTGGTGGTTTATAGAACATGTGCGCACCTCTTTTTAAACATGAGTCAAAACAGTTTTTAATTCGCTCAATATGGCACTTCGGTTTTCAAAGTGTATTCAAATGAAGTGGGAGCACACCTGAAAATGAGCATTAACATTACTAATCACATAGCAAACATAAATCCTTAAATTATATGGTATTTGCAAAGTTTATTTTGGTGTAGGGAATTCCTGGACTGATAGTTCACCATGAAAGTGCGCCGTTTTTGAATAGAGTACAGTTAGAGTACAGTAAGTACAGTCAGAATGCCATTTGCGCCTGTAAGTAATCAGATCAAAAGTCCAACTATATTGATTTATCTTTGAAAAATTACACCATATAACTAAATAAAGTTACTCAAAATCACTAAATAAAGTTATATCATATCACTAGCAATAGCGTTCAAAAATAAATATATATACAGTACATTCACTGGCTCATTAGTTTGTCTTAACTTGTTCTTTTCATAGCTCATTTCCAAAATCTTAATAACACGTTCCTCACGTCATTTTATGCTCAGAAGCAGATATTGCTAAATATGGCTTGTAAGACTTTTTAATATTACTAGATTTGAGTTACGCTGCCCGGCCAAAAAAAAGTGACACACTCTAATATTTTGTTGGAGCACCTTTAGCTGTGATTCGTTTCGATAAGCTTTTGCAATGTCACACGATTTATTTCCGTCCAGAGTTGCATTCATTTTTTGCCAAGATCTTGTATTGATGATGGGAGAGTCGGACCGCTGCGTAAAGTCTTCTCCAGCACATCCCAAAGATTCTCAGTAGGGTTAAGGTCTGGACTCTGTGGTGGCCAATCCATGTGTGAAAATGATGTCTATCTCATGCCCCCTGAAGCACTCTTTCACAATTTGAGCCCCATGAATCCTGGCATTCTCATCTTGGAATATAAAGAAAAAATTCACTCATGGAAAAACCTGGTCATTCAGTATATTCAGGTAGTCAGCTCACCTCATTTTTTGGGCACATAACATTGCTGAACCTACACCTGACCGACTGAAGCAACCCCACATCATAACACTGTTAATCCAAGTGGTGACTTTTTGGCTGGGCAGTGTACATTAAAATTAAGACTTTCTTAAAAAAGTTGAAAATGGAAATTCCTGTTCAGTGCAGATTGTGCACTGCTTCATCTCCATAAACATGAGCAGTGTTCCTCAGTTTGTTACTGATGGCTGACCCTGAAGAACACCAGACATGAGCTGTATACACTGTGGAAGGATGTTGAATTAAGTCAGCACCACACTCCTAATCTGTTTGGGTGCTATTTACTGCCTAAGCTACTTTGGTGCTCTTCTCTAACACAGATGTTAGAAAATAAAAAAACTGTGTAGCTCACATGTTGAAGCCGATGTGTGTACACCGATCTGCCACAACATTAAAACCACTGACAGGTGTAGTGAATAACATTGATCTCATTACAATGGCACCTGTCAAGGGGTGGGGAGATATATTAGGCAGCAAGTGAACAGTCAGTCGTTGAAGTTGATGTGTTGGAAACAGGAAAAATGGGCAAACGTAAGGATCTAAGCGACTTTGCAAATTGTGATGGCTAGACAATTGGTTCATCTCCAAAACACCAGGTCTTGTGGGGGTGTTCTTGGTGTACAGTGGTTAGTACCTAGCAAAAGTGATCCAAGGAAGGACAACTGGTGAACCGGCCACAGGGTTATGAGTACTCAAGGCTCATTGCCCATCTGGTCCAGTTCCACAGAAGAGCCACTGTAGCACAAATTGCCAAAAACCTTAATGCTGGCGAGAAAGGTGTCAGAACACACAGCGCATCGCAGCTTGCTGCGTATGGGGCTGTGTTGCCACAGACCGGTGAGAGTGCCCGTGGTGACACCAGTCCCACTGCATGCTGACAGGACTCATTCAGCGGTAACTGCAACAAGAGTTTCACGCCCAGGCAGTGATAGCACCCCTCAGTGGACCAGTAGTCACGTCCTGTGCCGTGTCCCCTGCTTCCAAAACGCTGACCCGCAGGTTCCTCCGCTCGCTGTCGCGCTCGCTGCCTCTCTACATGACGCTGGCCTGGATCTACTCAGCGGCCATCATGGTGAAGAACGTGGTACAGGAGAAGGAGGCGCGGCTGAAGGAGACAGTGAGGATGATGGGACTGAAGCACAGCACCTACTGGCTGAGCTGGTTCATCAGCTGTACGCTGCCTCTGACTCTCAGTGCCCTCCTCCTGACCCTCATCCTGAAGGTGATTCACTGTGATTCCTGATGATTTATATTAGTGGGTGTGGCCATAGACAGGGGACTGGTTCACACGGTCATTGTACACCTGCCCACTATGTCCAGGTGCTCAGTAACAGTGGACCTTCTGCCTAATCTGAATGCACATGAAGTCACAGCCAATTGTGCCACCTGGTTGGACCCCTCAACCTGTGTTTGAGATCTCAGCTCACTGCAGGTGGATAAGGTGTGTCCAGAGTGTGTGTCCTCAGTCCCCTGTCAGAGCCATGCAGCAGATCACTGATCAATGTACTCAATTGGGGAAAATCAATCCACGCTTCTCCCTCCCTTCCTCTCCTCCTCCCTTCCTCAGCTGTGACCTCCCAGTGTGTGTTGCCTTGGTGACTGTTAAGCTGTTAAATGGTGCTCTAACATGTGAAACCTCCCCCTTCTCTGCTCACGGCAGTACGGAAAGGTCCTGCAGTACAGCGACCCCTCGGTAATCTTCGTCTTCCTGCTGACCTTCTGCGTGTCCACCGTCATGGAGTGCTTCTTCATCAGCGTCTTCTTCTCCAGAGCCAACCTGGCAGCAGCGTGCGGCGGCCTCATCTACTTTCTGCTCTACCTACCGCACATCTTGTGCTACGCCTGGCGCGACGTCCTCAGCTTCCATGTCAAAGTAGTGGTGGTGGGTGTCTGAAGGCCACTTCCAGTGCCACCTGGGGATCGATCGGTCCAGCTCCCCTTACACTTCTGTTTCTACATTCGTAACAGTTCGCATACATATGTTGCGTCCGACAAAAAAATATTTTTATTTCAGCTATAGATGCATACAGGACATGAAGGAGGGAGAACAAAATGTAAAATTTTAACTGGGTTATTTTTATGTAATAATTTATGATAACACCTATGTGAACATGCAAATATGCACAGAACACACAATTATACTTGGGCTAAAAGCTGAATTTTTTTCTCCAGGTTGGATAGGACAATCAGATATAAACTCAACGTAAAATGTCCAGGAAAAATCTTTGAGTTGTGACGTTTCGAAGTCACATAGTTGCAAAGTGTCATGCAAAATGTACATAATATATAAGGTGGCAGGTCTTCTAATGAAATGGATTATTGTTAAGCAACGTTTTATTAATTTTTTGATATCATTTCAATTCTACTTATTTATTAGTGTTGTTCTGATGGGTGCTGTAAGAGGAAGAGTTTGTACTGTAGTCATCCTCCAGCAAGAGCAACAGACCCAATTTTCCTCCACAGCCACAAGAAAACTCTTAACAATTCACAGCCTTTTTTTTTTCTCGCACTTCTCACACTGCTTGTTCATCCAGAAGGAGATGTTTAAATCCGGCCCCTGGCAAGAAACTCTTCGGTGCCAAATCCGATTTCAGACAAATTTGCGTTGCCGGCAGCTCATGTCAAACTGCGGCCCTCAAACCTGGCGAATGTTACTGTATTACAGTGATTTTGCATGGGTTTAGTGTTGTGGCGAATGCAGCCGTGGGCTCCGGAGGGGTGAACGTGTAGAAACGTTGCTCTTTCTGCCCGAACCCCTTTCCTCCCCCAGCCAGCCTCCTGCTCTGCTAGGACCGGTCCTCACCCCAGTACATCACTTGCACCACCTCCTTACAGTGTAATTTGTCCCTGAGTAGCAGGCATGACAACATAAAGGGTGGTGAATTTATGAATTTTTGGAAGTGTACGTAAATGTGTTCTTTAGAATGTATTTGAAAATGATAAAACAGTCCAAAAATAGCATTTTTTATAAAGCTGGGTTCTGTGCAGTGGTGGTTTTGTTCATTTTGAATTATCTGTCCATCCATCCATCATCAATAGTACAGGGTTAGTGTGGTCTGGAGCTCATCCTGGAGCCACGGGGCACATGACAGGATAAACCCTGAACAAGGCACCAGTCCATCACAGTCCATAGAGAAATACCACGTACTCGTAGCAGCACAGCGGTCCAGCACATGGACGTGTAATCAGAAGGTTGACAGGTTCATTCCCACCAGCTTTGTCCTTGCCAGCCTGCAGAAAAGTGCTTTCCTTGAACCACTCCAGGACAAATGTCCAGCAGAATACAAAAATAAGTCTGATGGACAGACTATTGTCCACTGACAGCATGATGAGGCCTCCGTGAAATGCATCTGACAAATGTATCGCTCAGACTCGCAACTCGGACCCACCTGACAGCCCCTCCATCACCTCTATTTATTAGCAGCGAATTCAGGGCTAAAAGATGCGGCTTATTGTAAAACGCACTTTTTAAATATATAATTCTTTTTTCCTCGCTTTTATTGAAAAAGGGTCTTTTGATGCAGCATCAGTAGGACGAAATATTCGTATCTTCTGTCAGAAGGCTACAGTTCAAGGACACAAACATGTCCTGAGTTCCCATTTCCTTTTTTTTTTTTGGTCTTTATATACTGCGGACTATACAGAAATGAGTGCGTTTGAAACGTGGCGGGCGGGTGGATGCTGGACCGTCGCTAGGATCACATGACTGATGCTCGGAGTCGTTGCCCCTGGAGACGCTGTGATCGGAATGCAGAGAGTGGGCTCAGGTGTGGCATTATCCCAAAGTCAAAGGGCAGGACAATCGCAGCACTCTTCCTGCTGACTCCTAAATTTGGCTTGAAAGGCAAATTTTGCAGCGGCCACGCAGCAGAACGCCTGTGGGAAAGACGCCGGATCGGCGGGGTGAACAGAGGTTTAGCGCAGCCAGGGATGCTGCTCACCTTTCAATGACTTTCACGGGGACACCGGTGTTTGAGACAGTTTTCAGCAAGATGCTCACTGAGGCATGATGTCTCCCCCTGTTCTCTCTCCTCTGCTCACTCAGAGCCTCCTCTCTAGCGTGGCTTTTGGCTTCGGCTGTGAGAACTTCTCCAAGTACGAAGAGCAAGGCGTGGGCATCCAGTGGAGCAACATCTTCAGTAGCCCCGAGGACAACGAGCGCTACACTTTCATCATCTCCATCATCATGATGCTTGTCGACTCCTTTATCTACTGGGTGCTCACCTGGTACATTGAAAACGTGTTCCCAGGTGAGGGACTCATTTTGTCCAGTAGAAAAAAACACAACTCAGTTTTTACGACTTAAATGTATATTAAAGTTAATCTAGTTAATATGACTGACAATAAAAGTGTCCGTGCTGTTCCATGAAGGCTGCTGACTGAAACTTGTCCAAATAACTCCAGCCTTGTGAAACAAGCACACCCGAGTGTATGTGTTGGGTCCCTGCAGGCCAGTATGGAATCCCCAAGCCCTGGTACTTCCCTTTCACCTCCTCCTACTGGTGCGGGACGTCTGGTGCAGTCGGTGTCGACCCGGAGCTGCTGAGAGAGCCCTGGGAGAGCAGCGGTACGTAGGACCCACGATCCCCACCTGGGCAGCGCTACACATGACCATACTTTGCAGCCATATTGCTGGTGCGCCATAAACACGACCTCAAAAAATTTTGTTAATTTATCCATCGTGTTTGTTTTCCTAATTTGTGGCTTTAGCTCGGTTAGAACAAGGGCTGCAGACGGAGGCTAGCAGGCGTGCTTCAGAGCAGGATACGGACTAACCCAACTGAAATGGATGTGCCAGGTGAAATGAAGATACTGTATTATGAATGAGCCCTTGACAAAATAAACTTCAGAAGCGAATAGCTGGCAGCAAACTGCAGTCTGACAGGGCCGAGATAATGAAAGGACGAGATAATGAAAAGAAGTCACATATGCCATGCAAAGAGGAACGCAGAAAAATGATTGAATATGATCGTAAGTGTGTCTGAGATCTGAGAGCTGAAAATTAATCGTTGGAAGCATTTTTAAAGGGTGCGCTTGCTTTATTTCTGCAGAAATATCAGCATGCGCTCATATTGAAATATGCCCCAGCGATGTAAAGTCTGATTGAAGCTGGAAGTGAACGCAGTAGATGGTGTGAAAAAAGAGTTTGTTCAGAGGGTTGTGGTTTATGCTATTTATTCTTGTTTAAAGGGTGCTAACAGAGCTATGCGCGTGCTTGATCTTTAATGGTGAAAGGCGCATAAGGACAACCGTGTCCATCTCTGGGAAACTGGGTTTAGCCATGGCCCATGGCAGCATCCGTGCTGCACAGGCACAAATGTGAAGATCCTGCTAGATATTTAATGAAAGCACGAATGCAGGACCCCCAGCAGCTATTTGAGAAGTTCTTCCTTTATTGTGTAGCATATCTGGAGAAGCCTCCGTCAGGACTGAAGGCCGGCATCTCCATCAGGAACCTTGTGAAGGTCTACAAGAGTGGGAAGAAGGTGGCCGTCGACGGGCTCAGTGTGGACTTCTGCCAAGACCAGATAACCTCCTTTCTGGGACACAACGGAGCAGGGAAAACAACAACAATGTAAGTCAGTTGTGTTTGGTGGAACGTGGCAGTTGTTATTACATCACTATGGCAAGCTGGTCCATGGCCACCCTCACAGTGACACCTACACAAGGTCAAAAGAGCTAATATTTGTGAAGTAGCTGTTCTATAAGATAACACATTGCCAGTTGTTTTAAACGTTTATCTGAATCAGTAAGTAGTGAGTTATGACAAATGAGATCAGACAGGATTCACCATGGACTATGATGTTTGCGGATGACATTGTGATCTGTAGTGAGAGTAGGGAGCAGGTTGAGGAGACTCTGGAGAGGTGGAGATATGCTCTAGAGAGAAGAGGAATGAAGGTCAGTAGGACTAAGACAGAATACATGTGCATAAATGAGAGGGAGGACAGAGGAGTGGTGAGGACGCAGGGAGTAGAGTTGGCGAAGGTGGATGAATTTAAATACTTGGGATCAACAGTCCAGAGTAATGGGGAGTGTGGAAGAGAGGTGAAGAAGAGAGTGCAGGCAGGGTGGAGTGGGTGGAGAAGAGTGTCAGGAGTGATTTGTGACAGAAGGGTACCAGCAAGAGTGAAAGGGAAGGTCTACAAGATGGTAGTGAGACCAGCTATGCTTTATGGGTTGGAGATGGTGGCACTGACCAAAAGACAGAAGGCAGAGCTGGAGGTGGCAAAGTTAAAAATGTTAAGATTTGCATTGGGGTGGACAGGATTAGGAATGAGTATATTAGAGGGTCAGCCCGGGTTAGATGGTTTGGAGACAAAGTCAGAGAGGTGAGATTGCGTTGGTTTGGACATGTACAGAGGAGAGATTCTGGATATATCGGGAGAAGGATGCTAGGGATGGAGCTGCCAGGCAAGAGGAAGAGAGGAAGGCCTAAGAGGAGATTTATGGATGTGGTGAAGGAGGACATGCAGGTGGTGGGTGTGACGGAGAAACATGCAGAGGACAGGAAGACATGGAAACGTTTGATCCGCTGTGGCGACCCCTAACGGGAGCAGCCGAAAGAAGAAGAAGAAGAGTAAGTAGTGAGTTAAATGGGATTAACTGCAGTTTATCAGTTGCGAAGCTTGTTTAATGACTTGTTCTTAATGTAAAATGTCATTCATTTAAACCCCTCCCACACACTTACAGTACATGCGCACACGCACTCACACATATGCACTTATTGAATTCAAGATGTCTTAAGATGTTAAGGCACTCATTTACAACAAAGATTTCCACCGCGCCACAACCTGAAAAGCAAACTGATAGCAGAAGATGAGATGATTGTAGGTCTTCTAATTATCTTAGATAATCCTCTTTGTATTTTTTCCATTTTTTTGTACCTTTTCTGAATGCAGCACAGTATATCAGGGAGAGATGCGGGTAAATTACCACACACCTGCTTGGCAGTCAACGTGAAATTCTTTCATTACGGCTTCTCTGGCACTGAGACGCAAACCGATGGACTGAATAGAAAAGAGAAACGTTTCAAAAATCGATACGTTGTAGTGGATCCAGAAGTGGTTCAGCAACAAAGCAGAAGATCTGCCAGGTGTGGATGTGAGAGACATCACGATGGTGCAGCTGAGTCACAGAGCGGCCCGTGAAAAATGGCCGGCTCGGTTAATTTTTCACTCGGGACAAGACAGAGCAAAGGGGACCAGGTTGAGTGATGTTGCGTTGAGATGTTGCGCGATCCCGATGAGCGTTATTCTGGCAAACGCTGTTTTGATGAGTGCTGTTTCCCTGACTGTTGTTTGAATGATAGTTATTTCGCTGAACATCTTTCCGCCGTGTGCTGTTGCATCGGTGTTTGTTGTTCCACTGACCATTATTTTGTCAAACGTCGTTCTTATGAGCATTTTTTCACCGAACGCCTTCTGCTGAGCGTTTTGCATCGAACGTTATTTTATTGAGCATTAGTCCATTTAACCCTATCCCATTAAGCGTTGTTCCACTGAGCATTACTGTTCTTTGATGAGCTTTTTTCCACCGTGTGTTATTTTGCTGAAGGTTGTTCTGTTCGGAAATCTTATTTCGCCGGTTGTTGTTTCATTTGGTGATGTTCCATTTAGCATTCTATTGAGCATAATTTTGATAAGCATTATTTGGCTGATTTCCTCTCAGGTGAACAGTTTTCTGTGGACTGTTACGCCATTGCACATTATTTCACCGAATAGTATTTCAGTAAGTGATATTCTATTGAGCTTTATTATTCTGAACATTATTCCACTGCGTTGAGCGTTGAGCCCTAGTGCCATCTAATCTGTTTACTTTGCAGCAGGATAAGATGGTTGTGGAAAACTTTGGACAGTCGAGGAGAAGCTCCTTTGCAGTCGCAACCTATATTCACATGCAAGTGCGTAGTCTCATACCGGGGACCTTTGAGGAGCTGCTTGGTGAAAGCTAGAGCAGGAGAGAGGGTTGAGAATGAGTCGGTAAGAGGAGGCCAAGACAAGTCGTCCCAGATGAGGCGGTTTTCCGAAAGCCTCGTAGGCTGGAGAGCTCACCTCATTTTCTCCTCTCAGCACTTCTTACGTTGCCTCTGACCACACAGTACGTGGAGGTCACGTAGACGTCGCTATAATGCAGAACATAAGCTCATTCTTCCTTTGGCATTCATAATTAATGATCGTCCCTCCTATGTTTATCAATTTTAGGTCCATTCTTACAGGGCTTTTTCCGCCAACGTCAGGAACAGCTTTCATAAACGGAAAGGATATCCGCAGCGACATGGATGCCATCAGGAAACAGCTGGGAATGTGTCCTCAACACAACGTCCTGTACAATGAGTAGGTGCTCATCTGCTGTAGTCGTGTTACGGAAAAAATTAATAAGCATCTGGCAAAGTATAAATAGAAGCCTATGGATGTTGCATTATAAATGAAGGCGGCATTCACAGAGTCAGATCTGTTTGAAAGGCCTTTGCTACACCGGCTCTTTTTATCACACAACATGAATTTTTTAAAAACATAAATATTTTCCAGCTTATCAACTTTTCAATCACATTTACCGCTCTGTTTTCTAAAATTTCTGTCCGTAGCTGAGCGAATGTGGCCACTGTTTGCCAACCAAGCCAATAGATGGCAGTAAAGAGCGACTAGAACAGTCAGAAGTTGAGTGTGAGACAGGATTAATTCACTTCCTGTGTTTACAGCTCATATCTTTTGATCCTTGGTGTGAATGACAAATAAAGTGACCGTCACAGCCCATGTTTACGTGATAAATCGGTCAGCAATCTGTGTTGAATATGAGTTTACATTTTAAATTGCTTTTAACCCTAATGAGGTTTACATTTACATTTATTCTTTTGGCAGTATCTTAGTATGTTTTATTATTATAAGTGAGATTTTAATGGAATCCATCCAGAAAATAAATCAGCTGATGTTTCGATTATTAATCTTTAATTGACTCAAACAAGTTATAAACATGTTGCCGGTAGGATTTTAGTTCGTAGCATTTTAGTTTGTAACATTTTAGTTCGTAACAACTGTCAGTGTAGTTTCTTTATTACATTAGACAAGTTACCAGTTTATAGTACATGAACAGTGCACCCTTTCCTCTTCTGTGTCACGTGCAGCCTGACTGTAGAAGAGCACATATATTTCTACGCGCGGCTCAAAGGCCGCAGTTCCGGTGATGTCGGTGCCGAGATGGAGCAGATGATCAAAGATGTCGGCCTTCCCCACAAGAGGAAAGATCTTGCCAAGAATCTGTCGGGTGAGTAGCGTGCATGTCGCCCCCTTTCCATACTCACCCCAGCCAGCTTCCATGTTGTTGCACCATGACAGTAACCTTAACTCAGACAGCACCCCTCACTGCGTGTGTAATCTTTCGTAAAAAGAGAGCATGACTGTAACTTTGGCCACTCTCAGATGCCACGCGTTTGAACATAATGTGTGAAATATGAATTTTAAAGAGCGGCTATGCCATGGTTGAAATGCTCTGACATTTACGCTGCATTAGCAGAACAAAGTGCTGAACACGGGCCTCATCTGGACAGCATAGCGTGTCACGCGCTCTCTGACACGCATGCGAGCACACATTGCATCCACTCAGTTACCTGCATCTGACCCACGTGTCCCCTATTGAAGTGAAGATAAAGTCACTGAGTGGACGGTCAAATATCTTCTCACCCACTGACTGTAATGAAGCTACTGGAACTCTTAGGTCCGTCATTCCTATTATTTCAGGTACAATATTTGCCTTTTAAATAATAATTCATCTGACTGGATGGCGAAATCCTGATCTCAGGAATACGACAGCAAGGACCAAAACAACCTTTACTGGACATTCAGTTGCCCAAACTGCCGCAAAAAGCGCTGCCACATTTGTTTCTCTTATTTATCATATTTCTCATGTCACACATAGTGTGATTTTTACACCCAGACTCTTACCTGTACTGTGATTCTGATCGGTGAACACTGCTCTGATGCCTCACTTTACCCAGCGACTGCTTCTCTTTGCAGGGGGGATGCAGAGGAAGCTCTCGGTGGCCATCGCTTTTGTGGGGGGGTCAAACATCGTCATCCTGGATGAGCCCACCGCCGGAGTGGACCCGTATGCCCGCCGCGGAATATGGGAGCTTCTGCTAAAGTACAAACAAGGTGGGCATATGTGGTTTTCCTACAGCGCCCTCCGGAGATATGTGTTGAAGGCAATAATGAGTCTCAAAGATACCTTTCTAAAAGGTTATAATAACTTATACCGTCACCTCATCATTTACGTTATACTGTTTATTGTCTGTATGAATCATTTATTCAAAGCAAATTCTAATATTTCACCCAAGGGGCAGCAGGTGCCACAGCGGTTAAAACCCTCACCCTGCAGCTGAAGGATTCAAGTTCAAATCTCTGCTGTAGTGCACTTGATCACAGTACTTACGCTGAACTAATACAGTAAAAATACCCCGCTGAACAAAGGGTTAGATGACTGTAAATCGTCCAGTGTACAAACCTCACGCCATAAATTACCGTAGCAAAAAAAGGCGAGATTAATAATAATTCGGTTGGTTGTTTTTTTTTTTTGTTTTTTTTTGGAGCAGTCCAAAGGGTACAGTGGTGGGTTTCAAACTAACAGCCTTCTAGTAGCAGCATTTTTTCTCTTAACGCTCCGATTTTTTGCCTTGTTTTATCGACTTTCCTTTTTCGATCTGGAGGGAAGCGCCACGCATTAGGTGCGCTTTCGACATTGTCGTGGAACCAGAAAAGAGGATTTGTGCTCTCCCATTAATTATTCAGCAATTAGAACATTTTTGCACGCTGGCTGGGTTCCTTTTCAACGGATATTCGCGCGGCGGAAAGCTGTCTTATTACCATTCTCACGCGGTGTAACATGAAAAGAAAGCCTCTGGGAGGCCTTTGTCGGAGGACAGCTCGGAGCAAAGTGACGGTGGTTTAGATGCCGCTAATAATAATGCCTCGGCAGTGGCTTCATTTGAAAACGCACTCGCCGCGCAAATTTCGCGTCGGAAACGCGGGCCTTTTGTCACCTCGCGGTTTGCAATTTGACTTGTTTATGTTATTTGTGGTGAATGGCACCGCTCATTGTTACAACGCATTCTCCAAAGGTGTTACTGTGGTTAATGTTCAGCACACGCCTTTATTGTCTCCGAGCCATTAGCCATCAGCTTTCCACACTGACTGTTCCCCGCTGTCATCATCTCCAGATTCATCTTGTAAGGCCACCTACATGCTGGGACACTGCAGACGGATGGGATGGCGGCTCTCTGCTGCTGGTGGCCTGGCGTAATTGATAATGTTTCCTGTAGAAAGTCCTGCTGCTTATTCACGGAGCTGAAACTTGATGCATGAATGTCTCTTTAACTTTTTCTTTCCACCGTCCTCCGTGGTTTGGTTCCTGCACGAGTGTGACTTTCTTCAGTCACGGGCAGTGACAGTTTGGTGTTGTGCACCGTGGTTTACCCTCTATTTTCTCTTCTTCTGCACATCTGGCGAGCACGCACTTATTTGTGTAAAAGCCCCGAGGCTCGTCTTCAGCGAGCAGAACAGGTGGGAACTCGGTCCTGTTATCTGCTGTTTTTCTTCCAGCCGTGTGATGCTTCCAGCAGCTGCTCGAGTACGTCCTGATCAGAGACTGGAGACTGGATGACGTGTCCATATCCACATCGCTGCTTCTTACTGCTCTGAACATCCACAGATGTCAGGCCTTAGCTGCGCTGTGCACCACGCAACGCTTCTGAAGGCAGCTTAACATATCTCGCTGTCTGTAGATTTGTCATGTAGGATTCTGAAAAGAGAAGGATGATATAAAAAACACATCAGAATTATTCTCCTGTGTGTTTTGTGAAACACCGGGCAGCAGTTATTACCTTTCTATCTGGGTTGTATACACTTTGTGTTGTTGACATGAGGATTCAAAGCAGAAAGTAGACAAATCCTCCTCATCCCACCTTGTTTCAGCTCCCAGATGTGCAGCACACTCACTGCAACTCAGGGGGTTAAAAGTGTCATAAGAGTAAACGTTTGGGACAGTTTTTATAGTATAATCATTACTGTCACAGGCATCCTGGGTTCCAAAGGTAGTGCAGTGGTTAGAGCCATCATTTGTTATTAAATGACCCTGGAACCCTGTTGCAATACTCTCAATACAAGTACCAAGGTACCAAGGTACACTGTATGGCTAAAAGTATGTGGACACCTGAGCATCACCCCCATATGTGCTTGATGAATATCCCATTCCAAACTCATGGGTATTATTATGGGGTTGTTCCCACTTTGCTGCTAGAACAGCCCCCACTCTTCTGGGAAGGCTTTCCACCGGATTTTGGGAATTCGTGCCCATTTAGCCACAAGAGTGTCAGTGAGGTCGCCGAGAAGGCCTGACTTCCGGTAGGCATTCCAGTTCATCCCAAAGGTGTTCAGCGGGATTAAGGTCAGGGCTCGGTGCAGTCACTCGAGTTCTTCCACATCAACCTTGGCAAACCATGTGTTTATGGAGCTCACTTTGTGCATGGGGGGCACGGTCATGCTGGAGCAGGAAAGGAACTTCTTCCCCAAACTGTGGCCACAAATCTGAAAACACACAGTTGTCTAGAATGTGTTTGTATGCTGTGTGGGTGCAGCTGAAACAGCTCAGCTCGGTCATTAGAAGGGGGGAGTCCACATACCTTTGGCCACATACTTTGCTTATCAAGGTAAAGTACAGTAAAAAAAATACAAATGTATAAAATGGGCAAGTGAGTGTAAGCAGCTTAATGTTGAAAGTTTGCCAAAAAGCGCAGGATGATTGTTCCCCAATCGCCACCATGTGGGGGGCAGCACTAATATAAAAATTATTTTCATCAGCTAGAAATGAAAGGCCTAAATGCATGACTTTTTAGCTCAGTGACTGAGGACCCGGATGGTTCCTCGGGCTCAAAAACAAATGTTGCAATCTCAGCAAAATCTATGAAAACTGTGCACATTTCAGACACTCAAAAATGTAACACAATAACATGATAATGTATATTGCATTATGTAGATCTCTAGCATACACATATTTGTATTTCATTTAGTTGTGTCCTCGTATATTGTATATGCTGAAGGAGATTAATATTAGTATTATTATTACATGCAAAGTGGCCAAGCTCTCTGGGATGCTCTGCCTTTCATGCAGTTTGTTCTGCAAAACCAAAGAAAGGATTTTTGGTCAGCATTAAGATAGGCATGATCTTCGCACTTTCATTCTCACCGCTGACCTCCTACCCCCAGGACTTTGCTGCAGATATCAGCAGAACTGTGAAAAGACTGGACTGGCAGACTACATTCCTCTACAGTTCTGAACACAGTGGAGTGTTCTCAGTTTGATGTAATATTTACAGCGGCTCCAGCATGCCGCTTCTTCAGCACGAGCGCCTGACAACTGTGGTTGTCGACGCTGCGTTTCACACGCCAGCAGAGAGGGGGCGATGTTTACGCCTCCAGCAGAGAAAATGAGCCGGAGGGAATTCATTTCAATCCCCGGTCACCCGACCTTTGTGTCAGGACTGCGGGAAACGCGCCAGGATTAATCTCCACATCGATGATATGGCTCCCGACTGTTGGTCCAGACTTTTCCTCTTGCACTCACCTTTGTTTCATTATGCATGAAGGAGTTGTGTGCAGTGCCAGGTGTCTCCAGGTATCCCCCAATGAGAAGCAGCTTTCAGGCAGGAACTTTAAAAACAAAATAAAACTGCTGTTAAAGGAGCACGATGCACACGGAGGGAACGGCTGGTTTCGTCCACCACTTGTAGATTTCCAGTCTGCAAAAACATGTGAGATTTATGTGTGAGATTTCAGTTTAATATATGTCAGCTGAGCCGTTTCAGATTCCTGGCCACCAGTTTTACATGAATGCACGATGTTATTAAAGGATGGAGCCGGATGAAACCGTAGGCTGCCTGCCGTGAGTCACATGCTAACACATCTTGAAAATTTGAATTTTATAGTGTAAAGAAAAGTCCAACTCGGTATAAAGTTACGAAAGAACGTCATTTAATCTCCCTTTAAAATGTATAAAAAATGAGCTAAATGTTGAAGAACAGAAGCGCTCTAGGTGGGCTTTAATATAGACACTTTTTCTCTTTAGAGACTGCAGTAAGGAGGGTCAGTCCTTTGCACTTGAATGTGTCACAAATTGGACTTTACGGGTCTTCTGTTGAGTTTATTGTGACTGGCAATACAAGGAGAACACAGGTATGCTTTATTACCGATCCTCTCAAATGCTAAACCTACCTTCAGTGGAAGAGAAGATGCATTTAATGGAATGGAGAGAGTAGAGCATCAGTTATGTTTTATTCATGTGCCATCACCTTGGACCCTGGAGGACTCGGTCAGTATGTTCTAGGATTGGGTCATCTCCAGAAAGTGTGGTTGTAATTATTCACAGTCACCACCCCCCCTGGACCTTTGACTTTAGAAACTTAAACTCTTCTCAACTGTTTATGATATCCCCACATTGTGTTCTCATTTGATGAATCGTGGTCCGAGGAGGGGAGCTGGGGACTCCTATCTGCTGCTTTCTGTGTGTCCCATCCTGAGACACTGATGTGTGTTCCTGTCCTCGAGTATCCAGTCAGCAAAGTTTTATTGTCCTCATGGAAAATTCTGGGTCCCGGTGTTTGAAAAAGGGTCGGATGCTGCTGGGTATAACCTTTGCTGACTGCGGTGGGACTTGGGAGATCAGTAAAGTACATAATGTGCCCTTCAGTGTTGGGAAAAGGAAACGCTTTCTTTTTTGAAAGTTCAGCCTGTGTCATTTATGCAGATTTTTAAACAAAAAATTCCACTTGCATAATTAAAGTTTGGGTGACACGGTGGTGCAGTGGGTAGCATTCATTCCTTACACCTCCAGATGCAGGTGTTTCAGGTGAGTAGAGAACTGTAAAGAACTGTAAAGACTCTTTTTGTGTGTGTGTGTGTGTGTGTGTGTGTGTGTGTGTGTGTGAGAGAGAGAGAGAGAGAGAGAGAGAGGGAGAGAGAGAGAGAGAATGCCCCATCCCTGACTCACACCCTAACTTTGTGGGATCTGGGATAGGCTCAGCACCACCGTAACCCGGCACTGGACCAACTGGTATTGATACCGTGTGGCTGCCCACAGGTTCCACTACTATGAAATATTAGAATTGTTATTTCCCTGACAGGGACACAAAGTAATGAAAGGGAGAGAAGGTGATCTGTAAACTGTGAGATGAGAATGGGGAGCAATTATCAGGTTAAACCCTCGAGGGTTAAATTGATGGGTCGGGACCCACAAGCATTTTGCTTGGGAGTTCACGGCTGCATTTGTATGCAACACTTAGAGGAAATCTGAGAAAAGCTGAACTTCACGATGTAGTAGGAGACCTTCACTAGCCATTTTTAAGAGAAACAAGGACAGGAATCCTGGAAAATCTGAGGAAGGAGCCAAAATGAAAAGGAGCCATATATCTGTAGGCTACAGGGCAGGATGCTTGTCTGTGGTCCATCAGGGCCTGAGCTGGACCTTTTCAAGTGGTGCCATGAAAGACTCTTTGGGAAAAGGAATGGGAGTTGACCCCTGACACTAAAACCCTGAGCTTGCTGCTTTCTGCAGGCCGCACCATCATCCTCTCCACGCACCACATGGACGAGGCTGACATCCTCGGGGACCGGATTGCCATCATCTCCCACGGCAAGCTCTGCTGCTGCGGTTCCTCGCTGTTCCTGAAGAAATGCTTTGGCAGCGGGTACTACCTCACGCTGGTGTGTGCCAGAGCAGAGAAGACCTCGACCCAGCGTGCGGTCCTCCCGCAGAGCCAAGCGGCAGACAGAGTCGGTCCAGTCAGCGGTGTGAAGGTAAGGAGCTACACATGCAGACAGACAGCTTGGGACAGACCCTGCTGGATTTCTTTTCAAGGGGGTCAGCTCAAATTCTTCAGTTAAAATGGCACGTAAGCAGGTTCACATCTCATTAAATTATTTGTCAAGCAAATAATGCGACACAAATCAATAGAGGCGCTGAATTTAAATGTTAATTTTTGTCACACATGCATTTGGGGTTTGCCAGCTGGTTTGACTTTGGGCCCAAGTGGCTCTTGTGAACAGCAGGAAGGAGCGGTTATTAAGCTCTGTTTGTGCAACATCACACCGTACTGGTGTCAAGCACATGTGTCGTCTCCTGCAGCGGAGACTTTGCGCATCACGGCAGCGGGCGTGAGACATTTACGTTTGCTCCGCTCCCAGCGGTGGGAATAGTCTGGCATCTTTCGTGGATGTCGCTTGTTATTAGGGACACATTTGATCCGGTGCCTCGCAGGGCGCCTTTGCCCCTAATTGTAGTCAATACCAGCAAATGGCTGACAGTGGAAGTAATTAGCCGAAATAATCCTTCACTGGGTCACGCCGCCAGCCGGCGCAGCAGGGCGCCCCCTTCAGGAGAGAAGCAGCTTCTCAGGTCTGCATCTGCCCTGAAGAAAATAGCTTTCACTCGCATCTGCAGCGCACTCGGTTCTCCAAAGACTTAAACGGAGAATATTTTATTCTTAAATCAATAATTATAAAGCGAGGTGCTTTCCACGTACTTTACGTCCGTGTTGCCGGAGAGGATAATAGGAACTCAGCGGTTACTCAGCTGCTTGGAAACTTGATGGAGAAAACCATTTATCAGCAGACCGTACCCGGTACTGTACTGCCGAAATAACTCGGATTATTCTATTAATAATCGAACAGAAATGTCAAAAATCAACTTTAATTGTAATTGGTAGGCAAATGAGTTCTTTTAGTGGGGAAATGTTTTAGCAAAACAAAAAACAGGACTCGAAACTGGCACCTGGTGCACCCCTAACCCTTGGTACCGCAGTTCCTGCTCAAGTGCTGAGCTACTGGACTATTTTTCAAATCCCATCCCACGAAAAAAAAAAAAAAAAAAAAAACATCACCACATAATTCAGAGGTTCATGAGTACTCCTGCCTGTCTTTTTTTTTTTTTTGCCTGAATTATGTGGCTCATGCTTCGAAAAAATCCCCCGTAGGGAACAGTGCTGCGTTGCGATCGGAAGCAACGGAAAAGTCCTGTCCAACAAGTGTCTTTTTGCGACCAGTCCTCGGACTCGAACAGCAGCTGCAAGATCAGATATTCTTTTACGTTAAAAAAAAAAAATCCAGCCTATACTGATGAATGCACCATTTCATTTTGTTTTTTTTCACGCCCAGTTTAATCAACCTGTCTACCATGTTTGGATAAATCAGTTTCAACAATTGCCCCCATTCATCTCTGTCCCGCCACCAGACCAGCGGTTTGTGAGGGAGGCCGCGTAATTGCATTTAGCCGAAATCTAATACAGGGGCAAATTGCAACAAGTTTCACGTAACCGCTTTTTGGAGACCCATCCTGATATTGCCCGGTGGCTTCTCGATGCAGCGGGGCGACGGGGCGAGCGAAGACGACGCGGATGAGGGCATCGACAGCCGGAGCGCCAGCAGTTCCGAGCTCTCAGGTACGACCGAGCCCTGTTCAGGTAGCGAGGAGCTCCTCTTCCTCCTCCTCCTCCTCCTCCTCTTCCTCCTCCCGCCTGTAGCCTGGCGGCGGAACGAATGGCCACATCGGTTAATTTCATCAGAGCACATTAGTGTCCATGCCTGGTTTAACATCTGTAATTATCTATGATAGGCTAAAATCAATAGCCTGGGATATGTTTTCCTGAGCGCTGCCCAGAAAGATTAGAACTGAAATGTTGCCTGAGAATAGATGAGGGTAAATCTATTTACCGATCTCTGGGGACGCGGCAAGCACGAGCTGGCCAGACAGTCCACCGCTTGCTTATTACCATCCATCACTGTAATTGTTATGTCTCCATCGAAAGGCACTTGTAGAAAGCGACCAGGCATGGGTGTGGAGCACGGTTCACCCCAGACGGGCCTCTCGTGACCACGGCGCCCTTTGAATGGCAGATAGCCGCGTCCTGCTCAAGCATGTAGTGAGCACATCGTGTTGTGGCGGCGTGGCCGTCGAAAGAGCCGACGCCATGTGCCGAAGCATGGCTTCTGGCGTGGTTTACTTCCTGTCCAGACGACGGTTCTGAGACTCTCCCAGACCGGGGGTTTGGTTGGCGTGTGACGACATGTCAAAATTTGAGTGTAAGGAAGGATATCGGTCGCAGCGATACGGTTTTTGTGAGTCAGTCGCAGTGGTTGCATTTTCGTAAGTCAAGAAGTCGAAGAACCCTGCTCACCCTCAGAATGGCAGTCACAGTAATACTAGTAATAAGAGTAGTATTAGTAATAGTGATAATACCAGGGCATAATAATACTAATGTGCTGTTAATAATTGTAAAACACACCTTGCAGGATGTGAGAGTTGTGCCCTTATTTATGTGTCCTCTCACCATCACCGAACCCTCCTCTCTCCAGGGTGCATCCCAGAGATAAGCGCCATCACCCAGCTGCTCAAAAGACACATCCCCACGGCTGCCTTCCTGGAGAGCATCGGCCAGGAGGTGACCTACATCCTGCCGTACGCGGCGGCCCACGACGGCTCCTTCGCCCTGCTGCTGAAGGAGCTGGACGTGGAGATGGGCAACCTGGGTGTGACGAGCTACGGCCTCTCGGACACCACCCTGGAGGAGGTCGGGAGGATGTTCTAGATGTTTCCAAGGAAGAAAACGCCTTTCTGCACAAACACGCTGTTACACTCTCTTGTTTTTCTCATAGTTGCAAGTGAAAGTTTTATAATTTCATTTTATTTGTGCCAAAAGGCCAATAAATCATTTTGCCCAACAGTGTTGTGATGGATCAATAAGCAGACTTTCTCATTATAGGCCTGTAAAATGATTTTAATTTATTCTTTTCCATTACTTTCCATTACTTTATTTCTGGGGTAAAAATAATGTCCAATCTGGGCTAAATGTTCTTTTGAGCCACAGTTTCACATTTAATTAATCAGAGGATTGGAGCCGAATCAAAGTCGACTCGAATGTAAATCACAAATAGCATTAATGATGCTTTTTTGAACTAATCGCTTTTTTTGGCACCTTGAGTTTGTCTATTTATTTTGTTCGCGTAGGATATTTGTACGTCACATTTTTTCCCTCTCCGCTTTGTTGCCTTCTGGATTCTAGACCGCGGCACAATAAAGCATTCCGACAAAAATGAATCGATGTGAATATTAATGAGATTAATTGAAACAATCATTTTGTAATCTATCAAATATTGCCTTCATGTGATTTTTAGTTTGAGGTTTTTTGGATCGGTTATTCAATACAGTCCTTTATCCATTCACTATTGATCATCAACCTGATATCCATAAAATTATTTAAATGGGTGGCCTCATTGAAATGTACTTCAACACCATGTATGACTGCATATAGCAAAAAGGTTATTAATGCTGTTTTTCAATACTGTTTTTTATTCAGATTTTCCTAAAAGTGGCAGAAGATACAGGAGTGGATGTGGCTCAAGCAGGTAACATTTAATATTTATTACTGTTATTCGCAATATATAAATGGCAGGTTTCATATTTCCACGCAGAATGGCGTCAGATTAAACACGTGCTTTCAGTGCACAAATCCTGAATAATAAAACGCTCTGGATACCTTTTCAGGTACATAAAATTGTCATTATAAAGTATCTATATTGTAGCACAAATGAGTGAATGAGATTTAAAGACATTTTATACTTTACAGTGCGGCATTCGTGCATAATTCTCATCTTTTAGGGCCTATTTCAAATGAAAATTGTTGTGTTTTTATATTTTATTTTTTCTTCTTGGTTCTGGAGTTTGCTCCTTCAGTGACCCCTCCGATATCTAGAAATATATGCAGTAGCAGTAAAGCAAAAAAATTTTCCCATGTAACCATCAGAAAAACCCTTTTTATATTTGTATGATGAAAAATTTTCATTATAACGGGCTGGTTTTTGTTTTAATTTAAGACAACCAGGACTCCTTTGTAAGAGACTGGAAGAGAAGTTCGAGGGAATCCAGACGTCGCAGCACAGCCAGCGTCCAGGAGCAGCGGGACTCCTCTGCATCCCGGAGTGGTACCGATTCCCTGTTCTCACAGCCATCGTGAAGCGCATCTGTTCACCGCTTACACCTCATTCCTAATTTCATGTAGCTGAACTGCACTTAAATTGCTGTCCTTTCTTTGTCTTTGCATGTCACCCGGCCAGAGATGAGAGAGAGGTTTTCAAACAAAGTCAACGGTGCGTATGCAAAGCCTGTCTGACTACACATGTGTGTGCGCGCGTGCATGTACAGTCAGCGCTGCTGTCCGCAGAAATGCTGTTATCCGTCACACCGGTGATCCTCCTGCTGGTTGTTTTATGATGCTCCGTGGTAATGAGTCGTGCTGGGAGGACTGTAAGGGGTTTCTGTGGCGACAAGGTGTTTATCATCCTGATGGAGGAGGCCCATTTGGTCCAGCTGTAGGACCAATATGCTGCTCATTGATGGAGGCGCAGGCTCATGCCAGAGGGAGGCAGGATCATGACAATCATTTTAAATTATGCCAGATTTCATCACAGACAGCTTGGGATGCCTGCATTATTGTGGGAGGGGGGCATATTGTGTTAGGTGGGGGGTTACAGGTGCACAACTGGACGCCATGCTGCTCGCACAGGCCTCTGGGTGTCACACCATAATAATACTCTACAAGAGGGAGTTAATGGAGAAATGAGGATAAAGGGAATATTGCGAGAAGAGTAGGGAGCGTAGGGCGTGTTCCATCATTCAGACACATTTGTCGTACAGAACAACCGCACAAATGCTAAGGAGTGTTGAATCGTATCGATGGTTGAAAAAGAGTAAGGGAGTGTTGAGGGAATGTTCAGGAGCATTGATGCTGAGAAGTACCGCAGGAACACTGAGGAGTCTTGAGGCAGGTTTGGTTAGCGTTGCTGGCTTTTTCCTGCCTGTCACTGATAAATGAATATGTACAGATCTTAAAATGAACCGTGTTCCTCTCTTTGCTCTACGTTCTGTCCTGTCAGTGACTTCTGGAGCCTTAAAAGCGTTTCTGGTTATTTGAGATTTAGTGTGACTGTGAGTGAGAAGATCTTTTTATGTATTAATAAATACACGGCTTCTTCCTGATAAATTATTAAAGTAAACGTTTGCATGGAACGTGTTTAATGCTGTGTTGCTGCAGATGTGGAGGGAGCTGCTAATGGGAGGGGCTCCTACGTCATCAGAGGCTGGAGACTCATCAGGAGGCAGTTCATGGCCTTGTTCCTCAAGAGGTTCCACCACGCCAGAAGGAGCCGCAAGGGCCTCATCGCCCAGGTACAAACAGCGGTCGCCCGCACACAGTGTTAGGATCAAATATTCCAGCTGCTATTAAATATACTTTTTTATGTACAGTATAGATCGCCGTGTGTTGAAATATAACCAGTCAGAACTTCCTCTCTCGCCCATTTGGCTTACATTTTTGGCTCCTCCTCAACATTAAGCGCTTTGGCTCATGGGCGTCAAATGAGAACGTAAAACGTCATCCTGCTAACTCGGCCTTAGATAAAGGCCACTTTGCGCTTCTGCCTTCTTCACTCGTCCGCAGTGCATCAGCAGCTCCTCTGCCCTCCTTCCTGTTGCATTTCGTCGGACAGACTTTGCAGTATCACCCCCCGCCAACCCCACCCCCACACTGCCCCCGTTGCTAAGGAGACAGAAGCTGGTGCACAAACTTGCACGGAGATCCGTCTCCGCAGCCATCTTATTCCCTGCAAAACTTTCACAAACGGGCTGCGCCCTCTGTAACCGCGGTAAATGCTGAGATGACCATATTTAAATGAACTGTATCGGCTGTATGAGCACGTTCTGCCCCATTTCTACATCCGTAAAGTCATTAGTCTAACTGTGCGGCGTTGATGCAAGGGGCTGCAATTCATCTCTAAGTGGGAGCCGTATTTACTCGACTGGTCCAGGTTTACCGATTTACTGAGGTTACCGATCGGGGCAGCAGGACGAGTCCCAGGCACAGCAATAGCTGGACGGCAACACGCGTTCCCAACCAGCCGTGAGGGATCAATACTAATGTGAACCGATTGCACTAATTATTCACCGCTGGCCAACTCCACCATCATAGCGTTCAAACATTTTTCTAACAAAGGGTAAGTCTGATGCAAGAGATGTCTTTTTATTGACCCAGGGTAAACATATTAATCTTTCAGAGCAATATTTGGGTGGATGTCCACATTTCTGCTGTTCTGGACTCAACATGTCAGATAATAACCAGCTTAAACAGCTTGTATTATTCTTTGAGTATAAAAGAGGCCAGCAGGTGGCATAGTTCTTAGGGCCACCGCCTTGCTGGTTCAAATCTTCACTGCTGGAGTGGTCTCGGTCGAGGTAGCAAACTGATGCAGTAAAAATTACCCTGTAAAAATCACTCCATGTACAACGCTTGCATGGTAAGATATTGTGAGGTGCCACAAGGGGCTGTGCCCAGATGAACACTTGGAGAAGAGGGAAGGCTTCTTCTAGAAGTTTAAGTTTTTTTTTTTTTATTTAACTTTAGCTACAAGTGACCAAAGCACAAAAAAACAGGAGATTTATCAAAATAATGATGGCTGGAAGCTGGGGACATCATCCTTTCAGTTGGAGGAGCTCCAAGGTTGTGACCTGAGGAGTTTGGGATGGGGACACTTCCTGTTTCATCAGAAAGTGTAGCTGTCACTTTGGCTGCCAGTGTCCCCACTGCTGCTGCCTTTCTGGGGATTTGTTATTTATCACCTTATGTCCAACCAGTTGTGCTGTTTCCCTCAAGCCCTCTTACCAGAGCCCTTGAGGGAGAGAGTGTTCGTAGGTGTGAGTGATCCTGCGTGGAGCTGCAGGACCATTTGTCCACTCTATTTCACAATGTCTTGGAGTGAAGGAAGTGTGATGATAAAGATAATCATTACAGTAACAGCCCGTGACAAAAGGTTAATGTTATTGCTTTTTTCTATTCTATATTTTATATGGTTTTCATTTCTCATATTAACTTGACTATCAAATATTGCCATTGCTACTAATAATACGGAAGAAACCTAATGTATGATACTAAATAAAAAGAAGTAACTACATATAAGCACGCAAATCTGTATCAGTTACTGCATTAATTCTTTAATAATTTGGTCGTTTGTGTTTAAAGTGTTCTTTATTGCACTGAAATTGGTATTTTAGTCTTAGGGATATTTTGGGCAATTTAGCTGCGGTTTCTCAGATGAACTTGGAGTGAATGATAATTTCCCTCATATGAAATAATTGAAATAGCTTCCCAGTATCAGAGCTTGCGGTACCTAAGCCATTTGCGTGTGTGGAAATGCCATCAAGCCGAATTCAACAGGAAGGTGACCGCCGACGTGGTTTCTGAGGCAAGGAGGACCGAACGTGGTTGGCACCAAGCGATGAATTACATCATAAAGAATGGCTGAAAAAATATGAAAAAAAAGGCAAAACACAAATGAATACAATTACCTGAATGCAGCTATGGATCCACAGTGGCCACAGCTGACCAGACAGAGTTTGAGTTTTTCCCTGGTCATGTGACTGGAAAATGCTGTGTCACATTGAGGCTCAGTGGATCCATGGCTGCAGGAGACAAAGGAAACATCTAAATAATTTAATATCAGAGCTTCTCCCTGGTCTTCATCTTGCTTATTTTGAACCAGGGGCTGCATTGCTGAGCTGGCCGCTTCTTGTATTACCTTAGAGCTTTACATTATTAATTTGCCTGGCCTTTGTTGGGTTCTGGGAACATCGCCACATTTACACTCCCTACAAATTCAACAATAGGTTTCACACTGCTGCATCTGGTAGGTTTCAGTTACAGAAGTTTCATACCAGAGCTATGATTCACCTGTGAGGCCCCAGGGTAAGCAATGAAGATGCTGAAGGGCCATTTGGAGACCCGGAGACCCAGAGTTCCTCGGTCGTGTTTCTGTGTGAATTGAAAAATGCATTTGGAAGCAAGAATTACAGAACATACCCGCTCAAGAAGATGGATGAATCCAGGAAATATCAAAATGCTGAAATGTCTGGGAAACGCTAGCAGCAGTTAATTGGTTTAGCAAGGGCGCAGGATTTCAGCGTACCTCCGCTTGGCATGCTTGATGTGACGTCTGGTTCTGCTAAAGTAGGGAAAAATCTACCAAACGGCTTTAAACGTCTACTCAGCGTCTCTAGAACAAAAACAATATGGAGGAAAGACCACATGGGAGCTTCAGATGGCAAGGATATTTTCAGCACTTTGGAAAGTGGTGCAAAAGGTGAAGATTTTGAAAGGGAGCCCAACTGACTAATGAAATCTTTTACAACAAAGAAAAACTTTATCTACAAGAAACAGCTGTTCCAACTGACTACTCTCATATTTTTATTAAGGAGAATGAATGTACACTTTTGCGAAGGAGTTACAACACTTAATTGCAGTTGGAGTTTCATCCAGAATAAAATTACAAATGAAAGAACTTGGGGGAATCTGCTGCTTGAAGATCTCACACTGGCCACTCTGTGGGGTGAAGAAGGTCAGCTGTGGAGACTGTAGATATTATCGAGGATGACGTGAAACCAAAAGTCCAGGCCGCACTGAAAATTTCTCTCACAACCTCTTACGAACACGTCAAGACCATTTATGATGCCCAGTCTCAAGTTATTGCTTTGGAAAATTGTGGAAATTTTGGCCCTGCGAAAACGGAGCATGAAAGTTGGTGGAAGACTCATCAACAATTTTCGCTATGCCGATGATACAATACTAGCTGAAAGCGAAGATGACTTGAGACATCTTCTCATCAAGATCAAAGAACATAGTTTGGGAAAACTGGACAACTTCACACTGGACGGAGAAGAAATACAAAAATTGCTAAATTTTTGAACAGTAGACCGGTTCAGCTTACTTGGATCGACAATCAATAATGAGGTGACAAGCAGCTAAGAAATCCAACGAGGAATTGCTCTGGGCAGAACAGCCTTGAAGAGCTTAGACAAAATTCTCAAGTGCAGGGATGTAACTTTGCGCACAAAGATCCGATTCGTACAAGTCACAGTGTTCCTAGTCACATCATACAGATGCGAGAGTTGGACCGGAAAAGATGGACAGGAAGAAAATCGATGCCTTTGAATTGTGGTGCTGGCAAAGAATTCTGCACGTACCCTGGACAGCTCGGAAAACAAATGCATGGGTGTTGGGGTAAATCAAACCAAAATTGTCACTGGAAGCTCAAATGGCTAGACTTTGGCTGTCTTATTCTGGATACATCCTAAGGAGAGAACAGTCACTGGAAAAAGATATCATGCTTGGCAAAGCGGAAGGTCACCGCAAAAGAGGAAGAACTACAATGCGGTGGATGGACACGGTCAGCACAGTTGTGGATGCCCTTTTGTCAAGTCTTAGCCAACTTGCAAAAGACCAGATGCTTTGCAGGATGGCTATCCATAGAGTCATCATGAGTGGACACCAATTCGACGGGACTTAAAAACAACAACAACAAATGCATTTCTACGTGGAGCAACAGCACCAGAATCGTTGTAAAAAATGCACAGGTGTTGTGAATGTGCTCAGGATGAATATAAAATAAACCTGGAACATCAGGTGGGTGCAGCTCCAGTAAACACAGTAAGCCACAGAAGCCCACAATGACACAGATGTTCACATGAAAACACAAGCCAACACTGAGATGGCCACACTGGCAAAAACCTCATTGCAAACTGCAAATCACAAGCTACCACCACCAGGAAAATGAACATGTATTTACGTGTGGACATATGGACATCTGGTGGCAGTCGGTGATGTTTGAGAATATTTCTGAAGATTTCTGAATTTTTTTCTAAACTAGTCTTCATGTGCGGTTAACAGACTGAAATGATCCCACAAAAATGGTTGCTGTCTTGTGATGGGACAAGAGGCTGTTTTTGAGCTTTATTTATCCCAGAAATAAAAGTGTTAGACAGCAGGTTATAGAGGACCTTTCAGGCCATCAAAAACGTATTGAGTCTCATTTCTGCAAGATGCAACGGTGATCGTGAACACCACAGCAGACCCACAGACAAAATCACTGCGTGCGGAAAATGTTTAGATGCTACAGATTCCAGCCCACCGGGACTGTTTGGAGGTCATGAACCAAAAGAGGTGCGAACTTCCGTTCAAATGAGTCACCTCTCCCAGTAATAGCAGGAGATTGCTGTAGATTTGTTATGTCGAGAAGAATTTGTGAGATATTGGAAACAGTTCTGCACAGACCGGGCCACCTGCGAAAAATGGAGACATTGATTTTAAAGCTTGTAAGAAGTCAACAACTTCAAGGGTGTCTATAATAAGGGGCTGAGTCAGAGTCCAGATTTACATGGACCATACCTGGTGATGTGGGATGGGTCCTCACGAGACTGAAGGCTGCTGCTGTAGCTGGAGTGAGAACTCACTTCAAAGATGGACACTGAACTTCAACTTCCTTGAACTATGAGAAAACCCCCAGTTCAGAGCATATTTTCCCATATAGGGCAGATATTTTTGCAAAGCAATCAAATTGTGCCACAAGCAGGACAGAGATGAGCTTTGATGCGGCATCTGAAGGACATCAAGGCATGGTCACCATCACCTACAGAAGAGTGGATGTGAGGCACACGCGAGAACACAGAACACAGTCAGATCACAAGCTGCTGATTAAGGGGAAGACGCCCGACAGCAAGGACATCCTCCCTCAAAGATGCACAGAATTCTTTCTGTTCACCTTTGTAAGTCATTTCCGCCAGGAGAGGATCACCTTGTCAAGAAGCGCTGCTTCTCAAGATGGAGCGATGGCACTGTTTCTACAGCTCGCCACCGCCTCAGAGGTAATCAGGTGTGTGAAGGAGACGGCTGTCGCATGCGGGGAAGAAGCTGCTTTCAGATAACAGCACTCAGTTCAAAGCCGCTGACTTTAAGGAGCTCGTGGAGGAAAACCGATCTCATCATTGTCATATCGCAAGGTTTGGGCCTCGAGCAAACGGCGCTCCACAGAGGCAGAACAGGGGAACAGCGGCGCTGACGCTAAACAGCAAGGTCGAGGTGGGAGCTCAAATACATCTGGTGGGGTGCCATGCAGGATGCAGTCCTGGCATCAGGTGGAGATGTAGTCAACTTTGCAATGCTGAGTCTGGCGTTTGGATCCCCCATCCTACTGTAGTACCCATAGGGTTAGGTACTTACCCTGCTTCATATATGAGTAAATCAACGTAAAGTAGTCGAGTGCGCAAACCTCACGTTGCAAGCTATCTTGGAGAAAAGTGTCAAATAATGAACAGAAGCCCTTTTTTTATTTTTCCCATTTCTGTAATGTCACCGGCCGGTTAGCACAGTTTACTTATTGACCACAACCCAGTTTTTTTTTTTTTCAACCCTACTTCACCTTGACAGTTTTCCCAAATGCGCTGTTCGCGCGCACTATCTACGCCCTCGGTTTCGGGCTCCTTGTCAAATTAAATGAAGCGTTGCACTTTTAAAAACAGGCATTTACAGAAAGCCCACAAAGCCGCGTTTTGATGTGCCGCGAGCGATAGCATGGGGGAAAAAAAAAGAAAAAGAGAGAAAAAATGCGCAGGATAATTTTGACTGATTTTTTGAGCGCTTTTATTGTCATGAATATAATTACGCGCCCGTTTGAAATTAATCCGTTGAACAACAATTTATATTTTGACAAAGGACGGAAAACACGATAATCTTATGAATACATATTTCAGTTTGTTAAAGCACTTCCTTTTAATTGTATACAGATTGCTTTTTTCACAGCAAACACGGGGATATTTCTTAAATCGCCCATCGGTTTCTCACATTCGCCAAGCCACGTTGTTCCGACCGAGGCCTCCTCAACAAGTTTCAACCCTCGCACGGTTCTTTCATAAATGAGTTAATGTGGCGCCGCGATAAATATTGAATTTGCCGACGTCTTGGGTCCGAGATGGGCTCGCGCATCAAGGTTTTTCTGCCATCTTTTCAGCGGCTGCAATAACGGGGGAGATGCTCTCGCTCCTCCGAACGGGTCCCTGCCTCGCCCTCTTTGAGCAGGAGTGAAACAAAAGGAAACGTCAACGTGAAAAGTGCATTTCCAGCGGGGCGGGGGGGGGGGATGTGACAAAATGAATTACGTAAATGTTTTGTGCCACCGTCACCGTTTTAAAGATGGTCGATGAAAGGCGCCTGTATCCGTGGCCCTCGGTGCAGGACAAGGGCGGCTGCGTTGGGACATCCGAGTGATGCTTCCCGTCGCGGTTACCTGGTGCTGAGGAACTGACCGCTTCCTGCACCTTCGTCGCTTATGAAGAGCTGTTGTTTTCCAAACACGATCATCGGTCGTGGAAGCAAGGAGACAAACACGAGGGACGATCCAGGCAGCTCGCAAGGAGCAAATATGAATTATTTAGCAATTTTTGCTAAGCGTTTCTTCGGTGCGGCTTAAAGTGATTCATAGTTAGCTTTACAAGGGTTTGCGCATTTGTACACCGTAGCAGGGTCTTTTTTACAGGGTAAGGAGCTTGAGAGAGGGTAATACAACAGGAGGTGGGATTTTAACAGAAGACCTCTGACTGCTACGCCACCTGCTGCCCTGACAGCTTTGACTAAGGTGTTTTATAACTGAAAGGATGTGAGGCAATGAAAATGACCCATGAGACTGCCCCATATGGGACTCAAACCCACGACACTTGGGGTTTTTGCACTGTGTTACCTCTTTGGGCTAACGGTCACTGTCAGCAGGTGTATATTTTATTTTCAGGGTCTAGTTACCATAGCAACAGGTGTGGTTGGTTCCCAGGGTTTCAGTTCACAGCTGCAATTGTCCTCAGTCAAACAGTCTCACCCAGGTTCAAGCTACACTGTAATAAAAGGGCTTTGAATCGGTTTTACTGGCCTGCACCACAAATCGCCATTTTCTCAGCTAGACTAATTTACCACGGTGTGAGGTGCTGCAAGGGGCTGCGCCCCATTGTACACTTGGGGGAGAAGGAAGGCTTGTTCCAGAAAACTGAGTTTGTTAAGTTTATAAAAAAACACTGGGTTTTGTTGCCTGGCACATTGTCTCCTCAGCTGGAGGAGGTCCGAGGCTGTGGCCTGAGCAGTTTGGACTAGGTCACTTTCCACTTCACCAGGAAGCGTAACTGTCACTTGGGTGAATGAACAGCTCCCTGTGCTGAATCCTGTTCCTGGGGTGCTGTAGGACCATTTGCCCACTTCATGTCACAATGTGTCACAAACCCATCTGTCACTGTCCACATTATATCCTCCTCTAATGAATAAAGCAGGCAGCGTGTTTCAATTGTCAACATATTGTTTACATTTCCCAAGACCCTCTGTGTACCAGAAATGTGCTGCTCCCACACTATTGCGGTCCAAGATTTCATAAAGTCTTTTTCTGTGCTTTATGAAGCTCAAACTGGGAGTCTTTTTACTGTCCTGCCAGCAGAGAGAGATACGGGGACGTGTTTACTGGGCCACAAACATCCACCAACATCAGAACGACCTTCTCAAACAGCCCAGCACAGTAAAATGGGGAGGACCTTTAAATCAAACACGATAAGATGTATGAGAAGCATATCTAAAAGCACACCTAGGGAAGTTGCATGTTCTAGGTGTATGTGTATGTGTGTATGTGTGGTTGGTTATGCAACTGGTGAGCACTGTCTTTGCTAAAATGGAAAAGAAGTGATGACCACCTGGTGTTTGTTGTTTCTGTACTCTGCCAGGTGGTCCTTCCCGCTGTGTTTGTCTGCTTGTCACTCATCTTCTCGCTCATCGTGCCTCCATTTGGGGAGTACCCCAGCCTTGAGCTCCAGCCCTGGATGTATGGAGTCCCGCAGAACACCTTCTTCAGGTATGGCTCCTGAGCACCTCCAACCGTTGGCAGATGCCTGCTGCAGTGCTTTGGTTATCATGTTTTAACAATGATTTTTGTTTGCAAAGTGCTGTGGTCTTTGGGGTCCCAATGCATCATCAAGACAACACCGCTCACCTCTAAGCTCAGGTCCACAAAAGAGCTTTCAAAAAGCAGGGCACCTAGGTGATCCAGAGTGGAGCCGCCATCACCCCAGCAGGATGGATAGTTCTCTGGGTGACTCCCTTATTCAGCAATTCGCGTCCTGAGTATTCTGTTGTTTGGTGGAGAAGGGACTGAACGTGACACGGTTAGATGTACAGTAGGTAGACACCAGAGCACCTGTCCATCCTTTCAGTGCCCAATACACTCCTCTCACCTCCCTCTCTTCTTTCCTATAAACACATGCATTTATGCCGCATCGCTCTGCCCCACAAACACAGTCGTCTCTCCTTGTGTTCCACAACAGGTGGGGGAGTCTGGTTAAACACAAGTGCTGATGGGACTGGGGGACAGAGTAGACCTGTGTCACTTTCACAAGCAGAACAGCAATTTCCATCATATCTCATTCTTCTGTATCTCCAAGGAAATGACAAAGAAACAATATCAGTGCCATGTTTTCTTTCTGGGCCTCGGTTTGCATGCTAGTGGAACTGACAAAAAAAAATCTGATAAAAATTAACGTCAAAACGGAGGAAACTGGAAAGGGCATGAACAGTTTTTTTTCGAACGGTCAGTGTTGTCATTTGATGTACGTTTTCCTTTTTCTCCACCCACTGCTGGGTTTCCGTTCTTTCATTTTTTTGCTAATAGTGATGCTGCCGACCGTCAGCATCATCGCATCTGTCCCTTTGGTGGGTCATCATTTTGCTTCAGCTCTGCGGTCACACTGAGTCCATCTCCATAGAGCCGGTGTCCTTGCAATGAATAGCCTCTCCAAATGTAGCTCCGCTTTCAGCTGCTTTCAGCTGAGTTCAGAGCCGCATTCGGAAAGTGATGGTCTCCCTTCTTTACCTGATGAATGAGCCAGTTGAAAACATTCTAGTGTCCTTTCGATCGCCTGGAGTCCCAACAACTGTATTTCTGCTTATTTTTCCTCCTTTTTCCACATTTGCTGAATTTTCATTGGATGATATTTTTTGATGATCTTTTTTGCCTTCAGGAAATGCTGGATCCCGCCTGGCTTTTCTCTCTCAGATCAATATGCTGAAAATGGGTTTGATTTTGTCGACCACACCGAGGCAAATATATGGCGATTAGACGCGTTTGGGCCCAGATTCAGACAAACAGAGTCTGCTTTTACAATGATCTCACCATCATTTATTGTGCCTGATTCTCAAAAAATTGTATTTTCTCAAAATCTATGTTGTGTTTTATGGGAAAACTTGGTGGACTCTTCATCCTGGGATTTTTTTAAATATAACATTCAGGTTTTTTTCTGTGTGCTTTCCTGGCTATCTCACAGATACAGCACACTGTGAATGCCGTCATTTCAGTCTGTTTGTCTGTTGCTTCATCTGTTTAGTTTCTGTACATCCATTCTCTCCCTGCCACATGCAGTACAGCCTGTAAATAGACTGTGTTTGATATTTTTACAATTTTTAGCATTAATCCTTAATACAGCGATTCAGATATTATATTCAGCAACACCACATTAATGGAGTGGTTTCTGCTCTTTTATCAGAATTACAGTTGACATTCTGAGTTATCATGTGACTTTATGTATGTATGAAATATTTTAAATATGATTTTTTTTTTTACATATTCAGTATAAATGTGTATAAAATGCATATGCATCTCTAATCCTGGGTCAGGTTGTTGTGCACCCCAGACTGGAGACAAAACCAGAGCTTTAACACAGAGGCCTGTGTGTTTTAAAAACTGAAGATTTATTGAGCTTTAACCTGGTATCCATGTGGTAAACACACTTTGAGGAGGACATTTAGCGAGGGAAGTGTGTTCCAAACCAAACTGCCCTGGCTGAGTTGTAGTCAAAGGCCCACGTTTTGCACATTGTTTACCAGGGTAATCTGTTCACTGTGATATTTGTCTTCAGTCGGGGATATTTGGGCTCATGTCGCACTGTTTGGACATTACGGTGAATTGTGCGGATGTGTTTGTAGCCACGGGTGGCCTGCAGGAACAAATTTGGACTCAGATCCCAGAACTAATGTGGATTTGTGTGTTTGCAGCAATGACGCCCCTGACCACGCAGAGGCCGCGCAGGTGGTGGACTCCCTGGTGAACCGCCCCGGGTTTGGCACACGCTGCATGGCACAGAACCCCCTACCGTGAGTCGAACCGGCCTCCTAGTGCGCCACAGAGACTGCACAGCAGACTCAGCACCCCTGAATAAGGCTGCTGGTGGCAGATCGATGCGAGGCCGCCGCCGCTGGCGCTTATTGAGCTCAGAGTGACCACGGCTGACCGCCTGACACCGCCGCGTTTAACTCCAGCCCCAATATGATATTTAATGAACTGTCAAAATAACCTGCTTTGCTCCCTGAAAGGACACTTTTAGAGAGAATGGAAAATCGATGCCTCCATGTTTGTATGTATTCTCGTGAAAATTCTTCACGTTTCAGGTTTGACAAATGGAAGCAGTTTGTAGTGGGAGTCCAGCAATAACAGAAATCATGTATCAGTGAGCTCCTGGTCCTCTTAGACCTGGAGCTGCGCATTCTTGGCTTTTTATATTAAGAAACTACTGTCAGCCTAAATTACTGTTTCAGCGAGATGGGTTGAAAACACATTTTAATGAAATCATCCTCCAGATTTATGAGTGTCCTGACCACTGCCTACACTGTGCACGGTGTACAGATGTACATATACTGTACAATTAATGTGCGAGACTGGACTCTGCACGTCAGGATGGACCTTTTGCCAGTTTATTCTCAAAACTATGAACTCACTGAATTATTACTCGCAGTATACATTTTATATGAACATTTGCATTTTTTCTACAGACTTTTAGTGGTGAGAGCTGGTCGGTCATCTTGCGCGACCACCAGTTACTGTAAACAAGGGTGGCAGGTTATATAGTAGTTAGCAATGTCACCTTGTAATCTGAACGTTTGTGGGTTTGAACCCTGCCACCTGCTGTAGTAGCATTATTAAGGTACTTACCCTGAATTGATGCAGTAAAAATGCTGTATAAGCAGGCAAATCAGTGTGAGAGGCTTAGTGTGCAAACCTTGCACTGTAAGTCAACCTGGAGGAAGAGTTCACGTAACTATTGGTTAATAGGGATTATTAACTTTCAGATGATGTCCTTTTTGCACGTTTTATTGTTATTTACCTGTGTGTTTACTGCATGTGTCTGAAGGAAGCTACCCTGTGCCTCCAACGGCTCGGACTGGTTCACACCGTCGGTTCCTCCCTCTGTGTCGGACATCTTCCTCAACGGGAACTGGACGATGGCTTGTCCTTCTCCGCCCTGTCAGTGCAGCACCCCGAGCAGGACCACCATTCTGCCCACCTGTCCCCCAGGGGCAGGGGGCCTTCCTCCGCCACAGGTAGGTCTCAGGTGCCCTGTGCCCTGCGCCCTGCTGTCTTCAGGAACTTCTTCCATGTTCAGGGTGTCCATTTGGACAGAGGCACTTCCTCAGCATCGCGTATCCACAAGAAAAATGTTAATGTGTATGGATAATTGGATACAGTCAGATGCACAAGCTTGAAAATACTCCCAACCTACATAAAACGCAAGAAAATAGATTATCATTTTCAATGTAGACGTTTAAGATGGAGTATTTCACTGTGACTTTTACATGTGGCTTCGGAATACAGTTACAGTAATAACGGTGGTCCCTGGTCAGAAAAGGTTAGACCACCCTGGTTTAAAGCATTTCAGCTTTAGCGCTGATTCACCTTTACAGTATGATGACCAACATGTATATTTCATAGTTTCAGCAAACATCCCATTCCTTTGTTTGGTTGCTATCAACCGATTATTAGGAATGATACAAATATAAGAAAATCAAAACTGACGTCGAGAATGATGTACTGCCCAGAGCCACCCCCTGTGTTGGTGTGTGGGAGGGGGGTAACCACAGAGGAGCTCTCGGAACTCAGCCTTGGATAGGAAGGAGACACTGGCAGGTACCGATTCTTTCCACGATGAGTGATGAGCGATGAGCAGCGAGGAGGCTCTCCATGAAGCTCCTGCTGCAGTTCTGCATTTGTAATGAGCGTGTAAATTGTGAGGTTCAACCTCCAAACAGCAGCCTCCCTTGGAGGGAAACACTCTGCGTTTACCGCATCTCACCTCCAGGTAAAACTGCATGGGCGCAAACAGAGAGATGGAATTAGAGTCTGAGGGGGGTAAACACACATTAATGAGATCAAAGGCATCCAGGCAGCGTTACGCTTCTGCCATCAACGATGGAAAAGTGCAAAAATGAAAAAAGTTTCAGATGTAACCTTAAGACTACACTGCTGTCGAGTTGTGCCAAGTGAATCAAAATCTACAAGTACAGTTTGTTACGTGGATGCAAATAAATGATTTCTACCCAATTTCACTGCTTTTAAAACCCAAGTTTCGAATAGGGGCCATTATGGATCCTCCGGTGCCGGAATGTGTACTGCACATGGAAAGCAGAAGAAACAGCTGCACAGAGTGCTGGACTGAAACCCAGACGTGTTTGCATCCAATAGGACTCCTCAAACATCATGAGTCCTTCTGTCTTGATGCTGAATTGTTCTGCTGTTGAATTGTGTGGATGCTGAGCAGCAGCTGTGACACTGTCTGCAGGGGGTCTGCTCGTGTGCATCTCCACAACACCGTTTTATCATGGACGTTCCTCTGTAGTTCCTCCTGGATGTCCAGCACCCCCTCCTCGTAGACTCCTGCTGCACCCACAGCTTCCTGGGAGATGTTGTTGTTCATGAGGAGTTCAGTAAAAGTCGCTGCCCTGAAATGGACGGCCATCCCGTCCAGGGTTTACCTTGAGTCACACTGACTGATGCCCTGTGTTTCCATGATAAAGACTTCAAGACAAGAAACTTTTTGATTACTTATTAACTTACTTGTGAGTCAAGCTCAGGATCTTCCCATTTAAAGCCAAGGACTCTAATCTTACGTGGACGGATGGATAGATGGACGGATAGACTACTGCTCGATTGATTTATTGATTGACAAAGACTACGTTGAAGTTAATGTTCTTACCCTCCATCTTGCGATGACGCTATATGTGCTCATGGCCTACCTACTGCAAAAGAAAAATCCCATTAACAGCCAGTTCTGACCCAGTTATCTTGCCGTTTAAAGGGAAGTTGCCTGTAACATTGAGAATAATTTGGCTTTGTGAAGACGGAAGAAGAAATAATTTTATTTCTGCCGTCGTCTCCTTCGCTTCTGTTACAGAACTTCATCACTCTCATAAAGCCGACGACAAGTTTCCCCCGTGAAGCCGCTGAATATTCCTTTGCAACATTATTAATTGGCACTTTTCTGCCAAAGCTTTGGCAGCTCAAGTGAGGAAAAACTTCAGCTCTTTGGTACCAAAATAAAATTAAAGTTCACAGTACAAATGTATGTCTGCTTGATGGGTATGAGAAACTGATAGGGACAGCGTTCGTGAAATGACGTCAGTGACGGACAGGTGGCATCTGGGAAGGTGTTGTCCAAATACAGCCCCGGGTTGTGTAATGATTAAGCTGCCAACTTGCACTTGAAGGACATGGGTTCGAAGCCCCCCTTCTGCTGTAGTTCCCTTGATTAAGACAATTACCCTGTACTGCTACGGTAAAAATAACCTTCTGTAGAAATGGCGTAACATTGGAAGTCTCTTGCAAAGGTGTGAGTGGACTGGAGACACCTGTGTATAAGTCAGAAACAAAACTTCTGACTGTGTGTGCGTGTCAGCTCCAATCCCATCTAGAGAAACCAATCAATCAGTGCACATAGCTGAGGACAGAAATACTTTTTATTTTCTATCGGCTTCCGGCAGCAATTTCCACCCTTCGATGGGCTCCCATCTTGCAAGTTGAGTGTGCAGCAGTTTACTGCGGGAAGTGTGACGGCTCCTAGACACGTGAACTGTTGGCTGCACGGCTCACCTGGTGATGGGTGTGATGGGAGCAGGGAAGCGGTACGTTGTCAAGGTTACCTGACAAATGAGGTGCCCTTTACGACACTGTCTGGCGTCCCATCTTCCTCCTTAATGGCAGATGACTTGGGCAGAGGAACCCGATAGCTGCGGTCCCAGATCTCCTCATCTGGCTTCCATGAAGCCGTGTCAGATGTACAGTCTGCACGACAACAGTCAAGGTGGTCTGATGCTGGGATGTTACTTCCTCCCATGAGCCACCTGCTGAACCTGCTGATCCGTAGCCTGTTCCATGGACCATGGGCATGCTTTTCCCAGTGGTCCTGCTGACAGGACACCTGGCATGACCATAAGCTCAGTGTCTATGTGAAACAGAGATGTATATGACTACATGGTGAAGATGGATATGGTAGACCAGAGGACCACGATTACGTCCTGCGCCGTCATCCATCAAACACTGAGCCCCATCATCTGGATGGTTGCTGAGCCCTGGGTTCTCGCACTGACCTCAGAGGTCCTGTGTTGAATAAACCATGACACTGCACCCCTGCTCAGGCGCGCTTTCTTTTATCTATTATCCCGACTTCCAGCGCCGTGCCCTTCAACACACTGGGAGGGGAGAGAAACACAGGAGAGACTGCAAACCAGAACTCTTGCTGGAGATGAATGAAAACATGGTTTCTATGGAAACCGCATGCTTCACTACCCTTATTATCAAAACCTTAATATTGACCAATTTAATTATCTCTTGATATTTAACCTTCATAGCTGAAAAGGTATTCAGTCTTCACACAAAAGTGTAGATACAGCTTCCTTTCTGCACCGAAACTGATTGTTTCCCCCGTGCAGGCTGTGTGAAAAGCCTGTCTGTTTTATTGTTCTTGCTGGGTGGTTTTGCTGCACACACTTTTTCCAAACTGGACCTCATGCATGAAGCTTTACACGCTTTTTTGAACTTTTTACTACTTTTTTTACCTAATTTGCGTGACTGACGGGCAGACAAAACTTCAGATGGCAGAGCAGCACATGGTGCACATCCGAACAGTTTACATAGATTTTAACGTTACTGTGATAGGACTGTGCGAAGCAGCGGTGCTGGATGTGGTTTTGTTCCTAATGAGTTTGGAACTTCCACAAGGGGGTCGGAAACACTCACTTCCACAGTCACGGAAGACGCTTGGCCCAGAAGGGAAACAACCAAACACGCAATGCCCGATACGCGTGGCGCTGAGATGAAAGTGTCGAGGAAGGCGAAAAAGGCAAAGGCAGCAATACCTGACTTAATTAGATTTTTCTTAAGTTCCCTTCACTTTGGACACAGTTGGACTGAAGACGGGTGGATTTTTGAGAATGAGAAAAGCACAAATGTGTCTTCACGGTGCGTCTGCAGAGGAATAATAAAATGGGGCTAAAAGGCGGAACTCGGAAATGAGGGCCTTTGTGAGGTCTCCTCGGGTGCCTCTGAGAGGCGCCGTAAATCGGAAGCCCTGCTAGCTCAGCACACAAATTATCGCAGTAAACACACCTGAAAGTGTGTTTGCGCGCTGTGATAAAACGACCTCCGAGGATGTCGGCTCGCACTTTTCAACACCAGCTCCACCTAACAGGGCTGACAGTCGCTTTCGTGAAACTGTGAGACGCACAAATGAAACGCACAAAAGGGTTGGATTTATACTTTTTTTTTTGGCCTACATTCTGATGATGCATTTCATTTGCTGCACGTTCAGCTGCTTCTAGAATTAAAGATCAAACCTATTATTTAACATTTCATTATATTCGGTGCCTTATGTGTTTATGCAGTGCTGATGTTATGAAATTATAAATGCATGTATCACAAAGCAAGACACAACCAGGAAAGTAGGGTTGTTATCCCCCGCAGTCTAAATGAGGTAGTTTCCATAGCAACATACGCACTGACCAAGCCGCGAGAACTTTGCAGCAAGGCCGGTCAGAAGTTGCGACCTCGTTCTCGTGTCAATCTGTAACTCCTGCCAACACAGCTCTCCAGCAAGTCTTTGCGATGCTCCCCGGAGGGTGACTGGAGCACTGAGCTCATCGTTCCGGTTCAGAGTGGTTTGCAGGGAGCGGGTGGGAGCACAGTGTTCAGACTCCCAGTCCAGAAGCTTCACCAGCGCAAGTTTATTTCCATAGATGTTGCGTGAAACTGACCGTAGTAATAATGTTACACTTATTCGTGGGAATTGTACAGCAGCGTCATTTTTACTGTATCAGTTCAGGGTAAGAACCGTGACTGAATCCAGGTAGCTGAACCCAGCTTCTTGGAGTAAAAGGCAGTGGTTCATCCACCAGGCCACCTGCTGCCTCTATAAATTTTGTACCATGAAACAGTGTTAAGGAACCTTTATGACCCCACCTGCCCACCCCCTGCTCCTCGTGTGTGGATACTGCGTGTCATCCTGCACCCTCGAATCCTCCGGTTGACACACTGCTGTCATCTGGCCTGAGCCTGAGCCGCCGTGGAAGCTGTGCATAGCAAACGTAAAAACGCGGTACGTAGCCATAGTGGTCAAACACTCGCTGCACCACGATGCCGAGCAGCGCTGAATGTGCAGGGTTAAAAACCCATTAGCGGCCTTTGAGCTGCACAAATCGCAGAGAACCAGCAGTCTGGCCGGGTTTGGCTACAACAAGGGTATGGGATCCTGCCATGAGATGGGGCTCGGTAAAGAAATCAGACTTTGAATATGCATCTCTGACATTTGTCAGATGACAGACGAACTTATGGATTCTTAAACATGTGCAGGAAAATGAATGAATTACCGCAGAGATGCTTTGCATGTGTCCATTCGATTATGGCTCGGCAAACAGAGGACGTTCAAACACGGTTAATCGGCGCGGGGCACTTCTCCAAACAGTTTCCCCAGCCAGCTGTGTTTGCTCGCTGCGACGGAGAGGAGCGATGGTGTCACGGGGCCTTCGCAGCCTTTTACTGAGCTCTGTGGAAAAGGATTGCGGTCACGGCGAGCGTCTGGGGTCGCGCTCACCGTGGTGGCACAGAACCATACAACATATCCCCGAACACGTGGTGGAGGGGGAAAATGAGCTCCACGGGTGTGTGTGGCCTGCTTTACGGAAATCGCAGAGGTGCGGCTGCGCATTTGTCACCTCTTTGACCCCTCTGCTCCTCGGACCCTGAGCAGTGCCCCCTTTAAGCGGACTTTTTTGGTCTGCGTTCCTGGTATTTGTTGTACATTGCATGCTGTTGCTAATTTCTCTCTAGGAAAATTATTTTTTTCTTTAATTTGTTTATTTCTCCTCACAGAGACTGCAGAACACTACAGATACCCTCCAGAACCTGACTGGGAGGAACATGACCGACTTTCTACTAAAGACCTATGAGAAATCTGGCAAAATAAGGTACTTTGACGTTTGTAAAGGTGAATCTGCAAGTTGTGTAGTGGTTAGGGATGCTTCCCTAAAATCTAGGGTTCTGGGTTCAAATCTGGTCAACTTCTCTTGAACAAGGTACTTACCCTGCATCGATGCAGTAGAAATTACCCTGCTGTATAAATGAATAAATCAGTGTAAATGGCTTAGCGTTCAAAGCTCATGCTGTAAGTCACCTTGGGGAAAGGAGCGAACAAATAATAATACTGAGAGATTGTGATGTGTGTCCTTTCATTCAGCACATATGTGTTTCAGTGGAACCTGAGAAAGAAGTATGTTGTAAATTCATCTGAATTTGGTCATAAGGTACATACTGCATACCTTCCTCTGTAACACTCACCTTGTGTGGCTTCCACTTGAGCCATTTACACAGCAGGGTGTCTTTGTGGTTAAGTACAATGCCCAAGCTCGGCCAACCCTCCCCACCCGTGGCCTGATCACTCAGCTTCCGGGTCTCCACGCCACCCTTGCAGTGCCCTTATCGTCCACATCCTGCTAAAGACTTCTCCTCTGTCTCCCTCAAGGTATGGCGGCATCTCTGTGGGCGGAGTTAACTCACAGGTCCAGATGAACGAGACGGAAATCGCCGCTCTTTTCAAAGAGCTTGGCGCTCACCTCAATAGCAACCAGGTACGGATCTACAGCTGGGGGGGCAGAATAATACACATTACTTCATGGCAAAAAGCACAAAGGTTGAAGGCCTCAGCTGAGCGATTTACAGACTTTTGTAGAATAGTGCAGTTCATTTGCACTACTGTGACATGTTTGATTCTTGTATTTTTGTAATTCATTATAATTTTCAACAGCTTAACAGTTGTTATTGAAAATTTCCAGATGAGTTTACCTGGATTAGCACTGCTCAAATTCCAGGGATTTAATTCCAGTTGCCGATTTCTCAAAGAGGTTTATAAGTGAGTCTCAGTAAACTGGAAACGTATCTCATTATATGGATAAGTTTTGAAAGCCCAAATGATTCATAACTGTTCCACTTAGTCAATTCATAAAGCAACCAAGCTGCAGCTGTCATCCTTGTCCTTCCGGATGGGCTCAAATGACCGCAGCTGACCTGAGAAAGAGGGTGATGATAACAAGTGAGAGTGAGCAATTGCTGTGGGGTATAAACTGTGCGACCAAAGACCCAGCTGAGTTCCGGACACCAACAGTAGAATCTTAATGTTCGCTCAAGTGTGGATATGGACGATAATGTGCGCTTCACAGGTTGATAAGGGGCACTGCTTGAAGGGAAAAGCTGTTTTGTGCTCTTTTAAAGCTATTTTTACATTTTGTAAAATATAAGAATTGAACGCATTTTGGAGACCAGCACAACCCCAGGCGCCATCAGCAGGACGGATCGCTCAAAATGTTCTTCCGATCACCACGGCGGTGGGGGTGCGTGATGCTGAGTCCAGCTCCCCAACGGCCTTGTTACAGACAGACCATCTTCCTCCTTTTTGAACCGAAACACAGGCCAACCCAACTGCTTCCCCTCATGTTGGTTGGAATTTTGTTTGCTTTCTCTACAATAAACAGGACTGAAATTTAAGGAACGTATTTACCTTGAATTGTGGGTGCCTTATGCTCCACCTGGAGCGAAGAGGACTAACTAGCTGACTATTTACCTTGAATTGATACAGTAAATATTATCCTGCTGTGTAAGATTGCACTTTATTGGCCAAATAAGTTTAACAGCATGCTGCTCTTTCATTGTCAGTTAAAACAACCGGCACTGGAGACATTGCACGAAATTAAACTAAGAGAATTTAAAATGTCAAAGAATAAAAATGCAATAAATACTGGTGTTTGTTTACAAAGGTGTCTCTAAACTATGTGTGAAAAGATGGAGGAATAGCAGCAGGTAACTACCTAAATACAAACAGGTGCAACAGCTGATCTTTCAGTTCACTTTAGGTTGTGTACTATGCAAACAATGTGAAGTCTTAACTGTATTCTATTAGTCTGGGAGCCAGACCAGCCAAATGATCAAGCGTGGGTGTGGATTATGTGCACTTTTACCAAGGGACATGGCTTGTTTTCGCGCCTTGTTGTTTGAGTCCGGATGGGGTAAATCAGTGTTAGTACCTTGGGGTAATAAGTCTCTCTGCAGAAGAGTATCAGATAAATTTTAAGAAAAAACAGAGCAGATTTTGCAAGCCTTCATGTTGCTATAAAAACAGCTGTAGACAAACATCTTTGCTTCTCAACCCTTCTGAGAAGGTTCTGAAAAATGACCGGAGACAGTTGCAGTTACTGTATTTGAAGCTGTTAGATCAGAAAAATTAAAAAGGAAAGGATCTTGTACTTGGCACGTATTGAAGGATAGGCTTGGGCCTCAAACTTCAGTACCAGTGAGAATCTGACCAACAATTGGTCCAGCATCTAGAAAGCATCTAGAATCATCTTTGGTGTTTTCATGTGACACCCACTGAGTCTGGTGGCTTTCAACCGGGGGACCACTGACTATACCCAGTGGTGCCACAGCATTGCCAGCAGCTTTGCCATCTCAGTTGTCTTCATTTGCTCAATTATTGTTACTTATTATTGTAAGATAGGAATTAACTACTACAGCGCACATATAATAATTTTCTTGATCTCCTTTCTTTTATACTTCCTTTTGTATTGTATATAACGGATTGATTCAACATGAGCATCCAGTGATAAACACATGCCAATGTTGCAGTGCCTGATGACCTGAATCTGTTCTCACATCACACAGGAGACAAGAGCCAATAAAGAGTCCTCCTGTCCAGCCATTTTATCTTAAATTAAATCAAACCTGCTCTCAGATTACCTCCTTTATCCTTTGGCCACACTGCAAATGTGAGCAATGGAACAATAAGTGCTTCTCTCAAGTCGTGAAAATGGTAAAAACGCACAAGCAACCCTGCTGTACGTGCCCAGGGGGGTGGGTGTTTCTTCGCATAGCCCTGCCTGTCTGTCTGTTGCTGGATATGACTGGCTCACATAGGAATCAGGTTGTGGTCATATCCTCCAATAGAAAGAGCCCAATTAACATGTCATTGAATGCATGCACCCCCCCGTCACAAGTGTCACGTCTAACTGCAGTACAAATTCTCTTCGCAACATCCATTCTACCTGCGCAGCCTGGGACTCCCTGACACCCCCCCCCCCCAGGGGGGGGCTGAATGTGGACAAGTGGGTTCCTGAGTGACCAATGTAGAAAAGGAGGACACTGATGTCCCCAGTGCACCGAGAGACATCAGCTTTGCATGTCAAAGATGAGCTCTATTCCCAGGCTTGAATCCCATCTAAAATGCTCTGTTTTCTCGTCATTAGGAACGTGACATTGAACAGATGCTGCAGGATACAGAGACCTTCATGAAACGCCTGGGAACAAAGCAGAATGTCAAGGTATGGGGAGCCATTCTGGGGGGCAGCAGCACCAGGTCTTTATCTCTAACTCTGGACTTGAACATGTCATTAATATCAATAAACCTGAGCAGTACAGATGCCCCTCAGGTTAATCGCTGCTTAGGTTCTGTTACATTCTCAGATACAGCTCTAATAAATGGAAAAATATTTGTCAGATTTTCTGTTACTTGAAATAACTTTGAGCTGCACTAAAATTAAAGCTAAACTTTGTGGCCACTGAAAATAAACTCCTGTTCAATCCCGATTGTTCACTTATTCATCGATAAACAAGTGCTGTGTTCTCCATCTTGTTACTGATCACCAACACCTGGGAACATCAGACATGAGCTCTGAACACTGTGGAAGTGAGTGGAATTAAGGCAGCCCCGCATCCCTTTTCTATCTGGATGCTCTTTACTCCCATCTGTTGGCTCAGAAGATAAACACAGGTCATATTCACTGTGTGTAGAAATGTTAGAAAATTAATGTGAAGAAAATAAAGACATTAAAGAAACTGAATTCTTGTTCAGATTATCAGAGGGATTAAGAAGGAAAAACACTTTTACTCTCCCCGAAACTGTGTGTAGACCTTTAAAAGGTGTGGTTTTAAGTTAGTCTTTTAGTGTAAAGCTGTGGAGAAGTTCTTGTTACTGAGCCATGTTTGTGTGTTCCAGGTGTGGTTCTATAACCAAGGGTGGCACGCCATTGTGTCCTTCATAAATGTGGCCAACAATGCCATCCTGCGGGCAAACCTGCCTCCCGGCCGTGACCCGACAACCTACGGCATCTCCGCCTCCAACCATCCGCTGAACCGTTCGAAAGAGCAGCTTACCTTCGTTGCTATGTGAGTGTGTGTGTATGTGTGTGTCTGTGTCAGACAAAGGTGAGGGTGAAGATCTCAATGAAGAGGTAGTGTGCACCCTATAAAGAGCATCTCCCACTGTATTCATTGGCTGGAGATGTCCTCACTCACCTCCAGGAGCCATCTCAAGAAGTTACTGTCTTTTCAGTCTCATTGCTGACAACCCCTGCAGCTTCCAAGCTCATCTCCAGCACAGACAGTCCACACCGTGGTACTTTGCCCTGGTTCATCATTGCTGTCTAATTTTCTACAGCCCTAACTGTGCACTCATAATAAAGGAGGTGAGCAGGTGGTATAGTGGTTCACCCCGTTTGCAGTGTGAAGGTTGCCAGTTCAGAACCCCGACCTAATGGTCCTTCTCCTTGGCTATTGTGACACTGAAATTCACTTTAAGGGTTCACGTTTTGAAATATACACACACTTTTCAATTCATTCTTACTTGCATTTTATCCACTTGCCTATTTTGTAAAATTGCAGACTGTGGAAGACAGCAGAGAGATGGCAGATGGCAGTGCAGAAGCAAACTTGGCACATGCTTTTCGGATGATTCAGTCAAAATCAACACTGAATAAGAGTTTGTGAAGACTTTTATGTTCGGCCATTGTGAACCAGTTTTACTTTTAACATTGCCCAGTGTTAATTATTTAAAGGAGTCCTTTTATTTATTACAGCTGTATTTGAGATTAGCGCTTCAGCCTGGGGAGACAAACCACTGCGGCCGAATGAGTCACACACACATTCCTTATGAATATGGTACTAACAGACCCAGGCCATCTCCTGCCTCAACGTTTCATCAGCTCTGCATCCCCCCGAGCCAAGTGGCTCTCCAAAGAAGCACAAAAAAAACCCAGCGTCCCCATCTTCCCGTCCCACTCTCGCAGACCAGCACAGGAGGTGGGATTCAAACCTGCAGCCTAAAGAGTTTAAAGGCAGGGGTTCTAGTCAACAGCAAGCTGTGTGGCCAAAGACGACACTTCAGTTCGCTCTTGGTCACCTGCTTTGGTCGGGACCATCAGCCGGATGAACGGTTTGACACTCAGATGTGGGGGGTGCTGTTGTCCCAGTGTTGTTCGGGGGCACAGTGAGTGATGTCACTATGCTGCTAAGCTCCCGGCGGCGTTCAACCACCATAACCCCAACTTCGAGGTTCTGTCATGACTTGTTGAGTGTTAAACCCACATTGCTCCCGATGGGCCTTTTGGAGTTGACCCTGATGTCCAGCAACTAATTTTATATTCATGCAGTCTATTTGCATCCACTGCGGGGGTCCTGCCGTGCCAACCCGTGTCTACATCTTATTTAATATGATAATGAGCTCATGGGGGGCTATCAAGGGGACCCCCCCCCCCCAGGTGAAGAACTCTCCGTTGGGACCCTGCTATTGCATGGCACCCGGTAGGATGTTGAATCTTCTCTAAACTGAGTTTGTTTGCAGGATCTGAGATTCATAAGAAGATGATGAGAGGCTCATTACTGCTGTTTGATGTGGTTCCTTCAAACGCGTCGACTGGGGAAACTAGAACTCGGGGTTTAGGCAATGAGTGTGTTTGATAGGTTTTCCTGCAACATAAACATTGTGAGTGTGTGTTGCCAGGGAAATGGTGCAAAAACAGCACAGTTCATTAATACTGGGTAATACTTTAGGCTAGAAGTAAGAGCAGCGCTGGGCATCTGATCAGAGGCAGTAAAACTCCAAAAATAATGTTTAATAACAAGGAAAACAAGGGGCATAGTGGTTGGACCAGCCGCCTTCCAAAACCTTGCTTCAAATTCCCCTCCCGCTATAGTCCCCGTGATCAAGGTGTTCATCCTGAAGCGATACAGCAAAAGTTACCCAGGCTGTATGAATGGGTAAATCACTGGAAGTAGTTCAGTGTACACAGCTCACACTGTAGGTGACCTTGGAGAAAAGTGTCAGATAAATAAGGGGCATGAATGATAAATAAAGTAACTCCAATCAGAAGAAGAACCTGAGCAGGTATGCAGCAGGTGAGCTCACTCGCTGTATTTATTGTTTATGAGCTCGAGACCTCCGGCATCAAACTGCGGAGCTCTGCGGAAAGTGATTGTTATCAAAGAGGACCAGGAGCCGCTCATACCTGACAGAATATTAAAGCGGAAATGGCACGGCACTCCTGAGTGCTCTTAGCGCCGAGGCTGACGTGCCGAGACTGTGTTGTACACGCACAGCGGATGCTGACGCTTTCCAACCTGTTATTATACTCGCCACCGCAGGCTCTTTTTTTTTTTTTGCGGCATGAGTGACGGATCTTCCAGGCTGTTCCATTATTCTTTTCAATTCACTTCATTTCAATTTAATTTTATATGCCAGCCTTCCCAGTGCAGCCCTTCAGAGCACTTAATACTGTATGTGGCGAAAGTGAGCGAAAGTACAAGGAGACGTGAAACAATTGATGGACATGAACGGACACACAAAGAGTTACGTGATTAAAAATAAGTTCGGAGAGCAAAGTAGATGAGAAGATGGAAGGCCACAAGCTTGAAAAAGAGAACAACATATCTGGAACACAAGGCCAGCAGGGTTGTGTCCCCAAGGTCCTTCTCGGACCAGGAGAGAGGGTCACATAGCAGCAGTGTTTCATTGCAGGACCCAAGCACCAAATGATGGGGAGATTGATGATGAGATGAAGATGAGATGAGATGAAGATGAAGATGACCTGCCCGCCACCCCCATCCAGCCAGCTGACCGTGTTTTTTTTTTCATCTTCTTCGGCAGGGCCACTACCTCCACGGACGTGGTGGTGTCCATCTGTGTGATCTTCGCCATGTCCTTCATCCCCGCCAGCTTTGTGCTCTTCCTCATTCAGGAGCGCGTGAGCAAGGCCAAGCACCTGCAGTTCGTGAGCGGCGTCAACCCGGTGGTCTACTGGCTTTCCAACTTCGTGTGGGACATGGTGAGCGTGGTGACCCCCCAGCCTCCACCCCACCCGCACCCCCACCTGTGTGTGGTTGTAGATACATGGAGCCAGGCCTAATGTAAGGAAAGGAAACATTTTATTGGTCAAGTGCCTTTGCACATACAGGGACCTTGATGTGGTGGTGATGGTCCTACAGTCATTTGTAATATGTTTAACACAGAGGAAAATCTCAGATAAGTAATTTGAATAGAAATACTGCACAAACAATAGAGTTATTTACAGGGAGGTACTAGCATCTCCCAGTGGTCTACAGGGGTCAACATCAACATCTTTTTCTTGCATTGTTTATTATATTTCACGTTAACACGTACTGTATGACTGGTAATGTAGTTGAAAAGCCAGCTCTGGCTCTGCTCCTATAATCCAGCTATGAAGGGAAATAAACACATCTGCCGCTGTGGCCTGTGAGCACACAAGGTCTTATTAAACAAACGGTGCCCTGAGATCCCGCTCCTCCATCTGCCTGACAAGGCCTCTAGCACCGGGAGTTAGTGGAAAGATGCCTTTTCTCCAAGTGTTAATTGTGGCGAAAGTGCGAAAGGGACCTGGGGCGGCTCCATTTCAGTCATGGTGGCGCTGGGAAAATGCAGACAAAAAGCAAAAAAGTCATTTTGCAAACAGCCAAATAGTCATGGTCTGTAGCCATTGTCATTTACACGTCGGCTATGTTATGTTTCAAATCATCTTCACCGTTCTTCCACCACAGTTGGCATAACCAGATAATATATTTTATATAATACCTATAAACATACATTGCCTGGCCAAAAAAAAAAAAGTCGCCATCTGGATTTAACTTTAAGTTTTGTGATCTGGGGTTGCTTCAGTTGGTCAGGTCTAGGTTCAGCAACGTTATGTGCCTGAAAAATGAGGTGAGCTGACTACCTGAATATACTGAACGAGCAGGTTTTTCCATAAATGGATTTTTTCTTCCAAGATGACAATGCCAGGATTCATGGGGTTCAAATTGTGAAAGAATGCTTCAGGGAGCATGAAAGAGACATCATTTTCACACTTGGATCGGCCACCACAGTGTCCAGACCTTAACCCCATTGAGATTCCTTGGGATGTGCTGGAGAAGACTTTAAGCAGTGGTCCGACTCTCCCGTCATCAATACAAGGTCTTTGCAAAAAATGAATGCAACTCTGGACACAAATAAATGTTGTGACATTGCATAAGCTTATCAAAATGAATTAAAGCTAAAGGCACTCCATTGAAATATTAGAGTGTGTGACTTTTTTTGGCCAGGCAGTGTATAAATATAACCAGAATCATTCCTACAATTGTAGATCTGTGTCCGAAATGATGGCCACAGGTATGAAATTAATTAAATGTATCAACAGGAAGTCATAAATCAGAATGTAGAACAGAGTTGAGAAGTAAATTATCTTACAACTTTTTACATTATTTGTACAAAATTACTACATTTTTCACATCAGTTTGAGGCATCTCAACAGGGAGTGAAGATGGAGTCATAGGAAGAACCGCAATGTCTGATGGAAGACTCATTAATATTAAGTTATTAATTCATTAATAAAGTAAAAATATTGGTCCTGTTTTGAAACCGAATGTGTTTGGGTGGGAATTGACCGTCCATGTGGCCTCAACGTAAACCACAGTGGTTTTATCAGAGGGTTTAACTGCAGGCCTAGGCGCTTTCTGCAAATGTATGCATCGTAAGGCATCCTTACCATGACCATAGGTTTACCATATGTCTGCCTTTTTCTGTTCTTCTTCAGTGTAACTACTTTGTCCCGTGTGTGATTGTGATCCTCATCTTCCTCGCATTCCAACAAAAAGCCTACGTCTCCCCCGCCAACCTACCAGCGCTGGTCCTCCTGCTCCTCCTCTATGGGTCAGTAGTCAGCCAGCATCATATTAAGTCCTTAACATCATAACTTTTCTGAAAATATTTTTGTGGGAGGTTCCAGATATTTTCATGGATCCCTCAGTATTCCCACATTCTGTTTCTCCCTAAATATTCCACATTCCCTTCTGTTGTGTCTTGGACTTGTTCCTCGTCCAGGTAACAGGTGCACCATTTCCTTTGTCATTTTGTTTATGCTGCAACTCTACTTTGACGTCTGGTTTCAAAAATAAAATCTTAAAAAAATAAAAACGCATGTTAGCATTCGTGGTTAATCTTAGCCCAGCTGTCCTGAGCTATGATTTAGGTGTTTCCCATCTGTTCTGCAGGTGGTCCATCACCCCGATGATGTACCCAGCAGCATTTGTGTTCAGTGTCCCCAGCACGGCCTACGTGGTCCTGACCTCCATCAACATCTTCATCGGCATCAACGGCAGCGTGGCTACCTTTGTCATGGAGCTCTTTGATGACCAGGTGAAAACGTACACCCCCATCCTCTTCTGCAGCACCTATGTCTTTTATTCAGCTCCTTTGGTCCACACACACACACACACACGCGCGCGCACACACACACACACACACACACACACACGGCACGCAGAGCCACTTGGTTTTTTTGCTTTCCCGGGAGGTGTGTCTCTCGGGTGCTTTTTGGCCTTTTCTGTCAAACTTGTTACAGTTTCCCTCTGGGAATCAGACACATCCAGCACCGCGTCATTCTGGTTCCCTCCCGACCTTGATACACTCACATTTACACCTGAAACGGGGCGGCAACACCACACACCTCACCTAAAATTCGCCTCTTCTTTGTTATTTCAACAGTTTTCCACTCTAAAAATGTCTCTTTTTCACTGGTGGCATGAGGTTCTTCTGCAAATTCTTCTCATTTGGAGAGGGACACAGCTCAGTCAGCATGCGGCCCCGTTTATTAAAATGTTTGGCAGTTTCCCATCAGGCAACATAATAATAATCACCAATGACGCATTTGTCTTTCCACGAGTGGAAAATGGCACCCAGAGGAGGCGTTGCCCTTTTTTCCAGAAGAATCTCTGCACGGTGCTGGTATTTGCTGCGTTCGAGATGCTCTCTGCGGCCAGGTGACAGCTTTCCCATGATGCCTCTCGCTGTGGAGGGGGTCTGTCCTGCAGCTGTCAAGGCACAAAAGATGCCAGGCTGACAGCTCGCTGTGTCCAGCCCGCACAACAATGTCTCTTTCCGCACTGTCTCTCCCCCGTGATGCCGCTGTTGTCTCGGTTACTCTGCAGCCCTACACTCCTGACACCTTCCCTAAGTTTAAGTTTACAGCTGTTTGTTTCCCGGCAGCCAAATGTTATTAACTTGCTTTCCAGCCTCCCCAGTCGGAGGCGAGTGTCCATATTTCAGCGGCTCCTACCACTCGTGCACTGAGCCAGGGTCATTACAGCTGCTCCGGATAAATAAATCATATCTGTACTGGAGATGATGGGCAGTTGCAAGTGAAGGGAGAGGAGCAGAAGCGGCACAAGTGTAAGCACTGGCATGGTGTCCACACACACTTCCAGGGGTGTCTTCTCTCCTCCCTCCTGCTGATGCCATCAGACCAATCTCCTCTTGTCTGGTGTCAGACTCCCACGTTCGCTGGGATAACTTATGGGTGAGCAGCACATCCAGTGTACGGCGTAAATAATGCATGTGAGATACCTGTTTGGAGTTTGGAGGGGGAGTGAAGGGGAGACCGAGAAGGGGCCAGACGAGAGAAGGCAGGGGTGTGGGAGCTGTACGGCCTCCCAGTGCCACTTAGATCCCTTGCAACAGTCTTGTGACACCAATGACACAAAAAGAAAGGAAGAAGAAAGACAGAAAGGTATACAGCGACAGAAGACTGGGATAAGCTGGAGTAAATAAATATCACATTTAAACCACTGCAGAAAAGGGTAGAATAAAACCACTATGTATTATTATGTAAGTATTACTAATGGCTGAATATTGCATGGACAGAAAGAGTAGCTTGGAAAGAAGAGTCAGAGAGTTAAATGAGTTAAATATTTCATAGAATGGAACATTTTACTGACCTTATTTAGGCGCTCCAGCTGCACATCATGTGGAGTAGACTTCCTTCAGTGTCCCTTTGACTGCTACCAGCAGGGGGATGTGTTCACGTCCCTTTTCCAAACTACATCTTTTCTTTTATTTCCAAAATTCTTGTCATCCACATTATTGTGATGCTTTGGGATTCTAAAGAGAGATGAGGTGGGAAAGACGAAGCCTCAGAGATTTGCTTCAAATTAATTTGACAGGGATTTATGGGTTTAGTCTGAAAACTGCAAAGGAGTCGCAGCTCACTTTGCTCACTTTATCTGCCCTAAAGGTGCTCGTGGGATCCTTGAAAGGCGTCCTGTCAGCACCAAACAGAGGGGGAGATACACCCATCTCTGCATATGTGTGTGTGTGTGCGCGCACGCATGCGTGCATGTATGTGTGTGGTTAAAAGAGCTCCGTGTTGTATTACCAAACTGAGGTTGCCACGGAAACCTGAAGCCAAGGTCCAAGTTTCTTTGTTTTCCAACGTAGAACTGAAGTTAAAAGGTGAAACAACACGAAAAGTGAAAATAATGGTTGCTTCAAACTAATAAATTAAGTTCAAAGACCTTGGAAAGTCATAATTGCGGACTGTAAAAAAACTCCAAGCACAGTAAATCTGAGCCTCTCCAGCCTGTGCTTTCTCACACTGACTACTAATTTACTCAACCTGAACAGGTAACCTGTTCTGTTTATCATCTTTATTTGAAATATTTCTGATTTTTGCTAATTATGTGTGTACTTTGTACTTGCTTATAATACAGATATCGGATATTAAAGAACAGTGCATCACCTTTTTTCCTTAAAGAAATTTCTTGTGTTCCTGACAATTCTTTATTGCTTCATCTGCTCAATACAGGGGAGCTGGTGACTATATACTTAAAAATATACAGTACATTTCAGTTGGAGTGTATCAGTGTGTTCGTAAAGAACACCGAAACCTTAGAATTTTATTTTGGGTCATTCTATTTTAATTTATTTAAATGTAATTGGAATAGAAAACATATTTCCTTTTTGTGTTTTCACAAAATGTATACTTTACTAGGTTGTCGGGTTTGCTAAAATAAACTGAATTAAATGTTTTTCAGTTGTGCAAGCACAGTGTGTACATAATCGAAGAGTTTTTTGAGCACAGCATAGAGACTGAAGAGGTCATGATGACAGTGTTTGTTGTTAAGGGTGATGCCGCCTCTGCTCTCGACACGAAAGGATGCAGTTGCTCCCTCAAAGTGACGGCTCAATCCCAGGACTGGTCTCCCTCTCCCAGCTGCTCTTCACTTCGCCTTCTTCTCCACTAAAGCTTTCCTTCAGACACCTCACATCCTGAGCACACCCTTGGGGCCATCTGGCCTTGGTTTCCTACAGCTTCTTCTACATATTCTCAGAAACCCTAAGACCATATCACCCATTGTGGAGAGCACACGTGCACTCTCGTGATCACATGTAAGTTCACAAGCTATAACTTTCACATTTCCCCCAATAGAATGTCTCCCGCATCAACGACATCATGAAGCAGGTGCTGCTGGTCTTCCCACACTTCTGCCTGGGGAGGGGTCTCATCGATATGGCCAAGAACCAGGCCATGGCTACTCTGTTCATGAACTTTGGTGAGTGTCCCCTAAATCACAGTATTTCATTACCACAGAACCAAGTTCCTTTGAACTACCAGCCTTCAGCTGGTCGGCCCGGGTGACATTTGCAAGGAGAATGGCTAAAATGTCCGAGCAGCAAAGTTGCCAAAATGTGATGTTGCAAGGTCGGTCACTGTGGCGCAACTACCAGATCCACTTAGATTTGGTCTCCGAGTCATTTACACCCGGCTATTGGCGCACTTGACATTCCTGGCTTTTGGAGAAAGGCGACCAGCGCGTGTGTTTCCGCTGCGGTCGCTGGAAATTGCCATTCGAGGAGTCATTTGCAGCGCAACGCGCAAGAGTAGAGCAAGAGGAAGGCAATCACGGCTTAAACGGCTTGTCTTGAAAAGGCCTATTTAGCGCAGAATGAGAAGGAAAATGGCTGCAGCTTATCTCCCCTGCAAGCAAGGAGACAATTGAGGCTGGAAAAAAAAAATTTAATATATAAAAATGAACCATGGGGGTAGAAAGGGGTTATTTTTGCACTGTCAGATTTCTTTCATGAGACGGGAGCTTTTTTGGCATGAGATCAGTGTTTTGCTCTCATCTCACATAAAACAAAGGACATAATGGGATGCTGAGTGCATATTATATGTCCATTTCAACCAATTGAAAATTAAACAAGTGTCACTTGTGGTTGTGCTTTAAAACCAACCTTTGTCTATGATATTCAGACATTTATGCATAGTTTGAACTGTGTTTAATGGAATACAGAACTTTGTGAGGTCTGGTAAAGTGTAGGCATCTGTTCTGTATGCATCAGAAGTGGCAGTTTGCTTGGAAGAACCTAGTAGGCAGATGTTCTCCCCATGGACTGACTGCTCTCCTCACACTGTCTCCAGGAGAAGACCGTTTCCAGGACCCCCTCAGCTGGACCATGGTGGGCAAGAACCTCTGTGCCATGGCCATTGAAGGCGTTGTGATGTTCACCCTGACTCTGTTCATCCAGTACAAGTTCTTCTTCAAACCCAGGCAAGACATCCGGCGAGACTCTTAACCCGGGAAATCTTTTCAATTCCGAACCCCCTGCTGATTTATCTCTCTCTCTGTCGTCCTTCAGACTGGTGAAGGCAGGAGAGCAAATGACAGGCCAGGAGGATGTGGATGTGACTGCTGAGCGTGTTCGTGTGCAGCAGGGTGGAGCACAGAGTGACTTGTTGAGAGTTTGCGATCTCACAAAGGTACCACACTCTTCCTTCAAGCACAGTAATGTGTGCAGTAGCCGTGATGGCGACATCGTCTCCTAACTCCTGTTATCGAATAGTGACAAAATATGGATTTTGGTCTGAAAAATCAGCATTTACAGTTTCTTTAAACATCCACGGAAGCGTGAGCCATCCTGTAACTATAAACAGGTGTTTCCCAAGCTATGATATGTGGATGCCAGTGCTCTGTAGGGGTGACTTCATCACTGTGCTTTCATTCTGAAGGGGTGTCTTCTGTGCTGAGATTAGATACAGAAGATTTATGGTTCCCATAAGTGATCTTGGGGGTTTTTTCAATGTGACTGTATATGGTGTTCTGTAGAGCGCTTCCCGTATCGTGACTGGATGTAGGCGGTCTATGTGGGTCCTGCGCTGTGAGCTGGGGCAGGGCATGTGGGGGGCTCTGACACAGCAGCCCCTCAATGCTGCCATCACGCCTCCTATGGCTCTAAGCTCAGCTGCAAGCAGCTGCTCCTGCCAGCGGGAGGCAGCGCTCCCCCCGTGCAGCACATCTGCACCGACTTCAAACCCCTGCCTCCTGCTGGAGCTAAGTGAAAACGAAGAAGATCTCGTGGAGGGAAGAGCCAATTATAAAGAGCGTTTCCTTCCTCGGTCTCGACGGATGGTTATCACACTTTGTCTGCTGCCCCTTCGTACGTGGAAAAAGAACAGCGAGTGTGACCCAGACAGAAACCCAGGAAAATCTCCACAGCAAAACCCCAAGAAGCACAAAAAAAAACCCTTCAGCGCAACAGTAGTTGGATGGCAAGGGGATGACAGCTAACAATTTGTTTAAAAGAAACCATTCTGCCATAATGTTAAAGGGGCAGTGTTCTTTTTCACAGCTGTGCTCTTTATAACATCCAAATTGTTGACACATCAGACCAGTTTTTATATTTGCTCTTTGTGTGAGAAGCTACTCCTTGCCCCCCCCGCCACAGAAACCAATTCGGTGTCAAAACCTTCTCTTACATACGTGAACAACATCCTAGCCGGCTCCCATGACTGAAAGAGTCCTTGCAGCGAAACTCTCCGCTCGATCTTGCTGATAAATTATGTCCCTCTTTACCCCGATTTATGACCCTGATGCGTAAATCGTAAATCGCGAGACATAAAGCATGACTCCCGAGAACTGCTCATAAATCGAGTTCATGTAAAACGGGGCCTAAATAACATCAATTTAAACGTGTAAAATTTTAATACAGGTTGGTGCATTTTTCATGCAAATTGGAAAGTTATGCCCTGGTTATATAAACAAGGGCAAACTTACTTCAGGTCTCATCCTGGTTTCCGCGACTCGAGACGGTTGGGACCTCTTGGTTCGGAGGGTCCGCAACTCGCTGGGGTTGAGCCGCTTTGTGCGAAAGCAGCGGTAATCGTCGTAGATCTTTAAAAGAAAATCACCTCGCGGTGCACTGGTTTGCCTTCCGAATGAAGAACTTGGGTTCGAAGCGGATAAATCGGTGTAAGTAGCTTAGTGTACAAATGTGACATCGTAGGCCCACAAGTTAATCGGGAGCTCATCCGTCGTGATAAATGAAACCTGATATCTGTTTTTACGTCACGCCGGCGTCGTGCAAACAGGCAGGAAATGTGATGGCGATCATTTATTGTAATGAAAAGAATCTCATTTGAGGGGAAAAAATTGGTTGCTTGCTACTGGCAAGTAACCTCAATTATATTTCTCCCCAAGAACAGACATTTTCAAATAGTTGAAATGCGTTATAGAAATTGCATGCCTCATTTTTAAATCAAGATAGCAGCTACGATATAGAATAATTGTTCCTTTTCAAGTTGGAAGCGGAATCTGCTTTTGCATCGGCTCACACTGCTTTTTGAGCCTCGATATTTATAATTTTAACGTTCATTTTTAAAGCGTCTCCCTTTCCCGTGTTGACGGCAGTCGGATGATTCGCGTTCTTAGTTTGGATGGATGTCGCCGGAATGTCATGTTCTGAGCTTAAATTGCAATTTGTTTTTTTTATTCTGTATATATTTTCTATATTTATTTTTTGATAGTACTGCCGATTTGCTCCCTCACACCTTCTGCTGCTGATATTTGCGGAGGAAGAGCCAGTATAAATGGGATTCTTCACCGCTAGCGCATTTTAATGCAAATCCTGACTGCAATTCCTCGGAAGGGCTTCCCGGACGGGGAAAGCGGTTTGAAATTCAGGTGCAGTCCTGACGGCGAGTTTGTTCTGCGAGGCTGTTGATGAAACCCATCATATATTAAACAGCAGGAGGCCGTGACGCTGCCGGAATGCAGAGTCTTCCCGCCTGCGAGTCCCTCGACAAGCCCGCGCACCGAAGACACGCACGGGGGCTGACACTCTCAGTGCACCATGCGTGTTCCCCATGTGGCCTACCGCTTCTGTCAGTTGCGTCTCCTCCCCACAACCCTCTGAGTAAATATAAAAGGGAAAAACAGCAGTATGGAAATTAGCAGTGTGAGATGAGGACATGCCCCAGGGGTGAGTTCAGTCTGGCCTACAAAAAAGACAGAGATCTCATTGTGCAGAAGAAATGGACAGTAGGACACATTCCATGCCACCACCTACCAAGGGGCTGAGTTTGCCTCAGAGCAGTCGGCACCTCCAGCCTGACGCTGCCAGTGGGATGAAGAAAGGAAGACAAGAAAGCACCGGTGGAGCGGCATGTAATGTGTTTTTAAGAAACACTCTGAGGATGTGGTCTTCACTGCGTTCTCAGACTCTTGCCAATCGTCCTTCGCCGTGTTCTTGACGTTCTGTGGATTCGTCCTTAATCGCGATCCCAGAGCTGAATGCATTTGTGACACCAACGTCCCGCACGGTCTGAGGTCCATATGCTGCACAAGCATCGCTCTAACGTTCTGGAAGGTCCATTATCTACAGCAACACAGCTTCAGCTGCCAGATGGCAGCAGGTCCCAGCCCTGTCTGAGACATGAGCGTTTCCTTCCATGTCCTGCCGAATGTGACAAGAGGGAACTGCTTCCTGACACTTCCTTCAGCTGAGGCTGCAGTCACCATGTCAGTTCTTTGTGAATATTGTAACCATTATTCAAAAAAGTGCTTGTTAAATATATTCATTTAACATTTATCACCACTCTTAAGGTTTTATTTTAGCAGAAATACTGCACTTACTTTAAGTGCCGCTTTATTTATGTTGCAGTAGCATGATGGTTGTGCAAGTTGGAAGTGAGTGGAGCTCCCAACAGGAGAGCAAACAGCATGAAGAGGGAAACAAATCACTTTACAGTGACCCCTGTTGCTCAGAGGCTCTCAGGGTTCAGATCCCAAGAGCAGCGACTCATAAAGGCCACACTGATGAAAGTAATGTTGAGAAGAGCTGTGGAACCAAACACTGTATTGCGGACAGAATTAAGTGTTTGATGTAATTGCCTTCCTGGGTTTGAGCTCACAACCTTGGACTTCCACAGGTGTATCGGGGAAAGAAAAGGCCTGCTGTGGACCGGATCTCTGTGGGTGTCCCTGCTGGAGAGGTGAGTCCATCATCTTCAGTCCCTAGAACTGGATATGTCTAGGAGCATCTCTTCCAAACATGTCGGCTGCAGCTATACAGTACATCTGCAGAAAAATCTACTGTTTATACACAAGCTCCTCATCATGCAAACAGTTGAGTTATGAATTCTTCAGCATATGAACATTTTCCAGTTCAGCTATTTTTTTTTCCAGCTGAATTTTCACTTTGGTATTTACTAAAATTTCTGTCTGAGGCCGAACAAAAGCAAGCCGTACTTATCGTCCAAGCCAATAGATGGGAGTAAAGCAAAGCCAAAGAGGACCTTAATTCTATTTGTTTCCATGATTTTTACAGCTCAAGTCTGGTATCAGTCATTAAATAAGAATTTGTGGAGAGGGAATATTTTTATTTCGAGTCACTTTAAAATTATTTTGTTGTAGCTTAAAGCTAATAATAATAATATCCAAACAAAAATTCTTACAAATTATTTATTTCTTTGAACTATAGCTGAGATTTTTACACAACCTAACCAATAAACAGCAAAGCAGACAGTTTCCACATTATTTATAATATATCAGCAGAATACTTTTACTACTATACGTATACACTGCCTGGCCAAAAAAAGTCACACATTCTAATATTTTGATGAACCGCCTTTAGCTTCAATTACAGCATGCATTCGCCATGCCATCATTTCAATAAGCATACAGTATGCAATGTCACAACATTTATTTCTGTCCAGAGTTGCATTTATTTTTTGGAAAGATCTCATACCGATGACGAGAGAGTCAGACCAGTGCCTAAAGTCTTCTCCAGCACAAAATCCCAAAGATTCTCAATGGGGTTAAAGTCTGAACTCTGTGGTGGCCAATCCATGTGTGAAAATGATGTCTCTCTCATGCTCCCTGAAGCATTCTTTCACAGTTTGAGCCCCATGAATCTTGGCATTGTCATCTTGGAATATAAAGAAAAAATTCACTCATGGAAAAACCTGGTCATTCAGTATATTCAGGTAGTCAGCTCACCTCATTTTTTGGGCACATAACGTTGCTGAACCTAGACCTGACCAACTGAAGCAACCCCACATCATAACACAAAGTTAAATCCTGGTGGTGACTTTTTTTTGGCCAGGCAGTGTATAAACATATATTTTTCAGATATAAAATGTATAGGAACAACTGCTCTTAGCGTAGACTGTACGTACGAGGACACAACTGCAGGGATGAAGAATTAACCTGGGATATAAAATTGTGGGTGGATTGATGACTGTGTCACTGCAGTGGTTTGATTTGCACATGACTCCAAGGGCCGTTGTGGCTCTCGGGGGTCCACCTTCGTCCCATTCCCTTCCTGTTTACCCCACCTTAATATAAATGTCAGTGGAATAATGTGAGTCAAGACCGAGGCTCTTCTGTGTTTCATGCATTATTTAGCAGACTGCTTATCTCCTTCTTTATATTCAACCGGCTGCAAGAGCTCTGGCGCAGGCTAAACCTCAATACATAAACAAGCAGGTTCCGATCGATGAATGAAAATGAATAAAATATTCATTAGTTGTGTGTCGTCGCCCATTATTTCATCACACATGAAGGGACTGGATGTGATTTTGCCCGAGACTTAATCTCTGGATTGTATTGCGTTCCCTGTAATCCCAGGCCATGAGAGTTAGCTCGATTGAGGATTTTGCCTCTCAGTCCAACTCTTTGATAACCACCAGCACTGCTTGCTTGTCACCTGTGGAAGAGGACTTGATATGCAATGCAAAGCATTGGTTATTGGACGTCACTAAGCCTGGCATCCAGATCCATAGCCCAGTCCACAGGGATCCACATGCACCTCACTGCTGACTCAAAGATCTCCACATTTAGGCCCTCGTCCGCTACCACAACTCGGAGGAAGCGTATGCCTCTATCTTGCTTGTTCTCTGTAAAGGAGATACTGAGAACTTGTCTCCTGGTTACACTTTACAAGACACCAAAATGGTCCGGGCTGCACTGATAATCTCAAGACTTTTATATTGTCGTCATCATTTTGGTCTGTTGGAGGCACCAGGTAGCATCGAGGCTTGAGTCATTATCAAAGGACCGAGGTTCAAATCCTTTTCCCGTTGCAGTTCCGAGACCAAGGTGCCTACCCGGCACTGATAAAAAATAAAAATTATCATGCTGTCGAAATAGGTAAACCACTGCGGGTAGCTCAAGTGCACAAACCTCACACTGCAAGTGACCTTGGAGAATAGTGTCACATAAATGAATAAATAATCTGCAACTCTTAGCCTCTTTTTCGCTATATATTCAGTCAAGCACATACTGAAGTGGCTCTAATATGACTTTTTAGTAAGTTAAAAAGAGGCATGAATCAGACTTGACCTAATTACCTATAGGAAATAATAGTATTTTCTCCGGAATATTCATTAGAGACCAGAATAAACTTTGTAAAATGGTTCCTTGTGCATTTTAACACTTTTGTCAAGAATCCATTAGCCGGCGCCACTTGATGACTGCCGATGGAGGAAAGATCAGGCGTGTGGTGACTGGCAGGTCCTTGCAGGACACACACCACTCGTATCTGAGCAACGGAGCTGTGTGTTTTCCCTGCGTTTAGAGCAGTTCTGTTCCTGACAGCCTGGCCAAGAACCCCTCAGCTTGTAAAGAAGCGTGTGTATCGTGTGTGGGACATGGCTGACGGGCTGCGCTAAGCAATGCTGAGCTGTAACAAGGGACACTTTGTGACACTTCTGTATGAAGTGACTGACAGGGTGTGTCGCATGCTGAGTAGCGTCTTTGGCTCCGTCAAAGCAGCGCACAAATGTTCTGTTTCATCTGCACTGGAAATCTCAGTGGAGCTGCACTTCCTCCTCCTTTCTCCTCTTTTTCTTATGATTACTTTTTTGCAGGGGGATCTTTTTAAAAATGGAAAAAACTCAGTGTGTTGTGGTGTTACTAATCCTTGGGGATTTTGTGTGTGAGCTTGTGTGTGTGTCTGTATGTGTGTGTGTGAGAGAGAGAGGCAGGCCTCACCTGGGGAATTTACACTACTATTATGTGTCACCAAACCTCTTCAGAGACCTCACTTGCTGTACAGAACATTGTGACACAGTTTTCTTTACATGTTTTTAGTTTTTCTGTTTACCATTTATTAGCCATCATTTGATAAAGGAGTGATTCTCTACTTGAGGGCAGGGCTTCGTGTGGTATCCACCTACCCTTTTGTCACCAATAACCACCATCATTCAGTGTGGAGTCACTGTGCCCCAGTGTCTATCCCAGAAACATAGGGTATGAGGCAGGTTACACCCTGGACGAGACACCAACCCATCCGAGGGCAGTCACACACAGACACATACACATCCACTTATGCACACATATATACTCATGCACATGTTTCCCACCGTTTTGCAGTGTTTTGGCTTACTGGGGATCAATGGCGCAGGAAAGACCACCACCTTCAAGATGCTGACCGGGGACATCGCTGTGACCAGTGGAGAAGCCTTCCTGAACGGCTACAGGTGGAGCTCCCTCTTTCAAACATACAAAAACATGAGAGCAGAGATGCACTCTGGTCCTTTCTCCCAATATTATTGTTCTTTTCCTAATAGAGACAAATAGATTTCTCTTTATAAAATTCTTAAGACTGTTTCCATGGCAACACTCTTATTTACTCAGGCTAATTCATTCTGGCTGCGCTGTAGTACTGACATGCGCTGTAACGTGCTAACACATTGCTGCTGCCGCAGCTCTTCATCTCTAATATACACATGAGCTGGTAGAAAGTCAGAAGGTCTGTTGCTGGACCACGTGGAACAAACATGGACCTCAGCTAGCAGAAATAAAGGACAAACTTCAAAACACACTTTCACCTGCTTGCCAACCCCGTCAAAAACAGAGCAAATTGACAGAAAACAAACAATAACAAATAAACAAAATAACAAATTGCTTTTCAGTGGGAGTAACAGCATGCATCCATTTTTGATGATTTTAGGACCCTGATGATACTTTAAAACTAATTATTAGAACTGCTATGAAATGCATTTTGAAAGAGTTTGACATACTTATTGTTTGCTTATTTATATAACTACATTTATGCCTCATTCCAAACCTCAGCTCAACAATACAACCGCGTACGGTCCATTTCCATGTGATCCATCTCTCAGATTCCCCACAAAGGCTTTAACCATTATAAATGTGTCCCTGGGAGACATTGTAGGACAGTGGGGCCTTTAATGAACTGCGCTGGGGGTCTCCATGGTGAGATTTGCCTCTTAAAGCAAGCTGCCACTTTCTGTCCAATTCCGACACGAGAAGAGAGACACATTGGGCTGCTGGTGTTTGTAGGGGATAAATTCTTTACGGTATGAATCCTCTTGTCTGTTTTCCATTATTTTTATAGCCCTTTTTATCTATAGGTTTCCAATGAAAAACTTGGCTTTTTGTTTTTCTGCGATCAATACACTTTTGTCACCTTTGCGCAGCATAATTGAAAGCTCCCGTCCAGACGACACTGTTTTCATTCGGCTTTTGTTGGCTCTCCGGCGCCCTCCGCCATGACGGTTTGTTTCTCTCCTTCCATGTGGCTGTAATTACGGCACTTGTGCTGTGTTGGCAGATTGACCAAAAGCCCGGCTGCCTCTAAAAAACAACTTTTTGCATTCTAAACCTTGGATGTTGTCATAGCAACATGCTCACGATCCTCCCCCTTTTCTTGAGCAATGGTCCTGGATGTGTTCTCACAAATCACGCAGGAGGACTGGAAGGTGCCAGGTCCATGTCTTTAGAGACAAGGCGCCGCTCGGTGAGCCTTTTGGCTTCTGTGGGTGCTGCTGTTGTGTTTGCACTTCCTGTTTGTGGAGTAAACAGTTGTAAACCAACAGCTCGCGCTGTCAACAGCATCCGCACGCAGATGGCCGACGTCCACCAGAACATGGGCTACTGCCCGCAGTTTGACGCCATTGATGAGCTGCTGACGGGCCGTGAGCACCTTGAGCTTTACGCCCGTCTCCGTGGGGTACCCGAGAAGGACATCAAGAAGGTGAGTGTGCACGCGTCACGGCTGCATCATGGGGATCCGTCGGCCTGCTGTCCGCAGATACAGCATTCCGGGATCCACATCCACTGGCCTACGAGGACTGCAGACACCAGTACAACACAATGACCTGTAACACTAAAGTGAAGCAGGAAGGTGGGCTAAGTGCAGCTGAACCAAATGTGACCACTGGCACCTGTAAGTCCACCTAGGCTAAACACACTTGGTCAAATTCTGGTAAAAAGTCAAACACAACAGCCAAAAGGCTCAAAAAGCACTGAGGGCAAGAGTAGAAAATATAGAAAAAGCTGCGAAGTTCATAAACATTATTATTATACTGAGCCCTTGCCCACAGAGTGGCATGCGATGATTTAACCGTTTATTCACCGATCAGCCATAACATTAAAACCACTGACAGGTGTAGTGAATGACATTGTTTATCTCATTACAATGGCACCTGTCAAGGGGTAGGGAGATGTATTGGGCAGCAAGTGAACAGTCAGTCGTTGAAGTTGATGTGTTGGAAACAGGAAAAATTGCCAAGTGTAAGGATCTGAGTGACTTTGACAAGGGCCAAATTGTGATGACTAGACGACCGGTTCATCTCCAAAACACCAGGTCTTGTGGGGGGTTCTTGGTGTGCAGTGGTTAGTACCTAGCAAAAGTGGTCCAAGGAAGGACAACCAGTGAACTGCTGACAGGGTCATGGGCACCCAAGGCTCATTGATGCCCCTCTGGTCCAGTCCCACAGAAGAGCTACTGTAGCACAAATTGCTGAAAACCTTAATGCTGGCCATCATAGAAAGGAGTCAGAACACACAGTGCATCGCAGCTTGCTGCGTATGGGGTTGTGTTGCTGCAGACCGGTCAGAGTGCCCATGCTGACCCCTGTTCACTGCCGAAAGCGCCTACAATGGGCACGTGAGCATCAGAACTGGACCACGAAGCAATGGAAGAAGGTGGCCTGGACTGACAAATCACGTTTTCTTTTGCATCATGTGGATGGCCAGGTGCATGTGTGCCATGTATCTGGGAAAGAGATGGAAGCAGGATGTACTTAAAGGGTTCTGCTGTTCATGTCTTGGTGCCAGATACCGCAGGAAACCTTCCAAGGTCTTGTGGAGTCCATGCCTTTTTGGGTCAGAGGTGTTTTGGTGGCACGAGGGGGACCTATGCAATATTAGGCCGGTAGTTTTAAGGTTGGGGCTGATCGGTGTATAGCAGGAGTGGGGGTTGAACCCAAGTCCTTTGATCATACAGCGATATGTGGAAGACTACAAGTTTCTCCTGTAGGTGGCAGAGTGGGGCATCCATAAGCTGGGCCTGGTGAAGTACGCCAACAAGTCTGCTGGCACCTACAGCGGGGGCAACAAGCGCAAGCTGTCCACTGCCATGGCTCTCATCGGCTGCCCACCGGTCGTCTTCTTGGTAGGTTCTCTTATCCAGCGCTGCAGTGAGTGCTGTGAACGGCAGCTGGCAGCCCTGCATTCACACACACGAGCACACAGGCACAACTCACCCCCAGTACGCTTGCAGGACGAGCCCACCACTGGGATGGACCCCAAAGCACGCCGCTTCCTATGGAACTGCATTCTGAGTGTGATCAAAGAAGGCCGCTCCGTCATACTGACATCTCACAGGTCAGCTCTCGTGTCCAGAGGGGGGCACTCTGAGATCCACGTACAGATGCACACGCACATCTGTTCCCATGATGATCCTAACAATGACTCTCTGTGGCCCGCAGCATGGAGGAGTGCGAGGCTCTCTGCACACGCATGGCCATCATGGTGAACGGCCGGTTCAAGTGCCTCGGTAGCATCCAGCACCTGAAAAACAGGTAGGGTTTCCACTCCTCTTATCAAGTCAGCTTTGAAACGCGGAGGAGCGGTTGAGACTCATTTGGGCCGCAGTGAGATGTGCAGCATGTTTCCTAGAAAAGCCCGTTAATCATCAGATGTGCCTGATATTGAGTTGTTTTACTGCTGGAAGTTCTGTTTGCACTGCTCCTCATACACCTGGCTGAATTATACATTAAAAGACACATCTGCAGTAATGTGATGACATCTGAAACTGGGAAAACTTCCCTTTCCTCCCACTTCGGTGGCCCAACCCTGGAAGATCTTAGCTGTGTCTGCAGCAGTCTGAGAATTCAGACTTTATGCATCACTAGTGCATAAAGTGCTCTACTATGATTTATCCTACACAGTTGTTCAAGACAACTTACACTGATAAACCAGGGTAATTTATCAATTTAACTTAAGTATCTTGATCAATAATACAAAAGCAAGAAAAGTCAAAATGCTGCCCTGGTCTGGCAGAGGATTCTGTCATTCGAAGGGGATGTGAAAGGCCTGTATGGAATGTAGGGTCAACAGGGCTGCGTGAAGGTCGGGTGCAGAGGAGGTGAAAGTGGGCGCAAAGCAGATTCACATTTTTAACAGAGGACAGAGTGGTGTGAGGCCTCGCTGGGTGTAAACTCGGGCTGCTCTCCACCAAAATGAAGGTAGTATTATGGTAATAGTGGCAAAAATGTGTTCCACCGCTTACAGCTGGTCGGTGAGGCTTTCGACACAACAGACGTTTGTAGCAAACAGTTTTCCACAGTCAAGTTAAACCCTGTTAACTTTGATCTCAGCAGCTGAACTCATAACCTTCTGGTTACAAGTCTTGCTCTTTGGCCAATGCTCTACATGGTGCCTATAAAACACAATCACAATAGTCATAAAGTGGATTGAAATTCTGTGTGAATGTTTGGCAGTAATGGGGCCACGGCAGCCATCAAGGTGACTGTGGCGCTGTTATGAATTTTGATGGATGACACTCTTCTCCCCAAAAGTAATTGTGAAACAATTACTTATTTATGGTGGGGGACGTGTCCCTCGGTGTGGCTTAGAGGTGAAGTGAAACATTGATGTGTTTGAACATATATAAACGTTTGCCTTTCATCTCTTACACGTGTATTTGAGGGAGAAAAGTAGGAGTTTAAGCAGCAAGGTGGACAAAAGCTGCAGTGTGGACTATGTGGCGTATAACGTGGCTTGTTGTAGGTTTAAATCAGGGCAGCAGGTCGCATAGTAGTTAGGGGTGCTACCGTGGACCGATAGGACTCAAGTTCCCACCTCCTGCTGCAGTACCCTGAACTGACACGCTAAAAAATACCCTGCTGTATACATTAGTATAGTGTAAGTCAGGCTGGAATAAAGTGTCAGATAAATAGAAATAAATGTAATGGACCAGCACCAGATGGACATTAACAAGACATGGACACAAATTTGCACACTAACATATTACAGAATGCTGCTGCCATGAAGTAAATAGCAATTCCATACAGTGTCTGTTTCAATAATTCACTGAGTTTTGGCTCACGCTGACACTGTTGAATATTTTTATTTGTATATTTTAAATATGTAAATGAGTGCTCAAGGAGAAGAGCTTTCATTCAGTTGTTTTCAGTATTAATGCTGGAGAGATGACATATTGAGCACTCCTGTCTTCAGGTGACGGGGGCCTTGGTCACAGGTGTGTTACCCAGACAGGTGTCTGAGGTCCAGTTAGAGTGCAGCCCAGACTGCCACGCCACCTGCCTCTTTCATCCTGCAAGCCAATGTGAAAAATTTACCATGTTTACTGCTGTGCTGTTAATGGTTTTACAAACCTTGGATCGAGAGGTATTAACTGATTTTTTAATTTTTCACCACAACTGATGAAACGAGCAAAACGGATGAACCATCCAAAATCTTCAAGTACAAAATTTTGTTTATACCCGATTCATACCATGTCAGCAGGTAACCAGAGCAGTCTGTAATCCAAAGATGCAAAATGAGAATTCACACCTGTTGACTGTGTGAAGAGAGAACTTTTGCTTTAAGGGCGAACACCGATGGACTCGTATGTCTTTATGTTTTCAGTGTGTTTATGCAATGAAATAAGAAAAGAAAAATTCAGTGTTTTATTTTCTCTTCAATATTCATGTAACCATATTGCAGGAAAAATATATACAGCGTCCGACAAAAAGGTCCAACAGCACATCCACAATGCATAATATTTGAATTTAATCTGGAGTAACAAAAACAGAAAAGCTGTGAAAGGAATATGTTTAGTGTAGGAATGAAGAGATTTATGAAGCATGCAAAATTTGAATATGAGATCCTTTATTGCATTTTTTCCTTAGTAGCAGATATGATATCTTGTTTCACTTTCAAGCTGTAAAACGGGAGTGTATGATCTAGAACTTTCCAGCTTGGCCAGGATGAAGATGGGTAGTTTTTCAAAAGAAAAATTTCACACTGGGAAATTTTGCCCAAAAGACACTGATGAGCATATTAAATAAAAAGAAGGTAGAAAAGCAGTAAGATGTTGGAAGAACAGTTTTAAATTTTTATCAAGTATTCCCTTATGCTAAATAGTTACACAGATTCAACTCTGATATCTTCAATCCATCTCCGTGACAGGTGTGTGTATAGTGTTATAGTGGTGCCACATGAAAAAATAGGATAGGGTCCCACACTTTTCTGCCACTGGGAAAGGCTGCTGAGCCCCCCCATCGAGGTGTCTATGAAGTTATGGGCTGCCTGGGGAACTCTGAGCAGCAGACACAAGAGCCTGATGGGAATTTATATTATTTTTGATGGAAGGGTTGTCATTAGGAGCAGGGCGGTGACCTCATATTTCTCAGCTGAGCTTCCAGTTGAAGCCCCAGTTATGTAAGATGGTGGCAAATATAGCCCCTAAGTAACGCCAGGTGTTACATGTGCTGCACTGTGCTCAATATTAACTTTCAAGTATTGTAACAGCATATTTCAAAATCACCTGCTTCAGTTCCACATATACAAAGATGTAGATCTTGTACATTCCCCGCTGTTGGTGGAGGAGATGCAGATTTTACTGGCCATCTTTTAAGACCATTTTTCATTTCACGGTTTGTTGATTTTTCAGCATGCTGCTCGTTGGCTGGTCCACATGTGCCAGCCAGCTGTTTGCCATGGCAACCAAGAGATCCACATGTTTCTTCCTCATTTCTTGTCCTCCTCCTCCTCCTCCTCCTCCTCCTTCCGCTTTTTATTCCAAGTGAGAAAACACTGAATAAGAGCTTGATTTGATTATTGGCAGACAATTACAAAGAGGCTGGTGACTGTAGAGCTACAGCTATGAAATTATCATTTGAATTAGAAGTCATTTGCTGAAAATTTGTAGCCATCAATTTTGCTAATCTGCTTGATGGGCTGAAAATCAGTGTATTTAATTTAGGCTGCCTAGCATCTTTCTTTCTGGAGATCAGTTGCTTCCCACTTCCAGGTAAAACAGCATATCTGCACGTATGTTCTTGTGAGAATACGGTGCTTTGGACGCACTGCGAGTTGTGCCGTCTTCGACATCATGCACTATGAAACAATTACCCCCACATTATTATACCGTTCATGTTTGTGGTCTAAAGTAATTACAATCTCTGCCTGAATATCCTATAAAGGTTTCTTCAAGTTTGGGTTGTAGGTAATTCTGTGGTCCAACTCCAGTGGCTCTTAGAGTCATTTATCATTTTTTACAGAAGCAGCTAATTGAACGCTCTGCAAAGGGATCCTCTATTTAAATTGCTTGTCAGACAGAAAACCAACTAACAACCTTTGACTGTTCACTGGTCTATACCCTTGCATGAAGTACTTAGCTATAAATAAGCCTTTTTTATCACCCACCCCCCCCCACACACATTGGTATGAGATATCTCAAACAAAAGGCAGCACCACAAAGAGCACCAAACTGCTTATCTTGGACACACACACCCCTCTTGTAACTGGCCAGACTCCACCGCCATGTGCATTGAATGCACTCGGTGGTCCAATCTATTCTCTCAGGGGCAGCCAAACAATGGGCATGAATGAATACGTACATATTCCCATCTATGCCCATGGATTTGGTGTTGCCTAAGAATTCATGCTGCATGTAACCTGAAGGCTTGCATAATGGGAAAAGGAAATTCATACATTGAACATTTAAAAAAAAGAAAATGTAATAGTAACGTACTGACATAGGAGACAGTGAAGGGTCATGAGTCATTCAGTTTTTGCTGAAAATGACTGGTTCTTCCACCTAAGTTGCACTGAAGTCCTTACAAGCCTGTAAGACACGGGCCATTAATCTCTGAAATGGTGCACTGTGCAACCCAAATGGCATTACTGTAAATTGAAATAAGCCAAGGAGCAGTAGAAAATCCATGTATTCAGCTTCTCATCCTGACAATCACCTTTACACAAATCCAGTGTGGTGACCAACCGTGGCTGGCTGCCCAGCATGCTCCAACACTTCATCAGCTAAGGTACTGAACAGGTTTCAGAGGGCCTGCAGAGGCAACACTTAAAAATGTGTTAACTGTACATTTTATACTTGGATTATGAATTTTTGGAAGTGCAGACATTTTCTTTTTAACTTTTATTTGCATTTTTTAATCTGTTTTTTCATTCCCACACTCTTTACAGCTCAGGTCAGATGCTTCTGAGAGGCAGGGGAACCCCATAAGAAACATTGCACATGCTTGTTAGATGAATTAGTCATAATTTGGTTTGAATAGGAGTTTGTGCCTTTTTTAAGATTTTTGTATTTTAAAAAGTATTTTGTTCATTACAATTATATACTGATTTTTACAGGAAGTAACCAGTGAAAGAATAAATGTAAATTTATATTATTAGGCCTTTTTTATTGTGACTTAGTGGTAAAAGTGATTTTAGGGTTGCTAGCTAAATGACACACTGTGGGCCTTAACTGTAAGTTGAGGAGCCTCTGTAGGCTGCTGCTGAAATGTGAAATCCTGCTATTCCATAATGGAATTCCAGTACCTTTCCATTAAGGAATCCAAAGCTTTGAAAAAAGTTGTATGAATAAATATACAGGCAAAAAATCTTCTTGATGTTTTCTGTGGAGATCACGTAGAGAAATTTTCCATGTAGATGTCAACAGGAAAGTGAGGCTCTGGAGGAGGTAAGAACATGCAACCTTCTCCACTCTCCTAATCAAAACAGGCACATTTTCTCGCAGTCCTACATAGAGCAGTCTGACAAACAGTTGAACAGGGTGAAATAATAGCTGGATGGGGAGTCAATGACAAATGAAATCACAGGAAGTTGTGCGGCTATGAATAATGCAGACGTGTGTTCGACTCGAGTCCGGCACAGAGCTGATGGAAAGGCTCTCGTGCTGCCTGCCCTGCAGCGCTATTACAAGTGCAGAGCATGGCCATGTAACATTAAATTACAACAAGAATCCGAGTGTGCTGTGCCCTGCTTGAGTCTAGTGTGAGCTAATGGAGGTTGTGGGACTGTTGGAAACCCTGCAGAGAAAAAAAAACATTTTATGAGTCCTTTTTGGGACTCTGGCATCCCTTCTTAGTGATCACGGAGAAGGATGGACCCCATAAGATCAGTCAAAATGGTGAAAGTTTGGAAAAGAGAAAACATTATACCAGCACACTGCACGTTGCATGAATCTTTAGAAGTCGAGGATATTCCTCAGAGGTGCAACAGCACGAATTCTTAGACTTGTATCGTGTTCTCCATTATCTTCATATCACAAATATTTATCAAAGCATATTTTTATTCCTTCAGTTTTGACGGACTGAGAATGGCACCCTGAAAACTGTGTTTTTTCTGTTGTAGTTGTTGTGTGACCTTAAATCCTGTTTATTTAATGCCCTAAAATATTCATTTGACATTTTTCAAGCTGGATAAGTGAAGTCTCTGATATTGGTGATCCATTTTCAAAGGTTGACATTATAAAAGCAATAAGGAGCTAGTAACTATCCAATGAGACTCCAGGCTTCAAATGACAAGAGGTTCTTCCATGAGCGAGGGGTCTGAGGAATCACCCCTGGAATGGTGCACAAACGGGCAGCATATGCAGGTGTCAGGTGTATTTTACTCCCCAACTGCCAAAACCATGTCATCTTCTGGACATTAAATGAAAGTCACATGGATGCAGGGTATAAACCTGTCCCCTGGAGGTGCTGTTTCCATAGATGGATTCCTTGTACCTATTGGGTTCCCTGTTCAGAAAAGCTGGTTCCATAAATAATAGATGGAAGGAAATTGACCCTTTTTACACCTGACCGGTGAGTCACAACGGCAGGATGCAAACACACTCATGCCGCACTCGTGGTGCCTGAGAGGTGTTTCATGTTATTTTTTGTATAACTGATATGTGCTGAGTTTGTCTGAAGTCATTTTAAAACCCAGTTTGATAGGAACGTTGCTGCTGAGACCATTGATTTGGATGAAGGAGAGCACAAAAATGTTCTGGAGCCTGTTGGTGCAGCTGTTTTCCCTTTTGTTAGTTTCCCGGTGATATTTCTGATTGACAAAAAATTCACCGCAGCGAAACGGACGACACCTTCCGATAATAAAAATTTCAGCATTAGTGAGTCACTTCCCACCCCAGCGGATGCACAGAAGGGCAGAACGAACACCACGATCTCTAAAAGATCTCCAAAGACCACATTTTTCATTGATAAAGAACGATTTCTAATTAAAAATTTGATTTTTTTCCCCTTCACTTTGTTATTAATGTTTTATGGGCTGTGGACTCAGCAATGAAAGAAAATGCAGTTAAACAGAGTTGCCTTCCCTGTTTTTTGTCTTCTTCCTCCTACTACATAAATCAGTGAGACATGCAGTGACACTCGCACACAGAGATGAGCAGCTGAGGCCGGGGAGTGGAAAGGGGACTCCGCAATTTGGCAACTTGAATTATTTCAATTCGGTATGTCCATATTTGCAGAGAAACAGGGATTGAATTTAGATCCTCAATTACGCAAATCGCCCTGGTGTGGCACGGAAACTTGTTAACCGTCTGCAGCGACGACGTAATGGAAGCAGGTGGCACCGATGCGCGTCAGGAGTCTATGCACATTGCGCTAAAGTTGCTAACCTTTCTGGATCTTGCTGTCAGCCCGCGTGAAGATACTCGGTGTTGCGAACGCAGACAAACCTGGACGCACGCACTCATCTCCCCCGGCCGCCCGCATTTTGTGCTGTCGCCTACAGGACAGCGGCCACCTGACCCCATGTGGACTTGTTTCCCTAGGTTTCTTTGAGATTTAATCCATCAAACTCCCTCACAGCACAATGGAGGACAGGAATGGATGTTGCACGGGAATGCCTGTCGGGATTCGTGATGATGTTTTGAAGGAAAACGTTCAAAATCATCCAAACTACATATTCATGGAACCTAGTAAAATTATCTCAGTAAACAAGGCTGGACTGAAGAAGACGGTCACATGTGGCAAGTAAACCAAAATGGGGGCAGCCAGTAAGGATAAAAGCTGAGGCTGTTGTGCAGAAATGTGCACGTGTGCGGATTTTCACTTGGTGTTCAGAGATGAGCGCCACCTCAGCTCGCCATTTAAGGGTCCAATGAAAGCAGTAAAGTCCTTAATGCATTAAGGTAGTGCAGTGTGGAGGACTGTTTTATTGCAGCATGGAGCCGCAGGACCAAGCGTGCTCAGAGAACTTTAATGAAGTGCATGTCCTACTTGCGTGTCCCAGGTGAATATTGTAGCTGCAGTAACTTCTCCCTCTTGACAGGAGTCGACTGCAGTCAGGCCACTCCGCGAACCTCCACGTTGTCAGATTAATTGATGAGAAAATGGATAGGAATGAGCACTTGGGATGAATGTGCTGCACTGTGCTCTTCACCTGCTGCAGGAACATCATGAATTCTTCATTTGGCTTTTTCAAGAGGAGCCTCCTGCAATACTCAGTGTGGGAAGCAGCAAAAGAACATGAAAAAGAGCATGGGTTTGGTTAGAACTTCCAATGTTTTCCCTAATCCACTTCCTCTCCTCCAAACCCCATATTTTGAACCTGGATGTCTCCTGCCCTAATGACCCACAGCCTTGACTGGACATTGTTGAGCAGCTGGAATCCCTGTGCTCCCAGTGTGAAACGCATCAGCACATGTCTAACCAGGAGTCCGTATGGTAGAGCTCATCGAGGTAGTGAGGGGAGTAGAAAGCGGGGGTTCAGCCGCAGCAGGCCTCTCCTCATTTTGCAGGTCGCTGTTTGGAGAAGGGGTTTGTTATTAAGGGCATGCGGTGCACGGTCCATCACCTCTCCGTGGCACACCTCGGAGCTCGAGTCGAACCCGCGCGAGAAGTCGGCTAATTGAACCACAGCGCGGTTTCGGTTTGCTCACATATGTACACCTAGAACTCTCTTCAGACCTTCTCCGCGATTGTCGGATTTGTCTTCTTACGCTGAACAGCACACCTTCTCGGGCGTGCACCTCCGACGGAGCCCCGCATCTCAGTCTCGACTCTGAATCGTGCCTAAGGAGCGCGTTTTAAAATAGCCATGATGTAATGCCTCGCTCGACACTTTCGGCACCATCTGCCGCATGGGATCACGACACACGCCTCTGCCAGCGCTAATACCGGCACGCGTCACCGCAGCTGTTGACACTGCTAAATGTGTGTGTGATCTGCTCGCGAGAAGGCCTGCGTTTCGGTGTGGGCGGATGGCAGCACTTTGCTTTCTGGCTCAAATCAACTGTCCGATCATCGTCTTTTCTGAGCCGAGGAGCCACGATCACAATCAGGCGGTGGCTGCGAAAATAAAGCTTCTCCGCTTCTTCTGCGTTTCTGTTTTGAAAATCCGAGTCTTGTCATTATTGCAATTATTTGACTCATCCATCCTCCGCGCCTCTGTGTCGGATGTTTTGTGCCAGAAAAACAGTCAAGGTCATTACCGTACTCTTTACTTTTCTGTGGCTTAAGAGCAGAATGTTGGGTGACTGATCTAAGCTGCAGAAGAGTGATGAAGGACCAAACTGAGTCCAGGTTCTGGAGAACTTCAGCCAAGTCTCGGCATGTTAATGAGGTGAAACCATGTGCTGCACCACAGCAGGGCTAAAACACTGCAGGTGTGGCAGGAGGGTCCATCTCTGTGGGCTGACTCGCCTCACAGCGGAAGGTCAAAGGTCACAAAGAGGCCCTGGCTGAACGGAGAGCTGAAGATGCGGTTGAGATTTGCCAAATACGATGCTGAGGAACATTTCATTCTAATGCCTGTTACCCGTATTGCTCTCTCCATTGGGCTTTTCCCACAAGCATGACGAATTAAGGAAATAATTTAGCACAAAACAATAGGTCATGACACAGCGAGCAACAAGGCCCGATGTGTCTCTGCAGGTGACATGAACTATAATAGGGTGGTGGTAATAATGAAGAGCCAGTACTAAGATCCCTTGGTTAGAGCAACCCTTGTTTGAGCTTTAATTTCAGGTTCCACATGGCAGTCTGTCTGTTAACAAGATCGGGTTCTGGGTTTTAACCTGTTGCTTTGTGCTGGTTTGAAAAGCTGCTGGAGAGCTTTTTTTACCTGCTACTTACAGCTGAAGGACATGCAAAAAATGTGTTTGTATGCAGTTGGCATTCAAAAAAAACAGGACGCCGCACATCTCCTGGGGGCATGACTCAGCAAGTACCCTGCAGTTCAGCAGGCACCCATAGATCTGCTATGATCACCTTTCTTTTTCCCTATCAGGCCTATACACAACTAGCGGTGTAACAATATGGTAGTCCTGGACAAACTGGCTGTGTTTCAACAACTGTGTTCACACATAAAGCTATTCATCCACTGTATATCATTCTGGAGAAAAGCATCTGCTAAATTAATGCAATGTAAGATGGCGAAGTGGTGTTTTCCTTTTTATGAAATTCCAGGAACCACACATTACGATGATGATATAACCCAAAGGAAACGTATGAGAGTAGCTGTGTTTGTCGTGCTGGAGTCAGTCCGTGTGGTTTTTGTGTCTGTAGGTTCGGAGACGGGTACACAGTGATGGTTCGGGTTGGCGGGACAGCCCCTGCCCTGGCCCCTGTAGAGGACTTTGTGTGGAACACATTTCCAGGAAGTGTACTGAAGGAGAAGCACCACAACACCCTGCAGTTCCAGCTGCCACACACGGACGGCGCTCTAGCCAGCATCTTCAGGCAGTTTACCAGTCATCAGGAGGAGCTGGAGATCGAGGACTACTCCGTTTCCCAAACCACCCTGGACCAGGTTTGTGTCAATGTGCACACTCAACACCAACACACACTCCACCCTTACACACCACCATCTGACTCCATGAACCTCCCTATCCTCAAGCAAAATTCCCAAATGCTCCATAAACAGCTGCTGAGCTAAGCCGTGAACTACTCCAGGTCCTTGAGCTCCATCTCCTCAATACAGCTTCTTCCCAGAGCCACGGGAGGAAAGGAGGTCGCTGAGGTGAGGTGTGCTGTCGATTGCTGGAGTGCACCTTCAGATAGGTCAGGGAGGTGAGAAAAGCAATGTGAGGAAAGAGGAGTGCGGTCACTCCAAGGGCGATGGAGATGTGGGTGCAGCAGGGGAGAGGGGGTGGAGGGGGCGATGGCTCACAGAGACGCAAACCCTCTGTTGCAAGGCAGATGAGTTCCACCACACAGCAGCTTAATGAAGGATTTATGCGCTGAAGGTCATGCAGAACTTATTGAGAAAAGGACATGCAAAGAATTTACTGAGCAAGGTAAGCAAGCCGAAAATCCTCTGCAGTTCACCGGGAGCTGCAGATTTTTTGTTATGTTCACAACATAGAGAGCAGAAAGATGTGAGACTGCAATCTGGGGGCAGCGAAGACAGTGAAAAGTTCAGGCTTGCATTAAATTAGCGTCTCTTCCCCGCATCCACGCAAAAGTGAACAACGTCAAAAACTGGCAGACAGAGAGAAGTCTTCGAGATCAATCCCACGCAGCCAAACCTGATCTATCGTTCACTCCGTCAGTGTCACGGAGGCCTTTTGGTTCATGCTCCCCAGCCTTTCTCGGTCGATGCTTCCCTCCTTTTTTCTGTCAACTGAGATAAAACAAGCGCACAGAATCGGTCAGATTCGCTGTTTAATTCTCTACCAGTTTTACAGCAGACTGCCAGGTCACCTACCCATTCCTCCTTGTCTTTTAGCTCCAGACGTTAAAGATCTCGTGTAACATTTATTAAACGTGGTTGACGTGCCACATTATAGACGCCGGTCTCACATCGATCTCTCTAGCCTGTCCTCAGTGTGCTGGTGCTCATCTCTTGTCCAAAGTCCGGCTGAAACCTTTTCTTTTCAACCCCCCTTTGTATCTCCCTTAGACTGCTCACAAGCCTTGTGAACGAAAATAGGCTATATCAATAGCCCAGAAGCTACCTGCACTTAATAAGCACATGTTTATGAAAACTAAAGGTGTGTTTGTCCCAGAGGAACCTTTTTATGGTCCATTACTGTTTATAGTGAGCTTCTGTTTTCTGCAGAACATCCAGAGCTGAGCTTTGCCTCTGCCACACTTCACTGGTCCACAGTTTGAGACCAGCCTGGATAATATCATTTAATCCAGGGAGTCTAACTGACAATCTGGATAACTGTGTCTGTTATTCATTCGTTCAACCACTGATGACTTAACTAGGGGTCCCACAGGGCTTAGAATCTGGTCCAAATTTCTTTGGTGTTCACTTACTGCCCCCTGGTGACAAAGTTTCTTTTCCACACCCATATAAATTTGCATGTCCTCTGAGACCTGGATATGCTCTCAAGTACTTCATTAATGTAGCTTAAGTATAAAGGATTAAACAAATCTATTTCTCAAATTGCCCCTGCAGAATTTGACCCAATTTGATAAGAAGCCGATGATAAAGGATGGATGGATGAAACAAAAACAAGGAGCTGTGTCTGTTTAAGTGATAAAGAAAGAATTCCAAGACTCTCTGCATCATTCAGAAAAATCGCAAATAAAGAACACAGGTACAGCATTATTTGGAAGGCTGCTGGAGCCCCCCAGATTTTCAGAGACCCTCTAGACGTCTGGTATTTCTGACTACACTTCAGTGCTGTTGTCTTGAGAGGAAGCGGCAAGCTTTTATTCCGAGCCGTGAGCCGCCATAAGCCCAGCATGTGGTGATGAGCCCAGCACACCACTGTTCAGAGAGCTTCACACAGATTCTCCATCAGCTTATGAAAAATGGATCTGAGAACCTCGAGCTCTCGTACTGAAGGCCTATTGCACCTACGGTCCCATCTGCATTTCTGAACCTGCTCCCTTTCTGTTGTAAATTAGCACTGCGGAAACACTTCCTTACACAGGAAAGGTGTGTAAATGGATGGAGCATTTCCTCTCCTCTCATACTAAATAACACACCTGAAGCCAGAAGAGAGACCATTCTTCTATGAGAGTACTGGATGTTGCACTGTGGTTTCAAAGGCAGTGGCAGCTGTGTATAAGGAAGTGGAATACGATGCCTGAAAGTGGAACAAAGATGTTGCTTCTGGAGTTGTTACCTTTGAATATCTGTCAGTATTTTTCTTTCTACTCTATCCATACATGTGGTTTTGGCCCCCATTCACATTCCAACCCCGCTCGCAACGGTGATTTATACCCATGTTAATCCAATAAGTAAACCACATTGGATTAACAATGTCACCACATTATGCACGATTCACAGCCACTCAACGGCCCATCATTTCATGCTTCTCATCAGTAGGTAACTTGCCATTCAGCTATAACCTCCAGAATATTTGGTTTACATTTTATACTTCCTTATTATCCTCTGGGTTCCTTACCGTCATCCATGGAGACTTCAGGTAGACAATACCACAGTCAAAATATTGTCACAACAGCGTTTTTTTTATTAGCACCCTGTGGGAGCAGTATCAGCATACATATCTTTTCCATTGTCTTTTTATATTTCTATTCCTGAGTCTAAATTCACTGGATTTGCATCACCGTATTGGGTATAACTGGACAGCTGAGGAGTGCTGCTGTTCCTGCATAGGAGGTCTAAACTGACTGATGTTACATTTGCATCCGTTAGTTTCATACCTCTAAATTTTAATACAATTTTTATGCTGCTCATTCACACAAAGATCCCTGATGAGTGGAATGCTGTGAAAGCATCTCCCTTCTTATTGCTTCTTGCAGGTCTTTGTCAACTTTGCCCGACACCAATATGAAGAAGAGGACTCCCACGTGTATACCAACCCGGAAGATGTGACTGCGGAAGAGGTGCCAATGAAGACCCTTCCCGTGGTGGATGTGTAGGGTGCAAAGGTCACGTCTTCCTTCATCACGCTCACTTTCATATCTCAGCCTGTTGGTTCCTCACTCTTACATCAAAGATGTGGAAGCATTGCTCATTTGGCCTCTTCTGCTCACCACAAGGACCCATAGAGCTCTCCCGTAAGGCTTTTGCCTTCATTGTTTACCTTCAACAGACAGGCGATTGGAGGCAGTTCACCCTTCAACACTCTACAACATCCAGAAGGATTTCATCAATCCACTTGTAGCATCTGTCTGTCCCTCAGGGTAAAAAAATGAAATGTAGGCACTAAAATATTAATAGTAGCATTAAATGAAAGGCAATAAAAACATGTAAATATGTTATGCTTAATATTTACTATTGAATCGCATTCTGCCTTGAAACTGTAGTGCCGGGATTCAAAGGATGTTCTGTAGAAAACGTGCTTTGAACTAATATGTCCACACAAGCATAGAAATTATACATGCATATGATCGTTTTGTTTAGATCTGTGGTTTTTCTAGCTGACCTGCATTAAAGAAGGAAGTACTATTGCCTTATCTGTAAAAACATCAAGGATTTTTCATACGAACTCTGAGAAATCACAAAACACTTTATTGGTCAAAGTTAAACGCCAACTGCTTACAAGAAGAATTTCATGTTATGTATCCTGCCTAAGTATGATTTATTTTCAGCATTTAATATAATTTGTATGCTGTCCTGTGTCTTTACAGTGCGAGCTCCTTTACAGCAAATAATTATGTATTATATTTGTACGGAATATTGCTTCACGCCTCAACAAGATGATTAAACATTTACACTCGGTGTCTTACTGGTTTGAGTTTAATTTTGAAATGGGGCTGCGTGTGTTTTCTCTGATATATACGCTCTGTTTGAAAAAGGCACTTTGAAGGACTTGAAGGAAGTGCAGCTGCAGCATCGCACTTGCCTCTCTTCCCCCCCGCAGCCTGGCTGCATGTTCTAATTCCTCCGTGAACTTTAAACGTGTTGTAATCCTCCTGCTGCTGGGCACATCTGCACGGCCTCAGTGTCAACATTTGCCGGAAAACGGAGAACAGAACTCCAACTCCCTTGTCTGGGCAATGCTAGCACTGTGTTCACAGACACTGAGTTTGCCTAAAAAGGCGGGGGGAATGTTTTCTCCAAAATGTATACTTTTTCAGGGTTTAAGAAAGAGAGGAGCAGTGGTAAAGTGGGATAAACTAGTGCCTTGCCACTCTTTGGCTGTTTGCTTGATATGTGATTCAAGCTTGGGGGTGGGTGCGGAGTTTGTGCGTTTTCCTCTGTGTCTATACCTCTCTAAAGAAAAAATATGGCAATGGCAGTCCTCTTCTGTTCCTCCTTGGCTTGAAAACCATGCCAGTGGTTGCCTAGGAGCCAGACGTGACTCAATGGCATTTTGCAGATTCCATAATAAGAAAGAACTTCAGGTAACAATGCAAAGTCTGCTGGAGAGTTTTACAAACTAAAATGGTCCGGCAAGCACTAGATAATTTGGGGATTTCAGTTTGAACACACAAATGTGAACCGGATAGCGTAAGTATAGTAGAATCAAATGGTGGAGAAGTGTACTACTGGCCACTGCACCCATTTGCCTGGACTTTCTTCCCTTTCAGTTCCTCTTTATAGCTTTTGGCTTCTGTCTACAGCAGGAGAGGGATCACAGCAGTCCTCAGTGAACCGCTGTGGCCTGCCACCTTACACTGCTTCCAGTGTCTCCTTCTGGCCCAGAGCAACATCTGCATGGACACCAGAGCTGCAAACACTGCAACTGCGGAACACAGAGATATATTTCGCTGAGTGCTGGCTCGTTGCCACAGGAGAGGTAACAGTCACATCAGAGTGCTGAGCGAGACTCACCTGGTACTGTCTGAGTCATCACAGCCAGACTTATCCAGGCTCCAATCTGAAGGAGGGAAGAGGAGGCTGGTGGTGCTCACAGTGCTTCCCAAATAGAGGCTCAAGTGCAGATTGTAAAGAGCAGCCACACAGCAGCGGCAACATGCAGGAATGGCATCCTTCCCTCAGCAAGGGCTGAGAATGTTGTAGCTGATATTTAATGTATATTTAAAAGACCATTGTTGTATATGAGGTAGGGCCTTCAATACACACCACCTGCCCCTAGTTTCCATGCATCCCTATGCACCAGTTTAGAGCAAACCAACATTTAGTTGCAATACTTCCCAATCTGCCTATTTACACTCCCAAGCCAGTGAGAAACTCCTGTCTGAGGTGGAGAGAGGAACACAGTGATCAGATTTCATTGCTGCGAAGTTCAAGTTGCTGCCATATGTTCACATTTTATTTTCCCTTTTCCCTTCAGCCTATTTCATGTAAATAGAGCCGGCTAAGGTGGAACAAATCTGAGACTAAGCATCAACTGGAGGGAAGAATCAGGAAAGTGTCACACGAGGAGGGTTCCTTCCAAGCAGATGTTACATACCTCATATGTGTACTGAGGATAGTGGACTAGCAGGAAAAGCCAGGTGAAGGGGTTGTAGGTGGCCTTTGGGTATGGCGACGAGGTCACTGTTCAAGGGACAGAGGACAGTGCATTGACTGAGGGAAGATAGTATTTCACATGATCTCTGCTACAGAAAAATCAACTACATGCTGTAAACATTCATGCGCCCTATCAGTAAAATAAGCGCAAGGTGAATTCAATCGAAATGTTTAAGAATTTGCCCAGTGTCAGAGGAATATTTTGATCAGTTTTCCTCCTGACAGCTGTAAGTATGGCTGGAAATGATTAAACCAGACCGAGGAGGACCAGATGCATCATGTAGGTTGTGACGGAGGACCAAAGTGACAGGTGACACTGCGGGGTGTCAGATGGCAATGTCACACTATGCAAAGTGCAAATTGTGTCTTTTGAAAATATTTTTAATCTTCCTTTAATGTGGCACCCAGAAACAGGAAAGTAATAATTGCACCAAAATAAATTCTTTCAACTAAGTTTTTTGATTATTTTTTTCATATCTTGAATGTTATATATTCATGCCCAAGAAAAAAATACTGAAAAATATGCATGTTTAAAAGAATTAAGTGAAGCCAGCCAGTGACAACGTGCAGTCAAACCTGCTGATGGCCTTGGCTTAATCCAAAGATTTGTTCTTCAGCCAAACCTTACAGTATTTTTAGACCGACTGAAATACGAAACATTTCTTGGCGAACACCAATAACACTGAAAAATCAGCAAAAGGATGGGGTACACGTTAAGATTTTACGTTGCGAAGTTATTCACATTACGTGTTACAGCACTCAGTTGTAACTTTACCAGCTTACCTGCCTGGTTGTGTTGGGCTAAAGCCATGTTGATAAAGAAATTGCCAGCTTCACAAAACTGTTGGATAAGAACATATTTTATAAACTTCTATAGGCACTAGACAACACAATCCAACAGTTGTGTTGGTTAAATATTCTAAAATATATCTGGCACTTCTATTACATCCCTTTTTGTCAGTTTCTGTCAAAACTGCAGAAAATAATAAAATCAAAGACTTTTTTTATTCCACTTCCCCAAAAACGGAACAACCAATCCGAAGGCTGAAAAAGTCTTGCAATCTTTTTTTGAACGGCTAAGACTTTTTAGAGTTTTTATGTGATGCAGGAATGCACGGAGCGAAAATGGGGCAGGTAAACTGAAGCAGCAGATGCGGAGCGACAGGCATATAAAAGCCTCTCCAGATGGCTGAGCTTGAAGCAAAATTACAAAATGTGATTCCAGCGATATCTCATTAACCCAGGATTAGTGTGTAGCTGGCCTTCGTATGTGGACCCTCCCCAGTACCAACAAAGATCTGCCTGCATCGGGGCAGCTGAGATGTTTGCTTTGTGCAAACACCAAGATGAGGCCTAGCGTAATCTTAGCATGGTCGTAGTTAAGGATTCCACTGTTGCTTCTCTGCTGACTTGGGGAGGTTTTTGTGAGGTCAGCAGATGATGTGGTGGTCAGGTAGGGCCAGTAGAAGCTGAGATACATAGACATACACGTGAGGCCGCGACAAAAAGGAGCTTCCGGCATGCAGGGCGATTTGTAAACCACTGTGTTACGCTAACATTTGAAATCCTCATTTGAGCAGTAAAGGAAATACTCAAAGAGAGACAGAGTAGAAATCAGTATGATGGTGTTTAAGCAAAGAGTCTGCAGCCCTTGCTTTGCTGTACCCAGGCTTTCACATGTGTTCACATGCTTTCTTCATTTCTACTGCCTGGTGTCTGCTCGGGGCACCTCAAGGGAAGCAAAGTGAATATCTCTCCCCACGAATCTCTGTACCGAACGCCTCTGCGTCATTACCGGAAAGTGCGTCTCCCGCTGAAGCTGCTCCTTTGATCCGTGTTTGTTTAGCACCCCCTGTGGGGGCCGCTGAGGGGCGGAAGGTCTTTTTCCCCCTGCTGAGTAGCAGCCTAGTGTGGGCTTGATGGAGTAACCGCTCAGACGTGGGTGTCTCCCCTCATTCGGCCTTAATGACACAGTTTGCAGGACTGCTGAGCGATTATGTACATTTTAATAATTTAGCATCCTTAAGTCACCTTGCCAGTCAGTCTTAAATTGGATCTTCCAAATTCATGACTTTCCCTTTATTGTACTTTCTTGACTCACGCCAAAAGATAATTGTCTTTTCAGAACATTTGGGGAATGATTACCATACTTTTGCCGAGAGAGGTGAAAGATGAATGATTGTGGTAGTGCTTCACAGGCAGTGTTATTAAGTGGCGCAGCACTCCGCTCCTTGCCAAGCTGCCCTCGTGCTTTTTTAAGCTAGGATGTGGCCACGTAGAGAGCCAGGAGTGTTAGACTCTCCGCCTCCCGGGATGCTGTTCGGCCCCATGTATAAAACATCTGCCAGTCCTCTGACCGTGCCCAGGAAGTACAGAAGAACGCATTTAGTCATCAGGCCGGTGAGCTACCAGGGGCTCTCTTCTTAAAGAAAAGGGTCACACAGGATGCGATAGAGAGCAGAGTAATGAAGACTCCCCAACAGAAGAGGAAAGTGGAGGTGTTGGGCTCCCATGAGCCTCTTCAGCCTGTAGGCCTCATATCTTTGCACCTGATGTGACTAATGTTGAGCGTTAGCAGGGGAGTCTTCTTTATCCCTCTTTCCCTGGTAAGGAAACGTACTGTGCATACTCACATCTGTGGCCCCGCTAATAGTATTAGCACTCGCCTCATTGCCATCAGTGATGTTGCCATTAGCAGTAGTATCACTATCTGTGTTACTTCTGTGTTTCCATTAGTGGTATTACCATTACCATTAGCAGTATTATCATTAATGGTATTGCCTTTAGACCTGCCATCATTAATAGTATTAACATTATTGGTATTACCATTAGCAGTATTATCATTAATGGTATTGCCCTTGGTGGTACTACCATTCAAAGCATGAGCGTTATCAGCATTGGCATTAGTGGTATTGCCTTTAGACCTGCCATCATTAATAGTATTAATATTATTGGTATTACCATTAGCAATATTATCATTAAGAAAATGATTAATAATATAAATTTTAGGACAGATTTTTTTAAATATTAGTATTATTATTTTTTTCTTACCATTAGTATCAGTGTAACATGATTGTTGGGTTATTAGACAGGAAGTGGCAACTGTGATTTGAGAATTACTGCCCAAGTTGGACACAGTGAGCAAACCCTCTTCGTGTTACAGATTTCATGTTGTTATTTAATACTCATCTCTTCCTAAAGGCGTCCGTCGCGAGACGATATTTCTCAATGACCTCGCTTTGGTACAGCAAATGTCGACGGTGCACCTTGCCTTTGACACAGTTGACTCAAGTTGTCAAAAGCAGCTTTTTGATTTTCTGCTTCTGTTCTTACCTGCTGTTCCGATGAAGCCGGTAATGAGTGAAAGCAGAAGGGAAACTGCGCGCGTGTGTGCATACCGTCCTGGTTATTAAATATTGCTATTGCATAGACCTACTGAGAGACTTTCTTACACTTTCCTGAGAAAGGCAGTCACATAGGAGAATAATTACGTGCTGAAAGGCTGCATGCAGTTTTCACACAACTTCATGATCAAAACAGCAGGGCGGGTTGGCCATTCAGAAAGGATCGGGTCTTCTTAAACAACAGGGCTACTTTACTGATCATTTCTGCCCACTGCATAGCATCCACAGCAGCTCTGTTTTATTATTAATAGAGCGCTGGATGAATGTGCATTTTTCACTTTCGGACAAAGTGAGTGGTTGTCCTAAAAATGTTGCTAATTTATTACAGATACATCTTCATACATTTGAATATGCACTGTTGAAATAATGTGAGTATATAGGGTAATTTATAATGACTGTATGTGGTTCTCAGAACAAAGATTAACTTACCAAGAACCAGAGGAATGATGGGATAACTTGCTTGTTTGCAAAATCTACAAAAGAAAGAGGATCAAAGTGACACGTGACAAATCATTTTTGATGGGTGAATAAAGAATAGTGGGGTTGGTCTGGGGAGGTACATGGGCAGGGGACTTTGGTCGTCACTATGGTTGGCTCACACACATCACAACCTCTACATGACTGACACTTCCACACTTCCTTCACCATAAGTTCTACATTATTAAGTATTATTAAACAACATGTGATCTGCACCTCTTAAATATACAATAGATTGAAATGTACAAAATTATATAAAACATAAAATTATCAAATAATAACTTGTGATCTTTCATGCAGCCTTCTACAGGCAACGTGAACAGCTGTTGCCCTACTCAAAAAATGCAGACATTTTCCTTTCATTTATTTTTACTTTAACAGCAACAGAACTGTAAATAAATTCAGGAACACTGACATTATTATCCTTTTATTGACTGTAACTTTGAGACAGTTGTAATTTTGAAGGACCAGGCTTCTGCTCTTGGTTTTCTTCTTAAAACCAGGAGTTCATAAGCGCCTGAATTATTTGCTTGAATGGCATCTACAGCGGGGGCAGAGCCTGGCGAAGCTCATGCACCAAAAAGGTGTGACGCTCAAGTGGCTGAAGGAAGCGAATATTGCAAAGAATTAGCTTGCATTTAACTAAGATTTGGTGCAGTGCAAGCTCAAAAATAGTCCATTTTAGGCTTCGGTATGGGTCAATCTGATTCGAACAGTTATACAATTAATGAACCATTGCCTTCGGAATCCCCTCCACAGCAGTCAGTCTCCTTTTTAGATATTTTTCCACCGGAACGCTGTCCTACGGAGATCAATCGTCTTAATTCTGCTGTGTTTATTTTTATTTTTTCGTAGAACATCCAAACTTTGTATGAATTAGAAATGGATAGTGACTTCATTTATTCATGTATTTCAAACAAGTTGTTTGGCTAATTTGAGACGTGTTTGAAGTGTGAAATCACTGAATATCTGGGACATGATGACATCTCCCGTGTTCCTCGGAACCTTGTTTACAGTGTGTAGAAGCGTTGATTCCTTACATTTTTTTCCCCGAGTCCAGAGAAAAAGTACTGTATTTAAAAACCTGTACACCCAACTTAAACATGAGCACATTATAATATACATTGGGGAAAAGTGGGGGAGTAGAGAGTAGTCTGGTGTTCTTGGATACTTTGGGATCTATTTAAAATGGCAGAAGCTGAACGAATACTCATCCCATTCATCACGATCCTTTATGTTGGATGATGTGACCGGCATGAACCCTATCGCAAACCTCAACCAACCCCTAAATGCTAACACTAACTGTCTGGACACCCTGGAATGTGGAGGTAACTAACTCCGGTTTCTGGCCCTGGGGGGCAAATGCGCCACACCCACCTTACCACCCACATCCCAGTTAGTCCTGCTTCTTCCCTCTCCGGCAGCTCCCCGAATGACAGGACCACACAACTCAGGATTTGCCAAAGTAGGTGGAGTCAGGAAGGAGCTTTCAAAAGGTCTAGGGATCCATAGAAGTCTACATGAAACAAACAAGGGTGACATTCAGCAAGAAGGGTCCAAGGGGACTTACAGGGGGGTGTGTAGAGAGGATGGTTGATGTAGTACCCCAGCCATAAAGTGAAGCCCCAGTAGAAGGCACAGCCCTGCAGGAGAGAGACAATTTTTGGTCAATTGTGCGCCTGTTTACCTTCTTGCCTTTCCCATAACCTGCAGAGAGGTAGGCGAAAAAACATGACAGGAGCCACCGGAGGTTCTTTAATGTATCTCTCACTTGCGGCGGCGGCAGTGTCCTAATCTGTAAGCTTGATTGAGCACAGAATTACACACAGGAGGTTGTTTCTGATGGAGCGATATGGATGAAGCGTTCGGCCTGGGGTGTGCCGACAGAGCCTTAACGCTCAGACCCCCCGACACGAGCGCATCCCTGCTCAACACCGGCCTCTTCCTCTGCTTTCACCTCTCATTGAAAGGGAAGCGACCTTCCAGCCAGGGGCCAAAAAAGGACCCACAAGCAGCAAAAATGTGGAGCACAGCTGTTATTTGCAGACAAAAAGAAAAAATTGCTGCCAGAGGCTGAAAGGAAACAATGTCGGCATTCCACACACTCACCAATGCGTTTCTGCAGGGCACCACAGACAAGAGTGTTTCTACATTCACATCCCTATACACCACCGCCCAGTGTAATGCACGATTTTTTACGTTACAAAAAGTCAAGGTATTTACAGAGTGATACAAAAACTATTCAGTTCATGTACCTATTTTTTTAATTAAACGTTCAGAAATTTCTGTGGTGTGGAGCAAAAGTTACTCATTCACCCTCCAAGCCAACAGATGGCAGCAAAGAGCACCTAGAATAGGAGTGTGGGACAACTTTAATTTAACTCACTTCCAAAGTGTTCACAGCTCGTATGCAGTGTTCCTGAGCTTCGGGAATCAATAACAAGATGAGGAACACCACACTCAACACTAAATACAAGTTTGGATAGAAAATACTTTGTCTCCAGTTTTATAATTTTCCTTCATAATCTACCTCAAAGTTAATTACAACATTGTAAAAGTTTTTTTTTTTTTTTTTTTTTTTTTTTTTTTACTTATTATAGCTTATTTTGTGCTTAGTATAGCTATAGTCAAGATTTTTGTAGAACCTAACAACTGAATAAATCGAGGTTTGGCTGCAATGTTAATCCTTTTATGGATTTAGTTGTAAAGGTGACTTTGCAGCTATGAACAAAACAAACTACGATTGCTGCACTTCGTAAATTGTGGAGCCAGTGTTCACAGGGAACGATCTGTTCTCATAATGCCCACTGACAATTTTCAAAGAACCAAATAACACTTGATGTTTTCCTACTATTTTTGCACCTGCGTGAGTGACAACACTGACATCTGAGGCCACCGGTCTTACGAGAAGGTTAAAAGTGCATTATGGCTCCGTATGATGCAGCTTTTCTCCGATCGAGGCACACGTGCGCTGAGGAAATAGCTGTTCACATCCTAAGTAAGTTGTGCGATGCTGCTTTACATGAAAAATGAATGCAGAAAAATACGTGCGCTCCTGGAAAAATAATTTGCTATTATAATTTGGCAAATAAACAGAAATATGACACATTACAATGATATAACTTGCATAATAAAGGTCGTTTCTAAATATTTCATACTCCTTGCAATAAAAAGGCTTTGTGTATACACACCACATGAACTTTAAAGTTTTATTCTCCTTGGCTTTAATGACACACTGTTTGGCCAAAATATATAAAACCGCATTGAGCAATATTAATTATCATTGTGGGACTTTCATTGTGGATGAATTTATTGCTTCCCGCGTGGCTTTAAAATGCAAATGTGGCCCTTTGACATTTAGTGCACCGCTGGGGGTGGTTTGCCGGAGATGGCCGAGGGGGAGGACGCGGTGTCGAGTGCGCCGTTATCAGCGGCTTCCTTTAGGACACGAGCTTGTGAGAAGGTTCCCCCAAGAGTGTCCGTCTGTCTCGAGTTGCCCCCTGCAGAGCAGACTGGAGCGGGAAGGCGGGGGGTCGACCTACAGCCCTTCGCTGTGATTAATGAGTCCTCATTCAAACCGAAAAACCTTCTTTCATCGCTCTGCCGTCATGACAGCTGATGACTCACAAAGGAAAACTCGGGGAACTTTAGAGAAAACTGCTTCTTGTGGGCATGAAGGGAGAGTTAAGAGGATGAAAACATAAAAAAGAGCTGCAAGACCCACACAAAGTGATGAACCACAGGTCTTGCCTTCACGAAACTGGAATTAAAGATGAAGGAAACATACATTTGGACAGACTCTACTTTCCTTCCTTCACAAAGAGCTCCATGTTAAAGCTTTACTTTGCAATCCACCCTGGTGAAATGGATGTCCTCCCCATAGGCCCAATTTTGGGAACTCCAATCAGGGATTTGTCTAGCTTGATCCCACATAGAACCCCATCCTGAAGCTTCAGTCTGTAGTCCATGCAATGCCTTAGGACCTCCATCATACAGACATATAGACAATCTAGGATACTCCAAGCATACAGATGTTCCAATTTACCCTAAAAAGAGCTTCTCGTTTTCCTGAAGTTTCAATCTGCAATTCACCCAAATAAGCCGTATGTCTATGGGCTCAATCTGTCTGTCCACCTCAGAGAGATCACCGTCCTAAAGCTTCAGTCTGCACCTGATTGAGATGCAGCTGAATCCTTCATGCATTCTTCAGGAAATTCTGGTGTTCACCTACAAGCTGGTGAATAGACACTGACATGGAAGAAAAAGCTTTTATGTTCCTGCTGGGATGCCTTTTTTCTTCTGACCTCCGAGGCTAGATTCAGTGCCTGAGACTTGATAGCTGGGCACCAGAGTAAGAAGTGAGCGCACCTGGGCAACCTGGGCACCCTCAACAACCTGTGCTGGACAGAAGAGTGAAAGAAAAGCAGAGTCCTGCATCTCTGAGGACTGCTGCAGAGCAATTGCAGTACTGCTTCAGATTTGTTCACCAAGTGTCTCGTGAAAACAAGCTAGTTTCCATCAAGTGGACTTACTTTGAACTGGTCTGCACATGCATGTGTACAGGGTTGGTAATGTCATTTAATGCTGAATGGTCTCCACCAGTGAATGAAGACACCTGCTACTTGGTGGGGAGTGGGAAGTTTTGCAGGCTACAGGTTGTTTCAGAGATTGAGCCATGAACACATCCGTCCTCTGTTGTTGTGTCTGCTACATGGACAAGATGACTTGAGGGTACCTTGAGCAGGTTCCGGACAGGCGTGTATCCATCAGACAGTTGGTGGACAAACAGCGTCTCCAGCAGGTGCTTGATGTAGTGCAGTGAGTGGCATAAGCAGGCCAAGCTGTGCAAGCAAAGAGAGGATATGGAAGCTCTCAGAGACATTCGACGGAGCTCTGTCTGTTCTTCAAGGCCATCTCAAGTCTGAGTCCAAGCTCAGCAGTCGATGGTGAGATTGGGCAGAGCACCACATTTATTGGATCAATGCGGTAAGCTAAATAAGCCCCGTAGCCACAACTACGAACATTGAATTACTAAGAGCCCGGGGGGCGACGCGTACGGCAGGGGTGTCAAACCCAATTCTCAGAGAACTGTTTGGATGCTGCTTTCCATGCCAGCCCATTCCTCCGACTTAATTGGTCCAGTTAGAAGTTAATTATCTGTATTATTTAGATGCGTATATACCTCCTCAGAAATAATCTCAGCAAATGGGCACTTCTTGCAGAGGCCAAAACTGCAGCAACGTTCAGAGGAGCTTTATTGTAAAGTTCAAAATGATGGAGCTAATGAAGCAATTTAAAGAGGAGGAAGTGATCGAATTTGACGTCTACGATTAAGCAAATCGGAAGAAAAACCTCAGCTGTCCTTCCTGCTTTGGAGTGTGAATCGGCGATAAATCCATCGGTGGACAGTTTTACAAAAACAAAGCATTTACTTTCTGCGCATCTTTACTGTGCTTCAGTTCAGCTTGTTACGCTTTTGTATGTCGGTTTGGGCTTACTGAACCACGGGAGGTCGGGCCTGGTGAACGGCGGCGTCGGCGGCATCGCCGTAAACACACAACAGGCGCAGGTAGAACATCAGGTAGATGAGGAGGGGTCCCGTGTACTGGCTGAGGAACACCTGCGCAGAAGAGCAGGGATACTGACGGTCAGTTAAGTTCCTGCTGCTGCCTGTTTCAAGTTCAACATTATAATTAAAGCCTAGAATAGAGTTAAAGGATAGGACACCTACAGGACCAGGTCACTTCCTAAAGCCCAGCAGGTCACTTGGTCATCTCACTCACAGGGGGTCCGTGTTCTCCGTGTGTTGGAATGAGCTCCCCCTATCCCTCAAATCTGCTGGGTCCATCTCAGACTTCGATAAGGGTGTCAAACCTATCACGTTGACAGCAACTTCTCTCCAAACTTCCATCACACCATCTGACACAACCATCTTAGTGCCGATGGTCCCCGTCTTACGATGGCGTTGCGTTCCGATAAAGCCATCATAAGTTGAAAATTTGTTAAGTCGAAAACTTAGCAGAACTTAAATGTATTACTATGGTGTCTCGCAATTGCTTCCACCAACCCACATTATAAAACCTACCGAACATCATAGCCTAACCTAGCTTAGCTTAAATGTCATTACGGACTTCCCAGTTTCATGTCACTTTCAGAACATAGATGGGCATTTCATAGACATGATGGATGCACAAAACACAACGTACATATAGTTGGGATAGCCAAAAAAACACTGACAACACAGAACATGGCACAATATTAGTTGTATAAACTAGCCACCATGTGGCACTCTGGGAAATGTAGTTTGCTACTGCTGCCCAGCATCACGAGAGAGTATCGTACTGCATATTGCTTGCACAGGAAAAATTCAAAATTCAAAGCATGGTTTCTACTGAATGCGCACTACTATTGCACTATTGTAAAATCGAAAAATCGTAAGTCAGACCATCGTAACTTGGGGACTGGCTGTACTTCCTGTTAATTCTGTATCCAGGTACTAGTGTAACAAATGTTGGCATTGGACAAACGAACTGTTTCGACAATCATATGTTGGTATTTCATGCTTTTTGTCTGGTGTGAAATTGCAGATTGTTTACTTTTGTTTTTAGTTTTTGAGAAAAGCTTCTGCTAAACAAATAAACTTAAATTTGTCAGATGTGAAACCATCCCCAGTTAAGCCAGACCCTTCATTTGCTCATCAGTTGGACCACATGTCCTCAGCGCTTACACAGCACTGTGAGGTAAACATGGATGAGGATGTGGCTTGGGGGAGCAAACCACGGTGTATATTGGACTGATCTGCTGGGCGCATGTGTTCCACATGTGAGTTGTATGGTAGTCGTGGGCGTGCTGGGTGTGGTGCAGCAGGACCCCGGGTTGCTCACCGTGCTCCAGCCCACCTGGTGGCCCAGGTCTGTGGAATACAGGGTCAGCAGCGAGGAGGAGGCCAGTGTCCGCAGCTCACAAGTGTCCCTCAGCAGCGGTCCGCCTGCAACAGACAACACAACATCCATCATCAGAGGCAGAGAATGGGGGGGCTGCATATTTAATGTTTCACTGGGACCAAAGCGCTAGTCAGACAGAGCACTTGTGAAGCTGAGACGCCCAAACATGGTTTCTGGTATCTTCTGAACAGCAGAGTTCTCCAGGTCTCGGGGTGCATTTTGAGTTACTGTTTCACTGCTGGTGGGTAATAATCCTTCTTTATCTTTCACACAGTTTCCAAACCCCACCATCTGTGCCGCACATTCACAGTGTAAACACGTCTAACACAGGTTTACTGTGTCTGTCTGCTAAGTGCTCCTCTGGGCCATGGCGGGTAGCACTGGTGGCCCACAGCGCTATTGTGGAAAAAAAATTGTATCAAGGAATGTTATATATTTATTTCAACTGAATGGCTTGTTTCTCTTTTCAAAGGTGGACAGTTTCTCTCTCTCATTTCTAAAATTCTTTTCTGTCTAACCCTAACTTCACCGATCTTAAATATCCTTGTAGCTCTCGGGTTTCTTCTTTGTCTAAGTTCTCCTGCCAGAGTGTGGGTGGGACTTCCTTCTTAGTTCCTGCTTTGGTTGGTCTGTTTAAAGGTTGCTTTTTCTCTTAGGGTTAGTCTACGTTCATCCAGCTTAAGAAATGCCTTCATTCCTCCACAGAAAGGTTTTACTTAGAATTAAATATCATTTTTACTGCATTTTTTCTGTGTGTCAGGGCTCTGCAGTAGCAGACATCCCCCAAGGGTTCTTGCTCCCAATAAGCTGCGGGCAGGGAGTCTCCAGCAGACTTACTTGGGGGGCAAATAAACTGCGGCCTCTGAATACGAACACTTCTCAACCCAATACTGATCAAACATTAAACACATTTAACATTTAATTTCTCGGTGTACAGAGGGCTTTAAATCGTCCGTCATGCTGGATACACACACACACACACACACACACACACACACACACACACACACATACGCTGACTCGGCGGACAGGGGTATCTTCATCGTAGGAGTGCAAAGGTGCCATTTCCTGATACTGAAAGCTTGCTAAATGACCAGCCAGGAGAGGGGGCCACCACTCCTCCTGCATCACTCCTCCGAGATGCCAGGAAATGTGACGCGTTCCTGCTTTCCATGCAACTCACTTAATTGGCAGGAGATTCATTAGAAGTGAAAGACAACATACGTGCCTTCTGTCTATCTGTTTTCTCACAGCATCCAGTTTTCGGGTGAACACGGTGACACGCGCGCGACAGCTGCAGAGTCGACGCGCCCAACGCTGGCGTGTGAAGTATGTGCAGCCGTACGGAAGCCATGGTTACCTGCTATGTCTGAGCGCAGCGGCCTTGTCACAACCGGCGCTTTTTCTACCTGTCTGCCGGAAGGGTGTATTAGCACCTCAGAACTGTCTCACTGAAGACACCATCCTCACACTGTCCACCAGAACGTCCACTTGCAAACATAATGCAAAGTTGTTTGCAACTTGTTTTGTTTATAATTCAGTCATCACACCCAATATAAGTTTAGTAATGCAGACCTTTTCATTTTAACTGCGGGTTTTTCAGCCGTTTAACTACAGGCTCTGTAAAAATCTCAGATATTGCTGCAAATAAATTTTTAAAAATTGTAAAACTTGTTTATTTTAATAGCTTTACTAGCTTCATTAAATATTACAACTGCTTTAAAATTATTTAAAAATGCATTGTCTCCATTATTCCTGTTCAGAACTAATTTCTGACTGATTCATCATCTCATAAAATTGAGTATCGTTCCTCATTTTATTACAGATCACTGATGCTCAGGAACACCAGACAAGAGCTGTAAACACTGTGGAAGTGAATTAACTGGAGGAGGTCACACTCTCCTATTCTGTTTGGGTGCTCCTTACTGCCACCTGTTGACTCAAAAGATAAACACAGACTGTGTTCACTGCTAGCGACTGAAAATACAGAAATCTTTAATATTAAGTAAAGTTTATTTTTTATTTAAAGTTTATTTCTAAAAATAAAAAACAATGCTAAAAACTGTCAACATGTTTGAAAATTTATTTCGACAAGGCAAAAGAAGCTGATGCAGTTATGCTGGAAGCAAGGTGGCACTCTGCCTTCTGATGGCACTCAGAAGAATGTGAGGGTTTGCCACCCAGTACACCCCCCCATGACCCCCAACCCCCGCTACCCTGGTCTGTACTCACTGGGCTCCATCCGAAAACCTGTGCGGGATGGGTACCAGCCGGGACCTGCATGTGACACAGGGACACAAGGGACACCATTGTGCATTTGGTTAGCAAATCCAGCTGTTAACCAGTTAGTTGGTCAGACTGTGCCGATCCAGGTGTGTGCAGCAAGTGACACAGCAACTACAGGTGCCATTAGAGTCTGAAGTCCCACCTGCTGCTGTGGTGCCACTGCTTACTATATTTACCCAGAATTGGTACAGCAAAGCTCTGCTGTATAAATGGCTAAAACAGTGAAAAATGTTTTGCCTTGGACAAAGGACCAATAAGTATTAGATATGACTAATATTATATGTTGGCTATGATGAGCAATATGACCACACTGCTAAAGCCACAACCACCAGTAGGGTTCAAGCAGCACTTTGGGTGCTGTCTGGACTATAAAAGTGACAACAACAGCAAAACAATAATCTGTGTTCTCAGGGCCTCCTTTTACCACAGCAATGAGATGTTGTCTCCAAAAAACACCCAATTACTGTCCTCAACAGGAGCAGATTAATCTTGTCCATTACACTGTTTATCATCCCACAAAAGGCTGCTCTGCTTTCACAGACAGTATATGAAAGTGATCGTTGTTCATTTGTTCTTATCCCAGAATGTTTATTTCCTCCAGCCAAGGGATGAGGCTCCTCCCACCCAAGTTACTGAAAGATCAAGCCCCTCCCATCAGGGTACCCAATTGGTGAGGCTCCTCCTGCTGGAAGTCATGAGCAATTAGGCTCCTCCCACCCCAGTTATTGAACGTGAGGTCCCTCCCACCTGAACACCCAAGAGATGAGGCCCCTCCCACCCAATTCCCTGAGCAATGAGGCCCCTTCTACCTGAGGCCACATGGATGAGCAACATGAGTATGAATCTGGTGTAACGTGACGATAAATAATGCATGTACAGAAAAATAAAATGTTATGAGAAGATGGGGTTCAAGGCCTTCAGATCAGCCACGTTGTGTGTCTCTGTAGGACCCCGCCCCCAATCTCCACCCTCCTGATGTTTGTAAAGGGCCCAAGGGCAGCATCTGAAATGGCGCCCCCCACCGGACAGACCTCCCACACCCACCAGGACCTCCTTCCTGACCTCCCAGGATGTCCACAGGGAAATTACCCGGGAGGCTCATGAAAGCTTCGCGTTACTATGGAAACGGCAAGCATCGGTTGACTTAGGGCTTTAGACCTCGGGGCAACTGGAGATTAGAATCTGGAGTCGTTTTATCAGTGAAGTGCACACTCAAATACACACACATACACGGGCCAGAAACTGAGCCACAGTAATGTTCACGGTCCCAACCAGCTCCCCGTGATCCATTGTGACTGCACTTGCTTGCTAGATCACTCACTTGCTCATACATACACACACACACACACAGCAGGAAGCCCATCCTGGGGAACACACACTTGTGTCTGGTACCACCGCAGGCAGCACCCGCTAATAAATAAATGACATCTCTAATGGTGTAATTATGCGCAGGCGCAGCAGCCGGTCTCACGGGCCTTGGTCCATGGACGGTCACCAGAGCGGTGGTCCGCTTGCGACGCGGTCAATTAACATGAACACTCTCTGTGACTCAGCTTCCCCGCTGCAGGTGTGACGGCTGCTACTTTTCTAATTGGCTTTTCCAGATTTTAACCGGTGGGAATGTTAGGTTGAAACAACCGGCGCGGACTCCATGGGTGGTGCTGTACTGCCCCCTGGTGGAGGAAGGACCATCCTCTTTAAAATGTCTCAATTTGGAGACCCGGGACCTCGATCTGTGGCTGTTTTTAGCAGATCAGATAATAACATCACTGCTGTGTGGGAAATGATGTGTAATAAATACAGTATAAAATAAATGTTTGTGGCACAGGACAGATGGAGGAGATGGGAGAGCCTGGCTTGTCAGTTGGCACAGGGAGGCACAGTGCGGTCGTGGTGAATTTGCTGCTTTGCTGCGGTAAAACATTTTAGTTCCGAAACACATCATTAACACCGGGTCTGGGTCTCTCAAGGTCATAAATACTGCACTAAAACATTAAGACAGCCATTGTTGTGTCCCCCTGAGGTTTGGAGGTCGAAATCTCCAGCAATGGCTTTGTTTATAAAGCAAATAAATTTGTAAATTATTGTCATTTATTCGTTCAAATTTATTTATTATTAACACTCCAAAGTCACTTACGGAGTGAGGTTTGTACACAGCTTCTTACTCTGATTTACTCATTTGTACACCAAGGTAATTTTTACTGTGTCAGTGAACACCGCAGCAGGAGGAGAGGTTTTACTTGGGACCCTACCTGTAAGCACTGCACCACCTGCTGCCCACTGAATGGAGGCCCCGAAAGAGTTGGTGTAAATCGTACTACTTACATGCTTTGTAGAATCTGTTTTTCAGGTCAAAGACAGTGGAAGACGGGTGCACCTGTGGAGAAACGGGATGCTGTTACCCTGAGCCTGGTTCAGTGCCTCCTAGTAGGCCTGCTGTGATTTATAGCGCTGTAACTCGCAGAGACTGGTTCTAACCCTTTTGTCCTGTGAAACATCTCACACACATCACACACCTCATCTCACTCGCCATCCTCTCCTTTTCTGCTGTCATTAGGCCCCATTCACAGAATCCCAACGCTAGCGCAACAGTGGGCCTCACCTCCTCTCCAACCTCCAGACAGACAGAGGGTCGTTGCCCAGGGGCCAGACGCCAGGAGCTGCGAGTCAGAGTGGCTCCCTGGCCCCCTCTGGTGGTCGTCTACACCCTAGCCTGCACAGCCATCTCACCCACCCACAGCTTGGCTCCAGCGTGTCCCAGATGTGTGTTTTAATCCACAAAGGGATGCGGTGGGGAAGGATCCAGATTCAACACTTAGTTTAGATTAGTATCACTCTTCTAAATCCCAGCAGATGCAGTATGTAAGGCTGTAAAGCTATTCTAGAATGTCAGCAAAGCAAAAATAATAATAATCATAATAACTCTAATAATAAACGCTATTATTTTAACTTCCTCCCATGACCATGTTAACCCCCTCTGGCCAGAGTTGCTCCTTTTCTCAGCTCCTCTGAGGAATTTGCCGGAAAGCAGAGTGTGATGAATCACCGTGCTACACCGTCCCGCCCGCTGTGGAGACCAACATTAATTACCAGGACAGTGTCGACTCGGGCTCCTCGACACCCCCCCCCCTTCCCCGCTGTGCACACATGCAAGCATACACACACACACACACACACACACACACACACACACACACACACACACACACACACACAGTGTGTGTGTGTGTGTGTGTGTGTGTGTGTGTGTTCTCTAGGTGGCTGTGACAGGCACATTGCCATGGAGATGATCAGGTACTCAAAGATAATGGCTCAGTTTTATGACATGTGACTGAGGCCTGTGCCCTCTGGCTGCTGGGCGTCCTGGCTGAGGACTGTCAGCTCTTTTGGTTTGACACGATGGCCCATAAGCCCTGATCTCAGTTGCCGTGACGACAACAATAGGGGCGGGTGCTCTTACTCATATCAGGAGACAACCCCCCCTACTGTTCTCCCAAAAGTGCATAATAGGCATATCTCTGGGAAGACTCTATTTACAGCTCCCTGCCATCCACACACACATATCCACACACACACAGATCCCCACTTCCTCAAGAAGAGAGGTTACTATGTGGGGAAAAGGATCAGGAAAAAATGCTCCTCCATCATGTGGCCCCAGTGACCATCCACTGTACCCCGTTTGCCTGCTTTCTTTTAATTGTCTTTGTTGCGAGTATTGTGTGAGCATCAGGGTTTGAGGACATGTTGTATTTCTGGAAGAAAAATATGAAGAGGGTCCTGTGTTCATAATCACACATCTCAGATAAGACGCACACACACAACAGCAACTCAGCAAGTTTTATATGTGCCATCAGTCCTCTGACCTGCATATTAAGGCCAAACCGTGTGTGTGTGTGTGTGTGTGTGTGTGTGTGTGTGTGTGTGTGTGTGTGAGGAGGTGGGTATTTAGGTGGTTTATTTTAGCCCTGTTCTGTGTCTTGCTGCAGACACTGACCAGGCCAGGATTTGCCCATTGCTATCAAAAGGTACTAAAGATAAATAGGAGAAGTTGTTCCACAGCAGCACAATGTTGGTGATTTGAAACACGAAAAAAAAACTCTGATCGGTGGAAATCCATGAGCAATGCATTGCCATTGACTGTAAAATCCCTCAGTCTGGCTTGGAAGCATGAGCAGCCAACAGAGCAGAAAGATCCACACCAAGAAAGGTGTTAATTCCCAGGAACATCAACGGGATGGGACAAAAGGTGCAAAGTGCTGCCCCTTGGTGGTGAAATGAGACCACCACCACCCCCCCCCGGGAAGTGCTGTTAAAACCCCAAAAGAACTGCTAATCCCTCTTAATGCAGCTGCTGTTTACCTGCGTAGAGGCAATAACAGAGCATCTTCACAGGGGGCTGGGGTCAAGAGGGACCCAATGACTGCAGTGCAGCCCAGCAAACGGGGTTCGGCACACAATGCTCAGCTAGTGATGATCAGGGGAAAATGTGTCAAAAACGGTACCCCATATGAACAGTTAAGTACCGGCACCGAGACCCCCCCCAAGTATCATGGACTGTCAGTCATGGAAGCCCTACCTTATCTATGATGTAGACAGCCCTTCCTGTCCGTTGGTCCACCACCTCCACCTCCATGTAGTTAACACGGTGGCTGTGCACCAGTTGGGCCCCCAGGGACCTGCTGCTCAGGATGAGGTGGGAGAGGCCATAGAAGGAACGCGATGGAAGAGGCATCTCAACCTGGGTGTGTGTGTGTGTGTGTGTGTGTGTCTGTGTGTCTGTGTGTGTGGGAGTGCATGCTCAGACTGCCCCCTTAAATAGGCCCTCGGGTGCCTGGCGTGCCGAGATGCCTGCAGCAGTATGCCTTATTAAGAGTACAATGTTGGAAGGCAGAACCAGGGGTGGAAGCCACCTGATCACAGCTATTTTTAACAGGCATATCCCAGTATCACCTCCTTCAGACCTTCAGCCCTGCTTATCTTGGTGGCTCTTCTTGGGACACTCCCCTCCCCCAGGGGAGATGCTGAGGGAGGGCACAGTCTTGATCAGATGGAGTTTGGTACTAATATACAGGCTGAAGGTGGATCAGACCCAAAGGCTGCTCATAATCTCAGTATTCATAATGATGTGGAAGGTCAGAAAATGCTTCCATCTCATTCACTTTGTCACGCTTCTATTTGTTTCACTGATTTTCATCAGTTTGGGTCACAAAGGTTATGTTCACTTATCCTCCTGAGACTCACAAAAAGGCTTTCAGATTTATTTTAGGAAGTTGTCCAAACTCCACTTCCATCCATGCAGCATCATTCAGAAACACAGAATATCCTCTACAAGGAATCTGCTTTGTAACAGTGACAGGTTGACTGGTGCAATTTAAAAACATGTGTCCTCTGGGGGGGGCAAAAATGAGTGGTTTGGTATGAGGACTGTAGAAAGACCAGAAAGTGACATTATAAATACATGTAGTTCAGACTTCCATGGGGCTGGGGCTGGGGTGGTCACCAGGAGGACATTGACTGATCAGTTTTGGGAAGACTGGCAGTGGGCAGGCAGGATCTGTGGAAGGGAGGTCAGGTGCTTCCACACACACACACACACACACACACACACACACACACACACAAACACCCACATCGGGTGCCAATGATTCCAGACCTCAGTGGTATAGAATATTTTTTTCCAATACAATCATCCCAGTACCATAAGACATGGTTTTTTTTTTCCCTTATCTTGAGACATCTTGGCCAGAACTGGCATGTAAATATGGTGTGTGTGTGGGGGGGGTGTAGGCCGTGCTGGGAGCCTCCACCAAATACTCAGCACCAGATGACTTGAATCGCATTAAGCTGCAACAGCTGTGGAAACACAGCAGAGCGACACCCTGCGCTTGCACTGCGGCCGCGCCGGTGAGTCATCCTCCTGGGTCGGGAATAGTGAATGAGGAGCTTTTTAATGATGCGGGCTGAGTGCTGAGTGGTGGTTTTTGATGGCGGAGCGCTAATCCGGCGTGACAGCGGCCCGAAACGCTTTGGGGGGGGCACGCTGGGGCACGGCAGCCAAGCCATGCAGAGACACTCAGAGATGCTGGAGATCCAGGCTGATGGATAGAATATAAAGAGCAGAGAGCTGGAAAGTCATGTGTTTCTGTGCGGTCCCAACAGAAACAGCTGCCTCGTCCACAAGTTTCCATTTTCAGTCTTTATTTCTGGTTACAACTGCACACATTTGACTTGCATTTGATCTAAAGAGACCGGAGGAATAAGTGCATCAGCTGCTGTCAACAGCTCCTTATGGCTTTCCAGAGAAGTTCCCAAGCACGGAGGCAAGCAAACACTGAGCAGACACACATGGTTTCAGATGATGTAAACTGTGGTCAGTCAGAGTTTGCAGAAGTTGTGGAAGATCCTTATTATGGACACAGTGAGCCTGTAACTGAAGGTCACAAGTTTAGATCCCACCTCTTATTGCAATGCCTATGATCAAGGTACTTGGAATTGAGCAAAAATATGTACAGACAGATAAATAAAAAATAGTCACAATGATCACAAGTCACTAAATATGGCAGATAGAAACGAAGGGAAAACATATTTCCTGTCAGCAAACACATTTGCATGTCAGTGGAAACTCGGCAAACAGTTCACTACAAATTTGAGGTAAGCCATAAAGCTGTCTGGACTCGCCTTTTATTAATCTTAGCAATATGTCTGTATACATCTGTCTACACAACTGTGTATTATTGGCTTTTTCCACTAAGATGAACCGAAGGTTCAAACTCCAGCAAAGGAATTTCAGCTTCAGAATAAAGTGTCACCCCATGTCGTGATCAGCTGACCACTTATTAATGTCACTGACTTACACAGATGCTGAAAAGTGGTGAAGGACATCCATCATTCGTCCTCAGTCATCATTTATTCTCATTCATCACCCCTGCAGGAAATCAGTACTGAAGGACAACTTCTTCACTAACCCCAGCACTGCTCACTCCTTTAACTTTTACTGACAAAATTCACGCTATCCTGTGGAGCCACATGGGGCCACAGGTTCCATCTCTTTACTGGACACAGACAGGGATCATCTCCAGATGAATAGAATTTGCTGGAACATTCAGCGACGGGACTGCAAAGGATGTGCTAAAATCGGTCGTGCTGAATCGGTATGGCAGAAAGGACGTGGCAGACAGTGTTTCTTTGACACTGGGTTCAGGAAGCATCACTCTAGGGTTTCTGATTGTTTCAAACAGAGATGGGATGGCCAGTTGTTGAGATTTATCACCTGAAGCGCAACCACCCTGGTTTGCAAAGCATCGTATCCCTATGGCAACACAGTACTCCGCCAGGCCTGCGGTACAGAATCCTGGACCTGAAGCCGGCCAAGCTGCCAGGTGTAACGTCTGTCCATGTGGTGTTGCACGGCCGCGTTCACTGCATGCTTCACCTATGAAACTGGGCTGAACTCTGCAGTGTGGCAGAACCTTCTGGAAGTCAAAGCAAAGTTAAACTGTATTACTGGATGTACATTAGTTCCAGGCACCAGTTTTCATTGGGCGTTTTGTGAAATTTGACTAAAGATAAGTTTACTGCTCATATTCACAAACCTGAAAGAGCCCAGTAAAGTGCCTCTCACCAGTACACGTCGGTGTAACCAAAGCTTTCAATGTGTTTTTAATTCAGGCAATTCAGCGAAATAAACTGCACACTTGACGTGCATATATGGACGTTTGAGTCGATCTATGTCAAACATCCCAAATAAAAATTATAAACATTTATTTCCTTGACCTATTAACAATCAGCAGCTAATCCCTAAATAAATATTTTAAGTGACCGCCGATGTTATCTTTTATAAGTTCCCGTAAAATATTTGGCAAAAAAACGAAAATATACGAACATGTGGGACCGCAACTGTAACTTAAAATAGCCGCAGTTCCGTTGTCGGCCGGTAGGGGGCAAAACAAACACGCCGACATGGCCCTCATTCTAGGAAATTTAATCGAGCGCCGTTGCATCGTCCACCACTTTTCCTGAGTTTGTCTCAGGACAATGAACTGAATGTCGATGACAACGATTTCCAACATGGCGGATATGAGCGCTAAACAGATGGTGCAGAAAAGGTATTTTTAAAAGCTGATTTAATATATTATATATTTAATTTATTAGTGGGGCGATTGTATACTGCATGTAGATATGAGGTATTCGTGTGTTACGATTGGTATGATGTTGGCGTGTCTCAACAACACCAACAGCCAACACCCAGGGGTGAGAAATACGGAGAAAACAACGTCCGATTTACTGTGCTGACGATACATTTACTGTTTTTAATATGTTGTGACTGTGTTTAATGGGTATTTACTCTCCTTGATATCGGTGTAATGTGTTTAATATGCATTTGCTGTGTTAAACATCCAGTTGCAGTCTTACGTATTCGGTTCACATTTACTGGAGTTAATGTTTATTTACTCAGGTTTAAATTATGTCTTTACTGTGTATTGTCAGTGTTTAAAGACATTTACTGGATTTAACACGTTTATTGTGTGATGTTTGTTTACTGTATTTGTATGATTTTTTAATATTCATTGTTTAAAGTACTTTTTTTAAATATAACATTACAAGTGAAATTCACATCAGCCACATACACCTTTAAAATCCCAAAGGCTTGGTCAGTTAATCCGACAAGCAATCTCTCAGATCCAGTTGCATTTTTTTCCATAAAAAAACAGAAATATCTCACAAAAAGTTCAAAGTCCATATTTCACATCTCATCCCTCTGTGTCTCTGCTTTATACTCAGCGCTAAAATTGCAGCTGGTGCCGTCGTCTGTGTGGAGAGCGAGATAAAGGGCGACGTGACCATCGGTGAGACTTCCTGCTGACAACTCGAGCATCATTAGAGGTTTCTAGTATTGTGAATTGCACTCTGGTTGTGTGTGTGGGTACTGAGCTGTGTCTGGGTTTGCAGGCCCGCGCACAGTTGTCCACCCCAAAGCCCGCATCATCGCTGAGGCTGGACCCATAGTGATCGGAGAAGGCAACCTGATTGAGGAGCAGGCACTCATCATTAATGGGTATGGTCTCCTCTGCTGGATGTACGCTGACTATTGACTGACTTGCAACTGCCAATATCTGAGCAGTAGCCAACAATAGATCACTGACTGGCCAACAACTGACTATAGGCTGCAGATAGAACGTCAACTGACCAATGGCTGTCAAGAGCTGACTGACCAGTAGCTGGCCACTTTATCACTATTAAACTGCTGCCCTTCCACCTGTTCTAGCTATCCAGAGAACATAATGCCAGACACAGAGGGTGTGGAACCCAAGACCATGGTGATTGGAACCAACAACGTGTTTGAGGTTGGCTGCGGTATCCTTTAATTACACCACTAATGATGGCGATGTTGATTATTTTCTATTCCTGTTCAGATTTTCATTGTTAGACTGAGTGAGGAGCAGTGCCAATAGCACATAATTTAATTTTAATGTATTTTTTGAGCTAGTTTATGTAAACGTTGGGAAAACTTTAACTAACATTGCTAGTGTCTCAAGCTCTGAAGATTGGAGACAACAATGTCATCGAGTCCAAAGGTGAGTTGGTTCACTTTACACACCCAGCTTTGTATACAGGAGATACTTGGTATGTTAGAATACACCAACAAACTTACAGAATGTTTTCTTTACTGATATTTTGCTTATATTATCATCATTATTGTACAGTGGTATTTAGTTAAGCTTCTGCTGTGGTTGATCAGCATGAAACAGGTGAGCATGGCCTCTGAGATTTTTCATCCACAAGAAACGGCACCATGAGAACTGTGCTGAGAAAAAGTAGTTAAGGTCCTGCACTCCTCGCTAGGATTTTATTTTAAATGCCTGTGGTGCTGTGGTTATGCCATTGAGCATAGCAATTGCGCTTAAATACATCATTTCTCTGACTGTTCAATTTAAAATCTCAGTTTAAATAGGCTTCTATAAGTAAAAAGTAATAATAATGATAGTAATAACTTTTCATAGACTGATGAGAGTAGTTGCCCTTCCTCATCCCATATTGTTTCCACATGGATGTCACTCCCTCTTTCCCCCAGCTGAAGTGGGCAGGAATGTCATCCTGACCAGCGGCTGCATCATTGGTGCCTGCTGCCAGGTGAACACATGTGAGGTTATTCCGGAGAACACTGTCATCTATGGGTCAGGCTGCATGCGGCGCGTCCAGACAGAGAGGCCACAGGTAGACTGCGCCTCACCCCCGTTATGCCACCTGCTGCTGTCACATCTCTTCTCCTTGGTTTTACAGCAGGGTTGAGACATGTTCACTGTTGATACTGTATTGTTTACAGCCCCAGACCCTGCAGCTTGACTTCCTGATGAAGATCCTGCCCAACTACCACCACCTGAAGAAGACGGTCAAAACAAGTGCCACTCCTGGAAAGAACTAGCAATACAATGGTTTTGTGATGATTCTGTAATGACTGCAAGAATCTTGTGTACCTGGAGGTGTAACCTCGTCGTAACACCCACCACAGAACACCAAAGCACCAGGTGCTGAACCACACACTAACAAGTGCACATCCCACCCTGCAAGTTTGGTCTTGTAAAATCTCCTCTCTACTTTCTGTTTACCGCAGAGCTCCTTTTCATTCCATGTGTTAATTTATTTAGTTTTCTGTTTAAAATGCTTTATGTTTTTGCCAACTGCTGTCATTAAAATAAATAAATGGTTTAAAAAAAAAAAAAATTTTTTTGCACTGGAACTGGCCATAAAATGAATTGGGCATTTCATCAGCGGTCAGCGAAGGGCAACTCACAGATGCAAAGCCATATGTAGCTGGAATAGGTTAGGAACCCTGAGGTAAAATCTGAGATAAATAACGGCAGGTGAGCATTTATACCAAGGAGGAGTGCCGCCACCCCATCTGCACACCACATATTGTACCAACCCAGTCCAGCAACAACAACAACAACGTTTATTTGTATAGCACCTTCCATACAATGGTCTGTAGCTCAAAGTGCTTTACAACCCAGCAAGGCTGTGTTACACACTATAGTTTGCAGGAGACAGAATGCAGGACCATTAGCACGAGTGGAACGCCTTCAGAGTTTGGCGCTGTCCCATGTTTCCGCCAGCTGAAGTGTGACATTCTGGCATTTTCCGGGGCACCAATCCCTGTTGCTGACATTGTAAAAGCAGCAGTTTGATACTAAAGGTTGAACACAGTTACCTCATTCCTCAGCAGGTCAGCCTTTTCATTGTGTATACTGTGTTTACTGATGGCTGTGTTTCAGAAGTAGAGAAGGTCATGTGCACCTACCTCCAGCAGTGGGTGATGCACTCTGCCCCAGGGCTCTGTTTACCCTACATCCATGAGCGGCATGGAACTGTTGACCCCCGAGCAGTCAGCACAGGTGGTGTAGCACTGACACCTCCAGTCAACTGCAGGTGGGGGCTGTGCCAAGGAGGTACTGTGTTTGGCCGACACACATGCTTTCCAGTGTTCAGGATGGTTCCCAGGAAGCTCATCATCTGACCTAGGCAGCTTGTGGATTTACAGAAACGTGACCAAAAATTTCCACACAACTTGAATCTCCATGTTTTCAGTGGTGGCAAATATCCCTTTTTTGCTGCAGAGCTGCCTGGATTGTGGTGAGAGACAACAAACCCTGACAAGGATGGTTTGAATCATTTCAGGGGGAGTTAGTTTCGCACCGTACTTCATGTATCTGAGCGTAGGCTGACTTCTATATGAACCATATGGTTTAAGTATAACTGGGCTGTTTGAAGAGAGCAAGTGTGTGTGTGTGTGTGTGTGTGTGTGTGTGTGTGTGTGTGTGTGTGTAGTGGTGCATCACAACAGGTAAGGACTTTGTGTGCTGACTATGAGGTTGGTGGTTTGATCCCTGGTGAAGGTGTGCACAGACTGTATACCTGGGACTACAATCCACATCCTAGGTAATGCATTATCTTTAAGTCCTAAATTTCAGTAATTTACCTGGGACTTCAATCCCAAACCACTTGCTCCAGATAACAGCACCCTGCTCACTGTGCTGCCCAGTGGTCACTGGCTTTGAAGCTCTTGCTTTAACACTTGCATCACCCTACCCCCCCAAGTCCTTAAGAAAGAACTGAACCCCAAACCTCTCTGGCTCAAACATGGCATCATGACAAATGGGTTAGTGAACCCACCTGCTACACTGAGTTCTCAGCTTCATCTTTTGCACATTAAAAGTCCTCAGTGCAAGAAACGCGCAAAAGAGGAAGCACCACAAATCTTAAACCCCAGGCACCTTTTGCTCAGAAATCCCAGTTTCTTGAATCGCAAACAAGTCTGTGTTGTGCTACTATGTGTGAAGTAGAAGATGGCACAAACAAGTCCATTCAAGAACTTGGTCAACAGTTAGAAACCCTGAACACAAGGTGGACACCAAAACGGTCATAACCTCTCTATCCATTTTGCATCTCTTTTAGGTTAAACAGTCCTTTGCTGGGATCACCCGAGTGAAGAGTCCATCAAAGCATCTCAGCAGTGATTTGAACAGGCAACCTTCTTACTGCAAAAGCACCACATGACCCACCACAATAAGCTCCAGTCCTCATCTGCCCTGCTGACAACAACAACACAGAGGTTGTATGAAGGAACTGAGCTGCTTGCAGCAAGTTCTGTGAATGTCCTGTTCATACAGGTTCCCTCCCAATGCCATGAAGGTGGGTCTCCACTAGAGGCCCTCAGCACACACGAAGCCCATCGGTTCATCAGCCAAAACCTCAAACAACAGACTTTAGTCACTTTGCAGAGTTTTGGTTCCTGTTGACCTTGCTGATAGTTACTGTGGTTACTTCTCTTCATAGCTCTTGTCCTGTGCTTCAGGAAACTAAGCTTTCCTGTGTGTGTATATACTCACTCTCCAATGTTTCCCAAAACAGTGCTCCACCTCCTAGAGTTCCACATCCACAAATTTGGCAGATTCTCTGAAAGGGGAGAGGATGGAAGATAACTGGACATAACAGGACAGGAGACTGGACTGAGGAGTGGGCTCCTCTGCCCATTCCGTAACAACCATGCCCTCCCTGAGCAGGCCTCATGCTATAAGTCAGTGGTCTCCAACCTTTTTTGCATCACGGACCGGTTTCATGTAAAACAATTTTCCACGGACTGGCCATCGCGCACACATAATAAAGTGCATAATAAATACAACTCACCATAACGCAGAATTAGTGGGATCCCCAAACTTGTTTCCCTGCAACAAGATGGTCCGATCTAGGGGTGATGACACCCGAAGTGTGTTTCTTATGTCCAGTTTGCTCCATAATTTTGTTTTGTTTGGTGTCACTGCAGAAAACCCCAGCTCACAAAGATAGGATGTTGGAAATAGAAGCAGGGTTTTCAGTGCTTTTGTGGCAATCTCAGGATATTCTGCTTTGGTTTTAATTGATTTTTCAAAATAAAACACCCTGCAGACTCGGATAGTCAATAAAATGGAAATAAAATGAAAATAAAAAGTTTTTTATTCTTTCTGTGTGGTCCGGTATTGGTTTGTGGCCCGGTGGTTGGGGACTGCTGCTGTAAATGACCTTGGGGCTCAATTCTTTCTGAAGGATTTGATCTTTTTCCTTCTTGTGACCTTTCAAAAGTGCCAGGTATGTTTATAGCACTTGGAGCTCAAAGCTGCTCTGTGGTCCAGGGATTTGGTAGAAGGAGAGGGGTGATTAAATCCCAAGGGGTGGGGGGTGTCTTTTAGAAAATGACACTAAATTCAAGTGTAATAGTGCAAGTGTTGGACAAAGAGTTTTAGAATCGGTCACCACTGTGTAGTACGGTGGCCAAGGTGCTGTCTGAAGCAGGGAGTTTTGGGGTTCAAGTTCCAGATAAATCACTAAAAATCAGGACTTTTAGGTAAGTAGAACAAACTGTATTCCCTGTGGGGTTCAGTGAACGTATATCGTAGGTAGATCAGTGATGGAGTGCAAGAGTTACAGAACAACAGAGTAGAGAAGAACAATTAATAAAGAAGGAAAATGAATTTCAATATTACTTACACTCACTCTAGAACACCCTCACAACACATCCACAGCTCCATGGGCAGTGGCAGGCTCAGGTATGGTCTGCATGCACCTTCACTAGGGATCAAACCACCAACCTCATGATCAACATATGAAGTCCTTACCTGTTGTGATGCACCATTACCTACCAACACACTCTTCAAACAGCAGTTACCTTTCAATCCAAATGGTTCATATAGAAGTAGAGGACAGAGTTACAGCCCCCTATAGGGCTTGAACCAACAACCTTAAGAGCACAAGAATATGAATTTAACCACAGAATCCTCTGCTTTTCACATGTAAGGCTACATTTAGGGGCATGAAGCCCACTGTTGAAAAACTAAGACCCCCTGAAAGGATTCAAACCTCCTCTTGAGGGTTCGGTGTCTCTTACCACAACCCTACAACACAGGCAGCACCATGAATAGTGGGTCTCACAGCTCCGTAAAAGGAGGTTTTTTAATTTTTACTTTTACTCTAGTACTTTGGAAAGGAAAAAAAATCACTTCTACTCCATTACTCTTTGGTTACCCTCACTTTCTTATTTTTTAGCTTTTCACAGTTGATGCTTTAACTTTCTCTCCTTGAATCTAGCGGTCAGAAGCACCTGGAACATCATTTTCAACAGCTGTAAGTCAGCTGTCAGCTTAATCCCGCTGATGCTTTACAATTAAAACTACTGAAACTATAAAACATTGCGGTCAGATTCTCGAGCTCCCAGTGAACTGCAGCCACTATGATGGACTTTGGCTCCATCATCCAGCTCCGGGGATTATGTTGCTAATCATTATGGGAGCAGGGGAAGCATAAGCAGAAAGAAGTGTTCTGGGCTACTCCGCTAGCCATCAGAAGTAACACAAGCATGAGGAGTCACACAACCGTCACATGGTCACTAGCGCCACCGTGGTGCATCCAGCTCATTGATTAACCACCATGGGGTCCCACGCCCAACAGTTTGTTCTCCCACAGGGTCATCACTTCAAAAAAAACTGAACCAACTGCATGCAAGAGGTGATGTCAAATGTCACAAAGTCCCACGCAGCTTTTATTTTTTAGCCCTGAGGCCATTTTTTTGAGTTCTGATGTCCAGCAGTTTGTTTACCTGAGCAATCCAGAGTGTTTGTCTAGGTTGGAGAGAGTTACAACTCGGTCTAGAATAGGAGAGGAGGTGCTGGGGGGCACTTCTAAAGGGGCAGAACAGTGCAGAGGCAGTGGGTGCTGAACAGCTTCAGACACAGTTTTTACAACAGTTTTATGGTTAGAAGTTTTGTCTGCGCCCACTCCATGCCAGGATTCATAACTGCAAAAATAAGCACCAGGTGCAGCCAACTGGGGCCAGTTAAAATTGTAAAAGATAGCCCGAAAGATGAAGTTTCTTTTCTTTCTGAGGAAGGTGTGTGATGAAACTGCTCTTGTGAGGGCAAGTTTGACCTGATTTTCAGTGCTCTAGGATTAGGTTTAGGTGGTATAATTTGTGAGCTTTGTTAAAGATTTAAGATGTTTTTTCTGCTGTTAGCTTTTGCTTGACTTGCAGTTTAAGGAAGAGCTGCTTGTCTCATTGTTTGGTTTCAGTGAGGCCGGTTGGACTGGTAGAGCTGCTCCTCTGTACCTGTATTAGGTGTTGGCATTTCTACTGTCATAAATCCTTGAGCTCCAGTGTTAGTCCCAGAACCAAGGGGGATGCAGAACTGGACCTCTTACTGAGCTCCCTGGCCACCCAACCTCATGCCTGACATTACTGTTCTTGTTCTTCTGCGAGGTCTTCCCAGGCTAGCCTAGACCCTGAGCACCCAGATCTTATTCCTATTCCTTGTGGCTGCCTATTTCTCCCTGGCCTTCCATTCCCAAAGGAACATCCAACTCGGCTGCCGCCTCTCCCTTCTGTTCCCTTGGGGGAAGGATGGGATCACAGGCAGCCTGGGGGAAACTCAGATTCCCTTGCTACCATGCCCTGGAGCTGTTGTGGGTTCAGTGATTTCCAGGTGTAGCCAGTTAGCAAAATTTAAACTTGAAAAAATTGCTTTTTTTGTGGGAGGTGTCAGAACACCGATTCAAGTCAGGTTGACCTTTAAAATACTTTAGGACTATAGAAGTATTTCTTTAGCTTTGCTAAAGAAACAAGTTTGTTCTATTCAGTTTCGTGTCAATCCAAGTAACTTAGCCATTTGTTTCAATGTTTGGTTGCTGTTGTGTAAATGAAAGAACTTGGCAAATTTACACACTCCTCCCTGTCTGGCCACACCTTCAACCTGACACACCTAAAATGTTTGTGGAAAAACATCATAACAGTTAACTGTCATATTTGAACAAGCTAGTAATATTATGATTTCCATATTATATCATATGTAATCTTTTAAAAAGTCCCTTGAATAGTTCTGCTTTAAATGGTTTAAAAACTGTGTCCTCTTGTGGCCTAAATAGATTTTGAATACAGCTATAATGGACAGATTTAGGTGTGCAACAAAAAGAGAATCCAAATGCATTCAAGCTGATCTAAAAAGTGTTCAGAAATGTTGCATTCACTACATTTTGCCCCACTGCTATTGAACACTCTGCATCATCTTTCTCTTAACCAATCTTGGTGTCAATAAGTTGGCCAGCAGGTTTAGATGTAATGTTGTATCTGCAGGTTTAGGGCCTTTTTTTCCCCTTTTTTTGGGGGGAGGAGTGTCCATATACTGTGGAGAGACACAAACTGTCCTTGCATAGGAAGAAGGACTGCAGATTCACTTGCAAGGATGGATGACTGAAATGCACCTCTTCTGCACACGTTGTCCTCAGTTTGCCGGAACCTCCATCTTCATGTGGACACTGTTATTCACACACACACCCCCCACAATGGACAGTAGAAATGTGGACACCAGCAGCAAACATCTCTACCTGAGCTGCACTGCAACACTGGGAAGTCGGAGCTCTTCTCAACCTGAGTCTCAGAGCCTTTGACCAAAGGGGGGTGGAGGGTTAGCAGCTCAGGTCCAGATCTCATTATTGGGGGAGGGCATATAGCTATACTGCATTTAACATGAGTGCACCTGGTAGCAGCTGGACCATTCCTTGTGAAAAAGTAGCATATGTAGTATAATAGTAGTATATTTAAATATACACTACCCGGCGAAAAAAAGTGACACACTCTAATATTTTGTTGGAGCGCCTTTAGTTTTGATTTGTTTTGATAAGCTTCTGCAAGGTCACAACATTTATTTCCGTCCAGAGTCGCATTCATTTTCCGCCAAGATCTCGCATTGATGACGGGACAGTCGGACCGCTGCGTAAAGTCTTCTCCAGCACAAGATCCCAAAGATTCTCAATGGGGTTAAGATTTGGACTCTGTGGTGGCCAAGCTATGTGTGAAAATGATGTCTCACTGAAGCACTCCTTCACAATTTGAGCCCCATGAATCCTGGCGTTGTCATCTTGGAATATGAAGAAAAAAATCCATTGATGGAAAAACCTGCTCATTCAGGTAGTCAGCTGAACTCATTTTTTTGGGCACATAAGGTTGCTGAACCTAAACCTGGCCAACTGAAGCAACCCCACATCAAAACACCAAGTTAAATCCAGGGGGTGAGTTTTTTTTGGCCAGGCAGAGTACTACCCATATGTTATTTTGGCCACCCGTATACTGCTTTTTCACAAAGGCAAGGCAACAGGAGACCCAGTAGAGTGCACTCCTCCCCATTATTACTCTATAAACACTCGGCAATGCTGAATTCTGTAGACAGTAAAAACAATGAGCTGTAAAGGTTGGCTGTTAAGTGATTTTCCCATCGTGCCCCACAGCTGCACGCATCCCCCCTTCCAAAAAAAGCTTCATCGTGACAATAAGTAGATCCGAGCGGTAGTTTTGTACATAAATCCACGCGGCCCAGCAGCGATCCAATACGAAGTGAGCGTAACGATCGTCTGTAACAGTCGATGCTGACAGGAGCGCCCCCTACAGGACTGTTTCTGTTCCCTGGCCGCTACACATAACTCCCAAGTTTTGGAGAGACAATTATAAAGGTTAAACATAAATCTTTACAAGTTGTGTAAATGCTCTTTAAATGTCGCTCACACACACGCACACCCAGCCAAGCACTTAAACCCCCGCACTCGCTGTTTATTAGCTGCACAAAACGCTCCTCTCGTTTCGCCGGGACCCACGGAGCCCAGCGGGTCCACAGAGAGGAGAGCGAGTGGACAGCAAGACCCGAACGAGCTCCCGGATGACGCTCCACCCAAACGAAAGTTCACAGTCCTTCATTTCTGCTGCGCTCCTCCTTGTGCGCATTGTGCGCAGAGCGCGTGACGCTGCGGCGCCCGACTGCGGCACAAGACGGGGCACCGCGCTGAAACCCCCATGGAGATATCAAGACCCGTACAGAAGGTAAAGCCCATGGAGATACCACACTCCACGGAGACCAGAAACCCCAAGGAGACATCAAACCACACGGAGAAGACAAGCGCGCCCGAGGCGTCAAAACTCTCGGAGAGCTCAAACCCTGCGGCGGTGTCCACCAGCCCGGACCAGGACGCGCTCCATGTGGCCAACGGTCTTCATTCTCAGCACGACGTCCACATAAAGAGGAGAGAAGCAGGTGAGACGCAACCAAGGGTAAAGACAAGTGGCTGAATAAAATATAAATATAGAAAAAAATTATGCAGTGTTATTACTTTGTTAAATATTTAATCTGGGCAGAAAAGCTTATAGCGAGACACGTGATCGGCAGCAAACTGAGCAAAGTGAGTCCATTAGCGGCCATGAGAAGGTGAGTAGCAGCAGCACTGGGGTAATAATGTGTCAGCAAGACCAAGTTGGTGTCTCTCAGCACCATGGGGGGGGGGCACGCACCATGGGTTGCAGCGGGCTGCAAACCTCCGACCCTCCTAGAGATGTCTAAGGTTGCTGGAAACCATTCGGATTCTCTTTACCCTGGTGGGGAGGGCTTCATTTTCCTATCCAGCCCACTGGTATCACCTTTGCCCCCAAGTGGCACCACAGCAGCTTAATGGAGGAAGTTCTTCCTCAAAGATTTGCAGAGCTCACATTACTTCATCCCTGTAGATGGAGACCTTCCCGTCACAGAGCTCAAGTCACCCACAGAAGAAGTTGCCTCCAGATGGCCCCTGAACGGCCCCCCATCTGCTCTGGAGGAGGGGTATCCTACAGGTAACGTGGACTAGCTGTATTCATCTGCACCTCCCTTGTAGTGCAGGGCATCCACAGCTCCACACATCACAGCAGTATTTCTGCCAAAACAATGTAACTCCACTCAGTGTCCTTGAGTGGTTTTGATTTCCATATTGTGGTGGTGGGGGGGGGGGTCGACATCACTGTGTAAGGCCACTCGGGGTAAAGTGGGTGTGAATTTATGTGGACGAGAAGCTCGGTGGCAGAGTAACAGTGACAGGCGGATGGTCTCTGTCCACAGCACTTCCTTTGTGCCTGTACGCTGTCCATGGCTCCAGGCAGCTTCCTGACCACCATCTGCAGGAAGTGCTGAGGGGGAAACTCCGTGTGCTGGAGGCGAACAGCGCGGGGGTCGCAGCCCTCTTCTCGGTGAGGTGGCCTTGTGGCACATCCTACATCCGACCTCTTGTACGATAACCCCTGATGGAGGCGACGGTCATGCGGGTCCCACCTGATTCTAGAGGGACTTTGGCAGCTGAATTTAACACTGCGAGAAGTGCAGCTTATGCAGCCATCCAAGGAGATGGTGTGACTGCAGTCTCCTTCCTGTGTCCGGCATGTGGAATATCAACTGATAATGTCCCAGGAGGTCATTGTTTTAAGAGAAATTCAGTTCCCACCAGCAACTGCTTTACATAATATTGTGCAAAAACTACAGAGAGGTATGAAGCAAATAGCACAAGGGGTCAGCAGGTGGTGTAGTGTTTAGAACCACTGCCTTACAAGCAAAGACCTCAGTTCAAATCCCACCTCCTGCTGTAGTGCCTTTGATTATGGTACTGATACAGTAAGAAGTACCTTGCTGTACAAATGGGTAAGTCAGCATAAATAAAGTAGAGTCTTGGTCAAAATGCAGTTATGACTGTAATAATAAAAAAAAATTGCTGCCCCTATGTCAGATGCTTGGAATAGCACTACAACAGGTGAACCCTAAAGTGTTATTTTTGCTCCGGTTCACACCATTCATTAACTGGGGATGTATTTATCAAGATTTCATTTATACTCCATTCCCAGGAGATGTCTGCACAGTTACTGTCCATCAAGAGTGAGGAAGACACCATACTGGTTACCTTTAAATCCTTTGAGCAGATATGGAGGTTCAGCACTTACCATTCGATGGGTATGTTGGTCATTTGGTCTGCGGTGATTTTACAGCCGGATTATTTCTAAGATGGAATGCAAATGGTATAAAATTCACCTGTAGGGACAGGTAGATGACATCTTTACAGAAATGTTTATGTGGCTGCTGTCAGGGTTTCTCGCACACTGCATGGAGGACCTGCTTCTGGACCAGGAGTTTTGGCTGGGTTCCCCAGACCAGGAGGAAGCCGGAATTGAGGTGCTGGTTCAAGAGGAGACACTGAACCTCGTGTACAAAGGATTTCTGATGCAAGAAGGTAAGAAGACCATAGTCTCTTGTCCTCTGTTCACCTCTGAATTGCAACACCTTCTCCATAACCAGTAACAACACAAAACTTGTCTGTGACCAACTCAAGCACCAAGTCCGTCATTTGTCCACCTGTTTATCTGAAACCCACCCAGCGAAACACTTTCTTCAGCCCCGTTCCTTCACTTGCATCCTTCCCAGGGTCATTTTTCGGCCATTGCACTGCCAGCCAGATGTTTGACAGTTCCACGTCCGGCAGTGATCTATACCTGGAGCAAGGTGATATTGCACTCTTTGAGCTGCCGTTTAGAGGGTCTGGGTGGACCATACAGTCCCTGGTGGATGGAGCTCGGGGTACGAATGCCAAACCAGCTGTGGAGCCTCTTGGTTCATTTCAGCAGTGAGTCCATGTGCCGCTGTCATTTTATCCAAATGGTTTTGTATATTTTTTCCTAGAGTTCAAATTAGCTGCAGTAGGTAAAATATTTTTAGCAAATGTAATCTTATTGAGCTACACCAACAGGACAGAGATGATGTGACATCATCGTCTTTATGGTTTTCTAATCACGAGGCCTTTTTTTTTCAGTATGAACTTTAGTGTCAGCGGGAAACTCTAGGTTTTTATGTGATGGACATTCTCTGTTTTTTCAGATGGTTCCTGAAAATGTGCAGTGAAAACATCCTGGTTGGCAGCAGCAAGACAGCCAGCAGCTTCCCCAGTCAGTTTGGTGAGTAGGACACACTTTGGAAACCTTGATGCAAAATCTGTTAAGTCCTCCTTGAGGAAATAAAATGGAGTGTGAAGATGCTTTCCCCATGGAATGCCTTTTTTTTCGGCACTGTGAAATTATTTTGTTCTTCAGCATAATTTAGTAAGTCAGCATTACTGAACGGGCTGTGGAATAACTAATCTGGTGTTCGGTGTAAACGGATAAGTTGTGGAACAAGCAGCTGGCCTGATGGAGATGGTCAGGAAATGGCTGGCTGGGTTGTGGCCTTAACCACGTTTATGGAAGGCTAGACAGGATTTACAAATGGATTGTGGAATGATGTGTGTTAAGGGAGTTGTGCGGCTGTTGGGTCAATGGTCTGCAGATAGATGTAGTCCAGTGGTCACCTCATACTGGTTCCATGACTTCCAGTCATGGGCTCCTGTGTGACCACTGGACGATGGGATGGCGGTGGACTGGACGAACTCAGCTTTGAGTGTGGTGAGCGGATCCACGTGGTCGGCCTGCTGGCATCCTGCTTCACATGGTTCCTGGGAAGGCATGAGAGAACTGGCACCATTGGGCTGGTGAAGATCAGTCTGGTTAAGCCCATGGAATCCCACCAGTGAGTCTTACCCTTGGAGAAGTTTTTGCTAAGGTTTTGCAAAATTTTCTCATCTACACAAGTGATGTTTGTTTTTTTCAGTCTGAACATGGCTCTGACCAGGGTAACATGCATTTCTATGCAGTTCTCAAGGGCAGCTGTCATTTAACATGTCACTGTGGTTTTCACCAGTACTTACTCTTTGTAGGTCAACTGACATATTTCTGGATGGAGAAGACAGGGAGCTGTTCAGACCAGAAGATGAGCGGATAAAAGCAGACGCCATTGCCCTGCTGAGAAAATCAACACACGACCACATGAGCAACATCTACAAACTGGGTAAGAATGAACCTGCTGCTCCAGGTGGGTTCAACATTTGTGATCTAGATGAAGAGCTGAGCATAAGTGACTCTTTTATGTGTTCAAGACTTGACTGAAGAAACAGAGAGTCAAGAAGGAACACACCAAGGTAAATTCCACATCAACTTTTGGGTCTAAATGAAACAGAGAACTTCAGAACATTATGATTCATAACAGACAGGTATTTAGAAAGAAATGCGGGCCTCAAATGATCTGAACTATTTTAACTCCTTTTCTCTAGATAGCCAACTCTTCAATGTGGCATCCAGTCTGGACCATAAAGAGCTTAGAGACAGAATCGACAGGATTCTAGAGGGACTCAAAAATCCCGTTGTCGACATTTTGCCGAATGAGATGACAGATTCTTCACCGGATGAGAATGACAAGGAAGAACTGCAGGTGGAAGAGGATGAGAGGCTGCCACGCTTTACCGTGTCCACTTCTGAGGATGGCCACTGTCCTGATGGCTTCCTACCCCTGCTCTCATTCCTGAACCACCAGGACTACCATCCTAGGTTTTCTGACCTCTACCACTTCTCACTGGACTTCCTGCACTCGGTGTTCCAAGACCAAACTAGTGAGGAGGAGCTGGTATCCTACCTGGCTGCTGCACGGGAAACAGCTCGCAAAAGAAGACTCTACTGGGCCCAGAGCCGCATCTGCTTCCTCCTGGCTAAGCTGTGTGCCTGCAGAGCCAAGTTCTCCCAGGCCCGTGTCTACCTCGGAGAGGCTCTGATCGTGCCCAAGGACACCTTCACGGACATGCGTCTCCTGATTGCAATCCACACCAACCTGGCTGTCATTTACCTCACGCAGAAGAACACTGAGAAGTATTTTGATTCCTGTGAGCGCGTCGCTGCTCTGCGGATGGGGATACCGGAGTACATCTGCAGCACGGACAGAGAGCCTGAGGTGCTGTGCTACATCCTGATGAAGGCTGTTCTGGCAAGGAACATAGCCGCTGAGGCCCGAGCCTGCTTTCTTATGGCTCAGCTCTACCACACCCTGGGGGAAATGCAATATGCTGCACCCTACATGGAGAGGCTCTTGGCCTTGATGGAGGAGCTGCCAGACAGGGGCCAGTCAATGTCCAACCTTGGTTACCTGGCCCTTGCTAAGATATACAGGGAGTGTGAGCTCTCACACCTGGCATTGAGTTCTGTGAGACGAGCATCGTTGCACTGCTCCACCACCCTTGCTGACTGCTTGAGTGGCACCTGCTTTGTTCTAGAGATACTCCCAGGTGAGCCTGTTCAACTGCAGGTGGTGCCCTACCTGCGCAAGGCACTGGCACTCATGGAGGGCGTAGAGGAGCACACTCTGCACCAGGCAGTTTCGCTGTGTCTGTCCCACCTGTTGCAGGGGTGTGGCATGCTCGATGGTGCTCTCAGCTGCATGCACACCCTGCTGGACCGTGGTCTGAGTGGGACTGCAGCAAATGCTGCACATGTCCTCACCTCGCTGGCCTGGCTGTACATCTGCAACCGACAGCCACACCACGCACTCAGCATACTGGATGCTGTCCTGTTCATCACTCCTCAGAAACGCAGCACTCTACAAGAGGGTGCCGTCCACAACATGCGTGCCATCACTCTTCGGCACATTGGAGACATCAAGCAGGCAGCTGCCAGCTACTGCGCTGCCATTGAGGTCTGCAAGGCACTCTGCTCCTGGCATAGCTGGGCTGTCGCCCTGGCCAATCGTGGACTGCTGTACCGGCACATAGGAGCCAAGTTGCTTGCTGAGGCTGCGCTCTTGCAGTCAGTGGAGATGTTCTCCACATTGGAAGGTGAAGGCCACATGGAGAACTTCATTGCTGTGCTCCTGGAGTTGGGCCACTTCTGGATCAGCCAAGGCCAGTCAGAGAATGGGAAGATCTGCTACGAATGGGCTCTTCTCACTGCCATGGCTTCCAACCACCTGGATTGTAGGTGTCAGCTCTCCACTCTCTCCGTGTATGTGTGCATACACCTATGTGTGTTTGTTGTCGGTAGGTGAGTGTCAGGGCATCAGGACAAAAAGAACAAAAACATGATGTAAAAACCTCTCACTGTGATAGTACTTACCCAAGATGCATTGCTTCCCAAGAGGTCCAGTCCCTGTGTGCACTCTGACCAGCTTTCTACACATTTCTGACCGCTAATCCAGGATAAATAATCTTATGTCAATATCTAGACACATAAAGTCTCCAAATGCAACATAATTAAGTTGATTTTGGGACCAGGTTCTACCCAGTATGCTCCTCCGTCACAGGTGAGCTGCGGACCTGTGAGCACCTGTGTCAGCTGTACCACACTGCGTGCCCCAGTGTTACTCAGAGGATCATCTACAGCGAGCACCAGCTGGCCCTGGTGCGCAGGAGCACAGACCGGAGGCAGGAAGGTGACATCCTAGAAACCATCAGCCAGCTCTACCTCAGCCTGGGGACCGGCAGGTAAGACGTGAGCAGCTTTTCAACCTCAAACTGCAGATATATTGTGGAGAAACTCTTGAGCCATCAGGGTGTTGTTCTATGCTGCCAGCTCCTTTATAAGCATAAGGTGGTCTGGTGCTTGATGAACTGAGAGAGCCGCCAAAATACTTCTAAGTGAACAGCCATCTTAGTACCAAAATGCTAAGTCAGGGGCAGCAGGGGGCATAATGGTGACAGTTACAGCCTTTAGACTCAAAGATCCAGGTATGAATTTCACCTGTTGCTCTAGCTGATCAAGGTACTTACAGTAAACTTACCTTATTGCATTAATGGGTAAGTCAGTGCAACTTAGTGTACAAACTTTAAATTTAATCCACCTTGGAAAAAAGTTTTGATTTAAACACATATATAAATTCAATGCTAACTTCCTTTGATAAATTTCAGAAAAGAACAGTAAAAATAGCACCCAGGATTAGGAGGTATTCCCACTGAGCAGAGGTGGTGCATTAGTCCTGGCAGCGGGGGAGGGGGGCATGGGGGCAGAGTCCACGGCAGAACCACATGTGACCATGTGTTGGTGCGAATGACCCACAATGCCCCCTGCCTAGGGCTTTGAGAGCAGCACTGGAGCACACCAAGTGCAGCCTTGGCATTTTCATTGACCTGCACTGGAAGGAGAAGGAGGCCCACGCCTGGCTGCAGGCTGGCAGGATCTACCACATGCTGGGGCAGGATGAGCTTGTGGACCTCTACATTCAGGTGTGCCACATCCCCCCACTGCATTTGGGATGGTCTGGTTTTATGGTACCAGTGGGGGTCCTAACCAGAGAGCTATTCCTTGCACCATTCCCGCAGGTGGCTCAGGATGTAGGTTTGAGCACAGGGAACACCCCCTTCCTGCTGGGGCTGCTGGAGGCCACTGGGGACCTGTACTTTGATGGTTCCCATGACAGAGACAAGGCGCTGTCCTTCTACAAGGTAGGTGGGGTACCTGAGCACAAGTGTGGAAATCCTCTAGAACAACAGTTTCAGTGGATTGCAGGGGCCCTGTTAGGTCACTGTGGGGAGCAATGGGGGTGACTGCTGGCTCTGTGCACAGGACCGGGCCCTCCCCATCGCGGAGCGCACCAACAACATGGCGGTGCAGCTGCGACTCTGCAACAAACTGGGGGAGCTGCTGGCGCAGATGGACCTGCATACGGAGGCCTTGCAGTTCACCCAAGCTGCGCTCGACCTCAGCAACGCTTTGGGTGTGTTTCACAGCTCTTCGTCTCATCGGCTCAGCTCAGTCACATAACCGAGTGCTAAACCAATTGAAGGAAGGCAAACACTCTGGCACCTTAGCTTGTGACCATCAGTCCCAAAGCCGCATTTACCACTAAGTCACAGTCAAGAAAAGTTTAATAAAACAATGATGTCTGACCCTGCAAACATGCAAATTTCATAAAGTTACTGACCAACGACACTCAGGGACATCAGATGTGAGCTATAAATACTGTGGAAGAGAGTTGAACTAGGGTGGTCCCACAGTCCAGTTCTGTTTGGGTGCTTTGCTCCTGTCAGCTCAACAGGTAACAATTGGTCATATTTGTTGTTACAGAAATTCTAGAAAATAAACAACCATGCAAAATAATTTAAAAAATAAACTGGAAAAAAGTTTGAAAAGTTACAGCTCACCTGTTTAAAACATGATTTAGTTTGCTTAATTAAAGGGAGTGTCATATTCTGTATTAACACCGGAGTAAAACTTAGACGTGTGTACTATACGTGTCCACATGGACATTAACCTACAGCATCAAGTCTGCAAGGGACAATTTGGGACATGTATGTGCTGTTTTTGACCAGGTGAGCACCTGAATGAGCGCGTGGCCTTCCACAGGCTGGGGACGCTCTACCACCAGCTGGGCCAGTTCGAGCTGGCTGAGCACTACTACCTGAAGGCGCTGTCGCTGTGCCCGGCGCCCCTGCAGTTTGACGAGGAGACCTTGTACTACGTGAGGGTCTACCTTACCCTAGGGGACATCATTTTCTATGACCTGAAGGTACGTGTGACACTGGTGGCATGGGGGAGGGGCAGTGGTTCAAGTATGAGTCTCTCATTTGTGTGAAGTATGAAGGTGTGGCACCCCGCAGGATGCATATGATGCTGCCAGCTACTATCAGCTGGCGCTGGCAGCCGCCATGGACCTGGGCAACAAGCGCGCCCAGCTGAAGCTCTGCACCCGCTTGGCCACTATCTACCACAACTTCCTGATGGACCGCGAACGCTCCCTCTTCTTCTACCAGAGAGCAAGGGCCTTTGCCACCGAGCTGCGGGTGCGCCGCATCAACCTGTCGCCCGAGCAGCACGTCTGCAGCACATCCCACTATCGCAGTGGTCTGCGATAGGGGGCGCTGTCCTACCGAGCGTATGTGCAGCACCCCAAGTTGACCAATTTCATGATCTATGAGGTGGAGCCTTTGAACTATATTCTATCAGCAAACCCTACGTGGGCAGTTCATTAAATTCAGATTTGATTTAGAATTTTTTCCTTCCTTCTATTATTACATTATTCGATGAAATGTAATAAAGGTTTGTAACTGTAATTAGCAATTAACCCTAATGATAAATATGTTTTATGTATTTTTTCCCTAATAATTGCTGTATACATAGCATGAACAAAAGTCTCCATTGCTACACTGTTTTTTTACCATTAAATAGATTTTTAAAGAGAAGCACTGAGGGGGGCAGAGATGGAAGGACAAAGGGGACACTAACAGCTTCCTGACTCTCTGGGAGCAAATGGACAGAATAGTCACATTCGTTATAAAGGTACTGCATTACAACAAAAACACTAAAATAAACAGTCTGTCATAGGATCGAAGTCACTGGTTGCAGATTTGAACCCCTCCTCCATTGCAACTCTGCTGAGAAGAAGCAGAACTGCTTCATTACTCTGCTGTATAAAGGGGTAAATCGGTGATTCATTAATGTAACATACTGTCAGCAGTTTTAGATCTTGATTGTGTAAATGTATATAATTTATATTAATAAATACCATAACTGTCCAACGTTGCAATACACACTTACTGGGTTACTGCTGGTTGGGTTTTACTGTGGATGTCTAATGATGTCAGGATGGAAAGGCTGTTTTGGTTTTATCGATCTACGGGACAGCAACTCGACTGTGGTCCTACAGCAGAGACACAACAAGGAACTCAATGGTCGTGGATTTGAATCCCACCTCCTACTGTAGTACCCTACATCAAGGTCTACAAAACTGATACAGCAAAATTTACCCCGCTGCATAAATAGGTATAATGGTGTCTCGGCATACAAACTTCACATTGACCTTAGAGAAAAATTTTTATTAATGAATAAATGTAAATAGCATCATGTAGGAAAAGTGCTGCACTATGGTTTGGCTGGGATAAAGAGCTCCAGGTTCAGGGGGCGTCTCTCTGGAGCTTGAGGGGCCAAGGATGCAAGACCGCAGGCCATGTTTCAAGAGCAATAGGGCAGACTTCACATGTGTCTGCAACTACTGTTACTTCACATCTTATAGACGGTCATGTGACCACAGCCTGTGCTTCCCTCCCACACAGGACCATAATATATACGGAGTAAGCAATCTTTCTCAGGTGAGTGCACAGCAGATCTCATATGGCTGGCCTTTCCAGAAGGTGCTTCTGACCAGAACAACTGGACTGCTCACCAATGAAGTCTTTACACATCTCATGATGCTCTTTAAGAAAAAGACTAAATTCCATTTTGTTTTTTAAAATTGATTATATTACAAAGAAATAAGAGAATAATTCAGTTCACATTCGTATTAGTGTGTCATGATAGCTTACAGATTTACAAAATATCTGCAGGCCTAAGAAGTTTTCATTCATACAGAGGAGAACAACAATGTCCCCAGAAAATACAATTAATTTCATACAAGGAAATACCAATAGCAGTCAGATCCCCAAATGTTTCAACTGGTCACAAGATCAGAAGCGTCAGTCGTCATTGTGGACCACATCCGGACTCTTGCAGTGCTGGGGCTACAGCTTGGCTTGCAGAGAGCCCACGGCAGGTTTGTCATTACAGAACTCAGACCACCAGGATGGACGCTCGAGGACACTGTGGCCCTGGAGCACTGTAGACCACAGGTTTTTGTAGAGCTGGAAGAGCGATAGATATGTCATCAGGAGGCACCAATCAGACTGAGAATGAGGTTCTGTATGCTTAATACTGGTAACATTCGATTGCACTGTGACCACATTACCTTGTGGCCTTTCAGAACATAAGCATAAATTATTTTAGTTACATAAGGTCAGCCAAGTTGACCATGTGCACCTGCTCACACAGTGGTCATGTTCAAGAAGTCATTGGTAAGTGTAGGAATGTTGCACGTTTAAGTGATGAATAAGCACATGTTTCTAATGACACCTTTGGAAACAATGCTCACCTCTCCGTCTGCCCGTCCGATGGGTGAGTTCACGATGAAGTCAGGGGGTGCTATTGCATCCACCAGAGTGACAGCATCATCCTTCAGCTGGCGGAGACCAAGCAGCGGACCTGTGTCAGTGTATGGCTGCAAAACGGACAAAGAGATGTGTGTGGAAGGGAAGGGGTCTCACCTGGGAACATAGTGTGAGGATGGCTGAGTAGATCAGCTCAGCAGGTTCTTTGCTGTGGAAATACCCACCTGTGGACACAGGAGATCAGAGCTCAAGAGTGTGAACTTCAGTGCTGTAATAAACAAAGCAGTGTATGACAGTTCATACCTTGGTACAAGGTACCCATATGTTGACTGAGGTTCCAGAGACCATAGAGCGCGGCAAGTCTCTGCAGTACCGGCTTCAGTCTAGGAGGTGTGTCCTGGTTACGCGTGTACTCATGGAACCGTTGGAGAACCGTGTGTTCAATGAAGACCAGAGCCAGCGAGCGGCAGTAGTACACCTGGACCATGCAAAGACACAACTTTTACCAAACAGACCACAGTGACAAATGGATTTCAAATTGAAAGATGGAGGCAGGTTCCTGTTTCCCATTAATTACTAAACCACTTCCATGGCAAGAGAGTTCCTCGCAGCCCCAGGGATGGTCTGATGAATGTAATTGGGTTGTGATTACAGGAGACAAGCTCTGGACCCCAGGGTGGATTGGGTGCCCTCACCTGGCTGTTGTTCCTTGCCTCAAATTCTGTTCCCCCCAGTGCTCTCTGTTGAGTCAGCTTGGCAGAGCTCTCCTTCAGCAGGAAGCAGACGAGCCAACGGTAGGCAGCCAATGGGACTGGGAGGGATAAATAGCCATGTCGGTGGGGGTCATTGCTCAGCTGTGACTAAGTATGTGTATGTGCGTGTGTGCACGCGTGAGCATGTGAGTGTGTGTGCTCCACTGAAAGAATGGCAGTAACTGAAACTTTTTACAAAAAAGTCAAACAAGAAAGAGTAAAAAAAAAATTCCCCTAATGAATAATGTGGCACGGTGTTAATGTGGAAAAGCATAACTGTGGTGACCCCCAACAAACAGCAATCAGGCCGTCATCTTTTTTTCTTTTTTTTAATTTAAATTATAAAAAAAAAAAGGGGTGGAAACATCTCCACTTGCGCTCAATGCAAAGCCCTCTGGATATCGTCTGAGGGACGATGATCCAGAGGACCCTTCGGAGTGTGTCTGTGGCTAAGTGTTGGATGACATCAGAACTGCGGGTCTACCACCCCCTTCTGGTTCTTTCTTTCACATGCAAACACAGTATGGACATTGATGGCTCTTTTACAGCACAACCAGTAAAAGAGTTTAGAAAGCCAAATAAAAAGAAATTAAAAGAAAATAAACAGCTTCAAAAAGCATGTCTATGGAGGGGCTTAACCTACCAGTAACATCTACCAGCCACAAAGTGCAGGGTTTGTGTCCACAAGCCTTACATCAAATTTGCCATGTTCAGACAAACACTCCCTTCCTTGAGAGCATGGATGCACTAACCAGCTCTATCTAAGAGGAACACATAGGGTTCTAAAAGTGCAACACTGCTGTGCAGTGTGCCTGGCAGCAAGATGCGCACCTGAGGGGTCCATGCAAGCATCCGCCGAGTTGGCAGTGAACTTCTCCTGCAGGATTTGGCTGAAGTCCTCCAAGAAGTTGACAGACTCCAGCGGTGACTCAATCTTCCTTTGTTCTACAGAGGAACAGTAATTCAAAAGGGAACCAGTCCTGCCAGCACGAGGCCCTCAACCGTGTGAACTGTGGCCTTCAGAGTTGTTCACTGACCGCGATGCTTCAGGTACACCCAGTTGAGCAGGTAGTTGCTCGTCTGCTGCAGGAGGACGTTGTTGTCACCTTCATATGTGCAGTTGGGGTCGTTGTCATCCCTGAGGTCTCCAAGCCGGTTCACTGAAACAGAAGAGGCTCATGATCAGTGCAGTCAAGGCAGGGGGACACCAACCACCCCGCAATAATAGCATTTAATTCATATATGAATGAGGAGTCTGTGACTGAACTAGCAGGAGAGATGACCTGATGAGATGTAGGACAGTGGTATCAAACTCAGTCCATGCAGTGGGAAAACAAGACTCGTGGAGCCTACTGATGACCAGTTTTGTACCTTATATTTGTGTAACAACACAGACAAAGGCCAGCTGAGAGGGAAAGGGCTGCTCACAGCAAAGACAAAGAGCTGCACACTGATTCAAATGTTTGACTCCCTCATGCCATCGCTACAAAGTGAGGAATTTTGAAACATTAAAACATAACTCAATAAGGTATCAGTGTGGTGTCATAATAGTTTTTGCAGGGTATTATCTCTGCCACTTGGTTGCCGCCATTTGGTTTGGACCACAGTGTCCGAGTCCAGAATGAGCAATTGAGAGGCAGCAAGAGATGAACTGTCATGGAGCTGAAACCAACATTCTACCATCTCGGGCCACCCTCGGTGTTGGTGGCAGTCTTCCCAACAGACGGTTACAAAGTACCAAAATTCAGGCATTCTGCCTCCTGAGCCCTTGGTTGGCAACAGTGCTGGCAACAGTATAATCCATGCAGGATGATATGATTTTCATCCTGTGGGTACAGTACCACTGACCATATGACAGTACGGCTATGTGACAAATGCATCTACTTGAGACATAATTTCCACAAGCAGATTAATTTATTGTTTTCAATACAGTCTGACTCTGTTACTTTGCCACGTTATTCAACATGTTGAGGCAGAATAGATTTCCTACCATGCTATTTCCCCAAAAAGCCGCTAACCTCATGTCTCATCATGCTTGGAATGCGTCACCACCTATGCAACTTTATCCAGTTATGACACCACTCGCAGCTAACAATGGCCTCTGATGCCACGCTAACCATCTGATGTATGCTAATGTCTTCCAGCACATCCACCTCCACACAGTGCTGCTAAAATCTCATTCAGTTGATTGTCCATAGGATTAAAGTGTAGTTCTCATTTAGCAGTGCAATGTCAAGAAAACGGAAGCTGTTTGGTTTGGAGTGCTTAACAGAAAAGAGAGATCTGCATGTATGTGTATAGCAACAACCTTTCAAAAACACAGCAAGAAATTACACAACTGTTCGGTGAGTGCTACAGCTAGAATGTTTACAGCGTTGGTTAGGCAACAAAAACTTATGTTGCATAGATGTGGGTGACCTAAAGAGGTAACACTCTAATTTGAGTGTTTGATACCCCTGATGTAAGTGAAAGATATGTATGTATGAGCTGAATAAGGCATATCGCCCCCTACTGGCCAGGTAGCCATGGCCCCCGCAGGCCTCTCGGCACTCTTGAATGCCCTGCTGCGCAGTCCAGGAGGACAAAGCCTTGCTGGCGCAGGCAATTGCGTGGATCTCTCGGCCGAGTTCTGCCTAGAGAACAGGGATGGAACAGAGACGTTTAGCTGCTCCTATAGCCTTGCAGAAGGATTAACAGTATGCTACACTCGTTCTCCACCTGTCGCTCGCTGTTGTCCTGCATTAGGAGGCCAATCTGCAGCTCCACGAAGTTCATGTACAGGGACCTGGAGAAGTAGTTTAGTGTGTAGACAGCAGCCAGGTACGGTATAAGACGCCATTGCTGCAGAGACAAGGTGAAAGAGCCAAAAAATCTTAAGGACCTCTCCTGGAAGAAAGGCCACACAAGGTTACACTCCACTGGTGGTGGATGGATCGACCATGCCCACCTGCTGCTGGTACTCCAGCACAGGGATCTCTTCCTCCTCTGTGGGACCAAACTGGCATCTTGTTGCAGAGAAGCGGATGGCCACAGTGATGGCAAGCTTCAAATTGCACAACGCCAAGTAGGTAATGGAGACTCGGCCTGAGGACAGTGCCCCCAGGGAGGCTCCAAAGCGCTTGTTGGGGTCCTGACGAAACAATGGCACCGAAACTGAGATGCATACCCCCAGAATGCCCACCAAACAACCAAAGTGTTGAGGGTTGCAGGACAGTTCACTCAAAATCTACAATCCAGTGTTGGGTAAAGAATTGGTGAACTTGGCAGCTACCAACCTTGAACGGGGTGATGTAGCGGCCTTCTGGGGTCACATCTCCAGTCTTGTTGAGCAAGTTCTCACGAGGGATCCGGACGTTGTGAAAAGCCACAAATCTGCAGCATAGAAAAACAAGAGTGTCCACAAGCTCAGAGTGAAAATCGCTTTTCTGCTCATGGTCCTACTGATGCCACATCCAGAAACAGGAAATAGATCTTACTGACTACAGCATACTCACTTCCTGTCAAACCTGCTGGACACTTACACTTACTCAGCGGGGTACTTTTTATTGTTTAGTTCAAAGTACCTATCTTGGTCATGGGAACTACAGCAGGAACAGGAAAAGGGGCTCAGCTTGCAGGCACATGTATTGGTTTTGATAAGTCTCAGAATAAAACAAACACACTCCCACAGAAAGCTATAGCCCAACAAGAACACTGTGATCTTCCACCTCCCATCTGTGGTTGATTGATGATCCCAGTTACAAGGAGTCCACAATCAGATGCTCACCAGTGTCATCAATGTGGTGGAATGAGTTCCCTATGCCCCTCAGAGCTGCTGAATCCTTCCCAAACCCATCCCTCTGACAGCCATTTCTCTCCTAATCTCTTGAGAGCTACATAAATGACTCCAACACCATCTGCTGTGATTATCTATATATCGGCCGTGAGAGAGAGAGATGTGGACGAGTAACATGGTGGTGTCAGATACTGTGCTCTAATCATCCCGTGTCTTTGTCTAAAGTTCTTCATCTGCTGTTAACGCACTTTGTTCACTCCGAGTTACACCAGTGAAAAGCGTCTACTATGTAAAAAAACTGTAAATATAAATCAGCAGTTTAATCTCTAGCCAGCATGGCAATCTTGAAATGCCTTTGAAGATACTGCCCTCCAGTGGCTTCAAAGTACAAATGTATTGGTGTCCCTGTGGACACAGCTCTGAGCCTTACCCATTGTCAAGGCCATTTTGTCCCAGCTTCTTGCCAATATCTCCAACCATCACCCCAGGCATAGCAAGCAATGTCTTGGGATCCCTCACCTAGGTGTGGGAGAAGGTACAGAAAGCGTGCAGGTAACGGCCCTTCGTAGGACTAGGTACCCCCTTCCCAGACAATGTGTGCTCAAGCATGCAGCTACTTTTATCATCCTCCAATCTGTATCACTGGAGTGAGTAAAAATAGATATGAACTCTTTCAATAAGCCGAGCTATGCTTTTAACCATGCTGCGTCCTCTGAAACACATGGTTTTATCAGCTGCAAAGTAATAAATTGTCCACCCCTTCCCACAGCATTACCTGCACAATAAAGGTATGCAGGCCATGGCAGTGGCCATCAGGTGTGAAGAGCTGAGCAAACACCAGGGCATGGGTGGCCATCTTCCCCAGGTTTCCCACCCAGAACTTTGCTGCTTCAATGTCTGGGGTGTTAATCACAAATTCCTGCACAAACAAACAAACAAAGAAAACTATAACATGGACTTTGTATGTCATTTTATCTTTGCATTTCAAATAAATCTGAAAAGCTACTAGTCTAAGAAAAGACACTGGCTTCTGTTACTTTCCAATCGGATAGGTGGCAGTAGAATGTGGGACTGCCTTAAATCAACTCATAGTGTTTACAGTTCATGTCTGGTGTTCACATGTATTGGTCATGTTGATGGGAAACATTATTAACTTTTTTATTTATTGTGATTTAATGGTTAAAATGGCTTTGGAGTTCCAGTCCCAGGTGTGTTGATATTGTAGATACTTTCAATTATGACACAATGTTTACACATCACACCAACCTGTGTGTCAGGGTCATATTTGGCTGTCGTCCTCATTGCTCTGGTGTTACTGCCATGACTCAGTTCTGTCAGCGCAAAGCATCCGAATATCTGCATGTCCATAGAGAGTCAAAAGAGAAACACACACAGAAAAACATACAAAGTCAGTTGGTACTTTCACCCTACTGCTTCAACATTCCTGGCTGTTTCTACATCAGAGCTGCCCCCCACAAAGGATAACAGTCAATGCTTAAGAGAAGAGAGCGGCAAAGAGTCCACAGGAGCGATGGGAACATAATAATAAACAGCCACTTTGCCACAGACTGGGTCACCCTTGGGTTCCATTTGCACAGGAGGGAGATCATACCTGGGTTCAGAGACAAGTGAAAATGCCTGAACAATTAACCCAGAACCCTGACCGGTGAAAGCGGAGCAGCTATGGTCCATTGTTTTCCTTACCGACATGTCCCTAACATCCTCCACAAAACTCTTGTGTCTCTCAGAGCCCATGCTGGCCACTACGTTGCCGAACATCTGGATGGAGAACAAAGTACCCATTAATGTTTAAATGTCATTATTCTTTGGACACTTTAATCCAAATTGATGTATAACTGATTAGACAAGGTTCAACAACAGAGGACAAGCATTAAACACAGATACAAGAAGATCAGGAGCTCATTCCACCACACTGAGGCAAAACTGAAAACTTACAGGCCATGCACAGACACATTAATCAAATCAAAATAAAAAACCACCATACACAGAAATGGAAAGATGAGAGCTGCATAATTAAAACCAAATCTCCCATGATATCCCAGTACTACCAACTCACCCCAGTGCTGAGGAAGTACTTGGCTCCCACAGCACTGTCATACATGTTCAGGCAGCCACTTAGCACAGCCATCTTCCAGGGGTTCTGCAGGATTGCCTCCATGGATAGGAAGTTGTAGCAGAAGAGCTGCTTGCAGCGGCGAAACGTGAGTTCCCGCTTCTTCTCTAAGGAGAGGTCTTGCCCGGGCTCCCGGGCAAACAGCGGGTCATTCTCAAGAGCAGCAAACACGTGATACTGTGGGCATAGATAAACCTGGTCAACAAGCTGTTGGCAAAACTGCACCACAGACATGACATTAGCACACTGCCTGCTCATGTAACAAACATTTCAATTTTAAAAAATTCGAACATTTACCAGGTTAAAAAATTTCTGAGCAAAACCAACCAGCATTTTCAGTCTAAGCTGGCAGCAAAAGACTAACCAGAAATAACAGTGGGACCACTTTCTTTCAACTCGCTTCCATGGTGTCTCCACTCAGGTATGACAATCCCGAGAGATGATTATGAGTAACAAGACAACGAACACTGAAAACTGATTTATCCCACAGCTAACATTAAAGAGTGTGTAGACATAAATATTTTTCAGTTAAAGTAGCAGAAACAAATGTTAACAAAAATAATACAATAAAAAGTTGCACAAAGCATTTTATTTACAAGTGCAGTAGCCAACATTTTGGTAATGCATATAATACTTGGGTTATTTATAATGAGTGCCCATCACTTGCATTGCTCTTATTTCATTAATTATCTGAACAAACCACAGAAGCTGCAACAATCTGACAATGAAACAGCCTTAATTTCCAGACAATTTTCAATTGTTTCCCTTTGGAATAATCTGACTGGCAGTGACCGGTTCTGTTTCTGAACAAAAAGTAATGAGAAAGACAAAAAAAAAAAAAAAAAAATAGAAAAAAGTTTTCTTTTGTCTGGCGTGATGTGGGAGTTAAACTTGATAGAGTTGCAATACAGTGTGCAGTTTATAGGAGTTAAGAATTGCACATACTTTTATACATTTATTCAGACATTTGACCTGCCAATTTGTCGACCTTTGATTTAGTGTAAATTTGAGAAGTGGACCTCTAAGGTAGACCCATAAAGTTTGTATTTGAGTATGTCTGCTCTAAATTAGTTGAGCAACATGTGTTTTTTTAACCTTTTATTTATTTATTTATGAATACTCTTTTTATTATTATTTATTGTTCTCCTGTCCCGACTATACGTGTTTATGACTATACGTGTTTATGAGGATGCCTGGAAACTAAACTTTTCATGGGGACAACACTGCTATGCTGTGTTGTTCACCCATGACAAATAAATCTTTGAATCCTTGAATCCTTTTATTGATTTGGTGATAAATAAATTTTAAATTTCCCCATGACTAACAAACATCAGACATGTTTATGCAAATAATCAGTTAACAGCACTGAATAGGAAGCTGTGGACATAACGCAGTGCTACATTTTTTCATCTATTACAACTGTTACAGAATATATCCTAAGTAGAGGGATGTCTGTATTATTTAGCTTTTATGGATTGTGACTTTGTGGTACAAATGACTTTGGAGTTACAAACAAATTGAGTTATGGATGGACTTGCAGCTGTGTGTAAATTGAGGAGCCGTGTTCATGTGAAAAGGGAGACAACCATCAGACTGAACAAACTGCATTATGATGGCATTTCTTACCTTGAAGGCCAGTATATCTTCTCCTTCTATAAATGTGGCCATTTCCTGCCAGCTGAAGGAAGCCTTCCTCCTGTATAAATCCAGAGGTCCGCTGGGAAGATCTGGAAGCTTCTGCTTCGTCTCTTCATACCCAACATGCATGCTCGCCATTTGTCTTTAAAACTAAATGCAGTCAATGGCAAAAAATAACCAAACCTGACACTACAAGGTCTCACAGCACCTGCATACACCCCTCTGTGTCAAGGTTCAACAGGAGATGACCATGCCAACAATGGGGGCTCTAACCTCCAGTTTAAGACCCGTCAGTGTAGACGCTTCTGATGAACACAGAGTACCCTATATATGCACACTCAAATAGGCATAAGCAAATAGACACACACGCACACAACTTTTCCCTCCCAGAGATCAAGGTCCAGCAGTTTAACGTCATATCTGCAAGCCTGTAATGTCTATCTACTCTGCTGACACGTACAGTTACGGCTGTAAATGTGAAAAATGTGCAGGCATGTTTGCACAGAAATAATTTAAAACTGACACAGAAAATGGACACATTCTGCAGTCGTATTAACACACAAATCCGGTATGAAAACAATTAATAATTTCACCTTTGAAACAGGAATTAAGTTAAATATATTGCTAGGGATGGAGCTGCCAGGCAAGACAAAGAGAAGAAGGCCTAAGAGGAGATTTATGGATGTGGTGAAGGAGAACATGCAGGTGGTGGGTGCGACGGAGAAACATGCAGGGGACAGGAAGAAGTGGAAACAATTGATCCGCTGTGGCGACCCTTAACGGGAGCAGTCGAAAGAAGAAGAAGAAGTTACAATACGTACCAAAGTACAGTTTGAATGAAGACCTTTGATACCCTGAAGTTTCTGTAGTGAACTACGGGGTAATGACGAAATAATAGTGCGACGGCAGAGGGCAGCGGTCATGCAGAATGACGGAAGAGTTACATATTCGCGGCACTCGATTGGGTCTGTGTGTTATAGTGGTTGTGCGCCATTGGTTGAGCACTGTGACACTTTAGTGTTTCGTCATTACAGTGCGCCACAGCGGTGTTTACTATTCGCGGAGCTCCACGAGACCCAGATGTGTAAATAATGCCGAAACTATTTGAAAAGAGAATCGCGGACGCAGATTGTCTCGTACCGGCAGGGTTTTGGTCCGCGCTCGATGTGTGGATAAAGAAGCCCCATGTGGTGAACAAACGGCTATGTGGTGCTAAAGCGGAGGACGTTATAGATGTGGATTCAGCCGAAGTCGAGCACATAGTGTCACGTTTGGAAGGAGGTGTCCTTGAGCAGGTGGAGGATGTCCTCCTGTTCCTGAACAGCGAAGACGAAGGGGACCCCGGAGCACGGGTGGATGGAGAAGGTCACGCAGAAAGGAGATGGAGCTGTGAAGTTAGAACCATCATTCCTAAAGTGAGCTCTTACGGCTCTCACCTGCATAAAGAGGTTATACTCAAAGGTGAGGTGTGTGAGCTACTCAGCTGTGGTATGGTATCCACTCATGAGATGAACTGTCAGTGAGATTATTAATAGTTATTAATAGTCAACTCGGTGGGATCATTATTCTATGCTGTATTTTTGGACACTTTACTTCAAAGCTACTTGCACTGATTTACCCATTTACATAAACCAAGTAATTTTACAGGAGCAGCGTAAGAAAAGTTTCTTGATCAAGGGTGTTACAACAGGAGCTGGGGTTTGAACATATGACTGCTGAAGCCAGCAGTCTCTGGTTTAACTGTTGTGCCACCTAGTGCTTGATAGAATTATTCTTACCGATGTTCAGTGGGGTCAACATTGGGATCATTAGCAACAGTTCTGTCCCAGCCTGTAGGGTTCATTATTAAACCTCAGGAGAAACATCAGTGGGATCATTAATTGGATATCAGTAGCACTTTCAATGTTAAGTGGGATCATTGGTTTCAGTGTTCTACCAACTGTTAGAGTTCATCTGTGTTGTTCAGAGCAATAAGGTGTTTATCTTCTTTCCTCCAGACATCTTCCGACAGCGTGTTACTTTCTTGCCATTTGAGGAAAGCCCAGAGGGTGACAAGGTTCTCAGGAAAAGTAACATTTACCAGATCCGGCTGAAGGAGCTGAGTACTGACGAATGGTAAGTTTCTGAACTTATGGAAGAAGTTACTAATACTTAAGGTTTGTTCTTAATTCTGATTGATCCATGATCAACCTACACATTTACTGTAGCTAATGTACAGGTTGTGCGTCTCAAATTTCAGTTACACACTGAAAGCCTTTTCCTGGAACTCGAACTAGCAGCCTGTCTAATCTGGCTCTGCAGGTGTATGTCTGTGTCAGCACCGTGGCCGGATTGCTGGTTCTCAGATGGTGTGGTGTACCCTCGGCTCACTTGGCTGGACTCTGAGCTGCTCCCCCGTCTGGTACGCTGGGCCAAGGAAAACCACACCAGTGAGTTCAAAAGCACCCTGTCACTCATCCCTGTGGAGAAGTATGGTCAGCTGTACCAGCATCTGAAGGGCAAGTACAAGGAGATGGTGAAGGTAAGGAGGTCCCCAGCAGGCAAGCAGAAACACAACTGAGTGTTCATAATAAACAAAATAGAGTATTAATCAGTTAGCAGTGATAGAGGAATATCTCACAGATAATTTATTTCTGACACTGTCTGTCTCTCTAAGAGATACTCTGTCTTGTGTCACACACCCCTCCGGTTAACAATGTTTGTTTCCTGTTCAAGGTTTGGCCTGAAGTGACCGATCCTGAAAAGTTTGTCTATGAGGATGTCGCCATTGCTGCGTATCTCCTGGTGGGTGTGAGATGTGGTCACAATCACAGCTGAAGACCCTCATTATTTAAAAAAAAACTGGTGCACCCAGGTCGCACACACACGCGCGTGCACACGCACACACACACACACACACACACACACACACACACACACACACAGCAAACCCAAATAATGGTTTGTGTTGCTCACAGGAATTTATTATTTTTGTGAGGGAGTGTGTCCAGTGACATGCTCCCAGAACCATAGATACACCATCTGAAGATGCCTTGTGTTCCCTGTGCCCTTTCAGGTGTTGTGGGAGGAGGAGCGCACCCAGCAGGGTATGACATCCAGGCAGTCCTTTGTAGACCTCGGCTGTGGCAATGGACTGCTCGTTCACATACTGACCAATGAAGGGGTGCGTTAACCACTCCCAGGCCAGGTGTTGAGGGTTGCTTGGGTTTGAGTGTGTGACCTTGTCATTGGCAAAACACACCAAGCTGGGTCATCTGCAGCCAACCACCTGGTACCTGATCAGTCTCACAGTTTGTTCCAGAGCTATAAATGAAGGATTGCCCTTTCATCATCAGTACAATGAAATCTCACCATGGTACAGCATGGTCCTTTACTGCGGCTGAATCGGGGCTGGGGAGGGGACTCCAGGCATAATACGACAACCAGTCCCCCATTAATTGGCTTTGATCTTTAAGCTGCTCTGCTCTGATGCTGCTCTGTCTTTTGTTTCTGCAGCACCATGGGAAGGGACTTGACGTTCGGAGAAGAAAGATCTGGGACTTGTATGGCCCCCAGACACACCTCGAGGTACGAGCCCTCCCCCGCCCCTCATCCGACCTACTCAGAAATACCCAGAATGTTTGTGAAACACGCAGTGTCCTCATGCTGGGGCTTTGCTCGTCCCTGCACTGCAGTTAGCAGATGTTCACAGCTTTCCTTTTCGCTGAAGAGCGCCTCCCTATCCATTATTTAAAAAGCTGTTCACTGCAGTGGAGGGGATAGTTTGGCACTTCCTGTTTAACAGCTTTCTAATCAGAAATGCAGGGATTGGTGGAACCCTATAAGCACACTCCTATTACTCCAGTGCTGTGATTTCCCTTTATTTTCCTGTTCTTCTCTCTCCTGAATCTTCTCCAGGTAGTTTGTCACCTGCAACATGAAATTGTCTCCTGCAGGGTTTCTTAGCGCAAAATTATCACTACATGATGCTGAGTTATAAATAAAGTAGCCCTGGAGAGAATGTGCATGGGCTGGCAACCTCTTGATTCTGTCTTTTCCCCTTGCGATCAGGAACGCACGATCATGCCAAGCAACGCCTTTCTTTTCCCTGAAACTGACTGGCTCATTGGGAACCACTCGGATGAGCTGACACCCTGGATACCAGTTCTCTGTGCCAGGCATGTACAGCATACTTTAATTAACAGTGTGTTATGCACATAACACTAGGGGGAGCTGCTGAGTTTTTTTTTTTTTTTTTTTTTTTTAAACAAAAGTCATGCTGAAACGTGGCAGTCCCACACATACAGATGCTGCTGTGCGCACAGCTCTGTGCTTTTCATTTGGCGCCCAGCCACCCCCACTCTGCTGGGTGTCTGGTAATTTGTTCCTTAACTCGTGCGCTTCTTTAAAGTGATTTACAGTGTTTAGCCATTTTTAACAATGGTGTTTGTGATCCAGGGTACTAGAGCAGGAGGGCAGGACCTTTAATTGCATGGAGCTTTAACCATTGCACCACCTGCTGCATCTTTCAGGTCATCCTACTCCTGCCGCTACTTTGTGTTACCCTGCTGCTTCTATGACTTTCATGGGAAGTACCAGCGCCGCCGTTGTGCAGTATCCCAATACAGAGAGTACATCGACTTCAATGTGGAGGTTGGCTCTGTGTGTGGCTTTCAAGTAGAGGAGGACTGTCTGAGAATTCCCTCAACAAAGCGGGTATGACGATGAACTGGTACTGAATAAGATGAGCCTTCGCGATCTGAGTTACAGGTGAAAAGACGTTTGTCCAATTCTATGCCCTGCAGGTGTGTCTCATTGGGAGGAGGAGGAGCTATGAGCCGAGCAGTGAAGCCCAGGTGGACACCCAGCGATCCCACTACATTCACAGCAGGCCTGGCTTTTCCACAGTCTCCACCACTGCAGTAATCAATGGTTTCACCCCAGAAGAGGGTGTCCAGGAGATGGGGTCAGCGTCAACCTGGGGGCAGGGCTTCCAGCCCAGAGAGAAGAAGGAGGCAGTCAGGAACTGTGCAAGTGTTCCACGTGACCTTGTAGAGAGCGTGGTCCAGCAGGTGGCATTTGCCCTGCTTACACTGACCCCCGCAGACACCAGCAAAGGGGACACATGGAACCAAGGAGGTGAGATGTTATTTAGTCAAGTCCCCTTAACCACTTCCTGATCCAGCTCCTCTAGACCAGGATTTGACTGACTGATGAAGTCTGGCTCCTCCTGATACAGATTGTGCCTACCAAGCCACCATCAGTGTCAAGAGATTTCCATGTTGTGAAGTGCTCTGTCAGAAATGTTAAATGGAGGAAAAACACATTGCAATTATGAATAATTCACACAGTTTTGTATTATTCACAATTGTTTCTGTAGAGTGGGAAGTGGTGAAGCACATTTGGGTTGTCTGGATGTTTGTTGAAGAAGACCGCACACTGCACACCACCTGGGCCCTTTGCAGCTGACATTCAGTGATAAAGTGTTGCCCTTGGACATCAGGGTGATCCCATTTGGCTCGTGGGAGTCAGTCAGGCAGAGAGCACAGGCTTGTTGCAGCCAGTGCCATTAGTTGGAGCAGCACTGGATAGAGCGATGAGAGGGAGCAAGGGATTGGTGGACAGGCGTGCTTGTCATCAGTGGGAGACTTTGTATATTTATTCTGGTTTTTGTGTGTGTGTGTGTGTGTGTGTGTGTGTGTGTGTGTGTGTGTTGGGGCAACAGGTAGTAGTGTCTGCCTTCAGGACCCAGGTTCTAATCCCACCTTCTACTGAAGTAATCTTGATCAAGATACTTACCCTGAATTAATACAGCGTAAAGTACAGTAAAATTTTATTTGTAAAAAGGGGTAAATCAGAGTAAATAATTTAACAAGTAATTTGGGGACAAGCATCAGCTGAATGAATAAATGTAAATGTGAGTATTCCCTGACACTGGATATCAGTCTGTAAACATCTCTAAGTCGCACATCCTTCAGATCATCATCATATTTCTCAATATTGTCAAGAATAAAAGATAGAAGTGAGACTGACACTGAACCCCTGTGGGCTGTGATTGAACGGAGCCCAGTGGGCACCCAGCAGCTTTTTAACAAGCAACATGAAGAGTTGCGTTTAATCAGCTGCTGCTGCGTGTTGAACATCTCGCTGTGGTAGCGAAAGATTCACCCACACACCTTGGCATGCAAACTCAGCTTCTCGTTGCTATGGAAACAAGTTGATGTGGGGGGGGGGGGCAAAGTTCTCTTCCTCTTAGGGCAATGTGGTCAGGTGGCAAGAGAAGGAAGGGTCACTGCAGGGGTCTCCATGTTGGGAGGGTGCAGTTTCCTATCCTGAGCTTGAACGGATGGTAGTTTTACCTCACCTACTTTTCAGATTTTTCATATGAACGGCAAACAAAATCATCCTGAAATCCTCAGTCCACTGTTAAAAGAAAATCCGAGTGCTAAGACACTGCTGTACCCCTCTTGGCCCTTCTGAACCTACACCTTGTTTAAAATAGAAACCAAGCTGCTAATTAATTAGGTTGGTGCTGGCAGGCTGGTTGAATGGGACACGGCAAGACTTGCACTGACCAAAACCCAGTTGTATCCACAGGGACAGCCCAGAGCTGTGATATGAACCTGCTCACAACTACACATCCACACAGCTCAGCGAGCACTGAAAGTTGAGTCTCAAATCAGGACCTCAGCCCAGAGGATGTGGTAATTAACTGTGAGAAGAATTTAATTGTGTCCTCAGAATCTGTGAAAAAGGAGGAGAAAATCCCATCACTGCTGACAAAAGGAGAATGTGAATGACGCATTGAGTTCCTGTGTGTGAAAAACTGTGTGAACATAGACCTCTGTGAGACCGAAGACGGTAAACACACATCTGTGTAAGAATAGTGGGTCGGACCACACCTGATTGAGATCATAGCGCCCACGCCTGTATGAGTGACCTCATAGTAGGTGAACACAGTATAGTAGTGACCTGAGGTGGTTCTGTCACACTCAGGTAGCCTGGTGGTCAAGGAAGTGGCTGAGCTGCTGGACAAAGAAACCCTGCAGACCCTGAAGAAGGAGTGTGGAGGCCTGCAGACACTGCTGAAGAACAAGCACCAGGTGTTTAGAGGTACACAAGTAGAGTTTGACTAGTTAAATTTGGAACTGCACAGTGGGGATGGGGAATGCATGGATCATTTCCTGTTTGTTTCCAAACCAACATTTCTGTAGCGCTTGCTAACATCTGGTGAGACAGAAACATCTGGCTTTCAAGAAGCAAAAAGCTCTTATGCTAGTCCCATACTTCCTTGTTTGTTTCTACTTTTCTTCATGATAGATTGTATCCAAACCAGTTTTTTTCCCCATTAAAAATGTTCTTAATGGCCACATTCTTTCGGTGACCTGCGACCCCCACTGTTGTTTTTCTCTGCAGTGTTTATTCTTAGACTCATGCAATGACCAAGTATGGATTTTCTCATTCTGTCTGCAGCAGGGCTTCGCTTTTTATTACGAAAGGGTTGGAACATGAGTAATGTGTGTGTGTGTGTGTGTGTGTGTGTGTGTGTGTGTGTTTCAGCTCGAACAGCCAGATCAGTGTTCACTTTATAAATGTTTCCTTCTGAGTTGAAAGTTGAGATCTGCTCTGAATGGCCCCAGTAAGGGCCAGCGGGAGGCGCTGTTTGAAATGTTGAGTTGGCCTATAGTTTAGCTCAGGCTCATCATGGCTGATACTTGTCACTCTGTCTCCCGCAGTGGAGAGTGGAAGGGTGACCCTGCGTGACTGGAGGACTCCCAAGCCAGGACCCCAAACAACACCCCCAGAGGCTCGGAAGACTCGACCCTGCTGGTTTCATGACCACCACCCTCAGGGGTGTCCTCTGGAGGCCAAGAGCTGCGCCTTTGCCCATGGGGCCTCGGACCTCCGGCCAGCCAGCAGACCCAGCTGGAGACACCCACATGCACACCCACATGCACACCCACACACAGAGGCAGTAAGATAGCTGCAATTCCACCATTTCTGGTCTGATCAGCTGCAAACTCACCAGTATAAATGCACTACTGTAGGCTCTGCTCATTTTCTGCTCTCAATGTACCAAAAATATATTAAATTGCAAGAAAATGAGTGTGATGAGTGTCTCATTGTACTGAAGGGTTCAGATGTTTGTTTTTCATAAAAAATGCTCTTCATTGACATCGAGGCTCTGCTGTTTCTATAATCAAAACCCCAACACTTTTGAATTGCAAAGAGGAGGGCAAGCAGCAGACGCTACATGCTGAGATATGTTTGCCACTGCTAAGAGAGGTTAGATGTGTTGATAGCTGCATTCTGGCATCTGTGGAATGAATCCTGCACTCATCTTTCTGGGACAGAAACAACACAGCAGTTCTGGGAACTCTGGGAAATGTCAGTGTGTTTTTGACTGCGGCCTCGTGGGGAGTGTGAAGCCGACTGCGTTGATCGCCAAGGTGTGCTCCTGTTGTGCACGCACAGCCGCTTGATTCAGCGCAGCATCAAACACCACTGAGGAAGCTCCCACCACCCACCTGACCCCTACAGGGGGTGCTGCCAATTAAAGAACCCCCGTATGGCAACATGAAAAGGGTTAAGAGCAAAAGAGCAGAGCAACACCTTTCATCCAAATGTTACTGGCATGAATAATTTGCAAGGGCCTTGGTGGGGCACTGTCCTGGGAGACCAGCCATCACTGTCCAGCATCACAAATGCCACAGTACTAGGACTGCAGGAGGACACCAGGGGCCACCCATAATCACAGTGGTCAACAAGTTGACACTGTGACAAAGATGATCCTGGTCTCCCAAACCCCACAAATCATCAGCAAAATTTTGCCCATTGGTGGGGATGAACAGCACAGTGACTGTTGGTCTGTGTGTGACGGTGACCCTGGTGATATTGTGACACTGAGGTGACATTCAGCTCGCAGCATGTACAGCCAGCAGGGGCAGTAGAAATTAGAGGCACCTAAAGTTTGCTGGTTTGAGCCTCACCTACAGTTCCCACTTAGCAGAGACATACCCCAAATTACTCCAGTAAGAGTAGGCAGCTGTAAAAATATTCAAACATTGTCCATACTCATAACAGCAGCCAAGATGGTTCTGTTGAGTTGGGCGGAAACACCCACCTCCACCTGCCGCACCATTAAACTCAAATATGTTCCTACATACTGCAGTGTGTACTTCGGTTTGAGCCTGTTTGTCTGAGAAAGACAGTCCTGGTTATATAGGCAAACCTGCAGCAGTGGTACAAAGCTTCTGCCACGGTAATGTGCTGGTCAGAAAAACATCCCAGTGAGGGATTGTATCCAAGTTCCTCAGGCTAGGATTGACAGAACTGTTGGAAAGGATGGCTGCAGGATGAGATGTGGGTCAGGGATAAGTAAGAGCCAGGGAGGTGAGTGTCTCTGCTGAGACCACAAATGCATTTCTGACCATCCAGCTTCTTCAGTATGACCTCAACAGATGATGAAACTTTGGTGGGAAACCAGGAACAGTCAAGAAGCTCCACCTGGAATCAGGCTGGCCGCTGCATGGGTAAACAGTGATGCCCGCCAGCTTTTTTATTTTATCTTGCTTATCGTATTAAAAAAGAAAACTTTCAGTAAAACACTTTACAACACACTGCTGCTGTGAGGTCCTCACACGGTCCCAACATGGTCAGTACATTGCAGAGTAAAACATTAAGTGCTCCCAGCAGAGACCATCAACTTCTCCCACGCCCTAATCTGATTTAAGAGTGGAGGATTATGCGATTCACAGTGGACACATGCCACGGAGTTTAAACGCTAGAAAATGTTTTTAACTGCGCCATCCTTCAGTAAGACCCAACTGAGCCTGAAAGGGGCCGAGTCTGTGGAGTCGATCACATAAACTCACAGTTCCGGGTCCACAAAGTGCATCAACAGCAAACAAAGAGCTTTAGGCACAGACACAGGATGATTGGCTCATAGTAGGTGAACACAGTATAGTTGTGTTCCATGTTGCTGGTTCACATCCCTCAAGTACCTGCCTACAGAAGTGACATTTAAACAGCAAATACATAGATAATGACAGCAGATGATATTGGACTTATTTATGTAGCTGTCAGAAGGTCAGAAGAGCTCTCAGAAAGAAAGGTTTAGGATTCAGACCCCTAAGGCACACAAGGAACTCACAACATCACACTGGGGACAAAACTAAGAACCTACAGGCTTCTAAAAACCAGAGGGCTGTAGGGAGTGCAGCTGTAACTGCAAATGTCAGTGTTGTGTAACACATCCTGTACTGTACACAGATATACTTACAGTTGGCTGACACACTCACAGCTGGCGAGTCTCCCTGTCGTGTGGACATTCTGTCTGCTGGGAAACGATCCAGTGAGTGAACTGAACAGCCTCTGTCTCTGAGGTGCTTCCTTACTTCAATCAGGTGCTCAAACCAACAGTGGGTGCTTCACAGTATTTGGTATTATTTATGATTGTATACAATATGGCTTTCATCAGAACGATCAGAGGTTGGGTAGACAGCCAAAAGCAGAGTTCAGTTAAAATAATCCATCTACAAATGTGTCAAAGTAAGCAAGTACTAAAGGTACTTTGTTAGCTGTTAACAGTTATATTTAGTTTTAACTCATCTTTACAGCAAATATGCTGTGCAAGCCACAAAATATAAGATAACTATCCCACAGTAGTTTTTGTTTTAAGAGTGCATGGAGTTGAAGCACGCCAACATCTGCTCAAAGCAAAGATGATGGCACATACATATGTGAAGCGCGGCTGGATGTGTGATCAGCATAGCTTTTAGGTTACACAAAGTAAAAATTGAACGTATTTTCAACATGAGGCAGGGGATGATTTACACCCGATTCCTGGAGGGGATCACTGGACAGGGTCGAGCGCAGGAGCCTGGGAAGGAGACTGTGGCTCTGAAGGCCTGTAATTGTGGCTTGTGGTTAAAACCCAAAGCGGGCGGGAAAGACGCCACACTTTGTTTACACCGATCAGGCGGTGGCATAGTAGGACACAGGACCAAGAGTCTCTGTGTCCCTGTGCTTTATTTACTGTACCATTTGTCTGGTGTGGGGCAGGACAAAGGTGAGAGGACAAAAAAAATGGGACACGGTCCCTTTAAATATTAACATGAAAGCAAATACACACTCAGGCAAAAAACCAGGCAATTCGAAGAGAGGAAAAATAGACAGTTCAGCCCCAAACTCCCTGCCAGCACCCTCCTCGATCAGCTGACCACCATTAGTCATTTTTAACCTGTTAAAAAGAGGTGGACACTATGGAGCTGTCATTCAAAGTAATTTCAACCTAATAGGTCACAGTAAGGTCAGTGTTAGTATCTTGAGGGCAGTACCTTTTGAGTGCAAGGTGGCAGTTCTAACCACTGCACCCCCTTGCTGCCCAAAGGGCTGTGATCTCCTCATATACCGATGGACAGGGCAAGACTGTGAGTCAGCAGGACCACATGGCACAGGGGCTATGCACAAATACATACTGTCGTCTTCCTGAAACATGATCAACCTCCGTGTTCCTTCGCTCCTCACAGTTCATCTTGCCGCCCCCATCAGCCACCCACCACCCACTCATCACGTTTTTGTTGGTGAGTAGCTGCCCACGTTGTCACAGCGACAGAGCTGCACTCAGCACATGTGTCCGTGGCCCTGGCACCCAGGTAAGCACATTAAGGAGGCGTGTGGCTCCAGAGCAGCTGCAGCACAAGAGCTTTTAACAGTGGCAAGCAAAGTGAGCCAAGTGCCTAATGGGCTCCCATCTAGTTAGTCATCATCTGCTGCAATGGCCCCGGAGGTGCTGAGTTGTGGGGGTCACATGAGGGACTGAGGGTGGACACTGAACCTGGGCGAATCTAGGGTCCGTATGTTTCACCAGATTTTTATATAAATCCTGCACTTATGGAAAACATTGTAATTTACTGGTGCAACATTGAAATGCATGTGATTGTAGAAATGAATAGCTGATAAATTCATTCACTTTTTAACACAAAGTTTTACACTCTGCTGCTTACACTGATTTACCCTAATTTCCACATCTGTACAGCAGTGTCACAGAAACACACAGTCTGGGTTTGAAAGCTGCCGGTCACACATGTGGGCAAACTGGTGACATAAAGGGTTTATGGTCACGGTGAGACAACTGAACATTTCTTGAAGTAAAGGGAGACTGTAACTAAAACAGTCTGGTCAGTGAGATGCAGTTAGTAAGATGCGGTCTGTGACAAGCAGTCAGTGTTATGTGTTTGCAGGTATTTTTTTCACCAAATGATGAACTGGGCCTCAACTATAGGAGGAATTTCTCTGGGAGGATGAAAATGTGTGGAAATGCCTCCTGTCTGCAGTTTGTTCACAGCACACACCTGTCCTAGGTTACGAACAGAGGAAATTACAGCTGACAGGTGATTTGCTGTTTCATCAGGTGTCAGCAGCCTCTACAGAGTCTTTTATCTCCTCTGACCACTGACCTCCTGTGATGGCAGCCTGAGACTCACTTTGGCCTTGTTGGTAGAGGCACATCTCTGTAAGTTGTGTCACATCTCACCTGGTTGGTTCATTAGGGTGACTCTCCCCCCATGACCCCAGAAGAAAGAATTTCACATACCTCCTAGAGTTCTGCTCTTCTTTCATGGTGGATGTGCATGTGTGGAGGGGCTTTGCTCAGGTTCATCATCTTCAGCTGTCCAGTTTGTTTAAAAGACAGGAACCCGGAGGTGTTTCTGAAGTTAAGATACCAACATTCCCGTTGTGGTTTCTACTGTCCTCCAGCAGCAGGAAGCAGCAAATTGTCTTACCGGTTAATTAAAATTTAATGCACCCCCTCACTGCATGATCACCATTACGTAAGGCTGGGTAATAGCAGATGCTTTCAGGAAAAAGTGATGCTGCCCATCGGCAGCTCTACAGGAAAGAGAGTCTGGTACTGATACGTTTGCCTCTTGTAGAACAAGGCCTTCAGCACTGACACATCCATGGCTGCAAGTGGTCAACAGACCCTCAACTGCAACTCCGGTTGGTGCCTCTGTGTTCCTAGTGAGTGATTTAACATTCCGTTTGGAACTCGCTAGACCGTGAAACACTGTACCTGTTTGCCCTCTTGCTGTATTTATCTGTACCTGTGTCTACTGCCAACTTAAATAAATGAATAAATAAGATTATACAAAAACAAACAAATAAATGTGTCACTGAAGGAAAAAAGCACTCATGTGAGGTGGAGTAAAAATGTAAACTTTCTGGTCATTCATAGGAAGTTAGTCTGAATTCCATCGTGACACAGACAGACAGACAGACAGACACACACACACACACAAACAATTGTGGGCAATCCCATCAGTGTCCAAAGTAAATAAATACATCTGAAAGCAGAACACTGGGCTCAATGCCTCCCCCCCCACCACACACACACACACACACACACACACACACACGCACACACACCTTGGCAACCCTGCTGGGCCTTCATTAGTCAAATCCCAGCTCCCCATCATCTCTAATGACACTCTCATCACAGGGCAACAATAAGCTTTTTCCTGCCACCATTAACAGGTGGAAACTGTGACTCAGTAGGGTGAAAACCCACAACTCTACATACTGTTGGTACCAACCTGCCCAGCCCCAGGGAGGGTTTATGTGCAGCTTGGCATTTGGGCGTGTGGAAGGAATCATGGGAAACCCTGCTTTGGGAAACGGTTTCCTTCATGATTCCTGCAAAGACTGTATCTGTGGGAGAAATGGGCCACTTCTTGCCATGGTCCTCAGAGACCCAAAGGCTGATAACCACATTCCCATTAGGCAATCGAGCTCTACCATCAGACAAAATGTGGTGGACTACCCTATGTGCCCCTACCAGCTGAACACTCTATGTCTTCTCATGAGCAAATACAAGCACATACAAGGCTCAAGACATCATCTGCTGTGCTCACGGTCATGAAGGATACATGTTGACATAACCCCGGTCTCAGCCAGTTCTCCATGGGTGACTCAGCGCGGTGCCAGCAGCCAGCACTTGGCGACAGAGACGTACTCTCCACACTCTATGCTGCTGTTGTCACTGATGGACCTCCTTGGTTACAGAGGAGTGCCCTTGGACAGGTGGCTAATGGCCAGGCCTTTTCCCAGCAAACCTCTGTCTTCTGACCTCATAGCCTGGCCCATTGGGTTTGACAGTCCTGGCACTGGGAGATGTCAGTCGGCCAACATGCTGCTCCCAGCATACTGTCCCCAGATGACCACATTGCAACTCCTGCACAAAGTTCCCACAATTCCCTCCTCTCACTCCTGGTCTTTTCTATAAAAGTCTTTAACTGGGCATTACTGGCTGCCCCTAGGGTCGAGTGATGTAGCAAAAAAAACAATATCCTCACTTTGCTCGACATCTGTACTGCCAAAAGCAAACCCAAAGCATCTCCATATTAATGTGTTAATTTATTTTAGGAACTAAATTGTGTTCCTGCTCTGTTTTCTACCACTTCCATGTTGCTACTTGGTCACCTGCCCAGGTTATCAGAAAATATTTGATCTCAGTAATGCAGTACATGGAACATGAATAATACAGCATAATTTTATATCACCCAAAAAATTATAATGAACATATCCTCAGTATTGAATGCATTGCTGAGGCCTAGCCACACCTGGTGCTCATTTCCTGAAAAGATTCTTCTACAATATTTGAAGGAAAATATTAGACCAAACCGCCACTGACACCACCCTGTTCATCATAAAAAGTAGGTATAAAACCGCAAAAGCCTTGACAGTTCCCAGCATCCCAACACTACATCCAGTCCCCTGTCCAATCCTCCCAAATTGGTGTGTAGCCCTGACGGCCAGTGTGAACCCAAACACTGATCTTGGCTCTCCCTTCATTTGTCACTCCTGCCTCCCATCTCATGGTTTTTCCTGCTCTGTTTGAGCTTCTCTGAATGGGCTGTGTTCACTCGCTCATCCCCAGTATGTGCAAAAACACCCCAGGACATCATCCAGCGTCTCAGCAATACCTGGCAACCCACAAATCAAAAGCAGTCTTTCCAGTTGTACATGTTAAGTTCATTAGTAATGAATACTTTTATCGTCTATTCACCGCATCAGAAATGCGTAGATCATCTGTACAAAAATACACTTAAGGACTGCAGCAATGTGTAAAAGTGAGAACTGGATTTATGTCTTTCACAGGACAAGAAGTGGGGAGGCAACTGTATGTCCACAACACTGAAGGAAATGTCTCACCTCTGGCCAACCATAAGAGCTCCACCATTCTGCTTTGTTACACTAATTACCCTGTTTACACTGTTTACAGGGACCACAGTCTGTCACAGTGAGTTGCAAACGTGATACCTTTACTGTGTGGAGAATGTACTACATTTACACCACTACTGGAGAGAGGCTAAAACTATAAAACGGCCACTGCTTTAATTTATCAGCAATGAGCAGAGTGACTAGAAGATGGAGCTGCTCCATTTTTAGCACCAATTCATACATCACAGTTTCCATAACGACTCTGACTGGAGCTATTTCAGAGTTCGGCCTGACGGGCCATGTGTCACAGTGTCACAGCAACGTCCCCTTCCCTCCTTACAGTTTCTGCTCCGCAGTGCTGGGTAGGTTTGTATTTTACCAGAGTACAGTTTTACACCACCCTGGAGACACTGTTGAATACGCCTGTTCAGAAGCATTACCTGTGGAGAGATGATGCTGCCTGTAGCCCTCAGCTTCTTGCATGTTATAATTATTATTACTGACCAGTATTTTCTGGTATTAATTTTCTCCATAATGACTTTTTCCATTGTTAAGTTTGTACATTAAATTACTTTCTTAAATTTATCCTTTTATACAGCAGGGCAATTTTTAATTTGTTAGTTATGGCTAAATATCATGCTCAAGTGTACTATAGTAAGAGTTGGGATTTGAACACAGGTGCTTCTCTTTGTAAGGCAACTGCTGTAACCACAGCACCATTAACTAAAAATGGAAATTTCAACCAGAAGGCTGCAGGTTTAAATTCCTTTTGACACAACAAACGTGTGGCCATGAGATCTGCTCAACATATACATCTATTTGCTCTTTGTTTCTTGCCTTCTTGGTGTTTGGTTGTTTGTTTGTTTTACTCGTTGTAAATTTTTCTGCACAGTCTCCTATCCTATTGAATCAGAGCACATTTCACTAAATGGTATATTCAGTAACCATGTACTATTTTTTTTTTTACTTTTGCTTCTCTGTGTCACTCATCCTCACACATTGTCCCCACAGTGGAACATTTCATTGGCCCATAGTACTATGTGATAGCACCCTGCCCTGAGAGACACGTGTTGGTACATGCAGAGGAGCTACTGTGGTCGAACCAGCAGCCGTGGTGCAACAGAACCTCATGTCCTCCTGCTGTTAAAGGAGGGTGACAATGACAGATACAGTAACAGTACGGATCCTGGCAGAACCGTGACAAGAGAAACAGCCGACCCACCAGCACCCAGCTCTACCCCTATAAATAATGCATCAACATCCCTTATGACCAAGTGACTGCCACCTCAGGAGCCAGTTTAAAGCAGAAAGCTGGAGACAAACATTGTTCAGGACCTCACCTCTGTACTGCTGCAAATAAACCTATCCTCATTCCCCTGCTGCTGGCCTCCTCTGCCTGAGAATAAAGGCAGTCAAAGTAGAAGAGCACAATGGGGGTGGGGGGTTTACACCCCACAGTGACAGTTTGAGGCAGGAGAGGACAGCAGCACTCATGTCCCAAAAGTCGCACAAACTGAGAACATCCTGTTGCCCGGACCTGTTAGCGAATAAACACTGAGGTGCCGTTCTCCTGGGGGAGGGTGTTGAAAAGAGAGCCAATGGGGCAGAAGCCCCATCATCAGGAATACGCAGGAAACAAAGATGCAGCAGCAAAATAAATAAATCAACAAAAAGATGCCTTCCAAAGTGAAGACACCTCTGTTGGGGGTCTTTAGATGGCACAGTTTCAGCCAGGTCTCTGATGTCCTGCCCACACAGCATCCAGATGAAAAGGGCGCCTCAGTGGAACCTGTGTGAGATGAACAGAGTCAAAGGGTGTCGTACAGGACACAGCCCCCCAAGAACACATGAAAATGAGCTTCTGAAAAACTCAAACATTGCCTTTTGTCTCCTGTCTCAGCTGTGTAACATGGAGAAAAATGTTCCTCTGCCCAAACACCCGCATCCTCCTGCACTACCTCATGATAGACAGCGAAACAGGTGCCTCCATGGGGATGCTCCCATCATTGTTGTTTTGTTATTTCTTTGTTTTTCTTTTTGTTTTGATGCCTTTTTCAATAAGGCAACTTACAGTATAGAGCCAGCATTGGTCAGGCAACACAATGCAACATAACAGTTAACTGACCGCGGTGGGATCAGATGCTGTACTCTACTGTACTTCAGCCAAATCAGCATAGAAATAAACCATACAGAGGTGTTTTGGCCAAACAAATAGTGCAAATAATACAAGCAGGCAATTGCTAATGAGTTACACTGGAGTAGTCCATCTGGCAACTGAGGAGTGGACAACAACAACCTTCCAGTGCAAAGTAGTGGAGAAAAAACCACAGCAGGTCCAGGCATCACTGGCATGTGGTCAATATGGTCACCCACACAGGTGCCAGTAAGACACCTCTCCACACACATGTCCCCTGCCACATATAGCTGGACACTTGAGAGAGAAAGGGGGGAAGAGAAAGGGGATGTGCAGAGTGTGGAAATGGGAAAAAGTGCTCACCGTAGAAAGGTCAGACTGAACACCATATCCTGCACTGGAAAAAGACCTGTTTCTACTCGGAGGAGATTTAACCCCCACCCCTCCCTTACCTGATTCCTGTCCCTCTGCCAAGATGGGTAAAATAAAGCAAAGCCCCTCCCTCGGTTACATAAGCTGTGTTATTACATAACATAGTTCTATATCGTTTAAATTATGCATTTAAATGTTATTATTTATTTATCCGAGTCTGTTGTCCATGGTGACTTACAGTGTACGGGCTGTACACTGAGCTACTTGCACTGCTTAGGGGTAATTTTACAGTTTGAAGTGAGAGTAACTAAAGTGATCAACAGGAGCTACAGCAGCATGGTGATTCAAACTCAAGACTTTTGACAGCTACAAGGTGATGGCTGTAACCACCTGCACCTGCCACATGAAGAGGAGGTTACCTGTGTGCTTGGTGGAAACACAGGGAAGGGACCAGTGTGCTTCAGTAAGAATTCCTGAAATTGCCAGGCGTTGGCAGGAACACAGCATACACTCATTAGGAGCTCCCACCTTTCATATGCGCTCTTCCTGGAGTCGACTCACCTGTGAGTCACCTGTCCCGAGGGGTCAACTTGTTGGCAACTTTACCTGAACAGATGCTCTAACGCAGTTTCTACACATCATATGAAGCGTGGATTTGTGTCTGTAGGTGCAGGGCCTCTGTGGGACCTGGCTGCTGAGAGGTGGCATTCACCAGAACACCAGTGGTGTTCACACTCATCACACTCTTGTTACAAACCTAAATAAAACTGCAGATTCTCATGAATCTTGTCAGTGCCCATCCTCCCTGATAATATGTTGAGAAAACTGCATGCACCCCATGTACCTGACTGTACAATATTTATACAGGAGCAGCAACTCGAATGATGGTGCCAGAGATAGGACCCCCTGAGATGCAGCCCTCCAAAGATGCCAGCTGGATGAGAAAAAGACCCCCAGGGGAGAGGTGGCTGTCACTGGGTGACATATCGGGGGCCATATAGGACACACTGCATGTGGGAATGCCATGTTGTGTGCAAACACCCCCCTTTGGGAGGTGGAAGTGTGCATATATTAATAAACACACCCTGGGGGAAAGTATGCATGCATTAATATACAGCTCCCCCTCCATAAGCACCTCAAAAGTACATAAAGTTTAGAAACAAAAACCATTTCATTATGTGTTAGCAGCAGCTGGCGTCAGAGTCAGGTAAAAGCTGAATGTTTTACAGTTTTACAGTACAGCCACAGCTGGGTCTGCAGACAGTAGGACCTGTTTACCTCCCCAGCAAACAGGCCGTATCGTAGTACGGCCCCCTTCTGCACAATGTGTTTACACTCCATTGCCCCTGGCTGCAGTGGAACCTTCCAAAATTTTCTTCAACTACCTGTGTGTCAGGAGCCAAACATTTATCACATTCACTGCATATTAAAGTAAGGAAACTGAAGTTTTACCATGTGATGTAAAGAGAAAAGGGAATTACTGTGCTAGCTGAACAGGTAACTAAAGAGTTTTTTGGTGTCCTTCTACAGCATGTACAAACAGACCTATTTATTTTGATTAAATCTGAAAGTGTGCTATAAAAAAACCAAGGAAATAAATACATCTGCTTAATGGCAGGAGAACTGGAGGATTTCTAACAAAGTGGAGTTTCTGTGGGAATCAAAGGGCGCTAACTGGGTTATAGGACCACATGGAGTCATGACCAAACCAAGGGGGAAAGAGAAAATAGAGTAAAACAGGGGGGTAAATAGAGTAAATAATGGAACCAGATTGAAACGTGGAAGAGCAAAATCAAAGAAGGAAAAAGAGTGAAACATGGGGAGAAACAGAATTAAAAAGAATGAAAAGAAGAAAAAGTAGAATAGAGTGATCCACGGGGCTAAACAGAGTAAAAGAAAGAAACACTGAAATACAGGAAGAAGGAGAACGAAAAAAAGTGAAACAGGGGTTAAAAAAAGTAAAACAAAGTGAAAGACCGAGGGAAATAAAGTAAAATGGAGTAAAGCAGAATGAAAGGAGGGCAAGGTGCTCGCCGAGCGACCGGGGTGACAATAAACAAAGACCCCGGGGTTCTTCCTTCTCATCTTCCTTCTCCACAGGTGAACAGGTGAGCAGCGGCGGACAGAGAGTCGCCCCCCAGAGTGCGCCCCCGCTCACATTTCATTCGGAAACATTGCTTCAAAGTGCAGAACAGCTTATTGTCGGAATGTCTTTCTTCTGCTTCGCTGCAGCTGCTTAGTGAAACCTGGGAGAGCGCAGACTCCTCGCAGGGACGGGGGTGGGCGCACAGTCCAGCTCGAACCCAGGGCTCGCAGTGGCGCTGTGCGCATGACCGACGCGTCCCCGCTGGCGCCCCAGCCGGCCAGACAGGTGAGACGAGCCGCGCCCCCTCCGTTCAGCACGCCGGACAGCGGCGTCGCGGGGCTCCGCAGGGCTCCGCAGGGCTCCGCGGGACTCGACCATGCGCCGCTGACGCCCGACGGCCACGCAATGGACCCGGCGGAGGGCGTGCTGGCCGTGGTCGTGGCCGCGCTAGCGCTCGTGTCGCTGCTGTCGAACGCGCTCGTCCTGCTGTGCGTCGCTCGCAGCGCCGAGATCCGCCGCCAGGCGCCGGGCGTTCTGACGGCCAACCTGTCCGTGTGCAACGCGCTCACGGCTGCGCTCAACATGCCGGTGACACTGCTGGGCATCGTGGCGGGACACCAGCCCGTGGGTGACCGGCTGTGCCGGGCACTCGGCTTCCTGGAGACGCTGCTGAGCGCGAACGCCATGCTGAGCGTGGCGGCGCTCGGCGTGGACCGCTGGGTGGCCGTGGTGTTCCCGCTCAGCTACGCGAGCAAGATGCGCCCCCGCGACGCCGCGCTCATGCTCGCCTTCGCTTGGTGCCACTCGCTCGCCTTCTCCGCCGCTCCGCCGCTGCTGTCGTGGGCCGACTACCACGGTGCGTACGCGTCCTGCACGCTGCGCCCCCCGAACGCCGGGGCGACGCGGGCCGCCTTCGCCGCGTTCTGCGTGGCCTTCCACGCGTGCACGTTCGCGCTAGCGCTGCTGGCGCTGTGCTTCGCCTACGTGAAGGTGCTGAGGGTGGCGCGGCTGCACTGTCGGCGGATCGACGTGATCACCATGCAGACGCTGCTGCTACTCGTGGACATCCAACCCAGGTAGAACCGCCACCATTGTCACCACGGCCAGAACTGTCGTCACCAGCACCGTCATCATAATAACCATTATCGCCATCATCATCACCACCATCACCATAACCACATCACTACGTCACTGTTATCATCACTATCATCACTACACCCAACATCATCCCTACTACTATTATTATTATTATTATTATTATTATTATTATTATTATTATTATTATTGTTGTTGTTGTTGTTGTTGTTGTTGTTGTTGTTGTTGTTGATGATGATGATGATGATGATGATGATGATGATGATGATGATGTGTAGCTGGCAAGATGTACAGCTTGAGCTTTTTACTCTGTTTTACCCTTCTTATACATCAGGCTTCATTTTTACTACATCAGCGAGCTGGGATTCAAACCCAGGACCTTCTGTTTTTAGATGAAAGACTGACAGCTGCACCAAGTCACTTAATGCCATAAAGTGTGTTTTAGGCAGTTCGGGGAGGGATAGATTAATCCGCTGAATGTTGCAAAGTTGTGCGCTTTTTACACACTGTTTAGCGTGTGTACTGAAACCTGTCCTCTGTCTGTGTGTGTGTGTGTGTGTGTGTGTGTGTGTGTGTGTGTGTGGCATGTGCGCGCCATCCAGCGTAAAGCGCCGGTGTCTCGTAGAGCAGAAGAGGAGGAGGAGGCGTGCGACGAGGAAAATCAGCATCTTCATCGGCTCCTTTGTGCTCTGCTTCGGCCCCTACGTGGCGACCAGGTGAGCGCCTGCCCATCCCCTTGGTGTCACAGTGTAGCGATAGAGTTTAAGTGCCGGTGGATAAACTGCAGGATTTATACAAAGTTTTATCTCAGAGCTAAGTATGAGGACCACATTTTGCTGATTAAAGTACCAGAGCGAAATGGAGTCTGACGCATTTTTACTGCGCCGAGGAACCCAACAGGGACTTTGTCACCAAACATTGTGAACCTTGCAGTTTACACTGATTTACCCATGTAGGCAGCAGGGTAATTTGTACTCTGTTGAGGATAAGAAGCTCAGTCATGGATGTACAGCTGGAATGGAGCAGATGTAACCACAGTGCAGTATTTTTGTCTGCATTACTGTGGTACAATCTGGGTGCTCAGGCTCACTGCCCCCCCCCCCCATTTATCTACCCCCTAAGGCTGGCAGAGCTACTCCCCTTCGTGGAGGTGGACCGGCATTGGGGCATCGTGAGCAGGTGTCTGGCCTACAGCAAAGCTGCCTCTGACCCCTTCGCCTACTGTCTTCTGCGGCAGCAATACAGGAAGGTGCTGCTCCGCCTTGTGAACCGGCTGCTCAGACGGGACCTGCAGCCCTCGTCTCGCCACAGTGGCTCCCTGGACACGGACGAGTGCTGCCCCCAGAGGCTGCGCTAGGGCCACAGTGTGGTACGTGGGCCGGACTAGGACCAAACCCCAGAAAGGAGGAGAAGGATGACGTGGATGCAGTGGACAGGAATGGCACACAGGGCACTTGCAATTCACAGAATGTGCTGGTCCAGGGACCTGACTCGAAGGATGTGGCATGCTCCACAGAAGCATCTGGAAATGGAAGATCACTGTGCGTCCAATAGTAAAGCAGAATGGGGACATGTCCCCCCATCTGAGATTGACAGTGACCATCGGGCCACCAGACATGGACCTCAGGCATTTGATGTGGACGCTGAGGGGATGCCTCTTGTCTGGGGTAACACTGACTCCCCTCTCATCTGGGGGCGCCGCTCAGTCTAGTGCACATAGTAGTCAGAAGCAGGTCTTCTTCTTCTTCTTCTTCTTCTTCTTCTTCTTCTTCTTCTTCTTCTTCTTTCGGCTGTTCCCATTAGGGGTCGCCACAGCGGATCAATTGTTTCCACTTCAGTAGTCAGAGGCAGGTATGTCTTTATTTTCATTGGTGTAATAATAATTATTATTGCTACTGTTAATATCTCAGAATAGAAATACTGTAAATGCTATGCCCTGCATCTCTAACACATTTGTATTGTCTTGTTTTTGTAGAAATTGTTTACAAAATATTTGTATTAAAATTTTAGAGAACTTTGCACTGTATTTAAAACAACTTATTTGTTAAAATGATTTATTTTATTAGGAAGACAATTTGAGTTGAGAAAGTTCTGCTGTTTGGTGTTTTAGTGCCAGAATTTGGTCATAAGTCACTGTTTTCAAGCAGTGGGCAAAATGACACCTTGATTTCTGCATGCTCACTGTCCACCTGCAATCTACCTGCTGTGTTCAATAAAGTCGATCCACATTGTTTGTGTGTGTGTGTGTGTGTGTGTGTGTGTGAGAGAGAGAGAGAGAGAGAGAGAGAGAGAGAGAGAGTACGTCTCAGTCCTTCACCACGCTGGGTTTGGGTTCATGGTCATCACCCAGTATCTGTGTCTGACACCTATCACTAGAGGACAAGTGAACCTCAGGTGAGCAGGTCTACACGTACCGAGCGTCCTATAAAGTAAAAGTAGGCAGGTGGGAGACTTTAGAACAAGTCAGGTGCGGTGGAACAGTAGACACACGCCAGAGATGCAAACCTACTGCCTACGGTGCAGGGAACAGATGGGATGCGAACATACAGTGTTACGGGAACTGAACAGAACGTCTCTCTTCCAGTGTATTACTGAAACCAGCTGTCATCAGTTTATAATAATAATAATAATAATAATAATAATAATAATAATAATAATAATAATAATAATAATAATAATAATAATAATAGATGAATAAAGACGCACTCGGATCCCGTCTGAAAGGAAACAAAGTACAGCAGACAGCAGAGTGTGTGTCGTTTAGGGTGTGAACAGTCCAGTGTGTGCGTGTGTGTGCGTGTTTGAAGAGCGGGCGGCCCCAGTAAGCAGCTCTCCTCTAATACGCAGTTCTCTGGAGCCTCGTCTTGGACCAAATGACGTGCAGTAAAGTACAGTAAAGCACGGTAAAGCGGACTACGGCGGAGTTCGGGGCGTGCCGTGGAGCGACAAGGTGCCGCCGAAGGGGGGCACTGTGAGCGCAGCGTCCCCACCGCAGCCCCGTGTCGATGCGCACGGAGCGCTGCCTCGGGATGAGCGCGAAGGCGACGAAGGCGACGAAGGTGACAAAGATGACGAACGCGGTGTTGCTCGCGCTCACCCTCCTCGCGGCGCTCGCGCACTCGGACCCCCAGAGGTGCGAACTCGGAGATGAACTTTTGGGTAAATAAGAGCCGCTCGGTCAGTCTTCCGCGACGCGTTTTCTTGCTTCTCCTCCGCACTAAACCACTGCATCGTTGCAAAACGGAGCGGAGAAGCCCAGATTTAGCGGACTGCTCCGCTCGCTGTCTCATCACGGCAGAAAACTTCCGACGACGAGCATTTCCTTTGGTGGGGAAAAAAGTTGCGTTTTTACACACAGAATGTGGGCGCCTCCTTAAGATTTTCGGATTTACTTTTCTTGACAAAAACTACGCAACATCATATTCGCCCAGAATAAACAAAGGGCCCGAAAACACATCCATCTCTGAACTGAGTGCTTTACATTGGAGGGCGGAGCGGGAAATTTGACTTTTTAAAGTTTTTTATAAGATTTATAATTTCTGTTTTGTGTCTTTTGGCAATTTTTTGTTCGAAACCTTGATGTTTTGTGAGTGAATGTACAGTATAAACTTACCGTATAGTGAATTGCTAATGAAACTCACCACTGCCATCTAGTGGTGAACTTGCCATGTGATTCCCGTCCTCCCGTGTCTTCCAGGAAGGTGCAGAGTCGCAGCTGAACAGAAACGTACGTCCATCGCCCTTCGGTTTCTACACTAGCATACCTGGTTAACGCCCCCCCCTCCCTTTATCAGTGGGTTCAGGTTTGGTTGTTGCCATATGTTCAGCTTGTAGCTTTAATTTGGTGCTTCTGAGTAACCCTGAAAGTTGAGATTGGACCTTGTGGGAAACTGACTGCAACCTCAGTCTGACATGTAGGGGCACAGCTGAGGATTGGCCCATTCGAGCCACTGAAACCAGTAGCTGGTGCTGTGAACAAGGAATCTGATCTGTAAGCAAAATTCTACAGATCCAGGTACTAGGAGGGCCCATGGGGTGGAAATCCTGGGAGCAGCTGAAGGTGACCAGCAGTTGCAAGACCAGCTGAACACAGGAAGCCCTAGTGAGCAGTTGGTAGCTTCGGAGAGCTGTTCTGACTGCTTCCTCATGGCTGATTTTGAAAAAGTTTAATAAACAAGGAATGGGATCGAATACCGCCATCCACATGTTGATTTCATAGCTGAGCCTTGGAGGCCCAGTTGAACTGCATTTGCTCTGATGGCTCCAGAGCTTCAAAATCTGGTGTCTCGCTGGTTCTCGGAAGAGGTAAAGATGATTTGACTTTAGAGATTTTGATCCAGATCTTGGGGTGGTTCACGTGGGGACCAAACAGAAGCAACTTGGGGAGCAGCAGCAAAGGGATGAGATATTGAAGACTGGGCAGATCAGATTGTAACCAAAGTTAGTCTCATACAAGATCTTAGATTAAAGGGTCATTCCTCTGTCACAGCAGGTCTCCACTGCTGGTCTAGAGACAGCTGAACCCACCAGTGATGGTTCAAACATGGCATGTTGTCCTAAGAGGGTAATCTCAAGGTCTCAAGCTATAAACACTATTTACAGCAGGAAAACCATTTACAGCATTTGTGTTGCTGTTTGTCTTGAAGCTGGAATCAGAGAAGCATTCACAAGTTTGCTCCTGTGCCACGGTCGTGGTCTTTGCCCCTTTGCGCAGCAAGGTGCACAGACATGTTGTTGGGTTACTGCGATGACATGCCCTACAGCCAGACCGTGTTCCCCAACCTGCTGGACCAGCGGTCCCGGGAGGAGGTGGAGATGGGGACTGAGTACCTGTTGCTCAGTGTTCTCCACTCCCTGCTCAACGGAGAGTGCAGCCCGGACCTGCGTATGCTGGGCTGCTCTGTGGTGGTACCTCGCTGTGATCGCGACCGCCCGGTCAAGCCCTGCCGTACCACCTGCGAGGACGTGCGGCGGTCCTGCGCCCATGCTTTCGAGGGCATCCACATGGCCTGGCCCTACTTCCTGGACTGTGACCGCTTCTTCGTGAGTGACGAGGAGGGATGCTACGACCCCCTGGAGGGCCTGAGAGGTATATTGGCCCATTTTTCTTACAATCTATGGACAGGTCACCTGGATCAGGTCTACAAACAAGCTGGATCTCTCGATAGACAGTTAGGTGGGGTCTATGGACACAACTGGGCATTTACAAGATATTTAATAAACTAATGAGGTCTCCTTAGGAACTGCAGAGAGGAACCTAGGTTTAATTTTTGGAACCGTATAAAAAAATGCATTAAAAATGAAAAATAAAATACCGGCCTAAATATTAGACAATACTGATTATAAAATGATCTCCTCTTTTTCAACACTCACTTTTGGAAAAAGGTTTTTGGAACATTTATATCTTATTTTTAGAAAGAAAAATCATATTTGATGGTCTTTTTGAGCGCCCCACTTTTAAACACGACATTCTGTAACTTTATATGTCTTCGCTGCTTGAGAGTCGATTGATACTTTGCTTCACCGATCATTGTTATCTTAAAATTGGCATCATAATTCCTCAATCCTTGGTTAATTTGGCCCAATTTGAGCTCCTTTTTCCAGACCATCTCAGTGTTTCGCCATCTTTCACACTAGCTAGCTCCTGTTGATCATGTCTGTGGATGTCAGTGGATAAGAGGCCTCACCTACTGGTGTTATACAGTATATGACCTTTATAGCTCCAGTCGTTGGAACATAAGATGACCTGATCTTTTTTTAGATGTAATTCCCAGAAAAATACTGTCTGGTATTCAGGCCAGTACAGTATATCCTGTGGGAGCTGATCAAATTCAGCTGACACATTCAGAGATCTTCCACTTGCAGACCTTCAGTGTACAGCCAGATGGTGTGTTGATAAAAATCTTAAGCACATTTGAGCATCACCCTCTGTAACATATAAGGAAATTCTGACCTCGGTGGCATAGTGTAGTGTGCCATTCCTGTCCACTGCATCCACGCTGTCTAATCAGTTTTATGCAGGACTGAAACCCTTTTTGAAGTGTTACCCAAAGCGACAGCAAAAGACAAGCAGATGTTTTGCGTTTTTCCTTTGCTGGTTAGAAATTCCCGTACTAGAAAGAGTTTAACTGGTGACTCACAGTTTGGTCTGCTGAAAACTCGCCCCCACAGCTTTAGATGTCCTGTTTGCTCATCTATGTCTCGTGTGTTTAACTGAAACATCTGTGTGCTCTGTGGGTTCAGCACCACGAGGAGGTTATTGACAGTTAGCAGCAGTAGTACTGCAGTCCTTTGTCCTCCTCAGCAGTGACCGTTGTGGGTCTTTGCCTCAAAGTATGGACGTTTTTTTTATTTTCCTCTCTTCTTCTGATATGGAACCACCTCTAGCCAGACAAGATGTTGCCCTGGCCAGCATTTCCCCAGAGGAGCCTTCCACCATTATCCAGTTCATCTACCACTCCAACGCACAGATGGTGAACATGCTGAAGAAGACCGCCGCCCAGTGCTCCCACATCTCCCGTACCTATAGCATTGGAAGGAGCTTTGAGGGGAAGGACCTTCTGGTAATCGAGTTTTCGGATAACCCGGGTCAGCATGAGTTGTGTAAGTGGCACCCATCTCACCCATGGTTTACACTGTTAATCAGACCTCAGTTGAATGTTAGTTCAGTCCCCATCCAACGTATTGACCTTTAGCAGGGTCTCCCTTTCCAGTACCTGCTGTTCGTTGCTAAATTATATTCCTCAGCGCACAGTGAAACTGGGCGTGTTGGGTGTTCCCTACATGGTCAACACCAATATCTTCAGGCCCAGCCATTCCCAAGCAGGTTCTCCACGTCACGGCTGACAGGGTGGGCTGCCCTTAATCGTGGTCATCTGTACCCCCAGTGGAGCCAGAGGTGAAGTACATCGGCAACATGCACGGCAACGAGGTGCTGGGCAGACAGCTGCTCATCTACTTAGCTCAGTACCTGTGCTCTGAGTACCAACTGGGCAACGAGCGCATCCAGAACCTGGTCAACAGCACCCGCATCCACATCCTGGCCTCCATGAACCCCGATGGCTACGAACTGGCCACCGCAGAGGTAGAGGATAGCTATGACCCCGACAGCGAGCAAGTAAATACCCCTTTTGGACGTTCGCCCTGGATGCTCTCTAACAGCGCCTGATTCCCATTACCAGACTGTGTCCTCGGCAGGCCACCTCAGGTGTGGAGCGCCACCCGGTATTGGACCAAACAGGCCAGTTCCCAATTTTACACCCTCCAGTGTAGGGCCAAACAGGCTAGTTCTTGATTTTACACCATCCAGTGTAGGACCAAGCAAACCAGTTTCCAAATTTACATCCTCCAGCATGTGGCCACACAATCACACTGGGTTTGTGTCACCCTGCCCTGCCCCTAGACTGATGCCCACCGGTAGTGGTAGCTCAGTTCTCCTGGACATCTGGCAGTGGGACAGCTTTGCCCTAACCTGACCCTCTCTGTCACTTTCTTCTGGCTGTTTCCAGCACTAAGGCAGAAGCAGCTGAACAGCTCTGCTCTTGGGTATTAAAGATCATCAGAAAATAAATACTATTATAAGGTAGTAAATTATTATAAAATGAGATGAATACACAGCCTAATGCATTAGCGCTTCCTTCGTATCACAGACCACTTATCACACAGGTCTGCACTGGCGTGCCCAGCTTGCTGTTATTTTACCCAGTTACATTCATGTGTAAAATGACCTGGCTTTTAGCACCTTCACGGTCAAGCACAGGGATCCATACAAAACTTAATAGGTTCATATATTTACACATTGTGAAAAACTGTGCTTGTCAGTACACATTGTGCTTAAAGTGGTCAAAGAGCGAAGGTTATAATGTCATCTCTATAAGCAGACCCCATATTGTCTGAGTTTTGCAGGTGAAAGAATAAGTAATGCTGAATGTAATTACTGCTTATTCAGCATTTACTCTCATCAGGTGGATAAATTTTAACTGCTGGAATGGAAAAAATGTGAAACAGATCATTGAAATTCTGGATAACATTTGGAAATATATTTAAAATTAAAAAAAAAATTAAACCGACCGCTTTACAGCCAGAGTTACAGCTGACTGCAAAAAAAAAAAAACAAAAATTTAATTTGAAGCAGACCTTGAGTACACAGTTTAGGTTTAGGGTTTAGAGTTTAGGGCTACCATGACAACCATGTTGCCTGTCATTTCCCCAGCAGTTTGGTGCCGAGACTGAGCCGTCCTGATCTGCTGTTGGAGGAGTGACTGCTCCAGGATGAAGAGCAACTTCAGCAAAGTTTATTTTGGCTCAAATAAAGATCAGAAACAAAAAGTGAGCACAAGTGGTGTGGGAGCGCCTGGGCCAAGAGGGCCAAGCCCATTGGCTGCTCTGTTTGAGTAGCAGCACTGATCCCTGGTATGATTGGCTGGTGTGAAGGAGCATCCTGGAGCATCTCGCTGTGTCACTGTGGTTTCTCCCTTTTTGGGATGCTGGCCTCGCCCTGCCACAGCTGGCTATCTTCCCTACCCCACTCTCCCCCCATCTATGCTTATTCCCCCTTCACCTTCATTCATATCATCTTAAGCGCTCAGCTGCCGCACTTCAGCTGCCACACTTCTCCCTCCCCCAGACTGGGGTCCCACCTCTACAGTGTAATTCACAATCTCATGCTCTTTGCCTCAACCGCGCGGAATCCTCAGGGTCCCACGTTCAATGGCTGGACAAGTGGCCGCGCCAACGCACAGAACATCGATCTGAACCGCAACTTCCCGGACCTGACGTCCATTGTCTACGCCCGCCGCAGGAGCAGGCGCTTCAGAACTGACCACATCCCCATCCCAGATGCCTACTGGTTTGGTAAGGTATGACACAGGTATGTTTTGCATCCATTTCCAGCAGGTTAGCACCTGCTGCTAATAGCATCCAGGTAGTGTGTTGACTGTGGTCATCATTCTTGGTCGAGGTTGCACCCGAGACGTACGCTGTTATGAAGTGGATACGGTCCATTCCCTTTGTGATCTCAGCCAGCCTGCATGGTGGAGAGCTGGTGGTCTCCTACCCCTATGATCTCTCCAAACACCCTCAGGAGGAGAAGATGTTCTCACCAACACCGGATGAGCAGGTAACCGGCAGCAAGTGACAGGGAGGAAGGAGCAAAGGGATGAAGGGAGCCCCACCAAAGCCTCACTTTCACATTTGTTTACAAAATCTATAAAATGGACCCATTGTTTCTTGTCTTCTTGGTGTTTGGCTGTTTGTTTGTTTTTACTCGTAAATTTTTCTGGAATGTAACCACACACCGTCTCCTGTCAAATCAGGGCATATTTCACTACATGGTATACTCGGTAACCATGTACGTGACAAATAAACTCTTTTAACTTTTGATGGTTATTGAATACAACAGGGGTCTGGAACCATAGTTACTGCATTTAGCAAGGGTTTGGAGTTATGGTTACTGTATCCAGGGGGGTCTGGGGCCATGGTTACCATCTCCAGCTAGAGTCTGAGGCTATGGTTACCATGTTCAGCTAGGGTCTGGAGTCATAGTTATTGTTTCCAGTTGGAGTCTAGGGCCATGATTATGGTATTCGTGGGGGGTTGATTCCTTGCAGATGTTTAAGCAGCTGGCCAGGACGTATGCAGATGCCCATGCCACTATGGGAGATAACAACACGGAGAGGTGTGGCGCTTTCTTTAGCAGCAAAGGGGGCATCATCAATGGGGCCCAGTGGTACAGCTTCCCGGGGGGTAAGCAGCAATGGCCTGCATGGGGTCATCCTGGGGGTTTGCATGCAGTGGTTTTTGCACCATGAGGTCTCCATAGATGTGCACAGGGTCAGCCTGCACCTTCAGGCTCATTGGATTGCATCCTGCCTGGCCAGGTATGTCAGACTTCAACTACCTGCACACAAACTGCTTTGAAATCACGGTGGAGCTGGGCTGCGACAAGTTCCCCTCCGAGTACGAGCTCTACGGCGAGTGGCAGCGCAACAAGGAGGCGCTGCTGAGCTTCATGGAGTCGGTGGGTGTGACAGCGCCAGAACAAGCCAGATTTAAGCAGTTTAATGTTCCTCGGTGTGAGAATCTAAGACACCCACTGAGCTTCACCTGCACTGTTTTCTAGGTGCACCGTGGGATAAAAGGGGTCGTCAAAGACACAAATGGCAATGGGATAAAAGGAGCCAAAGTGTCAGTACGAGGAATATGGCATGACATCACTACAGGTAACCACTGGCAACTGTGCATCCAGCATATTTGCTTAACTCACGTTTGATGCTCTGTGGTGTGAGGTTGTAGGGATGCTGTTGTGCTGCTGCAACCAGCAGATTGCTGGATTAGATTCCAGAAGGTTCCCAGCAGCAGAATCCAAGAGCAAAATAGTTCAGTTGAAAGGCTTCAGTAAAATATCCAACTGAATAAACAGGTGAATGCAAATATGTTAAGGAGAAAAGTGGCAACTCAGTAAAGTAACGACAGAAATGCTGCTGCTTGTAGTCATTATACAACTTGACCTTCACTGGAGGCTGTTTTTGGTCCAAAAAAAAAAACGGGGCCCTCAGATGCTGCTTCATACACAGTGAGCTGGTTCAGGTAACAAAGGCTCCTTAACACTTTTTCTGGCTATCACAGAAACCGATAAAACATGGTCTTCCTTCTCTTTCCCTTCTTCCTGCTCAGCTGAGAATGGCGACTACTGGCGGCTGCTCATACCAGGGATCCACATCATGTCGGCCCACGCGCCTGGATACCGCCGGGTCACCAAGAAGGTGCGGTTGCCGGCTCGTATGCAGAAGGCTGGCCGCGTTGACTTTGTGCTGGAGAAAGAGCTTTATGAGCCAGGATTGGAGGAATTTGGTCCTCAACTGTTAGACACCTATGAGCGTTTTGACCCATATAATCAGTTTGAGCGTTACACTCTGGCTGAGCTGGGTCGGAATGGCGAGGAGCGGCAAGAGAAGCCCTGGTGGTGGTCCTACTTCACACAGTCTGGCAACATAGCACCCACCTGGCTGTTGAGGAATGACTAGGTGTCCCCTGAGCATGCCCATGTCCTCGGCCCCAGTCACGGTCCTGCTTCTGGCAGGCTGCTGCTTAAAGCCCAGTGGATGTCAGGTCAAAGACCACCCACTGTAGTCAGCCAGGACCAGAGTCCAGAACCGTGACCTTGATCCAGAAGCACCTAAACTCTCCTGATGTTCATAACTTTAGACACAGCAGATGAGTGAGATGCTACTCCCTAGACAGGGGTCACCTGAAGTCTGGACACAGATCTGATCATCTCATTTTTTCCACACTGATGACTTTAGTAACCCCTGTACTCATGATCCCTTCATTCGCGTGTTTGTGGGTTCTTATGTGTGTATGTGTGTGTGTGGGGGGGGGGTGACCCCGTGTCCATATTTGTTATTCCTCTAGATTGTTTGATGCTTCTTTATTAACAAGATGGTCGAGAGCCAGGTGTTGCTTTAGGGTATGAATAACTAAATAAAACTTTTTCATAGTTTATAGCTTTATATTATGTGTCCAATTAAATTTTATATATTATATACACTGTACAACTTATCGATATCTGATTATTATGTGATTATTAAATTACAATTAAACTGCATAACGTATAGGGACCAGCATTACAGACTAATTACAATGGAGATGGGAAACTGATAGTGGACAGTAGGGGGCGCTTTACTGGCACATTCAAAAGATTAAAATATATTATTATTATTATTATTATTATTATTATTATTATTATTATTATTATTATTATTATTACATTAGGTGCACTTTTTTTTAGGTTTTTAGGTTTTATTTCTTTTTGAAATGAAAAAACAGCTGTGATGTTCATTAAGAACTGAACTGCCAAAAGAAGACAAAAACAGATGCATAGCTAACCATAATATTTAATAAAAGAAAAATAGACTAAAAACACAAACGTTTATTTCAATGTATATACCATAAATGAAAAGACAGAAATGAAAAACTAGATGTTTTTTTTAAAACCCTTGAAATAATAAATCTTTACAGTTGAGAATTCAACAACGGCTGTATTTTGAAGTTCCTCGGATTCCTTCTCTTTTAAACTTTGTTTTATCCGTTTATAATCTGTCGGATCCTTAATGCAAAACTGTGTTTAAAAAGCGAATTTATTCTACAGAACTACCACCAGGAGGCGTCCTCACTCCACAACGGTTAATTCTGCCCATTGTGGTAAATCTCTTTAAACCACTACTGTGCAAATTCTCTTTTCTGTGCATTTTACTGAAAACTTACTGCACAGTTCATAAAATTTTATAATGTTAAATAATACAAATTATATTATAGATAAATGGTTATTACATAAACTCATTGACCCACTTTGTGTAAAACTGTCATTTGCCATGAAACTGCGAGAATTTGACTTTATTACCAGTTTCAGTTGACAGTGGATTTAATCTTCTAACAGGTGAGCAGCACCAAACATTTACAGTCACATTTATTCATGGAACAGAGGCTTTTCTTCAGTTTTTTGCAATGTTACATATAATCTGTGTGTGTGTGTGTGTGTGTGTGTGTGTGTGTGCGTGTGTGTGTGCGCGCGCGTGTGTGCGTGTGTTTATTTATCTAGCGAGCTCTAGCAACTGCTGATGCTCCCTATACCTTCAGGCCCTGATGCTGTCTTTCCCCCAGATCAGTTTGCAGTGCTCTATGAACCGTAAGTGTGTCATTTAACAACACGGTGCTGCACCCCCATCTCAGCTATTGTTGGGAGCATCTGATGGCCTGTTAGACAGACTGTGCTTTGGCCGTGTGGAGATCGATGGCGACAGCCCAGCCCATCCCGAGTTTGCCGCCCCCTCCTTTCACCCTAAGCATCGCACACATCCACAGCCTTCACAGCAAGCAGCAAAGGGGAAAGGAGGAAATTTCATAGTAACACTGACCAGAATCCAATGATTATGATGGATATGACAAATGTGATGTATGCAGGGCATATAGATCATGGCCCCCCATGTAGGTATAGTTACACCGCCCCAAGGTCTCTGAGTTCCTCTGAGGTTATAGAAAAGCGGTTTGAGAGCCCAGTCCAGGCAAAGTTGTGATTTTCCATTTTGTGTGACTGAGTATCCTGATTGGTCTATCCAAGGGGGCGAGCGTGTAGAAAAGCTCGGATTGGCCAGTTTGTGTTCCTGAGAACTTTGATTGGCCAATCTGTGGGAGTAAGCGCTGATGTCTATACATTGATGGAGAGGAGACCTGTCAGGTTCACTGGTGCATCAGCAGAGCTCGCTGTGACCGTCCCATCCCACTGGAAAAAGGTCACAGAGCAGCGCTGGTGGGGGATGATGATGGAGGGATTTGAGATGATCAGAAACAAAAGGAGACCTTGATCAGGGCTCCTTGTTGCCCCTTTGGCTGCCAGAGGCTTCAGAAGAAATACTTTATGTCCTGTTCTCTCTCTGCACATCAAATTTTCATCTTTGTGATCAAACTAAAAAGGGAAAAACACCCCGATGCCTTTCTGTGTTATTTACATACAAAACACAATCCCAGCCTTGCTCCTTTCTTCAGCTTCCCTCTCCCCCCACGCTCTTGCCAGTGTGTTACTATGAGGATGTCAAAGACTTGTAAATGAGGAAACGCAGCTTTCGCAGCTATCTCACGCATCTCTTTTGTACCGTTTCTGTCTACAGTAATGTGCAGACAGAAATGTCCCATATGTACCAGCCGAGCCGACAGGTGGCAGTAAAGAGCAGTGACACAGAGTGAGGGATCGCCTCTGTTTACCTCACTTCCACACAGTTTACAGTGCTGCTGAATGTCAGTGGTCACCAACAAGATGAGGAACACGTGGCGATGAAGATGAGGAATCATACTGATGGGATGAACCAGCCAACAATCAGCATTTGAATATGAGATTGTAGAGATGACATGAACTTTTTAGTTTTAACCTAATGTTGGTCAAAGTTGATAAAACTATTGCGATAAAAAGCAGAGGTGATATTGCTGTTCTACTGCTGACGCAGACTTTCTGGATAACAAGTGCACCTCCTGGTGTCTGACACTGATGTCTGAGGACAAAACGCGTGTGACTTGGAGGTAAACATTTATCTCTGACGCTGTACTGACCTTTAGGTCATTTACCATCCAGCTTTACTATAAAATGGGGAAGGCTATATGGCAAAAAGTATGTGGATCTCCCCCGCCCCTTCTAATGACTGGACTGATCTGTTTCAGCACCACCCACACAGCATACAAGCACATTCTAGACAATTGTGTGCTTACAGCTTTGTGGCTACCATTTGGGGAAGCTCCTTTCCTGTTCCAGCAGACTGTGACCCCCGTTCACAAAGCGACCTTCATAAACACATGGTTTGCCTAGGTTTGTGCGGAAGAACTTGAGTGGCTACATAAAGTCTTGACCTCAAAACCACCTTTTAACACATTGTATTGTATGTTGATTTAGTCAGCATGCCCCTTGGGACATTCAGTGACATCCAGCGTGACACGGCAGCGTATCCAGGCACAAAGGTTCATTTATTACAATTGTGCCACAGTCGCTTTTATGTGAGAAATGATGACTACAAGGCAGAATCAAAATACCTAAATCGCTGTTTATTACCCCCGCAGTGATGCAGATGCGTGTTGGACCAGGACGCCATCTGTCCACTCAGTGTCCCTGTAAACGCCGCTGTGTTTGCAAGGCCCCCTCATTTGCAGCCCTTTAAAAGCACTGGAATGTGATGAAGGCTGGCAGGCAGAACGCAGAGAGGTTGTTGACCGGTGGAGCGTGAAACACATTTCACAGCCAGACAGTGGAGAGCAGGAGCCCCCGCCCCACCCCCTGACTTCAGGCTCCGTTTTACAGCAGCGCTTGCACATAGTGTGTGTGAAAGAGACACTGATGACTGACAGCTGCTCCACACTGAACACAAGAACTCTCCACACACACTTTTTGTGAAGAAATGCACCGCATTTCTGCTAATATGTCATAGCTCGTGGTGACCACAAACCGTACGGAATGAGGTGAGCAGTACGATTTTACCACGATTTTACAGAGTGTGAGTCAGTTACATATGGGTAATGTCATAGTCACAATTTATAAAGGCAGTTAAACAAGCATTTGTTGCATTTTTAGATGCAGCTAAAACAAGCTAAGGTTTATTTCTTCTGGTTGCCACCCTCACACCCCACCACAGCGAGGGGTGCGTTTCTCAACTACCTGCATCCATAATGCAAACGTATCTACTTTTAATACCGCTCCTTCCCTCGGTTTCCATTTCGAGCCGAGATGCGATCGGTGCTGAGGGTGGAGCAGCGGCCTCTCTGTCCCGGGAGTGAAGTGGCTCAATGTGGCGGAGGTAATTTGTTTGCTTTGCAATTATTTTCCGTCACTGGAGACAAATTGGTTCATGCAGCAAAAGCAACTGTCAGAGGGAGGCAGTTGGCATCCATAAAAGACGCAGTCAGAAGGCCGAGCTGAGCACCGCATCCTGACCCCCACGTGGACCGAAGGAAAGACCGCACTGCGGCTGAGTGGACCGCTCTACTGGCCCTTATCCCCCGAGGCAAAGCCTTCGTAACAGCCTCTTCAACCACCAGTACAAACACAGTACACTCACTGATCTTCTCTGTATTAAGCTTCCTATTTTTCATTGCTTAGCTGATATTTATGTTACTTATCTTTCTCCAAAATGACTTACAGCGCAACATTTGTACACTGTCCTACTTGCACTGATTCACCCATCTACACAGCAGGGTAATTTTTACTGTATCGGTTCAGTGTACCTTGATCAAGGATGCCACAGTAGGACCTTTGGATAGAAAAGTGCAAACTCAGACAACGGCTCCACCTTGTGCCCCAAATATGTCCCTCACATGCACAGTTTGTCCATAGAAAATGTCATGCTGTCACTCACCTCACCGGACTGATGCGGAAGGTAACGTGAGTCCAGCGGTCCAGGCTCTGAGCAACAGTCTTTCTATGCAAGGCCATCAAGTTCAAAGTTAGGGACTGCGGTGCCACAGAATGACCCCCCCCCGGGGGGGGGTCGAAGGTCACCAATTACTAAGGGAGGCTGAGTGAGTCGGGCAAAACAGCCCTCAGCCGCCACAGCGGATCAGCATCACGCTGCTCACAGGTAGCGTCGCTTGACATACACCGAAGCTAAAGTGGCACAGAATCAACCTGGTCCAGCTGGTGTCAGCATCATGTGTTACCCTTCATTTTTTGCCTGCAGGATATACTGTACATATCAACACTTTATGGTTTTGTCTAAACTACTAAAATACTAAAATTTTGATGTTAAATTTCAGTCAATTTTCACATTAAGTTCCTTAAGTATAATGCTTGCTATGGTGAGCCAGATTTGAGGACGCTGACCCAAAAGCAAACCTGCACATTACACATGCATGTCAACGTGTTTATCTGACCAATGAGCCAGAACTGAGGTTCAGAAGCATACGATGCCTGTGAGTTACTTCACTGGGATACGTGTGATATTCAGCAGCTTGTAGTGAAGCAGAAACGGCCCTCCAAAAGAGACAATCCTAAAACAAGGCGATAAAACAGAGGGGAAAGCCCAGTTGTTGTCAGGCTCGTCTCTGAATGGATCAAACAGTGGTGAGAATCACAGGGCCGATTCACTGTGCTCAGCCACACCAACATAATTCCCAGAACAGCTCTCGGTTTTCCAATAAAGCATCCGTGTCGCCCCCAATTTGGTCTGCATGTTTAGCGGCACCAATTATAGGACGGTACGTGTGTGGCCCATTACGCCCTCCCCTCGCAGGTTCAAATGGGCCCCCATTTGTTGCGGGACCCTTAGCAAACCAGCAGGTCCCTCAAGCAGAAGAGATGTGGCAGCTTGTGCACATGGGCCTCATTGAAAACCCCTCAGCTATGACAAAACAGCTCTGCTGCGGTTAAGGTAGCAGTCCTGTTAATGCTGGGACCCCCGGCATGGAATTGGGAGGTGAGGTCTACGGATGCAGCGGTTTGGCCGGGAAAGTCACTTCTTCCACACAGTTGCGGGGTTTCACAGTCACACAAGGCAGGGGCCCTGTTATCCTCCTTACATTCCAGTTGCTTTGTTTGATGTCCCTGCAGAAGCAGCGCACACAGTCACACCTTGCCCTCCACCTCGGGACTAATTTCACACACAGATGGTTTTAAAAGCCAGTGTTTATTTACATATTTCTCTGTATTTTCCCTCTGTTTCATTGTGTTTTTCAATGTGTCCTTTCTCCTGTGACTGCGGGGTCACGGGGCCACATTCTCGTTCCACACAGTCTTCGGTCATCCAGTCACGGTTCTTACTCACACAGCAGGGAGCTCAGTCTCCTAACAGACCTGTGGTTGTGTTCAAATCCTGCTTGTGAATGTGTATGTTTGTCACCTTGAGATACTGCAGTTTCCTCTCACCAGCAGATGTCACTGGGGGGTCATACCAGAGCATCTGGAGGGCCAAGTTCCCAATCCAGGATGTACCCTGTGCTCCCAGGACGGTTTTGGGGGTTAATGTGACCCTGAAGGTAGGTCGTGAAGTAGACAACCACCTTAGTTCACTTTCAACAGAGGCCTCAACATTTTAAGTGCTTGGTCTCCATAGTTAATGCTTTTACTTTTTTGCTTTTTATACAAATATTTTAGACAGCTTGGAAGTTGACATGGTGGATGTTAATGCAGATACAATTTAGCATTAAAATTAAAATAAAGTATAATGCAGCAAAATTTTAAAATACAATAAGTATGATAAAAAAGTACATTTTTTTACAGGGAGGTCTATGTGCATATCTGAGTAATATAAGCACAGATGTGGAAATAACAGCAGAATTAGAAATAAATTGGTATAGGTGGTGACGTCTGAGTAATACTTTAGGAAATTCACTGTGTTACTAGTGTAAAGTATGAACTGTATTGTATTACCTTGCTGGATCCCACCAAAGTGCACTTCAGATCATAAGGGACACGGCTTGAGAGAAAACACTTTTTGCACCTTGTTATTTGAACTCTGTTGGCCCTGGATCATGTTCCTGAAGGGAGGGATTGGAACAGGTGATGGTTGGGGCGATCAACTTTCCCAAAAGTGAGGCAGAAGGCCTGTGGATGACCAGTGCTCTACAGGAGGGATGGAAATCCAGCAACACACTACTGTCACTTTTCCCCAGAGTCCAGCAACATGAGAATGGCTGCCTGTGGTCTTTTACACACGACATCCTGCCCATGTCCTCTGTGATTCAGCTCATGGACAGGATCTCATGAAACATCATAACCGAAATATCGATTAACATTCATTCAACATCAATTTCTCTCCAAAACTCTTCAAGTAAGATCCATCACTCCACTTTCAGCCCCCCAGAAAAAAAAAACAATCCAGTCCTTCTCGGTTTCCCAAGTCCATTCTCTTTATAGGTCTTTTATTCGCCTTTTCTGGCCACATCTGGTGCTTGCTGTGTCCTAACAGAGAGGGGTATCTGCACGAAACAGTGGCCTGAGCTCCATCCTGTCACATTGCTTTTTAAAGAATAAAATACAAATTCTTTCAGAAATAGGTAGAAAACAATTCCCTTTCTACATTTTCTCTTGATTTCCAAGGTCTGGAAAGGCTCAACTTGTAACTTTATTTGTACTCACTATTTGTTAATATTCAGATTAATCTCAACAAGGGTGTCAGAGCAACAGATGTGGGACTCAAGTGTATGGAGAACCTGTGATGATTTCAGAGAAGATGCAAGTGGAGCTAAAAACAGACATTCTAGATATTTTGAGGCCAAACAGTAGAATCCCCTTTGTTGTCTATGCAGCCCTGAGGAGCAGATACTGTTTCTCAGAGCTGCAGACCAGAGAAGCTGTAGTTGAAAAACAGGCTTTACAAATCTGCTGAACATCTACTGTGCATGTGCTATGCATCCACACAGCACGTGAGCATTTCTGGTAAAAACCCCACATACTGTGGGAAAACAGATGTTCTCCTATTAAAACACAGTATGAAACATGGTATCTGTGTCAGATTGGATTCTTCATGTGGCTGTAAACACCACCAGGGTTAAGTGAAGATAAGGGAGTAGAATTCATGAGTGAAGCACAGCCTGAAGACGCTGGAATGTGAATCCAGCACCGATCCACAGCCCTTCGGATATTAATAAGGACCTCACACACAATTGCAAAATCCTGTTTAACATTGTCTTATATCACTATTTAAAATACTGTTGGATAAAAAGAACTAACAAATATGGATGTCAACAGAGAAACTATAACTAGATTGTCTGCTTGGATTAATCACAATTCATGTGTCTAAACAAGGCACAGCGAAACACAGCTGAACTGTCCTGTCATTCTCTGGTACCAAAACCGACACGGAGGCGACAAAGCAAAGTGGCAATGGTCGACTCAGATTGTGCATTGGCATACTGTTTTACAGCCCTGACATCTGCACTCTGTGACAACAGCTTAAATGACGTGAAGACAGAAATCTTAAGAATGGTGGCATCTGTGCACATCTGTTCTGCATCACTTCATAAATATTTGTTATGAACGCAACTGGTAAATCTAAATCAGACTCAGAATCAGATTTATTGGCCATGTATGCTTATCCATACAGGAAATCTGGCTACGGTTAAGTGTAAAATAAAAAGCCAGGCTTCAAAAGAACCTCCTCACAAATTAGCACTTTCGGACAGAAATGAACAGTTGTTTGCACTGGACCAAAAATTTTATTTTGCAGCCATTTCAGAAACACAGCAAAATGATTTAAGCTAAGAGACAGGGGAAATCCAGGGATGATAATGTTCTTGTTCTGCCTCCATTTCCACATTTCCCCACTTCTTACATAACGAATCACTTTTTAAAAGCTAAAAGCTGGAACATGAAAGTTTACACATCAGTTTGACAATAACATGAAACAGAAATTACTGTGAATTTATGGTGGAGGTAATGTATTAGTGATGGTGCAGTGAGCCTAAGTGGAAAGTAATGTTCACCGTGGTAAACAACCTGCAAGGGAGGGACTGGTTTACAGCACACACCTGGTGTCAGGTAAGGTTTCCTGAAAGGGCCCAGGTAAACACAGCAGAATGGGGGGGATATTGCAAAAAAGAGGGGGCCATACTCTGCTGGGGGCATGTTGTGGAACTTGCCATCCTGAACCTTTTTCCTTAGCGCTGCAGACTGGGCTCCAAAATGTCACTAACATGAAGAGATACACTACGGCACAAACTGTGTGTGTGTGTGTGTGTGTGTGTGTGTGTGTGTGTGTGCATGTGTGTGTGAGAGAGAGAAAGAGAGAGAGAGAGAAAGAGAAAGAGCCCGGCTAGTTCAAGCTTTCTACCCCCCATGGAGGGGCAGGACAGATGCTTGCAGTCTGTAGATCCAGAGTCACTGTTTTTAGTGCAAATAAATAATCTGGGAATCATATAAATGTCTCTTCTGATTTGACCAAAAAGGGAAATTAGTATCAGTTCACAATGAAATGACATGAACTGTGTATTTGAATTACAACGATACCCTCAGGTGAAATACAAATGCATTCACATGCGGAAGCCATTAGACCACAACAGCGACTCCCCCAGGTGAGCAGCTTCTCCCAGGACTTTGGACTTGCAGTGCTTGGTGACCCTGATGAACTCCGAACCCCCATGACATGCAGCAAACCCCACAGGGTGGTGACAACGTCCCCGAGGAATGGAGCAAGGTCCAGAACAATATTCCCTGTGCTTGTTCACCGGGAACACTGCCCAACCCGACAGCCACTGATCAGACGGGGGTCCTTTTGTGTCTTGTATTAAAGATATGCTTTTGTGTATGCAAATACACTTCATATGCAAGTGACTCATTCCCTGCCATGTGCTGCAGGGGTTGATGCCGCATAGAAATGACATCAGTGTGTACGGGCCCTGACATTCCAGCGCCGGGGAACTTAAGGACAGAATAAAACATAAACTGCAATAAAAATAAAGTGCATCGCTTTTACTGTTACTGCCATATCTCTGTGATAAAGTGCTTAAGTGGGCAAAGAAGAAGAGGAGGAGAAAAAAGCTAAAAGCCTCTGGGTTTTAAGGCTGGGACCATTGCTGCGTCACACGCGGCTACTTTAGCTGTCATGCCTGCGAACCTGAGCGCTCGGCTGGGGGCACCGATGCTTAGCTTAAGCTTTCTAAGCGTGCTGGGTTAACTGGCTGTGACAAAGGGGGCATTCGGTCTGCATCCCCCAGAAAAACCCATGGCGAGCGGCGCATCCTCCCTAGCATGACTGACTAATGCAATTAGCCGCCTAATAGATAGAGATGAAGATGCCCTTTGTCTGTACAGTTATTGCTCAGAGAGAAATGGGGTAAAATGTGCATGTTGATGGTTTGTTTTTTGTAGAGAAAGAAAAGGGGAGGGGAGGCGCAGACCACTGGGACTGATGGGAGGAAGAACTGTGGTGTACTGGGGCAAACGTCCAGCGCTGGACCGGCGGGGTTTCAACAGGAGGAGACCACAAGATTCCTGCCGACACCCTGAACCGCTGTCCCAGCTGTGCATCACGTCAGCGTTGTGACCGGGGGAGCCTTTGTCTGAACGCATCACACAGCCAGACTGACTTGTCAAGCTAATGTGAAATGGAGACACCAGACTGCAAGTGGCATGCAGATAATGAACACAGCAGCAGCAGCAGCGCCTCCTGCAAGGCTCCAGCATGGTGTTTGATCACATCCGTTTCCAGCCAATAGACTCCGCTTGCGTTTGGTGGTGCGGCCGTCACAGAGACAACTGGGGGCTGACAATGATTCGCCATAATGGCAGCGCCACCCTGCGCTCCCTTCGTCCCACTGTGAGTTTACATCCTCATCCCCAAGAGTGTGTGACACCCTTGTCTTGAAGACGACATCTGCACACACTCCCAGGCAGCTGTATGTGAATTACACTGAATTTCCCTGGAAGGCAAGAAAACAATCAGAAATTTCTGATCATGCAAATAATTCATTCACATTCACTAAATATGTGAGCATTCAATTCAGTATGAATGGATGAAAGTGACCCAGAGGCAACTGGACAGAAGTCCATTGAGGCAATTTTGATGGTTTTCGCCACACAGTGGTGTTGTACTCAGGTATGTGACAGATACATGACAATAAAAATTAAATAGTGTGAAGCGGTTTGGGGAGGATGGCATTGCTGTCAGAACACATCAGCACTCACCTCTTTGGGCTTTTTTCACCACACTAAAGTGGATGGAGACAGTGGCTGACACTCCTTTTCATAAGTGTCCTTTTTCTGTTAAAAGAAGATGAGTGTCACTGACAGGCCTGAGCCAAAGCCACCTGAGCAAAAGGGGACAACCATGGTTCATCTTGGTTTAATGTTGAGAAGCAGGCATTCACCACTGGGTTTTACCCATTATTAACCTTTAAATGTCATCTCTAAGTAGGAGAGGTGGGTTTTTCTCAATGGGAAGAAGCTCAGAGCTGCAGGATGCAGAACTAAATAGATGTAGAAATGTTAAATGGAAATTCAGTGTCAGATGTTCACTGTACATCTACTATTAACAAGGCAAATATGAACATGGTGCAGAAGCTCAACCATTCCTGATCGAGGGTGAGCGACAGCTGGTGGACATCATCTAAGTGCATTTTGACTCTTTGACTTTACCCATCAGGGCCTCTGTCACATCTAGGAAAGAGCAGCAGGGAACATTCAGCATGAACATGTTGAGGGAAAGACCCAGTGAGGGTAAAACTCTCAGACGAAACATAGAAATGGACTTCAAACGCAGCCTGACCACAAAAGAAACCTAGCAAGGTGATGCTAACCTGCATAGCTCATAATTACAAAAATGTCAGTCAACTGCAGTGAGAAACTGGAATCAACTATGCAGAAAAGCACAGGCTCTTTGAACAACAAGTTGCTGGAGAAACTAAACATGTGTCAACAAACCCCGTTCAGTCAGTTACCTTCAAGTTTCACCAGAGTGTCAGGAAGTTCTTTGCATCACAGCCTGGTATGTGTGAGATGACAAAAAGATCCATGATAGTAGGTGGTATGATCAACTAAAGAAGAACACACTGTGTTTTACTGTGTAGAACTCCAGCTGATGTGACTTACAGAATAGATTTGCTGGTCCCTGTGGATCAAACAGGTGTGTGTTATGAAAAGAGGTTCCCAGGGTGTCTGAACATGGAGGAGTGTCCCCTCCTCATATCTGCAGCCTGTCAAACCTCGAGATATGTGAAATGAGTGGTTGGGAGTTGACAACGCCCCTCTCCAATACACATGTGACCCCTGGATAGCCATCCTGGAGAGGCACACCAAAAAATGAAAACTGCCCAAGTTAGTGATTGTTTGCAGCTAACACCTTCTAGAGGAAATGTGGTGATGAACACTGTAAAAAAGGGATCTGTGGAATCTGTGGGCTGTAGACAGATCTGCCCACCACAGTCTTCAACATGCTTAGTGTGTGATTTATTAGACTTACAGGTTTGAGTCATTCAAAGCTTAGAAAGCTTGGAAAGTGGGCAGTTTTCTGAGTCTGGACTGGCATGAAGATACCATCTAAAGAATGCTTTTTGAACCATGCATCTTTATATCTATTTAAGGTGAAGTCCACATGATATCTATGTTTTAGTGTGAGAAAGCAAACATCAGCAAAAGAAACACGAGACACGGGACACCATAAATGAAAATTCATGCAAATGCGGTGTCCCGTTCCAGCCCTTCGATGCAGCAGGATGAGGGTATAATTCCATAATTTGCTGCGTTATTTCAGTTATCTGCTTCTGCTCGAAGAGAAGGATGTTGGCTATGGAAACATCCTGTTTTATTTCTGATGCTTGGTTGCGTCACAACAACGAAATTAATGTTTCAATGTTTCTGAAGATGGGATGAGGGTTCTACATAAATAAGCTCACCGCAGTGCCTTGAGCAGGAAGTCCGCTGGGAACAGTGGGAATAGTGGGAGTGCTGGCTTGGGTTCGGCTTCAGGGCAGTTGGTGTCCTGCAGGAGCCTGAGCTGGGGGTGGCAGGGTCACCTGTTGTGCAGAAATATGTCCCACAGTGATGCAGAAGCATGGTTGCGATTTAGTCGAATGCTGAGAAAACGCCAGACTGTGTTAGCGATACTTCCTGGCTTTGAAATGAGTATCTCTCACCACGTGTTTCTGTTTTGTCGCACCATGCGTCTCCCAGAGTGCGGTAATCGGTCCTTCACTCATTATTCACCTTGTTGTTAATGTACTCATTTAACACACAAGCTACCCTGCACATCCCTGAAGGGCTCGGCCCACCATAAGCTACAATACAACACCAACACCAACACCCCAGCAGCTTATGAAGCAGCATCTGCTTTCACACAAGTTCAGCAAAGTAGTTGCCTTTATTTCCCTGATCTCCTTGTAAGAAGAGCAGATATCCTAACATCATGAGTGAAACACATTCTTGCCCTGGGAAAACCAGACTCAGCACAGTCCCCTGTCTTTTCTTCCCAGCATCTATCCATCAATCCATTCGTCTCTTGTATCCCATTGCACATCCTTCGCCTTTGATCAACCTGAACATGAGAGACGCTCTTCACTCCTTGGTCATCTAGTACATATGGACTATTTTTATTTCACTGTACAAGCTGCTAATTTTTAAAATGACTTGCACTTACAATCATAATTTCTTTAGCTTCTTTCTCTGGTAGCTGTTGTGCTAGAAGGATTCCAAAGTAGAGCAACTGGTATGTCAAGTCAAGCACAAGGGAGAAATACAGTGATCGTTTTTGGCAGCTGGAAAAAAATATGGAGAAGGTATTTTTTCTGCATACTGTGCACAGTAAGTATTATAGAGTGTGTGCAGTTTCTCCAACCTTTCTTCAGAATGGATGTCCCATGTAAGAAGCAAGCATATAGTGACAGTGACTAAACTCCTGATTGTTCATGACAAGAGAAAGCTTTCTAATTCCACCTGTTCAAGGCCTTGGGGACAAACAGGGTGTTCAAAGACCTTACCTCATTCAAAAATTCAGATTAATTGTCACCAACCCCACTATCCCCTGTGTGAACAGTTCTATGCTGCCCTTCCCGGAAGGCCAGTGGGCCTGGACCTAAAACCTCACAACGCAAGTGGCCATCAAAGAATCTGAGCTCTGAAGACAAGGAACAGATATCGAGCTGCATTCAGTGATTCATGTTTAAGTTCAGGTAACAATTTGCTAACTGATTTTCTGTGAACCATGAAACCTTTATACTAAATACAGTTTGGTGGTTATTCATCATTCAGCCACTTCATAGGCCCAGAAGAAGCATGCTGGTGTGAAATTAGTACAGGTGTGAGGATGTCAGCGCACTCAGCCCTATTTGTCAGTTCCTTCATGCAGGACAGAACTTTATAAATTGCTGGTAGGAAATTCACATGTTGTGTAACTGTGCTCTGGTTGTGTTCAACAGTGTTAGTTAAAACTTTCCCTTCCTTAAACAGTCTTTGCATGGAAGACTGACTAGGCTGTAATATTGGTGAGCATCACATATCATCATTGTCGTCATCATTAGACACAAACTTTGGTACAACAGAAAGCAACACATGTGGAGGGTAGCCAAAAGCAGGAATGACATCTGCTGCTTTGCACAGCATGCTAGCAGTTAGTGTGTAGCCTTACAAAGCTGGCGTGTAGCAGAGCTGAGGTCACTGATGAATGCAGCAGATGAAAGAAATGTGATGTTCAATTATGGTCTTCGCTTCTGCTGGAGAGCAACACGTTTCATCTGTGCCACACAGCCGGAGGTGCTCAGCTCTGCAGCTGAGATCGGCCGTTCATTGGCACAGCCAGCATGGAGGGGAGCGAGGAGGCATGTAACACGTTCCGTGTGAGAGGCGACACTGACACGATCCGAACGGGACCCCCCAGCTTTCATCTGGAACTGAGTGTGATCCCACCCCCCACACCTTCTCTCTAAGCTGTTTCCCTGAGACTGACCTCTGGCTATTGACTCTGAAATGCTGATCTTCATCTGGAATCTATTGCAATCAAAACAGGAAACATTTAAATGTGGGCCACGATATTAATACGCTGTTTCCCCCAAAGAAAGGCTTCCCTTCCCTTGTATAAAATGAAGATGAAGATGATGGGAGACAAGTTCTGTCCAGGGAGCCGTTTCACACTCCTTCCTTCTTCTCCTTTCGCCACTACTCCTGTGGTGTCCTTGATCAAGTTACTTACCCTCAAATTATACAGTAAAAGGTACCCTGTCATATCATTGCGTAAATCTGTTTCTTACTGTAAAAAGACTGTAAAAAGGTGTCAAATACAGAATAAAGAACATTTCATTGAGACAAACAATCACGTCAGATAAGGGATGAGCAGCCTGTTTCTCCAGTAGCCTCAAAATACAGTATCTTGGACTATTTTAAACCAAAATTAAATTTAGAAGAAAATTAAATTTGTTCATTATTTATTAATATATAATAATTTTATGTCATTTTTCACTGTCAGCCAGTTGAGGAAAGAGCTTATGGCCCTTTACCAGGGAAAACCCCAGGGCTCGATGGTATTAAAACCCTAAGGCACTGAAGGCGTGTGTGGAGCAGCTATGATGAGATTTCCAGCACATGTTTAAAGGGTCCTCCGTGATGCAGAAAACATCCAACTTGGTTCCATTTCCCAAGAAAGGGTGACTGTGACCTTTGAATCGCTATCAGTTGGTTACTCTGACCTCACGCATCACAAAGACCCCAGAAACCGCATTTGAGCTGCTGGTCAGGACTGCGCTGGACTCCTAGCAGGACCACACTGGAATAGATGATAAGTTTGTATTTCCACAGAAACGGCGCTCTTATCGTCCAGTCCATCTAAACATGCCTGCTGATATAACTCAGAAGCACTTACTTCATACATATTAAACAGGAGAGTCTCAGGGATGCACCATCAAAACTAACAAAATCTGACAAGGTTCTCCGTGATTTATTCACTGGCTACTAAACAGAAAGTTTGTATCCACAAAAAGATGACAGGTTCCAAAAACAGACACAAGAATGGGATTTTGACAAATCAGAGGATGTCCAACCTTTGCCTTTTGCAACTGAAACCTCCTGGTTCTGAAAAAGAAAAAACCCACATCTTGAACAGAAAAGCTCAGTGGTAACAACAGGTTGAAAACAAAAAGTTTTCCTGTTGAGGTTGAACAGCTCAGCCCAAAAGCAGATCCCTGTGGTCACCCTCAGACCCAGCAGAGCATCTCAGCTGGGTTCTGGGTAAGTGGGCCTTCAAGAACACATCTTGTTTGCCAGATGGACAAAGCAAACGCAAGCTGTGGGTAAATATTTGTTTAAATGAGCTTCGTGCTTCCATAAACTTTTCAGACTCATAGGTCTTTCGAGAGACCACACCTGCTCACATTACCACACGACAAATATAGCAAAAAAACAATTAAAGCTGTTAGGTGTCTTCTTCATCTGTTGGTTTAAAACGTTCAATATTTAAACCATTTGCCACGTATGAAAGTGAAAAAATGGACAGATATGTTGATTCTGCTCACCTCACACGCGGCTGAAGATGTGAATGAGAGGTGAGCTGAAGGAGGGCAAGTAGACACAGGCCAGTGTGTTGCGTGAACCCCCTCTCCCCGCCTGCCTGTGTGCCCCCCCAGGAACAGTGGGGGTAATTAGCCCTTTCATGAAGCTGCCCAGCATGTCAGTCTGAATGGCAAGATGTGAGTGCAGGGCGGCCCCAGGCCAGGAGCAGACGCTCATTAAATGTGCACTGAGCAGAAACGTTGCCGCACCCCAAGCACCTTCTAATACGGTGCTCTTTAGTATTTAATGTCTCCTACACACACTAACAGACTCAAGGGCTCCGTCTCCTCTTCCTGGGGGGCTGTCAGGGTCCGCTGGGGGGATGTATTTAAATCAGGAGGTTGTCAGTAGATGCGGACTGTGGAACGAAGCAGCAGTGTGGTTCCTCACACGGACCCCCTGGCTCATGTCTCCCGTGGCGAGGAGCAGCAAGGTGAAGGGTGTCTCCTCAGTGGAATGGCGATGAAGGACCTCCTCAAAGGAGATGTTTCCTGACCTTCAGCTCCCCATTCTATTATCTCTTCACACTGAGCCTTTGTGCTTTCACGGTTATATGCTCATATTTATATGGAATACCTTAATTTATAAATGGCAGACAATCCTGTTCCATCCGCGTTCATAACGCACAGAATGTGTAGCAGAGATGCAGAATACAGCTAAAGCGGTCTACGTTGAAGAAGGGGTGGAAGTTCGAGTCAGCGTCACTCTCCTGTCACCATGAGGGATGTGTCCTCACCATCATAGAGAAAAGGGACACTGAGGAATTAACTAAATTCGTTCATGTGGAAAGATGTGCAGCTGGGTCACTCATCTCAGCCCTCACATGAGTAACTGCTACACGTACTCGCTGTGCAGCTCCTTTATTCCAGTTGAAACGTAGACGGATCTCCTGCTCTAGCAGATGTATATTTACTGTACAAGAACTACACATTTACCCAGACAGTTAAAAACATGGTAATATCTACTCTGCTGTTAGTGAAAACATCCTCTTTATGTACGAGTAAAAGGAAGGGCTGCAGTTGTCACACCGACAGCCTCCTTCTGTTCTCCTTTGACTTCCTATGGACGTCCACTCACCTTCTTATGGAGTTGTTGTGTTAGGCAGGACAAGGAAGTTTAGTAAAAATGAAAAACAAACAGAAGAAAAGGGACATTAGGAGCTGAAGTACCGATGGAAGAGAGTGCAGTGTCTTCAGAAGTGTCTTCTCCGAGCTGGTGGCTAATGGAGCTCTGCACGTGCTGTTAGACGAGTTGCCAGAGCAAGGCGATGAGCCCGATGGGGAACGTGGAGATGGACGGAGACGCTGGGAACCGCTCCACTTACTGTGTGCTGATGTGAGCTGAGCAGACAGGCGAGAGGATGGACAGGAGCTACGGGCCCCACGGTCATGCAAGATGCAGGAGGAACGGCACTTTATTACTGCCAAACATGGGCCGCCCCTCAAAGCTGCTTTCTATACAACTGTGGACCTCACTGTGGGTCTATTTCAAACCACCACGTGTTGCTTAGACCCCCCATGTCACCTTTTCAATGAACTTTATTGACATGGAGATCTTCTGTCACTGTGATTTGTCCCTGAGGACCAGCAGGGCATTGGTTCTTCTCAGATGTGATGGGTTATGATGCTTAAAGCTATCAAAGCGCTGTATGTGGCACAGATCAGTTCGAACGATTCCCTAAAGGTTTGGATGATAATCTGTACATGCGTGTCACACACAGCCTTTACTTGCAGTATTTCAGGTATGTCAGGTACTGGTCAGATGAAACTATAAAAATAAAAAATGCCAAAGATATTGTGACCACCATTTCAGCTGGTCTGCTTTTAAATCTCCAAATCTCAAAACAAGAGGTAAGAAACAAGTTTTGCTTAGTCCTTTTACTTTTTCTGGCATCTGTTCAGGGAGAGACGCCCGGAGGAAACACTTCACTTGAAAAGGCCCAAAGTGCTGGGTCGGCTTGGTGAGTGCTCTGTGCATGGGTCCGTGCTCAAATAACATACTGGTTACAGCTCACAAGACAGTCAGAGAGTCTGCACATTGACACCTGCAGGACTTGGTCGGCCAAGCCCACGTGGATGTGCCTCTACAGCTAGGGAGATCATCAGCCATTCAGTTGGCGAAACTCACTGGTCTCCATTTATACCTTCAGAGATATACGCTACAGTCGTCAATAATACATGACTAAAAGCATCTTCCCAGACCAGCTGCATTTTGACACACACATGCGCACACACACAGAAAGAGGAAGTCGTGAAGTATACCTAACCTCCCCACAGAGTCCAGAGGTGGCCTCAGATCCACAGCACCCAGTAGGAAATGTGATTGAGCACAAACAAAAGACTGTACTGCACTCTGATATTTGTACAGTTATTTCCCCCCAGGCTGTGCTTGCTCAGTGGTTCCCAACCTTCGTTGTGCTATGGACTGGATCATACGTTTACATTTATTTTACAGACCAGCGGAGTCACTTTTCACCCAAAAGCTATGGTACAGTAAATACATGTTTACAATGCATTGGGTAGCACAATAATGTAAATTTGGATAACAGCACATGGCAGCGATATACCAGTCTCCTTATGCACCCAAAACACAATGCATCTATAATGCATAAACCATCGACAACCATTAGCCAGATTTAACAATTGTTTATTTTTATACATTTGATATTTGTTAAAGCTCAGAACCCAAAGACCAACTGCCTATCTTAAACCCAGAAAGAAAAAGTGGCAAACCCAAAACAGTCTTCCATGCCTAACTAGACTGATCTAAACTGCACAACAAAACACACAAATAGAAACAGGACACCATTTCTTTTATACACATCAACCCATCCACCAAAGGGGTAACAAACCACAAGGCTGAAACTACTGAACTCAAATTCCAACAACTATACACCCTCTTGTTCTTGTGTGAGGGTTCTTATAGGTAAAGGAGGTGGGGGGGCACAAATTGAGATCAACAGGCACAGGTGATGCCAATTTGGAGTCCCCACAGACCTCATTGGAAAACAATTACAAACACACAGGTTATGTACTAACATATTTCATTAATTAGATGGTTTTTCAATAGCCCGGCAGAGCAATGTTCAGGGCCTGGTTCGGGTCTAGATACAAGGTTGCTGAAAAATACACTGTTAAATACATTAAATTTCCATATATTGACTATGGAAAGTGTTGCGTGGTTCTGGATTTAGTATGTCTGTCCCTGTTTTTTTCTGTTACCTGACAACAAAAAGATCCTGGGTTCAAATCCCCATCTCCTGTTGTAGTTTCCTTGATCAAGGTACTTCCCTTGATCTGATACAGTAAACTCCTGTATAAATGGGTAAATCAGTGTTAAAGGCTTACTATATACAACTCACGCTGTAAGTCACTTTCATTAATAGTGTCAGATACAGAGCTTGGAAGGAATTTTCACCCCCTTGAGCATTACTGATGCGAAAATATTTAAAGCTCAGCTGCTGTAACACTGACACTGGCAAAGAATCTGGTCAGCTGTTGTATTTTGCGCTGCCAAAATGGACGGTAACTCCTTCTGGGTTGACATCTGTCTTTTGGTGGCCTCCCTCACCCGTCCCCTTTGTACCCAAACAGTCTGTTTTTGAGGCTCCAGGCGGATTCAAAACTGCTGTATTCCTCTGTTTTTCATGGTCAAGTTAACTGTGCTCCCATGAAGATCCGGTGCTTTGGAAATTGGCTAATATGAACTTTGTATTGGATTTACTTAGAATATTCCTGAGTTCATGACAAGATTTTTTTTAATGAAATTGACTAACAAACTGAGGTACAGGTGTGTTCCACATACAGGTGTATTTATTCTCTATGTTAATTACATGAATCACCTTCATTGTACATGGGTGACCACCAGACAACATAAGGCATGTCTAAAAGTGGCATGGCAGCTGATATTTAGATTTAGAAATGCTTACAAACTTATTTTGTGTTTCATATTTCAAATTAATTCTAAACTGATTTCTAGAATTGTTTCCATTTAACGTTAGAATTTTTTCTGTTGATCAATGTCAAAAAGCGTAATTAAATTTAACTTCTTATAGGTATAAATGAACACATTAAATAACACAAAAACAGCACAGCGTGTTCCAGAAATGAACTCTTGTTGGTCGCGATAAAATAAAAAAATAAAAATTAGAGGGATGCATCTTTACCTCCAGGCTACAGCTTATATTTATTTCCTCTCGCATTTCTGCACTGATGAAATAACTGCATTTCTATTCATGGCTGAAATGTGAACTGACCCCAAAACAACATGTTTATGAACCTCATGTTCCTTCACTGCACAGCAGAGTTTTAACCCCAACGAGCTCTTTGGTCACATAAGAGAGGCTGCAGAAACTGCATCGGCATTTGTTTGGTTTGGCGTTTGGACATGTGTGACTGACCTTGTGAGTGATCCCAAACTGACCCTCCACACAAGTGCTCATCTGGGCTGACAGAATGAAAATGTCCTTCTTCCAGCATAGTATGGGTTCGAGACCACTTGTAAGCCCCTAGAGTTCTTTCAGAATTATTTGGGGGGAAAAAAAGGTTTAAAAATTCACACACAGAGGCCTGAGACACAAACACAGGGCGATCAGACCACAGTTTGCATGTCTGAAACCACCATGTTGCTAGTTCACGTCCCTCGACTAGCTGCCTACAGAAATGACATTCAAAGAACAAATCTAGAGACAATCTACTGTAAGCAGAGGGTGTTGGAGGGAAATGACTCTCAAGAGAGACACTGTGTGGCTACAGGCAGCTCAGTAAACCGAACCAAAATGGGGATGTGACCCCTTGATGGGAGGACGGACAGGAAAGCTGAAGCAGGCACAGAATCAGCACAATAGTTACAATAAAACAGTGCAATCCTGAACTCCGTTCCAGGTCCCACCAACAGTCCACTGACCTGCGGCCCCCAGTTCCTGCTCTACCAACAGCAGCTGCTCATCAATGACTCACTGGGGAGGAGCTGTACATCAACTGGAAAACACCACCCACCAGCTCACAGTAGGGTTGTGACCCTTCTCCAACATTGGAAGAGATTCAGCAACTCTGAGGGACACAGGCAGCTGAATTCACCACACTAGGGACAGAACTGAGAACCTGCAGAGTCTCGCTGCTGGACCCCCTGTGGGTTGGGAGCGCAGAGCAGGAATATTAACAACAGCATTAACACTGTAGAGCAGCAGTCAAACCTGTGCGGATTTCCCAACGCAACGCAAATGGCAAACTGACTGAAATGTTCATTACTGTACATCCCATATGGAGCCAGAGGGGCAGAAACACAGAGTGCATCCTGGGGGGCTTTGGGGGGGGTCCACTCCTGAATGCCACACATCATCATTAACACACTCTGACATCTCCTCTTATTACTACAGATTAGCCCCTCCCACTGTACTCTGCTTTACTGCGTTTCCCCCGAAGCCACAGTTACAGGTTTGGGTCAGATAGTTCTGTCTGCACGAGGGCCACTTCATTAGACAAGGAGAACTCATTTAATTTTCCACCTAATTAAACATACAAGAAATTTCTGGAAAGGCCTCACAGGCTTTGCTGTGTCATTTAATGCCAGAGAAAAAGTCTTGAAAATATTTTCATAACTGAGACTCATGCTGTGTGTTGGTGGTGGTGGGGATGTACCTGGGGGGGTCCTTTGTGTCGATCATGGCTCTCAAGATGTTGCTGCTCACCTGCGGGGCTGGTTGCCATGGAGATAGCCACTGAGATGCCCCTGCTGTTTGTTTCTGATGACGTTTCAGCCTCTTGTTGGATGTTTATTTTCTACTCGGGAGTTTCATATTCGGATCTTCAAATACGTCAGCAGAATATCTCACCTCGCTGTACAGTGTGGCCATTCGAACGTATTTGTAACAAATGTTTCGCTGCTTTTTAAGGAGTTAATTTGAAGAAAATAAAAACCTTTTAACAACCTAACATCATCGAAACTCATGCCTTTTAAACATGTTGATTTGAAGTATAGCACATTGTATTTAGGGTTATCGCCACAATCTGTGGTGGGGGCATTACTGCAGTTTTATTGACAGCAAAGCAAGTTGTTCTGTGCACAGAAGTCTGAGATGATCTTGCTGCTCGAGCCATGAAGACAGCTGGGACCAGAAAACTGCCTTTAACCTGATTTGTTCATAAACCCAAATTCAATCACAGCTTTATGGCTCAGTCAATAAATGATATTCGAGGGAGCACTGATGGCAGCAATGAGGACACCATGAAGATCTCTATAACACAGCCTTTATTAACAATGAGTTCCGGCAGAAAGTAACACCCAGGACCGACAAATGGAAGTACTTCTCTCTTGGTCTCCACCCTGAGGCCGGTTAACCATCCCAACCCGTCTACCCGCAGCCTGGAACGATCCGACCCTGACCGAACCCAGTCTACAGATGGACGCTTACATGAACTACTGCAGTACTACACCTACCACTAGGGGCGCCCTTAGACAACATCCAACACCTCAATGCCAGAGAAAAAGTCTTGAAAATATTTTCATAACTGAGACTCATGCTGTGTGTTGGTGGTGGTGGTGGGGATGTACCTGGGGGGTCCTTTGTGTCGATCACTACCCGGCCAAAAAAAAGTGACACATTCTAATATTTGGTTGGCGCGCCTTTAGCTTTGATTCCCCGTGGCATTGTTTCAATAAGCTTTTGCAATGTTGCAATGTCACAACATTTATTTCCGTCCAGAGCTGCATTAATTTTTTGCCAACATCTTGTATCGATGATGGGAGAGTCAGACCGCTGCGTAAACTCTTCTCCAGTACAAAATCCCAAAGATTCTCTATGGGGTTAAGGTCTGGACTCTGTGGTGGCCAACCCATGTGTGAAAATGATGTCTCTTTCATGCTCCCTGAAGCACTCTTTCACAATTTGAGCCCCATGAATCCTGGCATTGTCATCTTGGAATATAAAGAAAAAATCCATTGATGGAAAAACCTGCTCATTAAGTATATTCAGTTATTCAGCTCACCTCATTTTTTGGGCACATAACGTTGCTGAACCTAGACCTGACCGACTGAAGCAACCCCACATCATAACACTATAAATTCAATCCAGATGGTGACTTGTTTTTGGCCGGGCAGTGTATAACTGATCTCAGCGTGCAGTATGAAGCGATGCCCTTCTGTGTGTTCAGCCCATTTCGAAATGGAAGTGATGTCTGCGGCCTCCACGCACGCATACGCACACGCACAGGACCTTTCACTGTTACTCCGCAGCACCTACCGCTTGTTCCACTCTCCCACAAATGGAAGAAATACTGTATAGAAATGAAACTGGTTTCTGTGCGAAAGTGCGTGTGAACAAGGGAGTTTCCTCAGTTTGGGCGTTAAAAGTGTCGGGTAAAAACAAAAAAAACAAAAAAAAAAAAAAAACGCGTCATCGGACCCCCCAAAACGCACGCTGCCGCTGCGGAATTTTAACTTTCGCACTAAATCTGATTTCATTCAAATCCCAACTAAAAGCCGCAGTTAAATTTCTCAGAGGAAAGATGTGAAAATATCCGGCACCTGTTTAAAATCGCTGCGCCGTGGTGTTAAAAAAGTTTTTTTATTTAAAAACTCTGGAAAGGTGGGAAGTTTCACAACGAATTCTAGCAAACGCGGCAGAACTGAGAAAATGCCGCCAAAATTGAAAAAAATAAATAAACCTTTATATTTATATAGAGTTAATACATTAGTCTTTTGTTTCAAATCTCAGAGCCTATTATTCCATTTCAGTTTTAAAATAATGTTAAAAGCGGCAAAAATATTTCACAGCTCAGCAACCCTATTTTTCTTTTCTTTTTGTTAAAATTTAGTGGCAGAATTAAATCTTTGTATTCAAACTGACAAGAAGAGGAAAAAGTAAACGTAAACTAAGTATTTCAACATCCTTTGCTTTAGGAGTTCTGCTCGTAAACGTCTTTCTTCAGAAATGTGCAAATGAAGTAAAAGTGTGTGTGGAGGTGTGTTGGTGCCTCTTCACACTCACATCTCAGCTCCTTATTAAATATGATAATAAAAATAATGTGAAAATAATTCTGGCCTCAGATTATAGCTGCAGGCGTACAATTTAATGCCGTTTTTACACAACCTGTTCAGCGTGGGAAAAGTAAAAAGACTGGCGGATCAACGGGGACTAAGTGTCCAAAAATGTCACTTTCAATAGTTTCCCTCCAGTCTCATATGGTTTATATAATTAAATAAGAACGTATTTCTACGTAAGAAAAAATAATATCACGCTAGCCATTAGTTTTAAAAATGTGTTTTCAAATATTTAGCTTTCAGCACGACGGACATGGAGAAGAGTGGTAAATACGCCGTCAAAACCGAGTAAATTTAAAAAAAAAAAACAAACAAAAAAACAAGCGGTTTAATTCGGGACAGTGTTATAACAATCATATAGGCCTCAAAATTTTTATTATTATTATTATTATTATTATTATTATTATTATTATTATTATCATCATCATCATCATCATCATCATCGTCGTCGTCGTCGTCGTCATCATCATAATCATCATCGATAATAATAATAATAATAATAATAATAATAATAATAAACGTGTGACGCCTTAGTTTATTTTAAATAATTCGCTTAAATATATTTAAGTGCTTTCACACATTACTTTGTTTCATTACAATTAACATTTGTATTCATTAAGAATTAAACAATTTAATGCTGGATCATTTCAACCTCTTGAATGGGAAATATTAATCGCTTTTTAACGTAAAAAATATTTTACGGTTTGATAGAGCGGGGTTAAAATATTGAATAAAACGCTGTAATACCCGCATAGCGTGGTAACTGCACAAGATGGAGACAAACACCCACACACATCCCAGGTCTGTAGGGTAGAGGCTCTGGTCTAATTTGGCTGCTCTTTTACACACAGATGAGGTGTGAGACCCTCCTTGTGCAGAATCTGTCACCTACTGGTGCTGGTGGTGCTGATGGCAGTGGCTGTGATTCTTATAGTGACTGTGATGCTTTTGATGAGTTTAGTGTCGCTTGCGAGTCTCCCTTATCAGTGCTGTCCCTCACCGTTGTTCCAGCACAGGTGACCGTCACCTCAAAACCACCCTCAGTCTGAAAATTGGATCTCTGGAGTTTCCATGCTGGTTGTGGGTTCGAACCATCGAACAACTGGAGAGTCGCAATGGAGGTCAACGCTCAACACAGGTCAGGTGAGATCCGCCGTACCTTTTCACTGGGTTGGACACAAACAGTAAAAAACAGTAAAAAACAAACCACTCAGTATTTTTACCGTTGCAAAGTAATTACAGCGTGGCGGTTAAAACATGCAGTTTACCTGGCTGCTTTGGTAAATGTGGTAAATGTGTGGTAGTCGTGCCCCCTGCAGCCTGTGACCTAGACACCCTCCCCCTTACTGGCCCACACTTCTTCATTTCAGACTTAAGCAAACATAGCATTACAAAAATCTGATGTTTCCAAACAGTTTGAAATTGAGCTGAATGTCTTTCAACAGTGTCATAAGCACAAGAAACCTTCTGTTGACTGTAACGTGGAATTAAACATGAAAAATTTTTTCCAACATAATAATAATAATAATAATAATAATAATAATAATAATAATAATAATATCTGGATTGAAATTGGTAATTTTTACTTAGAGGAAGAAGGAACAAATATTAAGAAATACAGTGCATTTTCATATATACGTATTATACAGTACCTACGTAATATTATTGTATATACAGAGATATTGTGAAATATTCATTTTACTGGCTGACCCTCATTGGACAGTGCATAGTTTTACATTAGTTTACATTATTTCAAAGTTGAGAGAAACTATATGTTTTGGTGTAAAAATGCAAAACCAAAAATGGTGTGAATTAAACACGTTGCTGTGTTAGTAAAGAGGTTCATGACTATCGGCTGGTTACTAAGCGGCTGGAAGTTATAGTTTCACAATGAAATCAAGGAACTGATGGATTGTGACACTGATCACCATGGCAGCGCTCGTGCATCGTGTGCGCAACAGAACTTTATTTTGAATTTGTTTTAGGTAAAAACAGGAGTGTCAAACACTGAGGATTTACTGTTCAGCTGGAAGACGGTAAACATGGTGGAGCGACTAGCGGACACACACACACACACACACACACACACACACACACACTATACCCTGTTTTATTCATAGCTTAAGCAGTCCTTGTTACAGTGAAAAAGTGACAACATATAAACAGTAGTAAAATACAAAGTTTTGTACAGTCCCTCTGTAAGTGTCTTTGAAATGTATGTGATGTAGAGATGGATGGCCTGGTGCCTTGGCTGCCGGCTTTCTCGCCACAGTCACAAGGATCTCAAATCGCGTGTCACATCTTTATGCATCACGCTAATGGTATAAATTAAGTGTTTGATTTTAAAAGACGCTAAAGGGGTTTTTAGTGAATTTACTGTCATGGATGTATTTATGATTCCAAGGCAGTAAAGCCGATCCCTGCTGTTCCTTCATGACACAAAAAATCCACACAGTGAAAAATGTCATTGTCCTGAACAACAAAATAAAATTAAACTTAAAAGGCCCCGTAGGATTTTGATGTTTGTGTGTGTAAATGAGGTGTCAAGATCGCTTTTCTTTACTGTTTAAAAACCCTGTCACGTGGATCAGGTGCAGCAGCTGTGTGATGAAGACCAGAATTAAAACCCTCATGCTGCTCCCCAGTTTCATCCACACGTGCACACACAGTAAAGAACATCAAAATGAACTTAGTTTAAAAGGATGCGTTCTGGAAACCGTTGCTGCGGAGAACCAATTATTGCACAAACCAGTGACAGAATGAATAATAATCCGGCGTAAGAAGATGGGAGAGTAAGAGTGACGGCAGTCAGGTGCTATACGAGACCGGTCATTTGCGACCGTACGAAAGCAACGGTCGGAGTGAATGGTGGGAGGTGAAGAGCAACAGGCCCGGAGAAGCCGAGCAGCGGAGGGGACATCTGTGGACGGATGAAGCTCCCTGTCGTTGACGGCCCATCCTGTTGGTACACGATGGGCACCCTGACCATCCTCTGGCCACCCGCCTCCATGTCGCTCGCAAGCTGCCTCTTCCACTTGTTGCGTCGGTTCTGGAACCAGATCTTGACCTGGGTCTCAGTGAGGTGCAGTGAGGCGGCCAGGCCAGCCCGTTCCGAGCTGCTCAGGTAGCGCTTGAGGTCAAATGTGGATTCCAGCTGGAACACTTGGCTGCGGCTGAACACGGTGCGGGTTTTCTTCTTGCGGCCTGACCTCTGTCCCTCATGTCCGTGGAAATGGTGATGACTGTCCTCCCACCTGTCATCGCCTGGAGATGCTGCCGTCTTCCCGTCCTCTTCCTCACCTGCATCCTCCAGTTCGGAAATGGCCGGCGATTCCCGCTCACTGGGCTCCTCCAAACTCACAAAGTGCCGCTTTTCTCCTGAGGGTATATGGAAAAACGGAGGTTACAGTAATGCCGCTGTGAAATAGATCAGCACCTCTGGTAAAAGAGTTTAAATGTGTCCCCGCTATGGTCAATTTCCCTCTGTTACACACTGACTCACAGACATGGGACTCCTCCACCACAGTAAACTATGTTATACCACAGTGTACCACAGTATACCAGTGTACCTACAGTATATAAGCCCAAACACACCACCAAAACCACACAGCCATGTATATTAAACTCAAAATAGAAAATTGCAACAAAGGTAAATCATTGTTTTTATTGTTGCATTTGAAATAGTCCGACGAAAGGTGCTTTTGAACAAAATACTTTACCTTTACCCACTGTTTACAGTAAGGTGCTCCTGATGTGCGTTGTCGCCATCATAATGTACTGGTAGCACCTCTGAAAATCGTAACTTCCTTATTATCAGGAAATGAGAAGATTTGTAGCAGACAGTGAAGCTTCTCCTCTCCCATCGTGCATTATAGTTACAGGGGTGATACTGACCCCCTCACTGGTACACATAGGTGTCCAGACCATCACTCAACAAGAAAGATCATGACCCTACAGTGACTTCTCCAGAGGCTTCAAGTGCTAGTGTAACTATAAAGGAGGGGGGGGGTAACCAAAAGGAGCAAAGAGCAGGGAGGGGAAAGATAAACATGACAGTTGCTGATAAAACTTTGTCTACAGCCACTTTTTACACCGCGTATCCTTTTTTTTACCACAATGTAGCGCGGCGAGAAGATGGAAAACCAGACGGTTCTGGTGGGTTCACATAGGAACTTAGATCGAACCGTTTACATTTTACATGAATTCTTACTGGGAAATATACCCTGCTGTCAGCAAATTTCATGTCACCCACCCGTTTAAACACCAGTCCTGACACCGCACACAGCTTCACACACACACACACACGGGGGGGGGGGCACCTGGAGGGACCCATGGTGTTGGGGACCTTACTTACTGCAGGAAGCTCCTCGTTCCAGATCTGCCCTCCACACTGAAGCAGAGCTTTGCTGAGCGAACCCGAACCCGGAGCCGCTCCGTCCGTGCGCTGCTTTCGGAGCCCCCCTGCCCTGAGAGCCCTGCTCCGTCGCCCCCTCCTGCGGGCTCTTCGCAGGTCCATCCCTGGTGGAGCGGAGCAAGTTCTCGATGAAGAAGGACGAGAACCTGGACGGTGCCGAACTCTGCGCCTCCGCAGCTTCCGAAGGCATCGCTTCATGGACCCGGGAGGAGCGGAAGGCGCCCTGTTCCGTCGCCGGGTTCACGGGCTGGGGGAGGCGCTCGTACTCGTGTCCGCGTCCCGATGTCCTGCCCCGGCTGTCATCGCCCGGACTCAGTGTCGCCCCCAGCCCGGTGGACACGGAGCGAAGCGAGCGATGGTGCTGGACGAGGGCGAAGCTGGGGACCGGCGGAGGAGAACCACTGCCGTACTGGATCTGACGCTTGTGGAGGATGCAGGGGACCCCCGTCTTTATTCAGGTCACCGGGGGAACAAATGAGAAGACAGCCGGCGACCCGGAGGCTGGGAGTCCACCCTCCTTTAAGAGGGACGCAGTGCCTCCTACTGGCCGTCGGTGTCGCTGCACCTCGAGGACTGCACAAAACCCGACGCCTCGATCGCCCGCCTGTCGGGTTCTGAGATTCAGTCTTATTCAAAATCTCTTCAGTATAGGACAAGAAGGTGTGTTTTATGACCAAAAATCTACTGGGAATAGAAATGGCTCAACTGACTCCTCTCCTTCTTTGCGAAGCTTCTTCTTCCTCTTCATCTTCATCTTCAACCAAAAGCCAGGTTTTATTAACAAGATGAGCCTTGAAATTTCATTCCTCTGCGTTCATGCGGAGGTTTGTTTAACATCTACGTTTGCGCGTTGCAAACATTTGTATAATTTTTACACAATCGTTCATTTAAGGTTACAAGTCCGGAAAAATGTACAATTCGTTGTTTAACTCTACATAAGGGCTGGGTGAATGCAGCTAAAAGGGTTTTGCATGTTGCTCTGTATTGTGAGAAAAATACAGAATGATGTGAAAAGGGGAATAACTGACTAAATAATTAATTAAATAAATGAATAAATGTTTAGATACTGTTATGAATTTGGAATATAAAGGATGATTCAAAAAGAAGTCAACTTGTGATCAAAACCGTAATTATAATAAATCAGAAAGTCATCATATGGACTGTCGACTACACCAACTTGTAAAGTAACTTTCAGTTTCTTAATCTTACAAATCTTACAAATGCTCACAAGTCTATATTTTCAAATGATACTTAGTTACTGAGTACAGCATTTAGTAATCACTGTTGTTTTGGACAGCATGACATTGATCACTTAAAATTTAATAGTTTTTAATTTTTTTTTATATTTTGCTTTAGTATCTAGACAACCACAAGTAAAAGTTAAGAATAAATATATGATGCATTTGTTATATGACTCATACCTATTATTATTATTATTATTATTATTATTATTATTGAACAATCATAAATCAATACAAAGTAGTATTTGAAAAATTAATTATTTATTTGTTCATAATTTGGTTATATAAAAAGTAAACCATCACTTCCATATAAATTTATTCCAAATTCTTAGTCACCCCTTCTTTTAGATTAAAATAAAAACTGTTTAAAACTGATGCAGAATGAAAATTATAACCTGTGGACAACACTAGCTGTTAAAAGAGATAAAAGAGTTTATTTGTCACTTGCATGGTTACTGAGCATACCATGTAATGAAATGTGCTCTGATTCGACAGGAGACTGTGCGTGGTTACATACCAAGGGGACAGTAACAGTGACGGGGAGCCTATATAGTATTATTACGAAAAGCTGAAATCGAAAAATGAAACTGATGTTGTTAAGCAGAAACTGTATGCTGTACCTGTTCATGACTTTAGTAATTTAGGCCTTCATAAAACTTCAGTGTTCAGTTCCTTCTTTTGGACAAAATAAATGAGGAATTAAATAACAGACAGAATTTAATATTTAGAAATGAATATATTTAATATTCAAAATTTAAACTTTGTAAACTCTGAAACCCACCTGAATGGATTTTTAAAACGGCATTATAACTTTTTTAACAACTCCAAGATATGGGGTTAAATATAAAACAGCTGCTGTGGACCTAATTTAGGGTTTTACCTTTAGGCACCCAGAATGTATCGCCAGCTCATCCAAATTAAAATGAAAATAATATAAATATGCCATTTATATATTTAGAACAGCTGCCCCAAATTTTAAAGAGTCTTAATGATATGATGAAAATATTACACATATTATTAAATAGTTTATTGTGGAATATTACTCTGCTAACTAATACTGGTCATGTGACCTACCCTCTGGTCAGCATTTCAACTCATATTTAAATTGCTACTTTCAATACCTTTACTACTTTGCAATTTCACTAAAAGTAATAATAATAATAATAATAATAATAATAATAATAATAATAATAATAATCATGACTGCCCCCTGCTGGTGACTAAAATGATTGTTGTTAAGTTAATGTGAAAAAAATTGAAACAAAAGTGGAATCTAAAAATTTAATTTTTCTCTAGATGTTTTCACATAGAGGTTCAGTGTGATGCTGTGTCACTATTAATGATAAGATTTTTAAAAATTAAAACTGTTAACAAAGGAGGAATTGATGAAGGCAACAGCTCGAACCTTTGGACACTCTGAGTGCTTCCTGCCTACTGCTGACCCATCAGACCCATCAGAGGACCATCCATTTTAGAAGTCAGTGGAAATGACCCTGAAACCACACACACACACACACACACACACACACACACACACACACACACACCTGAATGGATAAGCAAGTGGATAAAAATGATATGATAAAAAAAATGATAAAAAGCTTGACACTGCATGTCCCTGGTGAGGATGGATGTCCCTGGTTGAGGCATTGTGGAGACACACCACAGCTGTACTCATATTACACTTGGTGTTCTGCTCCTTTCACACTGTGGCTGTATGTCCATCTCTACACTGTCACTGCAGTCAACCCAACAGTCCGTATAGTAACCGCATTAACTAAAAATACTGTATTTTCACAGTATGACTAAAATGACCTTTTACACATTATGTAGGTACTAATATGTATGTATCAATGTAATATGTGCTAAATCCTTGTCCAGGAAAGATCGACTTCCAAACTGCATTTATCCAAAATAAGAAAGCGTTTCATTACGAACGAAAATTGTAAAATACTGAATTGACATCATAAGATACAAATTTATTGCTACGTTTGTTCTAATCGTCTGCTCCTCAGTACCAGCAGGATCAGGTCACCCTGCAGGCCAACAAAGCACTGTGCTCCCCCACGTCTGGCCACTTGGCGGCGCCACTTACACGGGGGTCCAAAATTCAAAGCTGGAAAGAGAAGTTCTAAGGATCACGGCTGCAAAAAAAACCTCTGTACTAAAGCGAGGTTCCCGCAGTTGCGCTTATTTTTATTGCCATTTCGCACCAATTCTACGCAGAAATTAACAGCAGTTATTATTTCAGCAGATTTAAAACAACTCTCAATTCTCCCAGTTACAGTACTTTTACGAATAGAAATTATTAAAATGATAATTGTCTCTGGATGTTGGACTGAAGTGTGTGTGTGTGTGTGTGTGTGGGGGGGGGGGGGGGGGTGCGTGTCTCTGTCCTACAGCCTCACACTGGAGTCTGTCCGTGTTACTGTGGCTCACAGCGACCCCAAGTGGACAGCAGCTGCGTCAGACGCTCTATCTGAATAATTTACTTACAACTAAGATGTCGATCACGTTTTCACAGCAGAAATCGTTTTTTCCAGTGCTTAATTTTTAAAAAAATCTAATTTCAGTGTTTAGTGATTATTTCAGCCACAATATGGCAGAAAAGTGTTTCTCCCCTGCACGCTGACGTCATACTGATACGTCACCTTTTACGTTACAGTACTGTACAGCACTGTTTATACTGTTACTGCTGTTGAACCAGAGGGCAGATGGACGTTCTTCTTCTTTACAAAACCCGTTTTAAGGAGTAATAGTTGTTAAGGTACAACAGCAGGTCCTGTCTGTGTCAACGGTCACCAGAGCAGTCATGTTCCTTCAAATGGACGGTCCACACTGAGTGTGTGTATGTGTGTGGTGTAGGCTCATCTCATTGGCCTTCAACAGACATATTTCTGCTTTTTTAAACATAGAAAGTTTTATTATTATTATTATTATTATTATTAATAAAGAATAATAATATTTTAGTGTTATTGCATAACACACACACATACACACATATAGTTGCAGCTAACAGAAGGAGGTGGGTGTTCTTATACCTGCTCAGGACCTCAGGTACCGAGATGCGTCCATCTTCTCGTCTCCTTGGCAACTAAGAGGTGTCCTTCTTCTCATCACGATGGTGACAGAGGCATCAGTCTTCTCACTGCTACAGGGCAGTTGCAGAAGGAGGTAGAAAAGTGCATCACAGCTGAGTTTTACTTGTGTAGTGCAGTAATTTACCATGCCTGTACAATGCCTGTGTTTGGGGGATGATAGTCCTGTTCATTCTGCGGTCGTCGGTCCATTGGCCGCATCTCCAGCACCACAGCACTTATGCACTTTAACACCTGTTGAGTTTTGTCCAGGTTGGGGCAGCAGATCGGCAAAAACACATTGTTCTTCTGTGGCTCCTGTGTAAAAGTATTTTCATTAACACTTCATACAGCAGGTAACATACCAGGTTTTTACCACACCTCCTCACATTAGATGTCCTAATGGATTACAGAATCACCACTGCAGTTGTCTTCAGCCAGAACGTATTCTGAGCATTAATGAATCCCCTAATTTTCCGCCAATTAATGATGCTGCCTAACTGATAGACCCCTGCAGTGTTGGCCACAGCGCCCCCTGCAGTTCATCTACTGTACATGAGGCACAGTGACGCTCCATTTGATTCACATATTCATTTTTCAATATATATTAAAAGACAGGGGGCACCAGAGAGTCACATTAAATTGTCATTAGGCTTAGGAGTTTTTGCTGCAGTCATCTGAGATGCTTACCTCTTTCACAGGTTCTACAGCTGCACTAGGAAGAGGTGTTTGAACCCACAAAAACCATGTCTTTAACCACAGGGTCCCTTGTTGGACTGGGGCATCTCCTTTTTGGGACAGCCTGTAGCTGGACATTTTTCCACATCTTCGACACCATCATCTCGTCTCACAGTTCCATTCCAGGACACCACACCATGGTAAAAAATCCCAAGGGCTTTCGTATAGTAAAAAGCCAATTGGAGCACTGGTGCCACACAGCAGTGCCTCCTCCTGGATTGAAACACTCAGTGCAACATCACAACATCTTCCTGTAGTTCTTTTGGAGGTACGTTACCATGAACTAGCACAGTAAAAATTGTCTTCCTCTGTACATTGATTGGATAAATCACTATAAACTGCATAACAGTGTAAGTGTGTTTTGTTGCTCCGGGGTCTGCCAACAGCATCAGTAAGTTGGATTTAAACCAAGACCTTCACCCTGCACAGCGATGCTACTAACTTCTACTCCAGTTAACAATAAATGTGTTAATTCTGTCCTACTAGGGGGATCCAACAGGTTGGGCCTCAATGTAAATCATCTGTAACGCAAACCCTATCTCCCAAGATGCTGGCTCCCCGTGGGAGATCTGGGTGGACTCCGTGAGGAAGGGCAGCCCCTGTGTGGCACTAAGATTCGACAGACCACACCCATCTGGAGGCCTGATACGAGAACAGGAGCTGTGCTGCTCGACTAACTGAGAGCGAACCCAGGTAAACACGGTACTCAGGACCCCGCTCCCGTCCTCCCCCAGTACCTCTATATCCAGCAGATTAAGGGAGATTAAGTGAATCACGAGGGTGGCTGCAGCTCTGGGCGACAAAGGCCTCCAGTCACGGTGCATTCAAGCAGCCGCATGATCTGATTTGCCCAGGAAAATGCATTTTGGAGACGATTAGTGATGCAGGCAGGAGGTCAGAGCAACTTAGCCCCCTGGACATAGAACAATGACCCTGCTTGAGCATTCAATACTGTCACTCAAAGACCCTCAGCATGAATGCGTGCGTGCGTGCGTGCATGTGTGTGTCAATCTGCTGCTGTGTCCGGCTCCTGTGTCCACTCTTGGGGGGTCACCCAAGCAGCTTTTATTCAGCTTTTAGGGCAGAAGACCCTCGGCATTACGCTAACTTTCAACATACCACTTATTAACTGCTGCTTGTGAATACTCATGGAGCGTTTCTAATAAGTCTAAACCCAAATGTTTTTTGTAACCAGATCTCCCTAAAAATACCAGCATGCCTTTAGTAAACATTTGCTAGTTTTATTGCCTGGCTAATACCTACCAGCTAGTTACCGACAGTGTGTATATGAAGCTCCAGTAGTGAAGAGGCTCAACAGAGATACAGCCAGTTATTAGGCAACATGATGGAATTCACTGAACTTTGGGCTTTGAGTTGTTCTCCTGCACTCAAAGATCAAACTTTCCAATTCTGAATATTTTGCCCCAAAGTGCCACAGGCAACATCTACCTTTAAATTGGTTTTGTCTGTACTTAAAAAAAATTATAATCTATATGTATGTATATGTTAAAGCCCCTAGTAACTGACTGCACCACAGAAGTAAAAATGCCATCATTGCCCTAACTTTGTTTTTCTTTTCCTTTGCTTTTGCTGTTCACACCGATTAGAGGTATAGGAACCAGCTGAGATACACAGGGCTATGTGGGGTCCATCTCTACCTGTCAGCGGAAGCCCTATGACCTGGGCATCTCTTGTTCAGTTCAGCTCCATCAGGTACAATGATGAGCAGAGACACACACTACTGAGAACCTCAGAAAACACTCTTTGCAGAGCTGTGATGCCAGAGAGCAGAGACACAAAGCTTCAGTCGGGGTGCTGTTTCTGAGGGACTGGTGACAACTGGTAACAAAAGGTGGGACTGACTGGCAGGGTTCAATAAAAACCTCATCAGTGTATCTTTCCAATAAGGAGAGTCATTGCTGCTGTTTCCCAGTGTGTGTGTGTGTGTGTGTGTGTGTGTGTGTGTGTGTGTGAGAGAGAGAGAGAGAGAGAGATACACCTTCATCAGCAGAGCTATGTTCTTCCCTACTTACACCATTACCCCCCTCCCCTTAAATACTCCAGTGCTGTATAGGCCACCTTTCCTCTCTGGTCCAACCGCTGACCACTCAGTGGCCTTCAGATGGAATTCTGGGGACCTCTGTGATGTCACTGAGGTGGTGAGACACTAGTTGGCAGTGTGGAGATGGCCAAACAGGGGAGGAGGGATGGAGTCACAGTCTCTCAACCACAAGTTAATGTTCAGCAACTCACTTGTCAATGTACAATTCCAAACTGGCAGTGATGAATTCCAGCATGCACCTCTAACCTTTACATACCGGCAGGCCTTGGCACAACTCTGGTCCATTCAGATCACATAGAAAGCAAACATGCCACTAGTTTACCGTGCCCTATACGTAAAGCACTCCATTCAAACACCGTGCTTCTATTGCACTGTGACCCCAGAGTGAAATATTCACCATAAAGGCCGTGAAGCGAGAAAAAGAACGCACTACCAGTATATGCTTCACATATTTATTTGTCATGTCCGGCAGGGAGAAATGGAGCTTTGACACTACAAGTCCAAGCTTTGACTCAGTCCATCTGTGTCCAATTCTGTTGTGCTGCAGTGGGTCTGGACCCTCCTTGGCACCAGTCACAAAGACACAAGTAGAGCTAAAGCACTAGCCCGCGGCACAGCTATGCCCCCCACAGAGAGTGCAGCACCTGCAGAGATGGACTGATGATGCCGTTCTAGCAGTGGGGTGCAAAGTGCACTTTACTGTAGTACACTGAGAGTGTAACAGCAGGCAGAGTTCACAGATCTCCCACACTTACATTCACTGTGTTGTCACTTTATGTTCTACCATCCTGATAAGATTTAGCTTTTGACACCTAACTGCAGCGCAGTGCTGCCCCCTGTTGCCCGGCAACTCTCAGACTTACTGCCAAGGTGTCAGTAGGACCTTTTCCACGTGCGCAGAGAATTTTCTGGAAGGCTCTCCGGAAGTCCTGGTTAAAGATGGTGTAGATGACCGGGTTCAGGGAGCTGTTGCAGTACCCGATCCAGAAGAAGAACTTGAAGAGCGTCTCAGGGATCTGGCACGATTCTCTGCACACACCGTACAGGCTGTAGCTGAAGAAGAAAGGGAACCAGCAGAGCACAAAGACACCCATGACCACAGCCAGTACGAAGGTGAACCGCTTCTCCCTGGCCTGCAGAAGCTTCCTGCGAGATGCAGTGCTCCTCCTTCGCCTCCTGCTCGAGGCAAACAGCTCCAGGGACCTAGCGCTCGTCCTGGACGTCCGGCTCGAACGCTTGGACAGCGAGCTGTTCTTTCTGCTGCTCCTTCTCTCTCTCCTGGAACTCTGGCCCGACACTTTGCTCTTCCCATCAGATGAGCTGGTCTCCTCCAGGTCCAGTTCATCAACTCCTCCCAGCCGCCCTCCAGCCCCTGACTGACAGTGACCATTCTCCTTCTCTCCATTCACCATAAAGGAGCTGGCTTTGCTTGGGCCATTTTCAGTCTGCGGCGATCTGTCTGAATTCGGCTTCTTTACCGACATGGTTCTTGTTCTCGTTTTGGCCACCTGGTAGATCCTAGCATAGACCAGGACCATGATGAGACATGGAGCAAAGAAGGAGCCTATGCTAGAGGACAGGATGTACCAGGTGTCATCGTTGAGGGCACACTGAGGGTGCTGGACCTTCTCACTGCTCCTGTCAATGGAAATGAGTGGAGGAGAGGAGATGGCAGCCGATATAAGCCACACAACCACAATGACACACTTCACCCTCCTGGGGGTTCTCTTCAGGTTGTACTCCACTGCCTTTGTGACGGACCAGTACCTGTCCAGGCTGATGGCACACAAGTGCACAATGGAAGAGGTGCAGAAGAGCACATCAAGGGCCAGGTAGATGCCGCACCACACGCTGCCAAAGACCCAGTAGCCCATGAGCTCATTGGCCAGGGAGAAGGGCATGACTAGGGCAGCCACCAGGATGTCGGCGCTGGCCAGTGACACCAGGAACAAGTTCTGGGGAGCCTTCAGAGCCCTGCTGGTCAGCACAGCCAGCACCACCAGAACATTGCCTACCACGGTGAACACAATGAGGAAGGTGACCAGGGCAGCCAAAGCAGCTACTGCCATCGCTGAGTACTGACCTTTGTTTGAGGAGGAAGAGGAGGTGTTTGGACCTTCAGACGGGGACAGGTCCACTGCGCTCCAGTTGAACGAGTCCATCTTTTTTGCTCGGCTTTTAGTCCCCACGTGGGCAAGCAGTGGACATGCTGGACCAAGTCCGACGGGAGAGCCCGTCCAAGTCCACAAGTGCGGAGGACCCAACTTGGCAGCACAGCTCACCGCCTCTTCATCCTTTTTTTAAAATCACTTCTTCATCCACTCATCCTTCCATCATCATCGTTTGTTCCACTTTGTCCCAGGGGCTCCTCCGTGGTGCTGGGCATAAGCACTCTGCACAAGCATCGTCTCCGTGTGTCCACGTTCCCCCGCAGCCGGTGCACATACCCATCTCTCTCACTCACACACTCTCTCTCTCTCTCTCTCTCTCTCTCTCTCTCTCTCTTTCTCTGTGTGCATGCGTGCGTGTGTGTGTGTGTGTGTGTGTGTCTGCTGCACCTATCAGTTTCCCTGCAGCTGAAGAACATTGGAAATGTTTATAAAAATGTGTATAAAAAGCAGAGCCCTCAGCTCTCCCATCTCAGAACTGCAGAAGTTCTTCACCTCATTTCCTACATAATTACTGTGGTGCTACACATTTCTTTTCCTTTTCTTTTCATATTTTATTTCTTTCACTCCTGTTTTATTTCTTTTTGCTTATTTGCTTATTTTAATGTAAATTTGTAAACATGGCAGTGTAACCCTAAGCGCCATCATCTTGTTGTTGTCTTGCTGCTATTGGTGCTACATGCGACTTCCTTCAGGATCAGTGAAATTCTCATTTGTCCGTCTGTCCACATGTCTGCCAAAGCGTCTCGTCCTGAACGCTTCCAGGTGCCATTGTCACCCTCAGGCAGGCAGTTTCATCCTGGGATGGAACCCTAAACTGCCTTTATTTTTACCTGGTGCTGGGATGTTCGGTACATTATGGGTTTCAACCGCGGTTGCCAGGAAGACAAGTGTCTGCAGGATTTCACTCCTGCTGCTCCTCAGTTGGCACAATCAGTATAATTCTCCGTATTTAGTAAAGCCGTGTGCGACAGGTTCCTCTCATGCTACTGCTGTAGCGCTGTGCGGCCTATTGGAGGCGCTGTATTCACCATGTAGCTTGACTTGAGTGCTGGGAATGATGGGGCAGCATGAGGGCTGCTGATTAGGATTATTAGCACCACAATAGCATTGCGAGGGCATATGGGGGGGGGTCTGAGGGGCAGCTTTCTAGACCTTTCTGATCATGACATGTTCAAGAGGTCACAGAAGAGCACGGTCCATTCCAAGTCCATGTTCTCCAGTCTTCCCAAAGTCCACATTGCTTCACAGTCACAGGCCTCAGATATAAAAATATGAAGAATGAGTACACATTAAAACTAAATCCAAATAGTCACTTTGGGAAATTCTTGTGAATCCATTCAAATAAAAGTATAAAAATACAAGGGGTGGTGATGAACGAGTCTCCACATCGCATCCATATGTTTGTTCACCCATTAATGCTGTACAGGTCACCCGAAAGGCTGCACCATCCCTCATTCTCATACCTGCTGTGCGTTTAGAACCACAGGAACATGCGACCTCCTCGCTGCTCCTCGCCAGGACATAAAGGACGACCCTCCTCACAGGGCTCGGTGAGGCTCGGCATCCTTGTGATGGAGATCACGTTCGCGGAGCCGCCATTGGGAGCGAGCATCTCGACCGCGTCGTATGCTTTTCACATACTTCCAGTCTGGAAAGGAAAACGTATTTAAAGATCCAATCATTCTATCCATTATTTTATCATCATAGTTAATAACCAGGCCTGATCATTATTAATAATATTTATATTGTCTATGTACACACACACAGCATTGATCCTGTCACACTATCCCCACATTCAGCTGTCCCTCATGCAACAGTTGCAGGAAAAGTACGGTTGTTCCATTTGGGGGAAGAAACTGATTTATGAGTTATCTAATTTTTTATGTTCTATTTTCTTTTCTTTCTTTTCAGGAGATCTTTTCATAATTCGACTCATGGATATTGACGATGGGGTAAAGAGAAGAAGTTCACAGAGATCACTGCCCATGTCTTTCACTCTTCTGTTCTGCTCACTGGGACACGCTATCCTCATTTGATCGTGAGCGTAAGCCTGCATTTATTCCATTGGCATCAGCATCACCTGCCATGTCTCACTGTGAAGAAGCGGGTGTGTGGCATTGTAGGTAGGGTGAGTGACAGAGGCTGCAGGGGGTCCTTTGTGCACAAATAAAAAAACAACTGCTCTGAGAAGATGGGTTGTGAAGAGTCAAGGAGGTGGTTGGCTCTGCAGCAGAGGAGCTCATCTGAGCAAATCTATGTTTCGTGTTCAGGCTGTGTGCAGGTTTTCTTCTGCAGTGACACCATGTCTGTTGTCACAAATGTCTCCAAGTGGAGGCCTTAGTGGGACACTGCTTTTATATAATTGTCATAGCAGACCCCCCCCCCCCCACCTCCTGTAGAGCCCATTTTGCCCCAGGTGAATTGCTGCCATTTTTTTTTTACATTTAACACCTCTTAAAGCTATAATTTCCCAGTTCTTCTGCATGAGGGGCAGCTGCATAGCCCCCTAGAGTGCAGCTGGACGCCAAACCTGAGAGTTTATTTTGCACTGGTACTGTAGGCAAACGTCAGACACACACACGCATGCACGCGTGCACACACACACACACACACACACACACACACACACACACACACACACACACACACACCTCTTTAACTCCTAACTCCCATTCCTGTCTAGGTTGAGATCTGCTGAGTAGACTGGGGCCTTTCTGCTGTTTGTCTGAAACGTGGTGTCAGCGGGTGTTCCAGCGTGATGTTTATGACTCTCCTGCACCGAAGCTTCAACTGCATCCATCTGCAGAAGTGCGAATCCTGTCTGGCGACAACACTGAGCAGGAACGTCCAGCAAAAGAATGTCTCACTACAGCACTACTGGTTGGCATCCAGAGCAGCAGCACATTGCCTTCACTTTCTCACTATTTTAAACTTTACTCTCACTTGCTATATATTTTACAAATTTGAGAAATATAACTGGCAAAGCTGGCACTATTTTGTTATTTTGATACATAATAAGGGGATGGGGGAGTGGGGGTCTGACAATTGTGGACTGCTGAGGTGCTGTGAGGGGTTCCAAAGACCATATCTGTCCCTTTCACAACAGTTTATCCAGGATATTCTATATTAACACCACCAGTTTAGTCCCCAATGTGGTGAAATGAGCTCCCCGTGTTCCTCAGAGCTGCTGAATCCCTCCCAAACCCACCTCTGTGAGAGCCATTTCTCTCCTGACCTCCTGACAGCCACATAAATAAATCCAACACCATCTGCTGCGATTATGTATATATTTGCAGTTTGAATGTCACTCCTATAGGCAGCTGCTTGAGGGATGTGAACCAGCACTATGGTGGTTGTTCAACTGCAACATTTTACATTGTGTTTATCTTGGGTTTAAGTTCCTTGCACTCATGCTTCCAGAGGAAATACTAAATAACCCTACAGAGCACTGTGTAAAGCTCTCTGTTTGAGCTGAGTGTATGTGTGATAAGCTGCTCTGCTGTGTGTGTATGTGTGTGTATGTGCGCTGGCCCGCAATGTCTCAACAAGTATAAGCAGGGTCTAATGAAGAACATATGACCAGCTGTACAGTCTTGGGTTTTGTTTATTTGCTATGAGACTAATGGCTGTTCAGGCTTTTCATCTGCATTACTGCATGTCATTAAAATTACTCTCGAACATGGATTATGCTGGAGGGTGAGATGGTCTAAAGCAATCCGGAGAAACAAGTGTATTTGTTGTTGCTCTACAGCACGCGTTTTCTCTTTGTCAACATGTTGACGGCTGTTACCAGAGACCCTGACCACACGGAGGTAGGGGGCATAGCGGGAATCACTGGGATGTTTACAGGCAGGTCAGTCATCTTGCCATGAAGACCTCACAGCTCAGAGGTGTGACAACTTCACTGTATGGTCCTGCCCTTCAGTTTGTAGATTTTAAACTCATCCTGCTGTTTATCCTGATTCACACACACGCATGGACACACACAGCCATACACAAGCCCAGCCAAAGGAGAAAACGGAGAGCTCCTGTTGGACACGTGAGGGACGTTTATAGACATGCTATATGATTGACAGATGGCTGTAATAAGAGGTTTGATCAGACATTTTGCTTTCCTTGCCACCCCGCCCAATGTATTACCTTAGTTTTGTTCTATTTCTTCTTCTCACACCCAGGACATTTTGACCATGGATGGTCTCAGTACTTTGTCCACACAGCAATATGTACTTTCAACTGCTATCCAGAGACACAGTGGTAGTGAACTCCATCTCAGCAACAGAGCTAAAACACTATAGACTTTTGCAGACCACATTAAACCACATCCCTACAGCTGCGACTCTCCTCGTGACAGAACACACCGGGACATTTACAGCTGGGACCACAACTCTGTTCATAACTGACTTTGTTTGTAATTGAAATGAACTTTTATTACTAAGGCACAGTAAAAGTTAGTAGTTAATAGGTTCTGTAAAGTTGTTGGAAAACAGCTTTAATAACAGTACTTTGTAACATATTGTTGTACATACTAATACTTTATTGTCATTATAAAGTACTTTTATTATTATTATTATTATTATTATTATTATTATTATTATTATTATTATTATTATTATTATTATTCATCAAAGTCGCCAAAAATAACAGTGTGCATTTTCAGAACCCCCGTTCAGTGCTGACAGCAGATTCATGCCATAAACATGAGTACCATTCTTCCATCTTTTTACTGATCACTAAAACCCACAGATATAAACAGTAAACACTGTTGAAGGAAAGTGAATAAAGGCAACACCACACTCCTACTCTGTCTGTGCTCTTTACTGCCACCTATTGGCTTGGAGGCCAGACAGATGAGAGGTTCACTATGCAGCCTCTTGGCGCTGTGGCAGCCGCAGCTCCGCAGCTCTGCTTCCACACTCTGTTAGTCTCCAGTTGGAAGTAGAACAGGACACCAGTGACACAGAGAAAATAGTCCTTAATTTAGTTGTCTGATTTCTGATAACATTTTTTTCTCATTCACACATCTCTTCTATTAGTCAGTACAAGGGGTGCCATACAAGTTGTACAGTATTTTTATAATTTTTCCTTTGCAGTTAATGCAAAATCAAAATTATATTGTTGAAGAGTCCCTGACATCTGTCATCCTGTTGAAATATGAGTGTCTCTTCACCTGAGTCTGTGTGTGTGTCTGTGTGTGTGTGTGTGTGTGTGTCCTGTGGATGAAACACTGGGCAGTATCTCCGGTCCCCAAACCACATGGACCCAATGTAAGGCTCAGGCAGGGAAATAAAGAACATTTCACAGGTGTGTAAAGTGCTAAAATGAACATCTTGTGCGTGTTTTTTTAATAAAATTATTTTTATTATATCAGAACCCCTCGACTGGACATCAGAGAAAGGTGGTGTGAGGAAAGCTGATATTTTATTCTAAGTATTTGATTTTCCAACTTAGATGTGTTAATGTGTTTGCTATATGTCACCATCTGGCCCTCGAACTCTTATATGAGATGAAAACCCAACTTTACAGGGAATTTTCATATCGGTAATACAGATTATTAATAAAGCAGCTTTCATATAATCACACTGCACCTAATATGCATACCGTGAGGTGCCATCATAATATATTAACAGACAAAATAGAAACTGGGGAAAAAAGAAATAAAAGATAGGAAGGGAAGTAACCAAAATTAAGAAATACTAAAATTAAAAATAAAATATGTGATATTTTTATATACTATAAATGTTTATATACAGTGCATTTCACAAAATAGAATAAAAATGTTACAGGACTGTCAGTTAGATGAATTATTTTTAAAAGTGACCTACATGTAACAGCTAATATAAAATATAAAGTTCAGTTTGTAGGAGAAGTTTAATGTTGCTGCGCAGAAGGGAAAGAGGCTCCAGCTCCCTGAGGAAGAGGGGAACAAGCAGCAGTGGTGTTACCGTGGTATTACAGCACCATTACCGCAGCATTACAGCACAGTGAGACACGGCCCTCCCCCACCATATCCTCTCAGATCCACTTCCAAACATGTTTTGGCCAGGGAATAAAGCTCATATTAACTTATATTTGAAACACAGAGCAGTTAAACTAGTATCTGTGCTATGTTACATCACAGTGTGAGAAAGGTCCTTGTTTAGCACAGATGTTTATTATTACCAATTCCTTTGTGTCTGGAGCTTTTGTGAACATTGCTGTGAACATGAACAGGGAGCCACGTTCGCAGTGAAAACCCCACTGGGGCCTTTGTCATTTTTTGCAGGTCCAGGTACCACCCAACCCACTCATTTTCCCATTTGTGCATTTATCTGACTGAGAAAAAATGTAAAAAATAAGTACGTATGAGGTTCTCAACGTAGTAGTCAAAATGTAACTTTAATGCTGTAGAAGTTTTTTGCAGCAAAGTTTCCCAGCACCAGTGAAGTGACTGTGGAACGTGGTACGCGTGGTTTTTCTGCACTCGCTGCACCCCCGTTGGCTGGTTTGAGGAGGAGAGGAGTCTCACCATGAAGGTGAGGAAGACCACAGCTTAGCAGCTCATGATGCACATGCAGCCCACCTCAGACCTCAGCCTCATCGCAGCCGTGCCGGAGCTACAAGGCATCTGACAATATGAGTGACATTTGCACCATGACCTCACCTGACCTGTGCCCTCCATCACCATTTGAAACTTAAGATTGAGTTCACTTTCATTACTTAAGCTTGAACAGTTAATACACAGAACCATTTTAGTTAAAAAAAAATCTTTTACATAAAAAATCATTAGCAGTTTAAGATGCTTCACTTTTAATCCAGCCTGGGTTTTGCCCAACACTGACTCTTCACCACATCTGATCCATTTATAATTTTCCGGTAATTTCTTTGGGGAGATGGACGCCGAAATGCTGGAAAATGAAATTGGGAGAAGCAAATGAGGAGATAAACAGAGAGTTTCCATCAACCCCAAGCTCCAGCAAAGTGTTTACAAATGTGTGTGGCCTGAGGTGGGTTGAAAACAAGGCACTTTCTGTGTGTATCCCAGCCTGCTGGAAAATAGACCCTGTGCCAATAATCACGGCCTATGTTACGGCCATCAATGTCACACCTGCCATTGAGCCGATAAGGTGTTAATAACCCAGAAAGGGGAGTGGTCAGTGACAGTTGGCAACCTACTGAAGAAACCTGGGAACTGACTAATGAACATATTTGCTTTTTCCATCTTCTGGTTTTTAAGGGCAGTTGTTCTGTAGGCCAGATGCTCTGCGGTGATGCCAGAGTGATGCTACAGGACAGTGGTCATACAGAGTTGGGAATGTGGTGGGAAGAACAGCACCATGGTTCACACTCTCACTTATTTTGACATCATCAACATTTATTGTGCAGCTTATTTTTATTTATCGAGTCCTATAAGCTCCCTGAGAGACTGCCCAGACATGTTTTTATTTTTGTGTAGTCAACCCGTTCGACATGTAGAACTTTGTCCATCTGACCCTTCCTGTTATTCTTGGTGTCAAACAGACATAGATTTGTTGTCAACACTAGGAACTTAGCTTGGCTTACCCCGCTACCCCATCACACACCATACAGTTATTGGGGTAGAGGATCATTGGAGGACCAGGAGCGACAAGAGGAGTTGGACGTGGAGGCGGAACCAAAATGACTGCAAGATGGTTGCTCTGTTCGGCAGCTGTTATATTGTCCAGATGCTCCCTACTCCCTCTTTCTGTGTTAGAAGTTAAATTTTCGGTGAAGTCTGAGGCCCCTCAGTGTCGTACTGCCCCTGGTGGTCAGTAGTGGTCATGACATCCCAGTATATAGACTGCACGAACTACTGTCATAACTGATCCCTTCATTCTGTGGACATTTTAAAAAGATCAGCATAGAAAATTTCCTAGGGATGTTAGATGCTGTTTGTTTATTTTAAGCAAATATGAAGCGGAAATTATAATGTATGCTAATCAGAGTAAGGATTATTAGCATTGGGGCCGATATTATTTGGAGAATCTCTGCCATATTTATCACTTCATACAAGTTAAGTTACAGTCAGAAAAGTTAGGAGTAATTGATCAATCTGATGGTGAAAAATTGTGGGCAGAACGCACTGAACAATGAACCCGAGTCCCGAACACACCGTGGGCAGCCATTCCAAAGCTTCAAGTCCACAGTGGATGGCTTTTGAAAATGCATAGTGCATTGCTTTCACTGAGGAATGGTTTATACAAAACATATGGAAATGTATGCAGATGTGTCCAGCTAATTCAAAACTTTCCATCATATAAAAAATGGCAAAATAGAGTGAATATTGATTCCTCTCCAGTCCAACTTACTTTTGTGAAGTACTGAATTGCATTTATAATAATTTTTTTTTGTCTAAAACACAACCTGTCTTTACGTCACAACAGAATAAGGGAAGTGTTTATGTGTTTTAAATTGTTCTCTGTAACATAAAAAATGTTGACAGGGAAGCACTAAGCCACAATGAAGCTGAATGACTGTCAACCCTGCAATGAGGCTATGTGGTGTCAGTGACTCTCTGAGGCCACGGTCCTTCCTTCACTGCACTACAGCAGGCTGTGTGTGGGCAGCAGCTCCTCTCACTTTAATGTCCCTGTAAAATAACCCCCCATGGCCTGTTCTGCGCAGGTCACAGCTCTGAGTTAGCACTAGCACCTCCTCCTAGGGTTGTCACCTTGGCTGTCTGGCCTCTGTGTTTACCACGGGGGCCTCTGTTGTCCCACTGGCCCTGGGCCGACGCCCCCTCAGAATAACGGACATTACTATTGTGAAGCACTGTCACATCACGTTACGAAATGATTTTCTTTCCAAGTCTCTGGCTAAACAGCTTCTCTCCTCCCAGTTTAGTGTGAAGTGTGTGTGGCTGCTCCCTGTTTCACACCACTGTGTTGCCCCATTCCACTGTTCCATTTCTCTCTCAACAGGAGTGGGGCACTCGACAAGCCAACGTTACCACAGCAACAAGGAGTCTTTCTCATTGACTCCTCAGTTACTTCATGTATGTATTTTGTTGGTTTAAATTCAATACTTCGCACAACGTGTCAGTAATCTTCACAGGTGGATTTTTCAAGGAGGTTCTCACAGACGTTTGGAGAGCAAAAAAGAAAGACTCACCCCTGTGTGGTCAGCAGGATTTCACTGCATCCGTTGAACTTCTGAACGTCTGTTTCTTGAGGACGGCCAGTGTGTGGACTTTCTTGGGGGTCTCAGCAGGCTGCAGTCTCAGGTGTGTGTGGCAGGACTGAGCACCCTCTGCACTTCACTGCACCCTCAGGGCAGCTCTTACTTGTTCACACAAACTGCTCAGTCCCTTGACTGCCTATTGCTCAGGAGCCCAGACCCACCACTGAAACGCTCACCATGGCCTCCCCTTTCCACAGCCTCCCTTCCGGTAGTTAGAAATGTACCTCCTCAGGTTTAGCACTGTGAGTGAGGCCAAGAGGAGTAGAACAGAAGGGTGGGTTTGAGGTGTGTAGTGACCACAGTGATGTGATGTCACAGATCATTTGGTAGAGAAGAGGCAAATGGATGCAGAGCATCCAAAGTGAACAGCGCTGCACAGGAGGACCATTGGCCGCGTGAATCAGCCACATGTCGCCTTGGGTCGGAGCCCAAACATTCTTCTTGGCTCAAGTCACCGGGAGCAACTATAGCCAGAAGATAAAGCACAACAGTCCCCTATGGAGCGATACACCTGGCAGGGAGGAAAAACACAGCTACTATTCAGCATGAAGTTCATTAGCTTATCTTTGCTGGCTTCCCAACACACAATTTCAAAGAAGAAAATAATGTGAAATAGCATTGGTCACCTTTACGCATGCACGCACACACACACACACACACATAAATGTGATGAGAAACAAATGTGACAGACATGCTGTTCAAAGAGACATGTGACAGTTGAGCCCAGGGAGTATCATGGGTGGGTAACACTCATTTCACAAGTAGAAACAGCTTTGCTGCAGATGATGGATGTGGGTGTGTGTATACATATTTTGTTAATGCTGATAGGACATTTTGGAAGAAACTGGTCAACCTTGAAAAGTAGACACCATGCCAAAAGTTTTACTTTGACATGATTTTCAGTGGTGGAGCTCTTAATAGTTGAATTCTGCAGGTATGACCGTGTGTGTGTGTGTGTGTGTGTGTGTGTGTGTGTGTGTGTGTATCAGCCTTGCTCATCGTAACCATCTTAGGACTTACAGACATACGGGTACATGCAGCATTTACACAGAAACTGATACACAATCATGTGGCCACCATCCTTCCCTGCAGGCGACTCTTGCTGTTGCTATAGCAATGGCTGAGTCATTCCCACATGCAGGGACCCTCCCATCCATGAGAGATCCGGCTCACGGTTCGACAGTGCTTGCAGGGGGTTTGCAGAGACACGGGCACAGATGGGGGATGCAGGCATGCGTACACGTTGATAAGGGGATTTGGATGGACCCTTGGAGGACATGCGTATTAGTTAGGTCCCCTCTGCCTGCTCGGGCCCATCGAGGGCTCCTGGGGAGACATGGAGGGTCCTCCTACACAACAGCTCCCAGTAAGCCCTTATGAAGTCCTTATGAATGTCCACATTGTGCAGAACAACATTCTGAATAACATTCTATGGCTGCTAGTCAAGCTCCTTGAGGCCTTCTTTCGCCACTGGTAGTTTTTCATCTACTTATTCCCCTAACTGCTGCCACTGGTCACTCTGGCCCGGTCTGCATGTTGTATCACCAGCCCAGATTTTCCAAGATGGATGAAAGAGTCGCTAGATGGAAATGTGCTGAAGACAAAGAGACTCCAATAATGCAGCTAGAAAGAAACATTCCAAGTTGTTTATTTAATTTGTCAGCATGATTTATGAAACTTCAGCAGGACTTGAGCAGGCAGTCTTCTGAAACAAACATCATCATCTGGTTCCACCTTCACAGGCATTTGTTGAAAATGATCCCAATCACTGGGTGAAAAACACTGTTGTTAGAGCAATAGACATACTGAGAGGTGCGTGTTGGACAGCGAGGGAGTGTTGGTCCAGTGAGCTGGCCTGGAGCTGGTTCTCCCAGCATTAGAATGTGTCCACTAAACTTGGTCACATCTCCACATATTTGTGACATCAACATGGAAGACATGCTCAAACATCTTGTGTTCATTGCTGAGCTTCAGCACCAGTGGAACCGGAGCAAACATCCATCACTGGCAGCGGGAAGACACACAGAGGTGAGAAGGTGTCCATGGTTACGAAAGTTGGCTATGGACATTTGTGAGATGCTCCAAATCAGATCCGTATGATCATGTACAAACCCCCATTGTGGCGGAACTACAGCTTCACTCTCATTCCATCTTGTGACTGCATTGTAACTTCACACAATTCATCATTTGATTTGGTCAAATTCTTTACGTCAACAATCCATAAACTGATGCTGCATTTGCTATGGTTCTCTAAATTGATCTACTACTAATTTCTGTGGAACAGCTTGGATCATCATAGTGCAAAATAACTATCCAAGCCAGAGAATGTTTCTTCATGCTGAACATCAACATGGAAAAGCAAATGAATAATTAATATTATAATAAATTTATTAATATGCAGTATTTTAATATGCAACACCGCTTTCCACACGAGTGTTATAAACAGGGTCAGTGCTTTTGTGGTGCACACAACTCACTGGGGTCTGATCTTTAAATCAATTATCAATATCCTAACAGAGCCCCTATGGACCATGGATTATCATAAACATCCGAATAATCAAAAAATGTGTGGTCACCTCAAAAAGAAACATTTGTGGACCCAACAGATGGAGAAGAAGGACAGTAAACATGAAAAGAATGAGACAAAGGAGGCTGATAATTTAGTTATAAAGTTTACACTTTTTTATTTGGCTTCCATTTGTCAGTTTAAAATGGCCTCATTTCTAATCTATTGTTAATATCTAATTCTTATGAGCCCCAGATATGTAGGATGTGTCTCAGCTGAAAAGGACAATTATCACAATAAACATTATGAAAACTGTAAACATATTCTGCTGCATGTGGGCACATATCAATAAGGGAATCAATAACTGCTGCCAGTCATCATGTGACACTGACTTACTGGTGTACAGGAATGGGGAACTGTAACTCGATAAATGTCGCAAAGAAGGCAAACACGGTTAAAAGGGCATCGCTGCCCTTTTAAAATTATTTTTATTTCTGGAAAGGATTTTTTCAGCCCTCTAAAAGTGATTTATGCCTATTTCAGGGATTGCTTTAAAATTCATATTGCCTCATAGGGTAGCAGGAAAAGAGAAAACGATAATTTTCAAATTTAAAGAGTATAATCGTAGTGCATACCCCTTCGTGACCTGGCACCCTGTAACTCGGGATAAACTGCGAACCAACACAACCTTGACAGGAAAGTGAGGGAGCAAAGGTACGGGTTTTATAGCCTCAACAATTTATACAGCAATGAGAACAATAACAATAATATTATATTAATAACAATAATGTAATAATATCAACAATAAGGACAAATGCCTATTCCTGATCGAGGATTTTATATGCCTTCGCTGCGAGTTTGTTATGCAACACAAACTAATGCTTGCACAGTTTTTGTCTATAATTATACACTTTATTGATAGATGATGCACACTTTCACTCTTTGATAGAAAAACAAGACACTGAGGTCACTTGTAAAGCACCTTTGGATTTGAGAAAATCTTGCTGTTAATCGATTGTTTTTGGTTGAGTTTATCATGAAATGTGTAAGTATTTGTTCTACACTGCCGCTGTAACTAATATATTCACTATTTTATTTATCTATTGTCAGTAATAGGAATGCTAACCCATCTCTGAATAATCACACACACACACACACACACACACACACACACACACACACACACACACACACACACAATAATGGCAGTTTACAGTGACCAATCCAGATGAAACATGTGTTTGGACTGTGGAAGGAAAGCAGAGCAGCAGGGAAGCACACAAAAACAGAGAGAACATGGAAACCCTGCACAGATGGAGCAGGATTGAAACCAACAGTCCAGGAGCTATGACTCTGCATCCCCTGTCCGCTGTTTATATCATTATTATTATTATTATTATTATTATTATTATTATTATTATTATTATTATTATCTACACCATGGTTGGCATTATGGTTGGTTGACGCTAGTTAGCCGGTGAGTAGCGGATTGTAAGCGTGCGGGGGGGTTAGGACGGGTAGATAGGCGTCAGGATCCCCCTTTATAAACCAAGCGCCTGGTACTTGGCACTGTGTGTGTTATATGAACCTTATTATTATTATTATTATTATTATTATTATTATTATTATTATTATTATTATTATTATTATTATTATTATTATTATTATTATTATTATTATTATTATTATTATTATTATTATTATCAATGCTATTACTGCAGTAATAATTCTGAGAACACAACAAATTTAGAGAACAGAAGTGACCCCCCCCCTCCCCGCAGGGGGGAAGGAAGCTGCAGGTGAAGCATGGCAGACAAGCGTATGCTCTACACAGGGAGCGCATGGTCCCCAGCGACACACACAGACGTTTAACTGAAGCCGCCCACATAGAGCGTCCGGCAGCAATCCCAGTTGGCGGAGACGGACAGAAGCAGCCAAGGCTGTCACTCAGTCTCCGTCTCCTGACTGTCCAATCACTTTGCAAACTGTAGTATTTCACCTCATGTAAGGATGACACATGTCAAATGGCTTCATAAACTTTTTATTTCCATCTCCTTCAGGTTCTCTAGTTTCCTCCTACAGTCCAAAGATATGCACCTCAGGTGGATCAGTGACTCTAAATTGCCTTTAGTATGAGAAGGTGTGTTGCTAAAGGATGGCCATCAACAATCTGTATATAAATAATTTAATAAAATGAGCTGTTATTACTATAGTATTTATCAATTTAATTCCCACTTTCCTTCAAAAAACATATTGAAAGGTCAAAATACTTGTCACACATTACAAACTGATATTGTCAAACATCCTCCCAAGCAGTAGCAAGTGACACTGAAGCAAATGAAAGAGCTACAACTTTACTGACCTTTTCTGACAAAGAGGTGAAGAAGTAAGTCGCCGGGGGACCTTCTCCCAGACTGGAGTTATTCAGTGGTCGGAGCCCACTCTCAGAAAGTGTGGTGACCCCTGTGGATGAGCTCTCCTGATACAAGTGCTGAAAGGCCACCAGAAATAATGGCTCCGTACACTGTGGACAGAAGGGGCCACAATAGTTAAGGGGCTGACCTTGTGGTCAAGAGCTGCACTACTGCTGGATATGTCCACTAAAGTTCTGCTGAACTTGCACAGGTACATGCGTGCGCACACACACACGGTACACAGAGCACTAGCACTACACACATTAGTGTCATGTACCAGCAGGTAGCTCCAAGCATGTTTGTTAGGATGAGGATAAACTGAGCAGTTCAGGTACAGTACTAACAATACTTACAGTACATACTAATTGTAACAAGTTTAAGAATAATAATATTTGGTGATATATATATAATACGTTTTTACCTTGTACGTCAGTATGACAGGTGCGTGCACCGCTCTCTATGGCATCTGTTTGTTTGCATATTCATCATTCGTAGAAGAGCACACAGAGGACAAACATGTACATCATAACTGCAACAAGTTTCACGTTAATACAGTCTGGCGATATACACTACCCAGCCAAAAGAAAGTGACACACTTTAATATTTGGTTGGACCGCCTTTAGCTTTGATTCGCCATGGCATCATTTCAATAAGCTTCTGCAAGGTCACAACATTTATTTCCATCCAGAGTTGCGTTAATTTTTTGCCAAGATCTCGTACTGATGATGGGAGAGTCGGACTACTGCGTAAAGTCTTCTCCAGCACAAGATCCCAAAGATTCTCAATGGGATTAAGGTCTGGATGCTGTGGTGGCCGATCCATGTATGAAAATTATTTCTCTCTCATGCTCCCTGAAGCACTCTTTCACAATTTGAGACTGATGAATCCTGGCATTCTCATCTTGGAATATAAAGAAAAAATTCACTCATGGAAAAACCTGGTCATTCAGTATATTCAGGTAGTCAGCTCACCTCATTTTTTGGGCACATAACGTTGCTGAACCTACATCCGACCAACTGAAGCAACCCCACATCGTAACACTAAGTTAACCCAGGTAGTAACTTTTTTTTGGCAGTGTATAATTTGTTCTTCCTTCTTACGTTTCCATCTTTCTACTTTCCCATTGGGCACTGGTTACTGTGAGAGGGGTTGTTAATGCCTTTCATTACGGTGATGTAATTCCTGTGTGATATAAAAACGTTACAGCCCACAGCGAGCTGCGTAATGGCAGTGAAAGTGCTTTTTTATGTAATAATAACTTAGTGAGGTCAAACTAGCTGTGGCTGATGAAAAGTCTGAAAGTGGCACATGGGGGTGTGGGGGGATAGACAAAAAGCAAGCGCCACTGATTTACAGGCTCCTCCAGCTGCAACCCTCACTATGCCCTTACGCGTCTCGCAGCATCGCACTCGGCTGTGGTCAGAGTGATGTGTTTGCTCACAGCGCACCTGCTGGCTCAGTCTGAAATGCATTAGAGGAGAAACACTGGTTTATGGCTACTAATGCATCATGCAGTGTCGTTCTCTGCATTTTCTGATGCTTTTGTACAGTCAGGCTTATCACCCCAGGATATTACAGCATGGCCGACATGATGATAATGGTGAAAAGTGATATGTATATCTCTGATCTTAGTATCTCTATTATCAGTGTCTGTGTCCATTTTCATCTCGAGTTGAGATTCGGCTTGCAAGAAATCGGTTGCCATCCAACACATGCGAAATGCAACAAAATTGTACACAGTTGACATAATCTTGACCTGAGTGGTGCTGTGGGTCTGTATTGTGGACAAAGTTCAAGGACAAGGTCATCAAACATTTAGTAAGAAAACACTAAACGGTCAGACTACTATCAAGGTCTTAATAATCCATTTCTGTACACACTGTACAGAATTGGAGTTATGTCCATTGTCTCAGCTTTTGTCTCCTCCATTTTTTTCATCCAGGACTTCTAACCATAAAAATGTGGCAATCCATCCACCACACAGCCCCTAAAGATGCAAAAGTGATTGAGGCAGTGTGATGTTTCCCCTGTTTTTTATTTATTTCTGCCACATTTACACTGTTTTACTGCTGGGAGTCGGAAGGTATGCCGGTCCTGTGGGAAAGACACTGGAGCCCGGACAGGTCATTGCATCCGGACAGTCCGTTGTTTTGTTCTATGACTTCATCACCACTCAGGATGGCGTGTAAAACCCGAGCGTGAGTGCTGCTGACGTCCTATTCAAAATTTGATCTGTAATTACCTATAATGGTTCTGGTTTTACTTTCTAATGATTTATATGTGCATTTGTATTGTGATCTTAGCTGAAAGAGGTGAACGTTGATCCACATCACAGATATGCAAATAATCTCTCTTACTGTTGTGTTAATATCCATTTAGGGAGTTTGGCTTTTTGCCTGCAGCCCTACAACCCTCCAGCTCAGCAGCCCAACAGCATGATGGCCATTCTGCAGAACAGCCCTATAGTCCTAGAGCTCTTCAGCTCAACAACTCATCAGTCCAATAGCTCAAATTCCAAATAGCCCATCAACCCTGTAGCACTACAGCTCAACAACCCAACAGGCGAAAAGCTCAACAGCCCAACACCACAGCCCAGAAGCCCTACAGCCCACCAGTCCAACAGCAGTACAGTTCAGCTGCCAAAAAGATCTGCAGCCCTACAGCCCAACACCACAACAACCATACAGTTTATAGGGGAAGAGGGAAGAGAGCCTCAGGACTGTGCTCCTGTAATGATTATGAATAAGACAGATGACAGACAGATACAAAGAGCGAGGGAGAGAGAGAGAGAGAGAGAGAGAGAGAGAATGGGCATCAATGTGATTACAAACACAATTACAAAACAAAGTAAATTTCCAACCCAGGCTCCCTGGAGGGACATATATCTCTTAATAGTTTTTTTTAAACAGGACAAAGTGATCCCATTTCTCATTTGCTTACAAGAAATCTGTTTTGCATTACCGAAAAATGAGCAGATGTCAGTAAATGAAGACTTTTTTACTCTGCTGAAAAGATTAAAGCTAAATCAAATACCTAAAGTGGTTTGTGTTTAGACTTAGACCCTTGCAATATAGAACATTCATATATACAGGTAACAGTAACACCACAGCATGGGTTTAAGTGGAACCTTCCAGTAAGGCTTTGCTCTATGGTCAGAGGGTACTTGGTTTGGTGTTCTTCAACACAGGAAAACACAAATAGAAGTGCAAATGGAAAAGGAAGGATGAGGGCCCAAGAGCAGATTTCGAGAACTATGGACCCTGGTTTCCCACTCAGAGAAAAATGTTTGTCGGCTCTCCTCTCTGCTGGTTGGTCAGATACAGAGGTGTGGACTAAATCATCTGATCCTCTGAACTCAGATGCAGCAAGTCAGCGCTCTCAGCCAGATCAACAGCTTCATGATCAAAGATCACAAAACAAGCAGGCTTTTTACAACCTCAAAAACTCATTTTAAAGACATTAAATGTCAAACACAGGTGTTGCCCATATGCATGTAATTCCACATAAATCAAAATATACAAGTATTGTCTCACGAAGAGAGTGCAGAACATCTCTGTTGCACAACCCACAGCGTATGAGTACGCGTGCAAGGCTTTGTGGGCACTGACAGTAAAGGCTGGAAGCAGTGAGGAAGTTCTATCACACAAAGGTCATGAGACAGAGAATATTGAGCTCCTTTTTTTAAATGCTCTGCTTCCCCTTTGGCTTTGGCAGCTAAACTGAATGGCACTTATTTTTCTGTAGGAGTTTAACAGTTTGTTCCTGTGAGCCGACGAGCAGGAAAATTCTGAAAGTGTCAGAACAAAAATGCCAAGAAGAGCAAACAGAATAAACTAACCACTAGTATCACCAGGAACGTGCGGCACTGTGCTCGGAAGGAAAGAGTGGACTACGTGCTCTTTTCCTGCTGGACGGCATGCTCGCCTCGGAGAGTCACGCGCACGGAAAGAGACCGCGTGAAGCCCAGCCCCTGAGCATTGCGCGAACTGTGTCTACTTGAGTGGTCGTGCCGAGGAGCGCCCACCTCCTGGATCACACCGCTTTTCCTCGCCGCAGTACCAGAGTGGCTGTGATTCCTCCTCCACACGTGTGGAGGAAAAATTAGACCTCATTTGCCAGTGGAAAATGGAACAGTTCCCCAAGCTGTACGAAGAGGCAGCAGGGAGCTGTTCCTTTTAGACACCCCTTGTGATTTCAGGAAGCTTCTCTCTAAGGAATACCCAACAACCATTTCTGAAAGTCATATTTACGGAGTCCTGGGAGACAATATTTTTAAATGTTATGAAACCGACAGGCTCCCCAGCACTGTACCATGTGGGCGGACAGCCCATCTGGCCTATTCCCGCACCTCAGTTCCCCATCTTTGCTCTTTACCACATGGGAACAGAAACCAGAGTACCCTCTAGTGGCCAATTTTTGAAAAGGCTGACATGTGGATTAGCTTGATATTCTTCTGAGGACCATCCTAATGATCAGGGGTCAGCAAAACTTTGTATATAGAGAAAATAATTTGCAAAAGAAGAAGCACTTATGGCACCAAAGATAAAAATCTGAAATTTTAGCATCACAATATTGTAATGAAAGTGTCTACAGCTGTACAAATATAGTGTGAAGCACAGAACTATGGTTCACCCTCCAAATGGGGTGGAACAAAGAACTGTAGGCGCCTTTCGTTTGACACAAATCACACAACTTTGGACCACTCCTTTAACTGGTTCTCCCACTTTAGATGACACCATAAGCCTGAGGTCAGAGGTCAAAGGTCAGAGGGGATGAGCAACAGGGAGGAAGATGCAGGAATCAACCTGCAGCTTCTCAATACCACGGCGTCTCAGATTGGCTTTGGTCAGATGGCAATGCGACCAATAGAAACTCCATCTGGCATTCACATGGACATCAACGGCACTGCTGTTCAGACAGTCAGCAGCATCAAGTTCTTTGGAGTGCACATAACGGATGACCTCACCTGGACACTTAACACCACCTCCGTCACAAAAAAAGCCCAGCAGCATTTCCACTTCCTGTGGAGGCTGAAGAAAGCAAATGTGCCTCCATCCATCCTCACCACCTTCTATAGAGGAACTATAGAAAGCATTCTCTGCAGCTGGATCACTGTCTGGTTCGGGAACTGCAATGTCGCCAACTGCAAGATCCTCTAGCGCCTGGTGAAAACAGCTGAGAGGATCATCGGGGTTCCTCTCCCACCCACTGAGAAACTTTACGAAAAACACTGAACGTGTAGAGCCACAACCATTGCTACTGACCCAGACCACCCCTCCCATGCCCTGCTCACCCTCTTACCATCTAGTCAAAGGTACCAGTGCAACCGGACAAACACCACCAGGCTCTGCAACAGCTTCATTCCTCAGGTGGTCAGGCTCCTCAATAGCTTGAAACTCACCCAGACTCCCCCCACAACCGGGAATTACCCTGCTGCCTAGGGTCCAACCACCTCCTCCCCCAACCATACCAATGACTGCACAGTCACTTTTAGTCAATGTTTACCTGGACATTACAAATCTTGCACGGCTATGTATTATTTATTCCATGTATTTTCACTGTTTTCTTTTGCACCCCCAGAGAAACAACATTTCACATCTGATGTATACTGTATATGGACGAGCTGACAAATAAAACTCTCTTGACTCTTGACTTGACTCTTGACATGGCCAGCAAGGACACTGTCTCCTTTAAAGGCTCATCCTTTCGCATCTGGTAGGATGGACTATTGGTGTTTGATCTCCTCTAGAGGCTCCAAGCACTGTTAATAACTGTGTTACAAAAGCGCTTACCGGGTCATTTAGACAGCCAGGCAGACAACCAGAGGATGATCAGGCACCATCATGAGTGAACATCCATCCCACCGTTGAAGCCCTGTTAGAAGACACACACAGGTTCCCTCTCCCCTTTCAGTCATCCTTGTTTTTCCTGAGCTGTCGAGCAACCCAACAGCTTCGGCCAGCAGAGGTGCGAACAACCTTTACTCATTTGCGTAAGAGACTGCAGTGCAGCCAAAGCAGCTCACATTTATGAAATCACAGACATGTGACTGATGCTTTACTTACTCTCTTGGCAGCAGAGTGATGTTGAAAATCCGGTCTTTCAAAATTTGTACTGTGGAAAGTATTTAAATGAAGGCAATGTGGATGTGTTGTGTAAGAAGGTGCCTGAGGAGGCGATATGCAGCGTGGCCGGTGCAGCCCTTTGCATTGCGTGCTAACAGTGAGGCTTGTAGGGAGCTGCCATAGAACACAGCGCAATACGTAACATCCATACAGTGATCGCTCACACACGGTACCACCCCATGTCTCCCACCCCCCAAGACAAGAATATGACCTTTCCTCCATGCGGGGGTCATTCTATAGAGAGACTGAGAAGGACCAGAGTCCAAGAGTTTGAGAGTTTAATTCTCTGTCCGATGGTCTGATTCCCCATCCGGTGCAAAGGGTTCAACAATAAAGCCTGAGTGAAACCAGTGATCCTCAAATGGTGTCCTCTTGTTAGAATAACCGGCCAGGAATTTCAAAAAGGCAGGAGCTGAAAATTGTCTTCTCAACGGAGATTATGCATCGCACTGACTAAATGTTAAAAACCACATGTGTGAAGTATTCATGTAAGTATCTGATCCAAATAAGAGTGCAGCTGTGCTACTTCACCAAAGGTATCAGACGCTACTGTTGATTCTGTTGGCATTTTCTCCGGTAGCTCCTCCTTGTCAGTCACTTGTTTGTCCTCCTTAACATTTGGTGTCACTCAGGACCTTCATCAAGAGGAGGACACCTGGAGCTCTCCCACCAGCGTCGTTCAGTTCCACTGCTTGACCTGTTCGGATCTCAACCCAGATTGAAGGTAATGAGAAGATGCTTGTTTCATGACAGTTGGTGTCATCCATGTAACTGGTCCCTGTTCCCTTAATCTTTTTCCTCCAGGGTGACTCCAGTGTCTGCCTCTCCCTCAGAGGAAATTTCAGCTGTCCATAACGTGTGATGACACCACACTGAGGGCGTAGACCCCCTGGTCTGGCCACATGTAGTAAACACATTCCTCAGGAAATTTACAAACACACATTGTCCCCCCTGCCACAGGTGGCTCCTGGTCAGCAAGTCAAGGGTTCCATCTGCTATTGCTTCATTCTCTTTATTATCTTTTAAATTAACTCAGATTTTTTTAAAGTAAAACAACGTAAACTGCGGACCTCTTGTGTCACATAATAACCTCAGAGTGTGTCATTCCCGCTCGAAAACCGGTTTCCTGCAATGACACAACCAGACATTTCCATACACAAAACCTGGGGGGGTCACAAGTCAGACAAGCATTCCTGTACAACATTCCTCATTCTTTGCTTCAGCGGGAAAGTCCTTTGTGGGGAAACAGAGACTGAGGAACATTCTAGCACAGCTCTCTGTCATGAACCCTGAAAATACTTATGATAAGGTTGGACCACATACCCGGTGTCAGAGACCCCAACACTCCAACTCCGAGACTTGACCCCCGGTTGCCATGAATTGTGCTGCTTTAACTTAAGCTCTCTGTCCCTGCCTTTCTAACCGTGGTTCTGACCAACACCACCCCCGCCACTAACTCTCCAGCTCTCCAGTCCTGCACTCAAAACCTGGCTGCACCCATCATTCCAAACTCAGTTCTCAACCTCAACACTACAACTCTGAGTCTCAATAACAACATTTCAACTCTCCAGTATAAATCTGTGTCCCAAAACCTAACCATCCAAGCCTGCTACCCCAAACCTGTCCCGCGGATCCCAGCCCCCAACGGTGCTGATGTGACCCCAGTGCGAGACTCACCAATCCCAACTCTTCAGCTCTACTGCTTCACTTCTGACTCTCCAACTGCGCCAGTCCATCCCCTCCATACTGAGCCACACATTCCCCAAATCCTCTGCCTAATGTTTCTGTTAAAAAATTAAATAGCTTTAATTAAAACATGAATGTTTTATGTGTCTGTGACAGGTTTGTCTTTCCATGAATCATGAAGGATATTAAAAGCAGACATTTTACTGAGGTTCATAAATCCATGCATAAAAGAGTCCTAAAGGAAAGCCAGACTACCCTGCTGTCTACCTTATATGCAAACTGGAATCAGCAGATGTACGCTGTTGTGTGGCAATAATTCCTCGCAGATGGCCTTCATTGTGTTTAACATTCACATACCAGCGTTATCACAGCCATCTACATTTTCGGCACTTTTGGTACCAAGAGCAGGAGGCAGCAAACAGACGTTGGCTCAAATTGGAATCCTATGTGTCTTATTGTGGACAGAATCTGTGCAAAAATGCAAGCATCTTAGTTCTATCTGTCTGCCTGTCTGCATGCTTTTCTGTCTCCCTGCCTGCCTGTCTGCCTGTCTGCATGCTTTTTTGCCTGCCTGCCTGTCTGTCTGCTTGCCTGTCTGCATGCTTTTCTGTCTCCCTGAAAATAATTTTTTCTAGGCTAATTTGGGGCCTTTTTTCAAAAGAAAACTTCTTCATGTGCCATGAAAGCTTTTCTGGTTACAAAATGAAAAATAAAATGGTATAAGATCACTGCATAAGACGGCTGCTGTAATAATAACAGGATGAAGCTGTAAATTGGGGAAAAGACCTATGATGATTCCTCTGTGATTTCATAGGGCAGACCTCTAAAGGCTTCTCCACCTTCCTGTTTGGTCTGGTCTGGTCTGCAGGCTGAACGCAACATCTGGCTGAAATCTAACAGAGGGCATTTATCACCGATCACGACCTTTAAAAGAAAACTAAACCGTTGGCTCATGCTCTACCGCCTGCATCAGCAACTCCTACACTAAAGACCAGTTTTTGTGTTCATCATCGTATTACAGAGCAAACAATAATATGAACAATCCTCTGGATCTGCCAGAAAAAATATGGTCCTACAAGCAGAACTTTTTTTTCCCTTTCTCTTATAAGGCTGAAATTGTTTTGTTGTCACCTGTTTTATTGTTAGAGTCGGTGTATAAAACTGAAAGCCCTCCAAAATGAGCTCCCCATGTGCTTCAGAGCTGCTGAGTCCCTCCCAAACCCATCTCTGTGAGAGCCATTTGTCTTCTGATCTGCTGACAGCTATAACACCAGCTGCTATGATTATCTATGCATTTGCTGTTTGAATATCACTTCTACAGGCAGCAAGTAAAGGGATACGAACCAGCAACATGGTGGTGTCAGACACACAAGCCGTGCTTTCATCATCCTGTGTCTGTCTGTGGCAAAAGTTTGTCCTCTGGTGGTGATGCACTTTGTTTACTCCGAGGTGCACGTCGCTGTGGAGAAAAGTGTGTTAAATAAATAAAACCAAATGAAAATGTTAGTTTGCTGAGTTCATCTCTAAGGGAGAGAACATCATGGGTATCTTTATAGGAGTCTTTATAGGAGCCTGTTTTCTCCAAAACTCTGCAGTTGCTTCTGACCAGTACACTGCCATATGGACTGGTCTCCTGCACATTCCACAAAGGTGCTGCATACATTTTGCACAACTCTTAAAAAAACAGTGTCCCTTTAAAAGTGATAAACTAGCTGTGAACTTTGCTTCATGCTCCCTATCATCCAAAAAAACAGTAGAAATATGATTATGAGTCGTAGCGCTCACAGCCTGAGGACAGCATTAGGTGTTTGGTCTTCTGCTTCCCTCCAACACAGTTACAACAAGGAAAATTCCTCATACATTTGGGCTATAAAATATTGTTATGTAATCCAAAAATGAAGTCTATTGTTGCGGTAAATATTCATAAATTGCAGTTCTGGAGTGTAATGAGACCAGAAGTCATAAAAGAAAAACAGGGAAAATGAGCGTGCATGTTTTGAGGACCTGCTGAGTGAAAGGTAACCGAAAGGTTTGAGCCAAGTGTTCAATAAGCGAAGAACTTCTGTGAGGAATTTGTTTTTATAAATGGTTAAAATTACAGTTTTGTGCCTTTCTATAACAAGGAAAACAATGACTTGTAGCGCTGTGTCCAAGAAACAGGTGGATTGCGGTACCCCTCGAGATTCACCTGGCACAGGTATCCTCATCTCCAGGCCAGACCCTGCCAGATGTTAGCATAAGCGCCGTGTGCTTTTCCAGAAGACGGCGTGCTGAAAGGCTGAGATTTGTGACGCCCACGATGTTGTGCCTGGTGGCGTTCTGGCAAGAGGTCTTGTGGAGCTGCCAGCCCTGCAGCGATGGGGCGGAGGGGCAACAATGAACAAGGGCCAAAGGTCAAACAAGTTCTCCTACATTATGTATGATTCCAGCATTCTCAAGTGCCCGGGTGGGTATCGCTCAGATACTGAAGGAAGAAGAAAACCAGGAAGAACTTTCAGCTGCAGTCTGGAGGACAGAGGAGGAGATGTAGGACATCCTGGGGAGTTTCTATAACTGTAGCACTGTATTAGCATCCAGCTTAGCATTCTTTTCGCTGTCACATTACATCGAATAGGAAAACATTTCTTCAAAATGACTTAACTTTCCCTTTTGAAGCAGAGTAGCCACGCTTCTTGGTGACGGGACAGAAAAAGTCCATTGCCTATTATAAGGAATTACCTCCAACTGTATCGCGCCATACACACACGGACACGGATGGAAGGGGCCGAAGTCAAGACCGAATCCACGTTGCTGACATTTGGTGGTTGTTCAAGTTCAGGGGATGTGTGCTGCATAAAGGGGATGCTCCGTGTGTGTGTATATACGCAGGCGCCTGGACACTGTAGTGGAGGCAGCCGCCTCGCAGGCAGCCTCAATGCGGCCGCAGCAGCGAGCGGTCATCTGTAAACTGCACGGTGTTGTTGCCTTCAACAAACTAATGAAAGTTCATCTAAAGCACACCAGGAGGTGCTGCTGGCATCAACTCTTCATCTTGCTGCATTGCTGCACGGCACCCAGAGCGCTGCCAGGTTTCACATCTGGAAGCTTCTGTCCCTCCACAAGGGGCTGATTCAGAGCAAGCAGCTGCTAAGCGGCACACCTAATAAAGAGTGTTAGCGTTTCACGGAGGAGTTCTGTGGAACAACCGGCATGTCCAGTCACAACACCCACTCATTTGCTCATAACCAAGGTTTGAGACATGCTTTTGCTTACAGTGTATGCATGTGCGTGTGTTTATATGTGTGCAAAGGGATAAGAGAGCTTAGGGCCACAGAAAATACATCACAATGTACTTTAAGATTATTTTTGATGTTAAAATTATTTCAGCTACACATATAAGTGTTTCGGTGTGTGGTCCCTCACTGTGTGTCCTGATCCCACCAAAGAGAATCAAGTCAGGAAGAGAGGCTCTTTTTTGGGGGAGGCACAAAGCGGCCCATGTCTTTGCATAAAATTCTCTAGACCTCTGCAATACCCAACAGAGGCTTTTAAACAGAGTAACACAGTGCAGACGTTTACCATCTGGTATGAAAACACTCATGCAGGTCCTGGATGAGCAGCTCCACATTTCAAATGAACATCCTTATCGGTCCAGCAACTACTATATGATTAAATACTTCCTGCTGTCTGGCTACTGATCTGTACGTGACCTAAAATACAGCTGTAGTGAGGGCACCCTTACCACTCAGCAATCCTGTCACGTGAATGTGTAAAATGCTGGCTTGCAGGCCATCGTTCCCGTTCCTGATGCATGTAGTCAGGTGTGGGCATTCAGGAGAAACCCCGCACGGGGTCCCTGTCCCATGAGTCATGAAGGCTTCAGAAACACAGGGCTACAGATAGGATGGGTGGGGACAGCAGCGGGGTTTCACAGACACACACATGCCTTCACGGTTATTCCAGAGCCTGGGCTTGCTCGTACAGCAAGTTGCGTCACGCTGGATGAGATCAAAGTAGCTTCTGCCCACTCGGTGATGTCACCATGGTCCTCCATCTCATCCTCCTTCCTTCTGCACATGAAAATCACAGCCTTAGGATACAATTCATAAAGGATCTTCAACGACCATTAACTGGAAAGAGCCTAGGGCCTTCATTGCAACACAAGCAGAGAAGGTTCAAATGCTGAGATTATGACATGCAGACTACGTGATAGCATACAGACTCACATAACCAGAACAGCCCAAACCCACCCTGCGCTGTCATGGTAACCTAAGAAGACTACACCCACTTTTTATTGTACCCACCAGGGCGAAGTCCAAAGGCCAGTGGCTGCGAGCTCTCTCTGATGACAGAGTGAAGCAGAAAGCTGATCCGCTGTCCTTTTGTGCAGAACACAAGGAAAAATATGAGCAAAGAGAAATACATCACATCAAGGGTCTCGTGTCAAGCACCTGAAAGCTCTCTGCACCAGTTTGTGGCCCAGAAGGCCAGGCAGACAGTGTGACAGCAGTGTGCACCAGGAGAAGACACTGGGTTGGGTTTCAGTGTGGTTTTACTACAGCTTACCACATCTCGGTCTACACAATTAGATCAAAAGTGAGAAGGTTCTTGCTTACTTAAGTTACAGTGACCCAAAATGAATCTAGCCTACAGACCCAACTGCACAGACACGGTATTTATTACTCTCCAGGATAAGGACCAGATAGGAAATTCTCAAAATGCTTCATTTCAGAGGAGCTACCATGGGGCTTTTTAACCAGTAGCCCTTTAGAACTACAAAGACATTAATGACCCTCTTTCTCAAATTGAACCCAGTTGTAATGGAGGATCAAACCTCTTGTCTTCCAGCTCCTTTCCACCATCTGCCGCTAGAACCATCAGCTGAAAATGCCACAGACTCAGACATCCTGCTTACCAGGACAACCAGCAACTTATTTAGTAATTTCTTTTAATTATTTATTGCTTCAACAGGCTAGCACTCAAACAGTGAAGGTGAATTTTTATTCTGATCTGAAGGGTCTAGTAGTGGTTCCCCTCCTCTTCAGAGCTGAAGGACCCAACAGCAGCTGCTCTCGCTGGATGTGAATAAGAAACCCGCAGAACTTTCCTGGCAATGGCTCCACAGTGTTGCTCAACATTGCATGTTTTTAATAACGACCCATGTCATCGTTGGACAAGGACCATGAAAAACAAAAAAAGCTTCTTCAAGATGGCCAGGAAGGTGTCCCAGGGGAACCTTTAAATTTAAGCCAGATGTAATGAAGCTGTAGAACAAAGATCAAGCCCTTACATATAAAGATGCACAAAATCTGAAGTTGGTAACTGAATACAGCAGATGCTCCCCTGTGGGTCCTCAGTCAGGTAAGTGCACCGGTGTGGGGTTTACAAAAAGAACATGACTTTAATGCTGGATGGATTTTCAACAGATCTTCATTCTGATCGTCCACATTGCCGATTCACGACATCTTCTGCAGTCGCTCACTTTTATGGAAGCTGATTAATGGAAAATGGAGTCACTTGCTTTGCTCCATATCCATTTGAAATAACTGTTTTTGTTTTACTATAGCTCACTTCAAATCAGCTGCAGCTGCAGCATTGATGTGACTAAAGTATGGAGTTTGTGTTATGATACCGGAATGTCTTTGATGAGTAATGGTGTTTGCAGGGTGACAAAGCTGTAATTAATGAGCTGTGTTTGTAACATCTGCAGGACACCCAAGGGGCCAACAAAGTGAGGCATTCCTGTTGCGTGCCGCTTGTTCTTGCAGAACCTCTGGCTCTTGGTCCAGCTTTCACTTGGGAAACTTCTGTGGAAGGAACAGGAAATTCCGAGCCCAGATGCTTACTCTTCTGTGAATTGTTGGTGCCACAGGAACAGCAGCCATGCAGTAGGTGATGGCGACATGCAGCCTGCAGCAGATGAAACAGAGAAAAACATTGTCTGGGACTGAAGGTAGCCACTGTGTGACAGAGTGTCTGAAAATGGTTACCTTTTGGCTGGATTAATAACTTCTGGCCTTCGAGGTTCAAAGTGAGGGCCTTGACAAGCAATGCAGAGGATGGTGATGAGGGCCTCCTCATGCTACTCAATCATGGGCCACATCTACAGGGAGTGTTGCTGTGGCCGTCGTTCTTTACTACTCTTGTATATGTTTATTCTCAGTTTCAGAGAGATATAGTCATAACAAAAAAACTGATCGTATGTGAAAAGTGACACAGAGACTACGAAATTGCAGAAAAATGAATAAAACTAATAAACTGCATTAAAAATATATTTAAAACGATTTGATAATTTTTATAAGCACAGTGCAGAATGTGTAAGTGTACTAAATTTAATGTGATAGACAAAAAGAGACAGTAACAGTTTTTATTAAATCTTTCACAGCTCAGAAAGGTACAGAAAAATACAAAACAGTGGTAACATTCATTCCTCTGCAGTGTTTTATGTTATGTTCCTATGTGGCTCATTGCTGTTACATATCTAAAGACTTTAGACTTTGTGTCCACGGACATGCAATTAAATGTGTCCAACACTCGTACACAGTTAAATGCACATTACATTTGCTCCCACCTATAACAATGGCAGGTTCCAGCAAGACCTGATGCATACACATGCATCGTGGTGAAAAGGAACGGCAGCCTGAAATCAAGCAATCCGGTAAATCAACAGTCTGTTCATACAGTCATCCAAGCAGGTGACCGTCATTTGCCTATCCATTAGTCCAACAATTCAGCCTTCCAGTAGTCCAACCCTCCAGTCCTCTCACTACCCAGTCATCCAGTCATCCAGCCACAGAGAATGTTGGGTGTACAGCACACTTTAGGATTTTGACTTCATGACCCTCTGGATCCACTTCACATAGTTGGACACCCTGGTGTACACCCCAGGCTTGTTGCTCCGCCCACAGCCGTCCCCCCAGCTGATGACACCATATAAGAAGGACACGCCATTCTTAGTGCAAGCCAGCGGCCCCCCTGAATCACCCTGTGTGGGGTAAAGAGGTACAGACTAGTGAAAACACACCCACATATACACACACAGAATCATGCGTGGGTTGATGGAGGTGAGTTTTGCAGAGACATTTAAATATTTGCATAAACAAAGTTGTGAGCCAAACAACAACCTAGAGAAATAATAAAATATGGAAGACAAAAAGAGAGGAGATGAGATGCTGTGAAATCCTTAATCACCTTGAGGTTGACTGGTACCTGAGCAAATGTAATAATGTGTGTGATTTAGCAAATGAATCTTTCTAATGGCCACCCCCAGCCATGTGGTTATTCTCTGGATTTAATCTTTACACAGTGCGGGACATTAAATAACCATAAACATTCCTGGTTTGTGGTGAACATACGGCTCCAAAAATGACCTAATTCAGTTCAGTTTACCCAAGTGAAACAGTGTATGTATTGATTTTCAGTTTCAGTGGATAATGCCAGAACCCTGTTAAGCAGTTAAGCAGGTCAGAGGTTCAGCTCACATAGGGGCAACCAATCATTATGATTCAGAAAATAAATGTGCATGTCAGTAAAAACCTGAAAAGTGTAACCAAGTGACTTACCTGGCAAGCATCCACACATTGATGGCTCCCAGCACAAAGCATGCTGGGAGTAACCTCCACCCCATACACATCTGGTCTGGTGCACTGCTCAAATGGGACAATGTACACCACCCCTTGCATGAGCTGACTGGCATAGTCCTTTGCCTCTGTGGAAAAATCCATAAGCACAAATCTGTGAGCTCGGGAGGAAGCAGAGTCAAAGCAGAGGTCCAAGTCTACACGAGAAACTTACTCTCATACATGTGGCCCCAGCCTGTGATGTCACAGCAGTAGTAGTCAGGGAAGGTGATGTCTTCTCCAGGGAGGCATATAGGCCGCACAAACTGCGTGATTTTGGCACACCTGCCGTTCTCCTTTTTCAGCTTAATGAGCACTGCAATTAGAAGAGCGGATCATTGCAGAAAGTGCTGGGCTGATTACACACCCTGTGATAACACATTTCAGTATGTGGTCTTATGAGAAGGGGCCATACATATAATTAAATGAATGAGACCACAGTGACTTTTCACAGCGATGAACTCTTTTCCACCACAGTTCTACCTTGTGATGACCACCTCCCTGTTTGCAGAAGCTAGTATGGCTGACAGCAGGGCTGCAGACACGAGCACTGTGCACTACTACTAAAGTTTAAAATCAGAGCAGTACAGAACTGTAGCTCTGGAGCTCATCAGGATGGACTGAGCATGCAGCTATCATAAGAGACTCAGTAGGTGTAATCAGCAAGAGCAATTTTGCAAAAACATTTTCAAATCAGGTTTCAGCTGCAGCTGTCACTCTACTGCTGCTTTGCACAGAACGTTTCCTCATAACATGCTTGGGGCACAGCGTGTAACTGATCATGGAGTGAGGACACTGAGGAAAAGGGATGCTGTTTCACTGGTCCAAGTACCTCCTCCACCGTTGTTATACTGGGGAAATGCAGAATAAAACCACAACATACTGTCTCTATGGGGATGATGGGAAATGTAAGAAATAAATTCCAGTTCTTACCAATGTCATGGACAGTAGGATTAAAGACTGAATATTGATCAGGAAAGATGTACTTCTGAATGCCATAGGACTTTGCATTGGGGCCCGTGTCATTAAAGTGGTGCTGGCCCAGAACTACGCGGACTTGGGACACCAAAGGGCTGTAAGAGGCAAGCAGGAAAAAAGAGAAGCAGATGGTTAAGGACATTTAATCAGTGCATATTTGGCCACAGGGTCCCTTATGCCATATAGCTACATACTTTCACCCTGCTTTGTCCTCTTGTGAATTTAAGTCATTTTGTCTCTTACTTGCCAGAGAAGCAGTGCGCTGCTGACACTACCCAGCAGGAGGCAATGAGGCTACCAGCACAGAAAGACCCCCCAAAGTAGATAGCAGCCATCCAAGGGTGAGCGCCAGGCAGCGTAGCATGGCCCCCCAGAATGCGTGGTCGTGGAACCCTCTTCATATGTTTGGTCCCACAAGACAAAGGTCGACTTGGCTTGGGCGGGGCCATCGTGGGTAGCTGGCTGCTTGGTTTCTTCAGGCGTGTAAAAGCTGTGGGTGGGTGGGTGGAGGAGGGACATCTTAAACATGCATCAACAGGCACTGTAAACCATACAGGAATTTAAACGGGCACAGTACAAAAATACACCAGTACAGTGTTTGCCCATCATTTAGGCTCCGTTGCTATGGAAATTTTGTACATCATAATAATGTGACATACACTTTCTCTAAGTAACCATCCTTTGTATTATGTCAAGATTTGACTATTTGAGCGAAATACTATTAGACAAATTGCAGAGCAATAATTTTAATACTAACATTTAATATTAACTCGTACCCTGATCAAAAAATGGTCTGGTTTTACATTAAATGAATTTCTAAGAATAAACCAATGATTTCAATCTGTTATCATTCATGCATTACAATAGGTAACGATTTATTCTAATGCAGTGTTGCAGTGGTGTGAAGATAATCCCAGAAGCACAGGGTGCAGTGCAGACTGTACACTGCACAGGGTATCAGCCCTAAATGCATTTCAGGAAAAAGTAAAACCACTGAGCACCCACTGAAAAGTGTAAACGCAAATTATAATATACACATACAGTATGTATAAGTACTGAATGTGTATGCTGAAGGCAATATGGAAAGACTGCATTGTGCATAGTGGTACTCACTGACAGACGGCTGGCAGGACTGGATGTCACAGTACTCCCAGGAGATAGCTGAGTTCTTCAATGTGTAACACCAGGGCATTGAATCTCCATCAGGGTTCCTGTACGACACAGTGGCCTTCATTGGCTACAAGCTCTCTCTCACTCACACTACAGGCTTGTCAGTAAAGGGTTTTTGTTCACAAATACAAGAAACAGTAAAGTGTTTGAATCCAGCAGCATATAATATCTGTCACATTTTGTGTGTACAGCACTTACACACATTTACACATACCTGCAGAATGCATGTTCTCCTAAGCCCGTAAGGGTGGCACTTTCTACATTGCCAACACTCAGCTCCTCATGCAGCAGCTCTGAATTCCACGGCAGGCAAGGTGCCCCGGAAAAAGTGGTGTTAACTGTACCACGGTAGTCTGTACCATTCATCCTGTAGCAGTCCACTCCAGGGGCTGTGCAAGGCGAGAGACTAGGTTAGGAGTTAATAACTGTGCACAGGCAGAGAAACATGGGATTCCTTCTCCATAGCAAGTACACACACACACACACACACACACACACACACACACACACACACACACACTTTTCAGTGCATTCTGTAAATGGTCCTCTCAGTTTTTGAGAAATTTATCAGCATTATTGGATAACTCAAGAAAGCACTCACTGATGCTGCAGTGCGGTCCAGCAAAGCCAGGCCGGCAGGCACACACAGTCTCTCCTGTGGAGGTGATTGTCCGGCACGCCCCCTCGTTCTGGCACGGGTTTGAAGTGCAGGCTGCACAAAGGGGCAAACAATCAGGCTTTCCAAAGATCAACAGTGGCAACCAGCACACAAACTCCTTCAAACAAACATTCTTGTTGTAACTGTGTGAAAAAGTTTGAATGTTAGTAACAGTTTAATCACTGGGATATTTGTCTGCTGACAGTAATGATGGACATGCCCAACCTGAAAGAACAGAGATTTATCTGTGCCCCTTCTATTTATGTTTTGTCAAGCCTCCAATCTCCAGAGATGCCAGGTTTGACCCTGAAATATGACCCTGAAGGTTCACATCACACAGTGATTTGTGTCAAAAGCATATACAGTATACCTGAATAGTATACATCCTGGAGACAAGGAAATAAAAGCTTGGAAAACATAAAAGTTTTTCAACACCCACTCACTGGGCAGTGGCCCCAGACAGTGTGGAGTTTCTGTTTCAAACAAATTCCCAACATTTACTGTATTTTACAACAGACCTTCTGCATGAAGATCTTTCCGAACCAACTTTTTTAAGTAATTAAAATGTAAACAAACTGTAAAGATTTGTGTTAGTTGTAATATCAGGTGTAGGTAGCAAAAAAACTAAAGAAAATGAGAGACAAAATATCCATTCTCACATCACTTGTGATTTAACGCGGCCTGAAGTTTAGCACTTGTAAAGCTGAAGTGTTGTGAAAGGCCTCAAAGAGACAGTGGGAATAACATGAGCTGGACTGAGTGTGTGAAACCAGAAACCCAGTAAGGTGTAAGAGTAAGGAGGGAGAGTAGTGTGGGAAGGGAGGGAAAATGTCAGCAAGTCACTCTGTGGGCCAACACAGGATTTTATACGAATAAAGATAAAAAATGACAATACAAATGAGAATAGTCAGCCCCTCACTCTTCCTACCTTCATAACGAACACGGTCACATTTGATCTCCCCTCCAACACAGGTGCACTGCTCCACATTGCGCTGATGAATCCTTCCCCAGGACTGAGAGGAGTCATAGTACCTCATGTGTAGCTTGTCATAGCACTTCACTGAGCAGAGAAGAACAGAGACCCAAAGAGGGTAAAAAGACAAAAGATGAAAGATGAACACGGGGCCCAAGACAAGATAGAGAAGACATAAGACACAGAAAAGGCGTGGAGGGAGATTTAACAATAAAAAAAGTGCTAGGATTGCAACCACTTGATATGGCTACACTCCAACTGTAAACAGCCTATGCACGCTTGTGCATGTGTTCGTGTGCGTGTGTGTGTGGGCACCCACAATTGAATGGGTGAGGACAGGGCTCACCCTGCAAACACTGCCTTCCAGTGAACGGTTCGAGGCAGCGGCACACGAAGGCCCGCCAGCCAGGGATGCTGATGCACAGCCCACCATTGGCACACGGGTTGTCTTCACAAGGATCCACCGCTGCGTGGGCAAACACCAGCCATGAGCCAGATATGGGGGGGTTGCACCACAGGGGGCTGGGCCCGAAAGAACCACATTTAAATGCACTCACTTACTCAGTGTTGCACTTACTTGGTGGAGCAGGGTCTTCTGCAGCACAGTAGCCCCATTGCCTGTCTCGGTCAAAATTGGAGGTGGTTGAACACCTGCAATGTAAACAATTCAAACTTATTTACTGATATAAATTAAGAGAAACATTTTTACACATTAATTCTCTGCTGATCTTTGCGCACAGCAGTATCTGACCATGTATACATTAAGAATGAATGAGCAGTCCAGTACTATACTAAACTGATAAAACTTAATATATTTTACAATATATACAGTATATACGGCACGTGGAAAAGTGTATACACATTTGATTTTTGTCGCTCATTTTTTTTTCAATTTAGGCAGGTGTCTGGGTATTAATGGTGAACATTTCCAACACTTGGCAACATCTGTCACAACCCTTCTTTATTTGGACACCAAACATCTATATCTTCAATGAATTATATAAGGTGCATTTATTGCATATTAAAGTGTGTCTACATTTTTGAGACATTCTGCATTTTTCATAATGAAATGCATGTGTTAAAGAAGCAGATGAGAACAAGTAGCTGTGGTAATCCTCAGATGCCTATACTCATTTTTTACACTGCTGGTGATGAGTGACTGTGGTTATCACGTGACTATCATGAAACACGGTAAGGGGACATTTTGTCTCACCAAAGGCGTGATGATCGAGTAAGAAGACAGCGATGGCGAAGGATCCCAGCGTATCGGAAGGGGAATCTGCACTCTTGCCCATCCACGGTAAAGACTACGGTACAGGTATCAGTGTTAATTCAGTCTTTCACATCCAAGTGGTAGGAGAGAAATTGGACAGTCTGGAAACAGTGCCAGATTGGAGAATGTTGTCTAGACTTCAGTCTTTTATTGAAAATGCTAATCACCCACTTCATAGTGTTGTGATGGGACAGAGGAGTGTTTTTAGCAGTACACTGATTTCCATAAAGTGCTCCACTGAATGTCACAGAAAATCCTTCCTCCCCATTGCCATCAGACTTTACAACTCTAATTCCAGTCATTCAAATATTTAGATGTGCAATAACTTGTTTGTGGCTTCCCATGTGAAAAACTTTGGTATGCAGAATGTGTGATGTTTCATTTATATGTATAATATTTTGAATGAAGATTTATTGTAGTTTATTTGATATTTATATTTTATTTATTTTATATGTTTATCATTATATTTGTTCTTTGTGTTATTTGTGTCTTTGTCTATTTGTACAGTTGTAACATAAATCATTTCCTTTGGGATTAATAAAGTTTTTCTGATTTTGAAGTGTGTGCCCACTGTAACCCCAAGGCCAAAGTTCTAATCACTGCCCCCCCCTGGGGATTCAACCATCTATCTCTGGTCTTGGAGATTAAAGGTTTCAATCCCACCTCTTGCTGTGATACCCTTGAGCATAGTTCTTAACCAAAATTGTTCCACAAAGAACTACTAGGTGTATGATCTCTGTGTGTCACTTTGTAGGAAAGTGTCAGCTAAATGGATATTGTTGCACCTCTCAGACAGGTGACGGTGTTCAAGAATAGCTCTGTCACACAGTACAGGTATATTTGTGTTTTTACCTTTACTTTGAACACTGTTGTCTGCGCTCCTCCAGCTCAACTTCTTCCGACCCGGGAATAGCTCACGCTACAAACATAAGATGAATAAAATATGAAGGAACCTGTATATTAATGGACATTACATGTGCTCACTGAAACAAACATGGTGGTGTACAGTGTGTCACCAGGTGGATCAACAGTGGACATATGAGGTGTTACCTGGAGACAACTTGAGCAAGTGTATAAACTTTTTCACTGTCATTTACACTGCTGACTATGGCATTAAATGAAGAAATAAACTGCTGAACATATAATCTGGTTATTAACTGGAAAGTGTAACCTGATGCAGGAGGTGAAAGCTGAAGTAAAAAGTCACTAACTCGGCGACGTCTACAGTAAAAATAAGTGTCCAGTAAAAAGTCTACCAGGTCTAAGGTTAAAAAGTGCGAGAAAGAGTCGCAGTGTAGATAAATTTATAAAATCCGCGACTCACTGGGGCTTCCACTGACCAGCAACCATGAAGCTGGCCTTTGCTGAAGACGTCTGAGGCAAAAGTCATTAAAGTCTGAAGCATAAAAATAGTGAGTTGAGAAAAACAGTCTGAAGTAAAAAGTCGGTGGAGTCTAACGACGAAAAAAAAAACTAACTTTAAGGCAAAAAGTCGGAGCGGAGTAAGTCAGATAAAAATGTCACTTAAATCTGAGGTAGAAAAAAACAGTCTGCTGTAAAAAGTCAAGTTGGAAAAAGGTCAAAGGAGGAAAATAGGCAGAGTGAAGTTTTTTTCCCTCTCCTTTTTAAAGTTTGCGTTAAAGTGCGGGATGCCAGCCGACTTACCGAACTGCAGGCTCCGAAGAGAAACGTAAGGAGAAACAGGAGCGCGCGTCGCGTGCTCATCTCGGACGGTGCCGTGCGCGCGTCCCCGCGGACTCTGCGGCACGGTCTGGGGACGCTCGCGGTGCCGGGGAGCTGGGGGGGCGGCGGTCTGTCGACACGTGGACGAGCAAGAGGAGGCCCCTACTGGATCGTAGTTAACCGCCGTGTAATCGCAGGTCTTTGGTGCGTTCGTGTGTGCCTGCCCACGACTGTTAATATCAGCACAATCCATCAATAACTGCTTGTGTAGTAGCAGAGTCCATCCTGGAGGGACAGGGTGTGAGGCAGGTGACACCGAGGTCATCGCAGGACAGTGTCGCGCACACGATGTGAATCCTGTGTTCGTCCACCGCACAGGATCACGTTCACTCAAACGCACCGTGTTGTTGTGACAGCTGCTTTGTGTGTGTGTGTGGGGGGGTCTGCTGTAGCTCGCTGACACAGGGAGGGGGGGGGGGGCAACGTGGAAACACAGCGAGTCGACATCAAACACGATTTATTCATGTTCATTGGCCATAAGTGAAGCACACACAGAGGTCACGGTTGGCTCACGGTTCATATGTAACACAGCGTTGCCATGCCGACCGGACAGATGCAATATGAACACACGTACTGTTTATTGGCGCGTTAACACTGTAAGCAGCGGCTCACACACCCAGCGTTTCTGCAGTCGCTTCACTGTACATACAGTCGATTCCACCTCCAGCCACCAAGTGGCAGCACGCCAGAGTCCCTCACACGAAGGTTGGCCTGGACGCACGCTTGCTGGCTGTGTTTTCCGTGTCCTTGGCCCTGGTGCTCAGGAGGGGGGGAAACATGGAGCTTCCGTACACCCCCGCGCGCATTCTACTCTGGCGCCCACGCAGCTCAGCCACCAGCCCCTCCAGACTTAGGTTGAGCTCAGAGCTGTCGTCCGCTGCCGTTGCCGCCTCCTCCAGCCGCACCGCGTCCACGTCGACAGCCCTGTTGGCGGAGGGACGTGGGGACAGTACCCCCTGGGAGCTGGTCACAAATGCCCTTCCTCCTCTCTCTGCTGGAGACACAAATATCATGGTTCAGAGATGTGGCGGTGAAGGCCCAGCTGGAGGCGGGACAACATGTGGCACAGAGAACGGGGGAGAGACACACGTGTTCAGATTGAGGAGGACAACAACAAATAACAATAAACAAACAACAACAACAATATCAACAGCAGCAGCATCAGGGAGAGGTGCCACTGCATCAGGAGCCCAGCAGGGTCCCTGAGACTAAGGCCCTTCTGAGCGCAGGGCCAGGGACACACCAACCCGTCTTCACCAGCACACACAACACATACAGAGGGCACATCATCTGGTCCTCCTCACCACATGCAGGACACACAGGCAGGACACACAGGCAGGACACATGCATGCGGATGGCGTTTTGTTCAGTGTGGCGCTCGTGAGCACCTCAAACTTCTGGGCCATGTTGTCTTTTTACTGTGAAATATGTCCTCAGGGTGCAACAGACTTGAGGGAGCAAAGCCTGTGGACACGTGTGGCACGTGGAGGTCTGTGTGTGGTATTTGGGGATGCGTGTGTGCCCGGGGGAGGTGTGTACCTACCCCTGGGGTTCACTAACTAGTGTAGATGTGAGAAAGTGTGTGGGAGGCTGAAATCCTACCACTAGCGTACACACACCTCTCACACACACAGCAGTGTAATAAAGACAGTAATAAAACACACAGAAAGAAACAGAAAAAGTAACACTTGTCACCACAGAGAACAGAGCGACACCTGAAATTTTTTCCGAGTTGCCAGATCTGGGAGGGCCGGAATAAGGTGATGTGTACAGAACACATTATTAAATTGCTTGATTTAAATTCATGAGTTTATTAAATAATATAAATGTTTGAAAAGTGCATTAATGTGTGATGCTGCGCCTGTTTTAACGTCCACTGCAACCAGACCAGTTCACAGGCTGGGTCCAGTCCGATAGTGGCTCGGTGCCCCCTAGTGGCTACGTTTGCCACACCACACAGTTACCCTTTATTCTTGATTTATTTGCTCAAGGTATAGGTGACCCTTAAACTTTGTAAAAACCCAGAGTCACCACCAAATATGAGGTACATTTTTTGTATTTACGAGTAATATAAATTGTAGCTGGAGGGGAGTTTTCAAAGTTCACGCTGTAATGGTAATTACGTCTCCAAGTTACGAAATTTCACCTGAGGAATCAATTTCCAGGAACACATTATGGTTGTAAGTAGGGTGATATTAGAACAACAGAAGTTTTCATCATTATTTCATTTCATTTTCACTGAGACATACACCCCTGGACCTGGAAGATGTGTAATTCCCTCTGTCCAGATGATAAGTTGCTTCTGAGGTCTTTATTACATTTTATGATTTAAATTACCATTATAATTTGCTGTTTGTAGTTTTAAGGTAGACAAACTGACAGGAAGAGAGACAGATAAGAGGAAACACAGGAAACTGCAGAAAACTGAAGGCAGAAGTTGTGGAAAATGCAGTTTGTAGCAGCTCTAAAATGAACACCTGTTGAGGGAGCCACATTAACATTGGTGAGGACTCCAGATCTTCTGACAGTAAAAGTTCATATTGATAAAGGAATCATCATTTATTTCTCAGACCAGCAGGTGACCATCTAGTGGTCAGTCAATCGAAGCACAATGGAAAACGTGGACCTTTGGTTATCCACTTCACCCTTCAATCACGCTTGCATATGTATCAAACTACTTCACACATGCATTTAAAGAGCCTTGTTTTGTAACTGCATTTCATGCATGCACCAGAGTCCCCAGCAGCTACTCGCCCGGCTCCAACTGGGCCCACTGGGCGTAACCACCAGCTTTTAGTCTGGTGAGAACTGTCACCTTGGATACGAAGGTGCTGATCTTCACCACAACTGTGTCACACTCACCTGTGACGACTGTGACACCCACTCTAGTGCATGGTGAATACGACATTGTGATGAGGTCATCAGGAGGACGACAGCCACCAGGACTCCCTCCTCACCCCGACCTCAGCTTGACACATTGCGAGAGGTGACACTGCAGGCACCTGCTGCAAATTGGACGTGACCCCAACACCTCACCCAGCGGGTCGTGAGCCGTAAGGCAGCTCTGACCCAGCCACCAGGTGCTCCTCATTAAACACCACCGCAGAACCCCTTCGAATTATCACACCACAAATGAGACGAACGGGGCAGCCTTCTGAACATGCTGGGTAAATGTGCTCATCCTTTCATTGCATCATCTAGATGTCAGGATTCCACGCAAACCGTTTAGTAGTTCTAAATTTTAAAAACACTGTCACATACCTACATTTTTTTGCATTTGACTGTTTGATTTTGTGAAGTGCACATCTCCATATATTCCACAAAGCAACAAAAAAATGATCACCCATGTCTTCTCATTGTCATGACAACCAACTAGTGCATCACTGTGCAAACCTCTCCTGAAACGCTCAGTTAACCTGTAGCAGGCAATACATACAGGTCCTGAGAGCAGAACACATAGACTAATCTGAAGCAGTTCACCAACTCAGTGCAGGTAAAGCACTGTCTGAGCCATCAGTAATGTGGCAGCCAGCATTTAAATTCTAAGCAATACCCTTGGCTGCTTGGTGGTCCCACTCACAAGGGTTTCAATGTCTAAAGCCTGCAGGTTTCTCATTTCTGGTTCAGATGGAATGGAATGAGCTCGCTGTGTCCCTCAGATGTCTTACCCAAACCCATGTTTCTGAGAGCTATTTCACTCCTGACAGTTACATAAATGAGTGCAACATCATCTGCTGTGATTATCTGTGTATTTGAGCTTGAATGTTACTTGTATAGGCAGGTACTTGAGGGATGTGAACCAGCAACATGGTGGTGTCAGATGCACAAGCTGTACTCTGATCACCCTGAGTCTGTGCCTAAAGCTCTTCCTCTATTGTTGATGATGTTGTGTTCAGTTTTGGAGAAAATTGTCTGAAACATGAATGAATGTACAAGTAAGTGAAAAACATATCACATATAAGGGTCAGAAAGAGAGAAGGGGGGAGTGGAGGAGTGAAGAGATTCAGATGAGAACCAGGAGAAGTAGCTCAGACAGCAGAAAAGACACCTGTGGAGAACCACACTGGTGGCCCTGTCCTGGAGACCCCCCACATCACACCATGGCAGCAGGTGTGATGGGTGTGATTGGTCTCATAGCTGAAGCATGGAGGTAATTTCATACACACAGACTGTATGTAAGAGAGATTTGTGATTCAGGTCTAACATTTATTAGCTCTAATCAAATGAAAGATACAGAGATAATTGATTGAAAGAACCGTGAACACAAGACACTAGAGAAATCAGAGGGCAGCGATGACAGAGAAAGGAAGTGGAAAGCAATTCAACAATGCCAAGCATGTCAATTTTTTCCAAAATACATTATCAGTACTTCACTTTATGTACACAATTTTTAAAAGCTTGAGGAAATTAATTTTTGTATTTTAGAGAAATATAAATAGCAATACAAAGGTCACAAAGTGTAAAGCGTTTCCCAAAAGAAAGATGGAGGGTGAAATTATTGCCTGTGGAGGGCATTGTTGAAGAGGGTAAATGAGGAGAGACAGCGAAGAGGTGCAAAGTTAGGGGGCTGTGTGCAAACAGACATGATGTGTGCTGAGTGCTTGATACCAAGTGTCATTGTCGTAGCATGGGTATAAGAGTCTAACATACAGACCCCAGTGAAAAACACGGATGATACAAAAGGACCTGCGACAGGATGGCAATGGATACATTACCCCCTTCGTGAAAGGTAAAAGCATCAATATTTCACTGTTATAAAATGGAATTAAAAGTATAATTTCAATGTAATGATGTAAGAGGGTTAGACTTTAAACACTAATTTTATTTTAAAAAAACTCCATAAATAAAGTGCATGTGACTAAATTGTGTTCTGGGTCCACGGAAAGCCAGGGAGGTGCAATCTATATGTGCATGTGTATGCACACGCGCGCACACACATGCACACACACACTCACACGCACACACACACAGTTGTCACACTCCCAGGGTACCTGAGCCACGCTGCACATCCTCCTGGCATGTTGGGGGGGGTGGGGGGGACGTAGGGGGCGGGGGTAGTAGCGTGCTGTTAGGGCTGGACATGTCCCCCTCGCCCACCAGTGTCAAGTCTGCCACGTTTTCCTCCTCCACCGTCCTGATGGGGGACAGGGAGGTGGGGAAAAGAGCATCACCACCTTTCACGGGTGGACTGGAGGTCTTTAGCGGTCGAGCAGCACTGCTGGGGGTGTGGCCAGATAGGAGAAGGGCAGAGTCTAGGCTCTGAGATTGGCGGCTGGCGCTCAAGACACTCCGGCGGGATGCAGGAGTGGAGCAGGCTGGCGCAGCAGGGGTGGGCATCGGCTCGGGCGAAAGCCGTAGAAAGTCGGGCAGAACCAAGTTCTGTTTGTTCAGCAGGCCCCGCTGGTCGTCGGCCCGGCTGCTCTGAGCCTTGGACAGGAGCTCAAAGAACTCTGTGGGAAGAAAATATGGCATTTGGCATTCTGTGTAACAACATGCAAAGCAGGGACTGGTGTTAGATTTGCCTGTGTGCCTCTCCAGGTAGCTGCCAAGCAGTTGGGATTGGTATAACAAGTTAGCAGGACAGTGCTGCTGTGCCGCAACCAAGCGACTAGACAGAGGAGACATACCTTCTGCTTCCTCTATGTTAATCTTTTTCTGCTTGCTCTTTTCCCCCAGTCTGGCAGCCGAGCCATTTCCCCCTCTGGCATTCACAGCCTTCTCATCCCCCTAGGTGGCAACAACGACAATGCACAGCATAAAAGGGGTGCAGCCAAGGTGAGGCTAGGATGGAGCTTAGGTGAGAAGCATAACAGATAGCACCTGTGTCAGCATCAACTGCCCAAGTTTCATGCATTTATTGGGTTAAGAGTCAGTACCAACCACTAAAAGCATAGGCAAAAAACAGAGGTAAACCAGGGTCACCTGCAAGCAGCACATGGGATGGTGAGCAGTAGCTTATATATAATGGGACATAGAGCACCTGTGGAGAACTTACTGCAGTGGAACGACTCCTCGCCATCAGTGGTGGAGCACGGCGAGCTGGGAGATCTGCCCAGAGGAAAAGCAGCACTCAGTGAAAGAAGTAGTTGCACAACCCAAAAGCAGAGGGAGCAGCAGCTCATTACATTCAAATGTTCATCAGTGACAGCACATAAACGTGTAAGAACTGGTAGAAGCTGCAGTAGCAACATGGACTGAGTCATGGTGTCTGTGTGCATGACTCTGCGGCGATGGGATGAGCTGCATCCTACGCAGATACAGAGCTCAGGCTCACAACATCGCCTCAGCCAGGGGGCCAGGGACCAGCAGTAAGTGATGGACAATGTGAACAGACTTCTACCCCACAGTATCACCAAACAGAGGAAGAAGGTTCTGGTTCTCCAGGACACCCTCATTAAGGCTTCAAGGCCTTTACCCCAAGCAGGCCAAGCATAGGACACACACAATACAAATGACAGACTCCAGGACAGAATTATGTCACCTGCCTGCTCACAAACGGGTAACTCAGGCCATTAGTGTGTCTGTCAAGCATCATCTACCTGACCATCATACCTCTAGCAGCAGGAATGCGTGCCACATCCAGCACCACTCGTAGTCCATCCAGGCATGATATGGGTCGGCCCAGGTCCAGAGGCTCGCCATCCCCACTCTATGTGTGCGGACACACACATTAGACACTGTTACTGTTCCAGAGACAAGATCTTAAAAAGTAACTTCAACACTGAGCCCATTACACCAGCTCCTTGTTTTTCAAACACTGATGTTACATCTATCCATCATCATTAACCACTTTTTCCTGGTCAGGGTCACAATGGTCAGGAACCTATGACAAAATCACTGAGCACAAGGCTATGAAACCATACCCTGGATGGGACACCGGTCCATCACAAGGTGACCACACATCCACACAGTCACACAAACCATATGTAATTTAGGGTGGCCAATTAACCTGAAACATGTCTTTGGACTGTGGGAGAAAACTCACACAGACACAGGTATGGGTGTAGAACATGGGACATAAACAACAAATAAACAGACAAACATGCCAGCAGAGAGTGAGCTTTATACATATAGAGAAGTGATTTTGGGGTTCAAGAACAAAATGAATTGAAAGCAGGTTTTGGATCCTGGTTAAGCCCAGGAGCAGATGTATTAATAATCAGTCAACAGCCAAATCTTAATGTGTGTTTCAGCTTTCTGTCATAAGGCTCCTACTGCACAGCTTCACACTTGAAATCCTGCACACATCAATGACTTACAATTCTGGCTTCGAGGTCACTTAAACGCAGGCCGTACTTCGCTACAACAGGACGCAAGACCTCAGTGACAGGTTTTGTTGGTTTTGCTTTCAGCCCAACGGATCGATTAATTGGGACCAGGTCCAATCTGGCACAAAAAAAAAACACAAAAAATGCATTTTATCACTTTATCAAAGGAAAACCGTCAGTTTCATTATAAAGATTTTGTAAGCAGTATCTTATTTCTAATATAACTGAACTTCAAAAATGCACAATCCTATAAAAGAAACACATACCTGAACAAAGTGCGTTTTTCCAGTCTTAAATCCCGAGAGCTCAAGGTCATGGAGTCTTGATCAAGAACAAGAGGCTTTGAAAAGTGCAAGAAATGTTATCACAACTGCACTTTTTTTTCATAATAACATTTGTCTGTTTCTTATTTGCTCCCGATGTCATTGATTTTCTATGATGTCCTGTCCTCAGCCTGTTTCCCTTGAAACACAAGCGGAGGGACAGGTGTGTGTACCTTATCTCCTCCGGCTAAGAAGAGGTCCACAGCTGCCAGATTAATGCAGCGCTTCTCACAGAGCCTCAGAAGCAGCTCCCTGATGGACAGGCCAGGGCGGATGGGCAGGTGGCAGCGGGAGCCGTCTGGCAGGTTAATGGTGCAGGATGCAGTGGCTTTCTCTTTCTCACATGTGGTCATAGAGGTCCGAGGGTCACTCTGCACAAGACCCAGCAAAAAATGCTAACGCAAAAGCAGGATGGAAGGAACCAGACTAGGAGCAGCCCATTAGAGACCAGAGAGAAGTACTGATGATTCGGTGGGACAGTAGGAGAAGCAAGTGTGAGAGGCTGACTGGCTGGAGAACAGAGGGAGCCGATGGGAGGGTCAAACAAAAAAAAAAAAAATAATAATAATTTCTGTATGCACAGTTAAAGAAGCTACAGTATAAACATACTGTTTGAACAGTGAACTCCCTTTCTCAGCATTTTATCAGTTTTGTATGGTGCTGGGAATATGGGTTGGTGGATGTCGACACACAGACCTCAGGCCGTCCGAAAGAGCTGCCAGAGCCAAGTTCAAGACTTGCACCCGAAGACAGGGACCCCCGTGACTCCCGTCTGCCATTGCTGCTGGAGACATCTGTCAGAAAGGCACAGCTTTTAGACACAGACCTCAACAGACAAGCTCTTTGAATGGGTTCCAGCACATTCCATCCCCTTCAGTGTCCAAAGTGTTCTCACTCACCATGGCTGCTGTCCCCCGTTTCTGACTTTTTGGGACCTTTCCCGAAGCTGGTGTTCCGGTTACGTAAAGAGAAGATTCCCCTTTTCTTGTCAGCATGCTCCTCCTTGCAGTCCTGGGTTTTCACTTTCCCAGTATTCAGTTTCTTAGCCTCCTGTCACACCAAAAAGCAGCAGAGCAATCACTACTGTCCTACATCTGACCCGTGACTAAACTATGCAGAGATATACAGAAATACACCTAGATCAAGTATCTGCCATGCTGACAGGTTGGATCTCTCACTGGTACTGCACCATCACCTGGGCTGCAGGTACAACACACAGGCCAGGCTGTATTACAGGATCAAAGAAGACCAGCACAACCAGAGGACAATAGCATGAATACAGAGAACTGAACAACTGCAACTGAACAGGCTAGTGGCGCTGATGAACTGATGGGCAGCAGGCAGTGAAAACAACCAAAGAAGCAGAGGAAGACCAACTGGGTCCATGCGAAGCCCCTGGAACTCCAAGTGACTTAATAATTTTAAGCTGCCACTGAATATTTGTGCCTGAATTTGTGGACTGCAGGCCTCACTGTACTCTGAAGGGATCCCTGCCAAATCAGCCACATGAGTTTCTCTTTTATAACACATGACACTTTGTTAACTGCCTGACTTACAGTAAGGGACTATTCTGTACAAAGAATCACATCACAATACTTTGCCTTACTGTGAATATGAGTATAACTGATGCTAGTTATTAATTACTGCCCTCCAAGACAAACACTTCGAAAAAAAACCTTGGCAGGCAAGAAATGGTTATGAAGATTTTGGATTTGTATCACAAGAGTGGAGTAAATACAGTACCTTGGGCACTAGAACAGGTCTGGTTTGGTATAAATAAACATGTTTGTACTTGTAAGTGTGAAAAAATACAAAATCATTGTAGCCACTTTGGATACAAGCATGTCCCTGAGGAGCTGACAACAGAGGCCACGGCTGGACGGGGCTGCACCTTTCTGGGCATGACAAGGCTCAGCCGCTCCGGGCTGCCTGGTGTGTGGTGGTTGCCGGACAAGGAGCGACCTTCTACTTCAGCCAGCATACACTCCTGGTACATGGAGGATCTGAGGAAGCGAGCGTAGCTGTCAAACTTCATCAGGTTGAAGATCTGAGGGGAACAAAGTCCATGAGGTGGCATTAACAAATGCTGGGGAGAGGATGAACAACTCCAACATTCAGGATAGAGATGGAGCTTCACTAATACTCAGTATGTTGAGATGAAAGATGGAAGTGCACTAACACTCAAGAGGGCAAGAGTAACACTCATGATGGAGACTGGGCTCTGTAAACATTTCTGAATGAGTTGAGCCTTTTTTAACTCAGTAAGGAAGACGAGGAACAGACTATAAAAATGCCTTAACACTAAAGGAAAGCAAATACTTTTATTCAAGGCTGGAGTGCGAATAAAATTAGTCATCCTGATGAAGTGAGCGAACTAGACCAGGAGCTTGAGTTGCAGAGTAAAAAGGAGAATAAAACCATCTGATTATGTCCCACATATCTATATTCTAAAAAAAAACTGAACATAGCTGTTCAAGCTGTTTGCAGTTCAACTAAGGTTAGTTTTTTTTTAATGTGCTGTACTGAGACTTTTCCCGCCTGCAGCATCCCACGACGTGTCACGCGGCTGCTGCTCCTCCGCCTTGTCAGAAGCTCCAACTCTTATATTTAGAACCACAAGACCGCAGTCATCTGTCAAAGTGAGGAACGGCCAGAACCCCCTTGGGCAACGGGGTGTCCATGTGAAGGCTGCAGCAGCCTACTGATAGCATCTCTTCCCCAAACACGGGGGACAGTAAGGAGAAGCAGCACTTGCGGGTTTGTGGCTTCACATGTGGGTCATATTATTCAGTCCTTCTCTGTACCTGATGTGAGCAACTGGCAACCTTAGTCTTGCTTCTGCTGAGGGCTGTGGTGTGAGATGGAATGGGCACCAGCTCCATATAAATGCAACTGGCCACAGAAGTTTGTATCTTGCTTTTTGGTAACCTCAAAGTCACTTTTACCACTAAGTCACGTTCAGTAAAAGCAACACAATACAGACGTCTCAATTTTTTTATAGGTTAGGTTCTGTACAAAACTAATACGCTGTCTAAACAAACTCCTGCTCAACGCTGACTGTTGCCTGATTCAACTCATAAACATGAGCAATGTTTCTCATCTTGTTACTGATGACCAACACTCAAGAATATCACAAACAAGCTGTAAACACTGTGGAAATTTGTTTAATTAAGGCAGTCCCACACTCCTGTTTTGTTTGGTAACTGTTTCCTGCCATCTATTGGTTTAAACACGAGTCACTTTTATTTCACTGTAGAGAAAAATGTTAGAAAATAAGTGAAGAAATGGAATAAAAATAAATATATAAACTGGAACTGTATCTTTTAAAATTTGTAACTCAGTTGTTAATAATACATGAAACCTGTGTATACGATATCTAATATATAGAGCATTTTTGCTTATGCTTCTTCACATTAGCAGTATTGGACATTCTTCTTCAGCCACTTGATGACGGTAAACTAAGTGGAAGAACCACGCACTACAGTAGTGCACTACTAGCATTCTCCTGCTATCAATCTCATCTGTGCATTAGTAGAAGGCACAAAAAATCCAGCACAGAACCATCACCATAAGATCAGTCTGTATAATACACAAATCAGATTGCCCTGGATATCGCCAAGTAACCATAGCAACCTACCTGGAGCTGTGGCTCCTGGAACATGTCTGGCCGAGGGGCGTTGAGCACATCGTCCGCCAGCTGGGCCTGGCGGTCGATGTTGACAGGTGTGGTTGCCCGGCTGGACAGGAACTTGTTGTAGATCTCACAGGCCTTCTGGGACAGCTGTGAACAGACAGAGGAGAGGGTGGATGGTGGTGGGACAGAACTTCTGTGATGTGTGACTTTAGAGAATGCTGTACTGTATACCTGTTTTTTATCGCTCTCTGGGACATGGCTGAATGACTCGCAGGCTTGCCAGAATAAGATATTCTCCTCACTAAATTCCTTCTTCAGAAATTCCTGATGGCAAAAAAAAAAAAAAGATTAAACCCAACTTTCTGCAACAAGAAAACTGCTCCCAAGCACCCAGGTTAGTTTAAGGCCCGTTCCTCTAGTTCAGCACATACAGAGAAGCAGTGGACACCATCGGGGTCCTGCAGGAGGCGCTCAAAGCCAGTGGCCCAGCTGGCCACAGGCTGGTTGTGGTGCTTCCGCAGGCCAGGTCCATTAGGCAGGCTGGCACTGCTGGCCAAGCTTGGTTCACTGGTGCCACCCTTGAGGCCTAGGATATAGCGCAAAGGAGGAAGAAGGGGAGACGTTAACACTACCTGCACTGAAGCAGCACACAGCCCTCACCTCCAGTAAACCCTCCACAACATCCTGATAATGTCAGCAGGCAAACTGAAGTTCAGCACAGTGGTTAGTCACCATTGAGACACACCACAGAAAACTGCAACCCTCTGGTCACACCTGCCATTTTTACCTGCTCATCTTCAGAACCATGGTGTGCAGCAAACAAAGGAAACACTAATCACTAAAGAGAAAATCAAAAATATTATATAGTTCTCTATATAATACGTAAGTTATGTGCATTTTAGCACTGCAACACAGTAGTGAAAAACACTGGTAGCCATGACTCACTTTAACAGTGTCACATCAGAGCAAACTAAACATCATATCACACACAGAGGATCTGGAATGTTTATCTAGATGAGCCAAAAGCCAGTAACCTTTACAAAAAAAAAACACGCAATGGCCCCTAGTACCCTGTATAGTGTGTCTCATGGTGAGCAACCCTCCGTCAGTGATGAATTTGGCTGCTACTATATAAGAAAGCATGAGTGTTTGTACTCACCAACACCTGAGATTGGAGCAGACTGCAAGAAAATAGAAAGAAGGGTGAGGAACAACAGCATAGTGCACAAACAACCTCTTGCACAATGTTTAACAACATTTCATACTTTCCTGCAGGCCTTAGAGTAAAGAAGATTGGCACCGATCACCATGCGTCCCATGCACGTGGCAGGTGACTAGCTTAATTCAGGTAAAAACTGACTTTGTGAAGGCCAGAGTTTGAAGTGTTTCGACTGCCGTGCCAGTTGCAAGTGCTCACGGAAGCCTGGGTTTGGTTCTAACACCTGGGCTGCAGTTCTGCTCTGGATCTCATTAACGGATTCGCTACTGTGACAATGGAGAACCCTGAGTGAGACATGCGGAAAAGCGCAGACTGACAGGGTGTTGATGGGGAAGAGCTCCCCAACTACCTCGTGGCTACAGGAAGCCAAAGAATCAGGGGTGATGGAAACTAACAAGGAAAAAGAAAAGCACAAAAACGATAGCTGAGAGACCTCTTACATCACAGGCTGAAACAAACCAAAAATACCTTCCAGTCTCCATGGACTCCAGTCCAGCAGAGTCTAATTAGTCCAACAGAACCATGTCCATGTGGCAACCACACAAGACTGAGTGAACATAACACCAGCCTCACTTACACTTCACAAAAACAGAAAGATCTCTCTGAGTGCACAGCAAATGGAAAACAACATTAACATCATCCTAAAGGTGCTTCACATGCATAAAGCCATGATCTATTCACAGAAAGAAAATCAGCTGCTACCGGAATTTGTGAAATTAGTCACATAGGAAGAAAAATTGGCCAGTTATGGGAAAACAACATGAAACTTGTCAGCCTGTCTGGGCATGTTTGTGTTCTCAGTAACAGAACTATTATAATATCCAGACATACTGCACCTATAGAATAACAATGTCATTAACTTGTATTTCTCAAAAGTTGGATAATTTCAAATGTCTGCGAAAGAAAGATGAACGAAACAAAAAACAAAGAAAGAAGAAGCGGCAAGACCATAAAGCCACCATAAGAAAACCAATAATAATCATGGCAGAAGCCAGCTACGAATTACTTACTGATCGGTTGCGTTTTCTAAAAGATAACCTCTTTCGGAGACTCATTTCTTGCGGGTTTCACCCCACAGCGCTCTGTCCGTCTGCATACCTGAACAGCCTCCCGTGAGACTGAGCGGATACCCGACACTCTGCCATGCCTGTACATGCCAGCCCAAACCAGCCAGACCACTCAGTGTCCTCTTCATCCCCCGTCAGCGCTGCCACAACACGCCAGCACACAGAGCCTGTTGCAAACACCCACAGCATCACATCTCCCTTCCAACTTCAACCGGATGCTTTGGGCTCCATAGCAAAGGGACACCATATAAACACACTATATTTAGTGCAGACTGACGTTACATTGATAGCGCATACTGAAAACCTACTTGTACCACCTTGACCATTGCTGAAGACCCAGGTCTACAGCTAAGACAATCTTCTGGCTGCTTCAATTTGAGGATTATCTAACTGTCATAATCTACTGAGGTTATTTAATTTTGACAGTCTATTCACTTTTACACAAATGCTATAGCTTACATATCAATCCACAGCATCTGGGTCACAGCAACAGTTCAGGCAGTCTGCTGCATGTGGGGACTGCACTGAAACCACCAGAACCTGTGGAACCTCCGACAGCAAGGGAGCAGCAATAAAAAGACCTCAAATGTAGCCACAACATGGAAAAGCAAAAGCATTTTCCTTAAGAACTCCAGGTGAGCAAGCTCCATGTGCTGCCCTAAATCACCATTTTCATCACTGGAAGAAACTAAGACAGGTGTCAAAATCAAAGCTGACAGAAGGCAGAAAGAAATTTGAGATTTCTGTAAATAAATAGGTAAATAAGAATGCAACTGAATAAATTATAGTCTATATTCAGCCTGATGTTGGTTAATTGCCAGTGACTAAACTTTTCAGATCTTAATGAATGGCTCACTCACAAAACACAAAAACCAAATTAGGTTACTGACCGAAGAACAGACATAACTACGATTATAACTACAACTACTCCTTGTACTGTATGTCCCAGCCTCTGCAAATGTAAACATTAAAACATTAATAAAGGGGTTACATGCACTATATGAACATCAAAACTCAGCTGTGGAGAAAGGACATACAGGTACAACCAGTTAGTTCCTTAGGTCTGAGTAAGAATTATCTTATCCAACTTCATGACACAATAAGTGCCAAGTTCCAAATCACTTGCAGCTAATTTCTGTTCTCAAGGTCTTTTTTCAAATGCTAAAATTGATCAGCAGTATGGCAAAAGAGAGCAGACATTTTCTTACAGACACCTTTTCTAAAATAAGGATGTAACAAAAAAATCCCATAGCATTTCTGTGGATGACTTGAGAGACAGGAAAGTTCCTCATATAACTACCTCCTCCTGCTGAAAAAATAACAAATGGTACCTGGACATGACTAGGATACTATGAAATGCACTTTTGTTCATTCCGAGTGGTACACTGCTTTGAAACACGTCTAACAAACTAATAAATGCAAATTTCGATGCTTTGCAAGTTAGGATTTGTCCTTGCATTTCAACATCAACTGGAATATAACGTTTAAAAGCCTTTAAAGCAAGCAGATATGGAAATAAAAGCTATTACAGGTGCTAATGTGAAAAACACCCCCTGGGGGGCACTGCCTTATGCTAGCCAGACAATGAATATCCGTGAGGGGTTATTAAGGGCTGAAAATGTCCTCATTCGAGCTTGACACATTTGTGTTTAGTACAAATCATAGCAATTGTGTGGAAGGAGCGCAAGGGGCCCTGGTGCACAGTTGTTATTGTGGACATCCTGCAATTAGAGGTGGCTTGAGAAAACGGTCACTTAGACCAGTGGCATCACTCTGTTCCTCAACTCGAGCCTCTATCCAGCACAGGGGACTGAACTCATTGTCTATTTTCAATCATTCATGGAGCCCAGCCATACAAAATCTGGGATGTTGTGACAAAACGAAACAACAAGGAAAACACACACACTACTTTGGACAGCTACATTTATTCAGTTTTCTCTAAATCGGCCTCCTGTGTTACACTTTACCTTGATCATGGGTACTACAGTAGGCAGCAAGGTTCAAAGCCAGGTCCTTCAAGTGCATGGAAGCAGCTCTTAACCACTGTGCCACCGGCTGCGGTAGACACTGGCGGGTGAATTCTAACTTTCGAGTCCCTCAGAAACCCCATTGGGGCCACAGCTGTCCCCACCCTACCTGAAACAAATCCAAGATAATTACAGGGAAACCGGGATCCATGCTTTCACTCAGTGGATCAGCGCTGCTCAGCTCCTGTCAGCATGGAGAAAGCACCTCCTCGCGTATGTGGCGCAATGGAGGAGGGGCAGTGTGGGCGATCGCAGGCCCGTTCCTTGCAGGAGGAAGAGAAGCCTGTGGACAGCGCTTGTCGGGCTGGGGCCCCGGCCAGGCTGTGTGGGCGGTCGGTAATAGGTGGGAGGGAGGAATTAGTTGGGAGGGATGAACGGACAACATTGGCTGCAAATGCAATAGCAGGCAGGGGGCACCTTTCCCCTAAACCATGTGCTGAGAGCCTCAGACTTCGCAAGGCCATGCACTGACTCCAGGACATCCTGAAAGGTGAAGGACAGTTGTTACAGTGGTCCGCCAAGAATCCTCTGTAACAACTTTTGAATTTCATCGCTGCCAATATCAGAGTGCAAATCCCTAACTGTCACTATACTTAGCAACATGTGCTGTAAGGGTTTCTTCCTCCAAAGGGTAAGTTCCTCTTCCAGAAAACAGGGAAAAACAAGTCAGGCAGATTCCCTAAAACCACAATAAATATGTAAGCTCATTCATTAGCCAAAGGGAACGTGTCACTGTGGGACCATCACAGCGGCTGTTTCTGTTCAACTTTATTTTGCTGTTCAAGGTAAGCAGTGTTAGATACATAAATTTTACACTAATTTACAGCAAAGTATTACTGGTGTAGTTTAGAATCGGTACCTTGATCAAAGGTGCTACAGAAAGAGGAGGATTTTGAAATAGGCATCTTCAGACTACAAGGAGAGAGCCCTAACTACTGCACCACCTGCCACTTTCAACTAGAGGCTACAGGGACCAAATGGACTTCAGCGCTGCCATTTTGTTCACAAGTAGCCTGTGAGATGTCACACGTTCCAGCAATCTCTGTGTACAGCGGACAACGGCGCAGGTTCAAGCTGCAGCACTGTTAGCAAATGGAGATCTTGGTGGATGTGGGGGTTGCTCTTTCCCACGCCTTCAATACAAAAGCCTCCAGGCGAAGACTGTACAGCACAAAGACCCTCACTGGGTCCTGAGGCCTGGAGTTGAGATTCGAGGGGGTTGGAGGGAGAGGGCAACACCAAGGTTGTGAATCTAAAGAACCGGGTAAAAAGCGACATGTCACCCAGTGAGCCCCACAATCCTGCCACTTGTTCACTCCAAGTGTTCTCAGCATGAATAAGTACGAATGTGAAAGATGACAGGTGTGTGCCCCTTCCACATGCATAGGGCAACATGGTCAAGGAAACTGACGGTCCACACCTCAAGCCACTTGTCACGTCTCCTGGTGAAACTCCTGTCTTCTGGAGAAGGACACGTTTGTTCTGTGAACTGTTCACCCACGCACTGAAAACACCGCACTGCAGAGCACCGCTGTCTGAACAACACCCTCTGCTGGCGGCTGTCAGGACAGAGCCAGCACTGCCGGGGAAGCCCATCGAAATCACAGCCCCGTGTCCGCTGACCAGAGCCAGGTTCGAAAAACTAAATCAGATGACTGGACTCTAAAGCAGAGCACACGTCACACAAAACAAGCAGAAGATCTGTAAAGATCACACATTTACCACAAAGACAAATGGTAAAACCAACAGGAACTAAATGTGTCTGAGAAATCATGGACAGCAGGAGCTTGCATAACAACAATGTGGGAACCTAGTCTGAAGTTACAGCTTGCAACACAAAGAAAGCTACAACTCAGTCAACAAAATATTGACATTGTAAACAGTGAGCAAAGGGTAATTCATCTTTACAGGTCAATAGATAAAGAGGATTCACACTCCAGTGAGTGTCAGCAGGTGCTTGCACTATTAGTGAAATCCTGAAAGGCCAAGTGATGCAGCCATCAATTGAAGAACTTAGCTGCAGCTTGACGTTTCCAGCAATGTTCGGCGTGTCTAAAATGTGAGAATTATCCGTGTGGTAAAGGACACGTTAATGGCAACGCAGACGAGAAAAGCTCTTGTGAAGCTGAGGCCAAATGTGCCCAGATGGAAGTCGAGAGTCTGAAAGCCGTAAAAGAGCATCGAAACAGAGATGATAGTGTGTGTTCAGCGAGGGAACCTGGCTCGGTATTCCCGTCTCGGCCGCGTGTACTCACTCCGCTTGGACTGCCATGTGAAGTTTGCTCCATGTGCAGCAGTGTGAATCCCTCAGCTGGGGGGCATCCCCACTGGCCAGCAGAGGTTCGGATTCCGGTGCGCTGTTACACGTTCAGGCGTTCCCTGTCGGTCCTCACACTTGTCTATGTGCTCTCTCTCTCGCTTGCGCTCTCCTTTCTCTCTTTTCTGTCCTGCCTCCCTGCAATTCCCTTAATGCCCATTCGGGGCAGACTATCTTTCCTCAGCATCTGTCAGCGTCATAACTCAACCCCAGGGTCAGTTGTATCCAGAGCATCTACAGGAGGAAAACTTTGCAGAGGCTGTGGACGGACGTGATGTGAAGACGAAAGTGTTGGTTAAACGGGGAAAGTGTGAGGGACGGGAGTAGTGAAGGGGCAGAAAGGAGTGTGGTAAAAAGCACAGCAGTTCTCCTAAGTGCTGCACAAAGGCCAAGAGGTGGGACCCAGCTGAGTGTTCTGTGGCCCACCGGGCAGATCAGTGCTACCGCTTTAGGGGACAGAAATGAGCTACAAGTTGAAGCCTCAACTCACACAAAAGCAGCACTTAGCTAAACAAAAACTTTCTCAATTCAGTTTTATTGCCAAAGAGAACCTGAGCAATGCACAAGGCCCCAGGAGACCACCCATACAGAGAGAGTACAGCAGAGAACCACAGGCTGTTCCCTTGATCATGTGTTGAATGGGACCAGTGGTAGCTGCAGACACATGTCAGCACCATCCTTTAGCTTCTGAAACATGGCCTGCACTCTCACACCCTCAGCCCGCTCAGTAACACCTTGTGCAGGAGCTTCACAGAGCCTCCTGAACCTGGAGCTCCACATCCCTGCAAGATAGCAGCACAGCTCCTCATCCCTTCATGATGCTATTGACATTAATTAACAGACAATTTTCTCCAAGGTTATTTTCAGTATGGGGTTTATATGCTGAGACATATAGGTTCTGAGATACACTGTTTCACCCATTTGTAAAGTTGGGTAACTTTAACTACATCAATTCATGGTGATTAACTTGATCCAGGGTACTACAGCAGGAAGAGGGTTCAAAGAGGGTGATAGGTACAGCCACTATGCTTCCTGTTGTCAATGGTCCCCTTGGCTCCAGGTGACACACACAGATACTGAGAATATGTTTCACCATACATAAAACCAACTTTCAGCTGCTCCCATCAGGGGTCGCCCCAGCGGATCGTCCACATTTTTGGTTTGGCAGATTTTTTTAACGCCGGATGCCCTTCCTGACGCAACCCTCCATTTTGCCCGGGCTTGGGACCGGCACAGAGGTGCACCCCCTTGTGGCTAGATTTGCAGCAATGCCCAACATGGGGCTCGAACCCATGACCCTGAGATTACAAGTCACATGCTCTACCGACTGAGCTAGCCGGGCAGGGACTTATGTTTCACCATACATACAGAGTGTTTAGTGAATGTCCCAATTCTCAGCATCCCAGAACTATGAATCCCCACCACATTACCAAGCAGCGTGGTCCCAGAGCTGTGAACGAACAGGTTCATCTCAAACTCCTACAGACATCTGAGGGACTGTGACTGTGTTTGGGAGGGGGCGCACTCGAGAGCCATGTCCAATTTCATTATGTGATTCATGGGAAAAGAATGGTGAGCAGATCAGAAGTGTCAGGCACTTCCATTTGTCCAGCATCCAAATGGCAGTGTTTAAATTCCATTTCATATAGCTTCCAAGAGCCAAATTAGTAGCCCAAACACAACTGTCAGTGCAGAGATTTGTCACAATGGTGCCGGGCAATGAGAACCTGCGGCAGTCAGGAGACATCTGTGGGAGGAAAGAGCTGCCGGGAGCACAATGCTCAAAATGAGACGAATGCAGAAGATGGCACAAAGTGTGTGTGCGTATCTCTGTGTACAAGACTAAAATAAATCTCTGTATATCTGAAGGTGTTTGTGCGAGCATACAGAATGTGTGGCTGTATGTCTCTCTGCATATAAGGCTAAACAATCTCTTTATGTTCCATTACATTTGTAAGTGAGTCAATGGGTATAACTTGTTCATGTGGATAAATAACAACCTGTGCGTTTAAGTGGATTTGCAAAGAAGTGTGTCAGTGATCGCTTTCAATTCTTGCCTTAAAATATAATTCCTTCACAAACAATAGGTTCTCTTGACAATAAAGAGCACCAAAATAGAATATAAGTGTGGGACTGTATTAATTCAACTCACTTCCAGTGTTTACAGCACAGACTCACAGGACGAATCGGTCAACAATCAGCACTGAATCAGAGAATATGGAGATATACTGAGACATTTTAAATTTGTTTTAATGTCGCCCAAATGTGAAAGAACTATTAAAAAGTCTCATAATATGTGCTATTTATCATAACCATATCTAGGATAACACAGCTTAAACAGTAAAGAAACTGAGAGAAGTTCTCATTATTAACGTTCCATTCATTGTGACTTAATGTTAAAAAAGTGTTGGAACTGCAAACAAAAGAAATTATGAAGACACCTGGTCCCAGGTGTGGAGGCGTAGTACAGGCATCCCTCACATAATCAAAGCTCATATTACCACAAGTCACACTTTGAAGCACATGTAATTTGTAAAATAAAAACAAATTCATTTCAGGAACAGATCACCAGGGATGAATTCTCTAGTTATGCAAGTGAAGAATAGACAATGTAAAATCTGATTAAGCGATTTTTGTGTCCGCGTGAATGCATTTATACAGTTGTGCACTTGTGGAATTATGTGTATCTGTGTGTTTGGTTTATCTAGAGGCACAGTTAATGAGAGGGTTGTCATAATGTCACGCTGCTCCGCTCAGCTGCTGGACTGGCTTCAGCTCACTCCTCCCCACACACCATACACTCCACTGCCACAGGAAGGGTGATGGAAGTAAGAAAGTGGCACTTTAAAAATGCCACGACAAATGAATAACACTGTGAGAGATGGCCTGCGACTGAGTCCTCCAGAGACTGCTGCTCACGTCAGCCATAAAAATAATAAGAATTTGTTCCACAGTTCCAACAGGGACCAGGATGCAGCGTGAAACATAGACAATTCCTGTTTGTTGTACTCAGTGCTAACTGCACCAAAGGTGACGTGACAGCCACACAGCACCTTTCCACACCACCTGCGTCCTTTAAAGCATCAGAGGAGGAGGTTTAAAAATCTGTTTGAGAAGCATCAGTTAGCGCAGTCATGCTGTGTGTGAGCTGCTCGATCAAATTCATGCACATCAACATTTCTGCAACCCAAAGTAGCTGACACTGAGGGTGAAACCAATGCTTCTCACACACTCAACACATTTGGGGTCTTCACAGTGAATCACCCCAGTCTCCTGCATTGTTCCACTCTGCTCTCCATATCCACCATCTTCTAGGCTTGTATATGCCGCTTCAGTTTAACATCCAGCCACTCCATCAGTATGGCAGTGAACTTTATCAACAGTCTTACTGCAGAATAATTTGTCTGTGCTCTAATATTGCATAATCAGAGCAACCACTTGTTTCTGTATCTCTAAATACAGCCTCATAAGCGGACAATCTGCTGTGTACAACAGTTAAAGAACATGACTATTTTTACATTTTCTTTTTCCAGAAAAATCTTTTCTAGCATGGGCAGTACCACCACCATGCAGTGGTAGGGGGACTATAATCAGAAATAAACACAAAGGGCATTGAAAAGAATAAGGCCAGACAATAAGAAAAAATTCCCAAGGTGTCATCAATGCAACCCTATCTGTGTCACCACATTTTATAAAATTTCAGTAATAATAATTACAAATACCTCGAGGTCATCCAGGGACCAGGTCATGCCCAGGTGCTTGGACAGGCCCATGGAGCGACGAGAGAGCGGAAATGCCAGGCCCAGGGATCCAAACCATGAGCGCTGTGGAGAGAAAGGGGACAGGACACACATTAGCACCCCAGTACTCTCCCTCACTTTGTCACCCTGCCCACAGGCACCTTACATCATAAGCGTGTTCAGAAAGGCATCATTTCAAGCAGTTGTCCCCTTCCAGCAGGACTGCCTGACACAGCCATATGAGAGCATACAAACGCAAAGAAGCACTTTTTCATATACAAGGTGCACAGATTGCCTCTGTGACCCTTCCTGATGTGTCTCCAGAGTGGCACTGTGAGTGCTCACATCTTGTCCTGTTCCACAGTCCCCCTGCCATCTTAGTCCTACGTCAAAAGCAGACAATAAGCCCCCTCTGCCAGGAGCCCTGCTATTAAACCGATGATCCGGCTTGTGCCTCTGCAATGTAGTAAAAGAATTAGCAGCAATTACCATAGTAGCATGGAGGCTGGGCCCTGTAATTTGCTTAGCTTCCTGCACAAAACTGTCTTCTTTGGGAACAGATGCAAGCTAAAAACAGAGATTTGACATATTCCCATGCAGCATGTTACATAAGCAGCTGTTTGGACATGTAAATATAAAGAAAGTAACAGTTTCAGCTGTTTTTTTTTTTTTTTTTTGCAGAGGCAGCTAATAAAAAGACCAGTAAATTGTATTTACTGAGAGAATGAGACAAATGCACAGAAAAAGCCCACACACACACACACACACACACACACACACACACACACACACACACACACACACACACACACACACACACACACACACACACACACACACGCGCTTCAGGACCAACTGCTCACATTCTTTATACTTGGCATTATTCTCTATTACAGACGTAGCGAATCTCCACCTGTTGTTATCTTACATCGAGGACCACAAAACACAGAACAACATCTGGATAAATATGAACCAACATGTGGATAGCAAAGTTACCGAGTTAATAAAAACTCTGGTTACTCTCATCTGCAACCTGGCCACACGGGACACATGGACATAGTAATGGCAAACTCAACTCAAAGCCAATAAACAGCAAAGTGTTCAGCATCTGTAAAGTGTTCAGCATCCGCAAAGCGTTTGTATTTTGTCACAGTTCAGTAAATATCCCTGAAGATAATTTACACAATTTACAGCAGCAGCTTCAACAGCGAATCTTGAAAAGACTCATGCTTATGGTCACAGTGGGGAGTGCAACAGCACTGTTGTTTGAACGCTCTTTACTGCCATCTATTGGCTGGATTTGTAAACATATTTCATATAGCAACAAATATTACAAAATGGCTAAGTTCTACGGTCCATAAGACCAGGACCCAGTGTACCTATTTAGTGTGCAATTATTGAACAGTGTACACTTCTGAAGCCCAGTGTTTCAGTAAAATGCTTTTGGTCTAGTGTCACTTTTCTCTCAAAGATTTCTCACATTTAACCAGAAATGTCTACATTTTTATTTCATGTTTACACTTCCGAGAAGTTGAAGTATAATTTCAGGAAATGCTGGCAGTAAACAAATTTTGATATTTGCAAGGAAAACAAAAGACGTCACTCTACTAAAAAAAAAAAAAAAATACATGCTGTAACTGCATTCAAACCTTTGATTTAAAAAAAAAAAAAACATCTACATATCAATAAGATTAACCTGAAGACCTTCAGAATCATGTGTGCGGCAGAAATGGTTCCCTTTCTCCTTCAGCTAGTATCTTATTTATGGTTTAGATCAGGCTAAAGGACGCTGATATGCAACATGTCATTTGTACGGTAGTTTTCTCATTCACGCAGGTGTGAGAGCAGCTTTGTGACAGACTTCCTTCAGGAAAGCTTCCTCCTCACTTATTTCTGCTGGACTGTCTAGCATTTATTCTTCTGTCTCAATGACCTTTTTAACCAGACCTTGTTGTGATTCTATGCTTCTTTTTCTTGGAAGCTCTATTTTAGTACTCTTAACATTTTCGTACTAATTATTTGTTCTTTCCCTCAGTTTGGAATTGTTTGATTTTAACTGTTTCTAGTCCATGATCAACATCTCATTGTTGCACCACAATACATCACAAGACACAGTGACTGTATAAGTGTCATCTTGAAACCTCGTGAACACTGCTGTGTTGTGCAAACATCATGGGTCACCTTGGACAAAGATATCAGCTCTGTAAAAAAAAATTTAAAAATTGCTGTATAAAACAGTATACATATAAATATAGATATTTCAACCTCTGCAGTTGTAAATAATACATATCCCTGAGGAAATAGCTCATCCAGGATGAGGAATGGAGGAGGAGATCTCCACTGCTTTATTCCCAACCCCCTGTCAAGCATCGGAGGATGATTCAGCCTCAGACTTTGCCCCGCTCCATTCCTGTTCCCCCCATGGCGTGCCATCTTTGCGAGTGCCGCGCTGTTGCCGGGATACTGCCATGGAAAGGGAAACTATGGGCAGCTCACGTGGGCTACAGCACGTGTTTGTCTCATCAATAGACCGACGCTACACACCAAACCCACATTAACAGCTCCTCACTAAACACCAGCTACACAACATACCCAACTAACACTTGTATACTACACAATAAAAAAAACTAACAACTGTAGTAAAGTTGTGTATTACACACCACTGGATGTATTTTGTTTCAGCGAGATTTTTGGTCCTTGGTAAAGACAACACCTATGACCTCAAAGGGTGCTATATCTTCAGGCAAGTAGCCTCATTCTTCAGACAGAGGATCCAGTGAGAAGCTCTTCTCAGAGTGTGCCCACCAATACTGCCCCTTCGCACAGCAAGGGTCCCCTTTACGCAGTAAATACACCAGGAGGGACAGTGACAGTGATACACGGCACACACACAGCAGATACACCATACTGTGCTAAGTAGAGGACGCTGTGAAAAGAAGTCACAAGGAGAAAGAAGCTGCTGTTTAGTACATTATGGGAGAAAACCTCAATCGTGCAGACTGTGTGTGTGTCCTCTCCGGTTGAGCGCTTCCTACAAAACGTTTGGCTGACAATGAAGACATCTCCTGGCCACCCGGTGATATTACTGCTACCCCACTGAAAAGTGTTTCAGGCATGAGCTGGAGGTGTTCCCATGCCCTGAAAAATCTCATTTGTTGTCCTAGGGATTACAGTAATAAGTGTCTGGCATTGGAGACCACATGCACGCTGCCCACCCTTGTAATGGCTTCAAGACCCCAGACACACAGTAGATTGCTTGTTAGTAGTGTAGTAACAAATGACCCTGGCAAGTTCCCTACGACCACTTCTCCATTTAGGAGAAAAGATATTTAATAATTTCTGTGGTAGTGTCAATGTAAATATTAAACCTGTCTCCAGACACGGCTCCAAAGGAGGTGGAGGTGGAGGTGGGCTGCAAGAATGAAGTGGTCATGTTGAAACCTGCAGTGTGTAAAGCCTGGATCAGTCCTGTGTGTGCTGTAGAAACTGAACTGACAAAAACCCAGAAAGCTCAGACACAGACATGTACCTTCTTGTTTCCGCATCTGCTCTGCTTTCTACCGGTCAGCTCTTTGACTGTGCTCTCTGGGAAGAATGGTCTCTTGTCTCGTTTCTCCTCATGGTTTACAGCGGATTGGCTCTCAGGCCATGGCGTCTCTTTACATGCCGAGGACCCGCTGAGAGCCTGCTGCTCAGAGATGGGGGTCCACGCTGCGTCTGAAGAAAACGGGGACGGCACAGCACCGAGAGGCTCATCTGAACGAACCTCTGACTTTAGGAAGAAGCACGGCTTCTGCCCCTCTTGTAGCACAGGAGTGGAGAGGGGCTCATTCAGGGAGCAGCCTGAGCCATTTACCATGTTCCAGCTTGCACACCGTCTACTGGGGCTGCCCTCCAGGTTGACAAGGAGAACCCTGTCGCTGGCATCCTCAAGCAGGTTGCCAATCCCACTATCACGATCAGTATGTGGGTGTTTACTGGTAAAGGCTTTAGGCTCAGTCCCATCCCCCACTAGCTGTAGGAGGCGCTGTACTGTCGGGGGAAACTGCAGGCAGCCCGGAGAGCCAGGGTGCCGAGTGCACTCCAAATTAAACTGTTTGGCAATACTTTCGTGGGCTTCGTGGCTGTACAGTTCAGGGTCGATGACAAACGCATGGCAGCACATCTTCGCTCGGTGCTCCTCATCCTCAGATGTTTGACCAGCTACAGCGGGGACAGCGACCAGCCCAAAGAGCTTGTCATCGTCAGGACAAAGGGCACCGAACGCCAGTGTTTCAGCTGGGTAGCTGACCAGCACGGCTCCGGTGTCACCACGCAGCCGTATACCCGAAGCCACAGTTTCCACCAGAACCAGTGAGCAGATGGAGCGTTCAGCCCACAGGCGTCTCAGGCAGGACCTGACAGCCAACACCCCGTCATCCTCCAGGAAGTCGCTCACAGCAGGCAGCTCCGTGCACCCCAAGTAGCCAACAACCACCCCAGTTGTGGGGTTGTCCAGCAAAGGCCCATCCACAGCGATCACATCCTGGTCATGGAACCTGTCTGGGCCTTTATCTACAGGCGCCAGGCTGGTGGCGACACAGAGGAAGTTCAAATGCCTCTTGGCCTGCGGGGACTTCATTGTACCTCTGGGGTGGACACGGCAGATGTAAACAGTAAAATTCAGCAGTGGGTGCAGTGGTGGGACAGTCAAGTTGGGCGGTCAACTGGAATGGTCTCCTCACTTCAACCCGAACTCACCACTGGGAAGAAATGAATCGGAATTAAAAAACTCACAAGTAAAACTGAAAATGCAGAACAAACTATTCTTAGAAATCAGAACAATAAGATTAAGTATGATAAAAGTTACCTTAGATGTGTATTCGTCGTTATATTTTACTCCATCGCTTTCCCGGATGAATATCCGTCTCTCAACAAACCGTCCCGGGCAAAATCCCGCTTCTCCCACAGCCCGCCTCCGCTCTCCACACATCCATTCACAGCCGTGCAGTCTCCCACCAAGCCCCGCCCATGTTTCCCGTCCGCCAATCGCAGAGGGACATTTCTATGTACCCCGCCTCAGATTCCTTTGGTTCAAACGTTCGGCGCAATTCGACTAGGTTCCGCCTTCCAAATAGACTAACCCAATCACAGCGCGCTGTAGCTTGTTGTCATGACACCGCAAAAAGTTTAGAGCACCTTATTGGCCAAACTTCCTGTCTGTTATGTTTAAACACAACTGGTTACGTTGAGCAGGTGCAAACGGAATTCCCAAAAACTACAAAAACTATTTTAATTTGTGTTAAAGTGTCTGGTTTAATTTCATACTACATCCTTGAGAGTAGTCTTGTAAAGCTGCTTCACAATGCATCGATGTTCATTTCCTTAGAATCGTTTTTAAAAAGTTGTCTTTAACGTCGTGGTCGCTCCTTTTATTTCATTTTCCCTTCACTTTATTTCGCTTTACTTTTATCATAAAACTATTCATACCGGCCCGCTTCACGTTGAAAGAATTTGACACAGCACCGCTCTTATTTGAAAGAAAAAAAGTAAAAAGAAATAGTATGATTTTGCTGATCTTTAATGTTACCTGTCACAGTGTTAAGTCACCTGAGATGAATGAAGCACGCGTAAGTAAAAAAGCTTTACAGGTTCTGCACACATAAAGAAATAATATCTTCTCTCGGTTCCGTGATGACACTGAAACACAGCTAGTATGACCTGTACCCAGAATGCAATGGTATTTTCACATGTTGTACATGCTACACATCAAACATCACCAAGAAGGTACTTTTTTCCATTTAATGTTGAAATACGTGTACAGTTTTCCACTAAAGAGCTGAGTTCCTTTCATCTTGAGGCTGCAAGTATAGCAGGTGTGTGTGTGTGTGTGTGTGTGTGTGAGAGAGAGAAAGAGGGAGTGAGAGTCTTAGCCCTGGCCTGGACCACCAGCCTCTCTAGCACCTGCTGGTGCCCAGGGCGGAGGCTGCGTTGGAGGTGAGATCATCTTCTCCAGCAGGTTCATCATGCGCTCCTGTAGCTGCAGACTCTGCACCTGGAGGAAATTCTGCTGGTGCATGACGCGACGCACCTCACGACACGCCTCCTCCACGGCACGACCCACACGCCTCTGTTCCTGCAGCATGGCCTCCAGCACACGCAGCTTCCTCCTCTTCAATGCCGAGCGCAGCACCTTTTTCCTCTTTACGGGCGCCGGCTGTGACCTGCACACAGCAGCATCCCAGTCAGAGGATGCCTGAACTCTCTGAAGCAACACGGTGCTGAGCACCTGGACCCTGCACACATGTACCTTACCAGACTATGCTCACCTCTGAAAGGCTGAACACTCTAACTGAGGCTGTGTGCTGGACTTCAGACACCCCTGAAAAGTTGACCATCTTACCAATGTGTCCTCTGCACAGTGAATAAACCCACTTTTCCTCTAAATTAAAAGGAATGTCTGTGTTTTTGCGCTCCAGAACAATATCAGAATATGGGACCACCATCCTGCAGCTTCCATAGCATCCACTGTTTTCCATAACAGGATAAGAAATGCTGGATGTGTTAATGTTTCGACAATCAGCACCGACTAGGAGCCATCAAAATATTTGATTTTCAGTTATTTTAACCGAGTAGCACCCAGTCTCCTATTTTAGGACAGGGCCGCATGTAACCTTTTGCTTAGCTCTCAGTATTTAAACTTGATCAAGTTTTGGGTCTCAATTCCACAGTCTTTTTAAAGCATTCTAATAAATCAGGTGAATAATTTTTATTGCTTACAACGGTATCTACTGATTTATCTATAGAATTATGATCTTTTTTTTTACTTTACACCATGTCAATTCTATTATAAATATTGGTGTCCTACAAATAGGCCACTGGGTTGTGAAGCATGTTTTTTTATGTTTAGATCTACTGTGAAGTTGGCCATGATTTTTTAATTTATCCCTCCTTGAAGGAAATATGGCACATGGTTGATGGGCATAAATGGGTTAAATTTGTTTCAGTTCATTGTAAATTAATATTGTTGTAACTACAATACAGTCTGAAGTTAAAATATTCAAACAGAAAGATTTTTACTTACCAAAGCTGAATCCAAGATTTGTACAGAACTGAACCAGTGAACAAATCAAGGGACAACCGGAATTATTAACCTGACACTTATTGTGACTTAGTGGTAAATGTGACTCTGGGGTTATGAACGAAATGAGTTACTATCTTCAGATCTCAGTTGTGTTTGTACCTCGAGGTGCTGCTTTACCCCTAAGAAGCCAAATGTCCAAACAGAGACGGTCACCTGGACTCGATTGACTGCAGGCTGGCTGAGCTCTCAGAGCCCCCCGCCTCCTCGTGTGGCTCCCGCTCTTCAGAGGAGCCTGTATATTCAGGCAGGAATCCCTGTGGGGAGGCGCTGGGCAGTGAGGGCGAGGCCTCAAGATGGGTTGCGGACGGGTGCGAGGCCTGCTGCTCACAGCTCTGTGTCCCACCCACGTCCAGCGCCTTGGACAGAATGCGGTCAATCGCTCGGAAGTAGGGCCACTCTGGTGATGGGATGCTGCCATTGGCTGAGCACTTCATCTTCCTGTTGGGGGACAGAGGGTGACACATGCACACAATGACATTACCACACACACGCATGTGCACACACGCATGAGGACAGTTTTGTGAATAAACTTGCATTCTGTCCATTGTCTATGAACTCTTTGTCCTGAGGGCAGTTTGGCTGTTGCTGGGCACACAGTGAACAGGCTTTGCTGTTTGTCCCCTCTAGCTGCACCCTGACTGCAGCACCTTCCTGTGCTGCCCTCAGCCTCCTCTCTCCACCCCTCTGTTCCTCTACATTTATACATCTATCTGACACTTTCTCCAAAATGACTCACAATATTGAATTATTTACACTGATTTGCCCATTTATACAGGAGCGTTTATTTTTACTGTATTGTTTCAGGCAAGTGTTTGAATCAAGGACCCAAGAGCAGAGGTGGGGGTTTCAAACTGGATCCTCTGAGACCAAAGGCAGCAGCTCTAATCGATCGTGTCCCATTCTGTCAGGCTAAGTTACATTCACCATTGGTTCACAGACAGTAGGTGGCGTAGTAGTTAATGAGTTGAATTTCTTGCTAAAATGTTTCCATGTGGAAGTGTATTTGTTCCAGAGAGTCAACAGGTGGTATAGCCGTGAGAGCTGCTGGCTTTGTGCTCCTGCTATAGTTCCCCTTGATCAACGTACTTACCCTGAATTGGTACAGTAAAAATCACCCTGCTGTACAAATGGGTAAATCGGCAAAAACAGCTTGACAATGTAAGTGACTCTGAGAAAAACGTCAGATAAATGAATAAATGTAAAATGACGTACAAGAAGATGTTGAGCACATTTGGAAGCAGGTCTAAACTGGTGCTAATTCACATGTTCAGCCCTCCCAGGGAAAGCAGCGCCACCATGTGGGAGGTGAGGCCTTCTTCTCCCTGGCATCACGATGCTGCACGCAGGTGTCCCTCCCACACTTGCCTGTACTGGAAAGTCATGTTTGTAATTTTCATCTTAATTTCTTCCCTGTGCCGGTGTTCGCCTGTGAGCTCCGAGAACCTCTTGGCCATCTTCTCGTAGATCTTGGCGTTCCTCTTGGCCTTCCGGAGCTCGGTCACAAACTCCTCCCACACGCACACGAGGCCCTTCATCTCAGCATCTGTCCAGTTGCGAGCGCGCCGGTGCTTCTCGCTGTGGCCCAGCAGCGCAAACCCCAGTCCATCCTCAGCAGCCATCGCGACCGTGCTGCTCTGGACAAACGGAAAGAGGTCGCTGCGTCTTGCCCCCTTGTCCTCTGTGGGGGACACGGGCCAGGCTGTCCCTCCCGGCTCCACCCAGAGGCCTTCAAATGGGGCCTGGGGCCGCACAGGGATCTGGTTAAAAGCTTTTAAGTGGGGAAGTTCGTCACCGTGATGTCAAGTTGCCTTGGCAACCATGTGTGAGCTCTTGCTCACTTGCTCAGCCCTCCCTTTCTCTCTCTCTCGCTCTCTTTCTCTGTCTCTTTCTCTCTCTCTCTCTGGCTCTGAATCTATAGCAAAAAGCTTTTAGCTGAAAGTCTGTAAAGTGGCCTGGGGACGGCAGTACACGCATACACAAGATCATATCTGCGGGGGGGTGAGAGAGTGGGACGTTCCGTTTCCTTGGCAACTCAAGGTTGCCGCTGGCATATGTCCAAAATATAACGGCATTTAAAAGCTTTTAATACCATTTTATTAGCATATTTGTTCTCACTCACAGTGTGGAGATTGTGTAACATTAACACTCCCACAGAGTACCAACAGGACTGGGCTGAACACACAGACCTGAGCGTGATGGAAGGTGAGGGTTCAGATGCAGCGGAGCGGACACTGAGCATCACAGCAGCAGAAGCAACTCACTTACGCTGGAAGCTGCTCATATTTGTTTAAGGTTTTGCCTTTACCTGGAACTCATTTCCATTTCCCCCCCCTCCTGCTGCATGGTACACACAAGGTCAGCCCAGTGCTCTGATGTACATGGCAGTAGTAATGTGATGCAGTAGAAGTGCGGGTCATTTTTTCAGGGGAAACAATTTGTTTTAAGGCAGTAAGCTGAGTAGGGACACTGACAACAGAGTGTGTGAGAGGGCAGCTTTTCCAACCGAAGGGCTGCAGAGCTGAATCAAGCAGTGGTGCTCAATTTCCAACACTGTCGTTGTCATGGTGGCCACAAGGAGGTGACAACTGCTATACGCAAAAGGCCCACCCACCGTGTCTATGATCTCCCTCTTTCTCCACCTCTGCCCCACACTTTCACTTAAACACCACACCACACACAACACAAATTGTACCCCCACGGCCACAGAAGATCCTTGCAAACAGTTAGTTTCATTTTCAAAGCTGTCTTCAGTGTCAGTTTCTTTCTGCAGTTGAATGTGGTAATTTTGTTAAACTCTGTACCACAAAGTGTTAAATCGCATAGCATTCTGGGCCAACTCAGGTCCTATTAATACGACAAAAGGTCAAAACACGACATTGTAAGTCATTGCGCCTTTCAGATCCTATTCCTTGTTCTTGAGGTAAATATGTTTTCTGGTTTCAGGGCATGACCCTTTCTTAATAATGACAATAATAATAAAAAGTAAAATAAATAAATAAAAAGTTCAGCTGGAAGAATGTCAGAATCTGGTCAGAAAATTGCACACTCTTTCTTCTGCCACCTACAAGTATGCTCTCATGCTGTTGTTCCTAAAATGTGTCAAAATAATTTTGTCCCTGTGTGGACAGTTTGACTGACATACAATGCCCAGCCAAAAAAAAGTCACACACTAATATTTCGTTGGACCACCTTAAGGTTTGATTCGCCGTGGTATCATTTAAATAAGCTTATGCAACGTCAGAAGATTTATTTCCATCCAGAGTTGCATTATTTTTTTCCCCAACATCTTTTATTGATGATGGGGGAGTCGGACCGCTGCGTAAAGTCTTCTCCAGTACAAGATCCAAAAGATTCTCAGTGGGGTTAAGGTATGGACTCTGTGGCCACCAATCCATGTGTGAAAATGATGTCTCTCTCCTGCTCCCTGAAGCACTCTTTCACAATTTGAGCCACATGAAACCTGGCACTGTCATCTTGGAATCGATGTTTTTTGATCATATAACGTTGCTGAATCTAGACCTGACCAACTGAACCCCACATTATAACACTAAGTTAAATCCAGGTGCTGACTTTTTTTGGCCAGGCAGTGTATGTTCATGGTTTAAGCTTACTAACTGCACCCTATTTTATACTGGATGAGTTCAGGGGAAGCACCGCTCAAGGAGAAGGGACCGGGACAGACTGGACTTTGTTGATTCAGCTGTATTACACAGTTTATTGGAGCAGATCCTTCATTTCTGCAACATAAACCACCTGCAAATTTTAAGAAAAGGTTTATTACAAAAGTTTTACCTCTGATGGCAGTGTTTTGTGCCAAAGGAGAAAATGATTCATTCCGGGAGAGAAGCTCAGGTCTCCAGAAAGCTTTGGAATTGATGTTAATAAAATGTATTTTTGACTGTTTAGAGATTTAAATGTGTTGTGTGTTGATGCAATCTGCAGTGTTCATTAGTACAAATGTTAGTTGTGGCACAAACACCAGCTTATGCAAACATTATGCTGAAGTGTTTGTGAAGATGGACTCTGGTGTTTCTGATAAGAGCGAGGGAGAGAAGAATCACAGGGCCTACAGGGCCACCATGTTCTCATTCTCCACGGTCATCCCACCCAGACTCCATTCACTCACCTGAAGAGAAAAGAGACTGTATGATCCCTGTAAACAGGCGGACAGCAGCTCAGCTGCTCTTCTCTGGATTATGTGATGCTCCACACCTTTGATAAGTGCCCGACATAGCAGGAGCCCAGCTGTTCATCCCTGTAGCTCAGTATCTCAATTTCATTTACATGTTCAGCACTGAAAAATGCTCTAAAAATGATATTATACTCATTTTGTCTGGTTTATTATCTGTGCATTGTGTGCAACTGATGCACCAGAGATGTATGGTAGATGTTCATTTCTGCCATCTAGTCTAACTGAGGTCAAACAAACACTGAGGATTTCAATAAATTATGCTGTTGACAAGTGCATGTAACCATCACATAATTGAAAAACAACACTAGATTTTTTTTTCAAGAAACAAAAATCAGCAACAAAATTGAGAATTTATTTTGTTCCATATAATCATTAACTTCCATCTGGCATTTTGCAGATCTGGCCGGTGCTCAGAACAAACACTGAGGATTCGCTCCCTTTGGACATGAGCCATTCTGAGCTAGAAGCCGCACAAACCCTTCGCAGCTGTAGCAGGTCTTCCACCACCACCATGGCTCTCCTGTGTGCCATTGCGTTCCTCAGCCTCCTGTCACTGACCATAGCTGCACCCCCAGGCTGTGAGGACGCACTCACTCCCTTCACGATGAGCGAAAACTCTCAGGTATGCCTTGTGGATTCTGGTTCACACCCGGTGCTCATCTAGGGCTCTGGAATGTGGGGTTGACCCTCTGCACAGGGTTCATGGTTGAGCATTTAGATGACTGTTGGGTTCGTGCTCAGAGTTTAGGCCTTGATACCCGAAACAGGTTTGGGTTCTTCATCAGGACCCCTCCTTTCTATGGTGCAGATTTTTATTGGTCCATTTGACTCTCAGCAATGTGCTTGAAACCACCTGCAACATCCTGGGTGGCCATGGACACCTGCAGCTGCTAAATCAGCCGTCCTTCCATCTGGCAGATTTTCGGGAAATGGTTCCTTATCGGAGAAGTATCTGACTGCAAGGAATATGTAACCAGTGTGGGAGATATCAGCAGTTTCTGGATGGAACTGTTCCCGCATCCTGCGAATGACAATGTCTCCCTCACCGCTTCTGCCAAGATGTAAGTTGAGCAGGAAAACTACCTGCTCACCCGGTATGAAATGGACAAAAGTCACTGCACTTCTCCTTGGCTAAAAGCAATAACCAGAGTAAACAGGGTGAAGCATGAAGTCCATTCAGTTCTGCAGACAACTCACAATGTCATGGTGGACCAGGAACAAGTCAGCATCTCATAAAATGGGACATGTAGGTAGCTTCTTCCACTTTCTTTAGGATTCAGCACTGTTAATTTTGGTCACAACTTGTCATTTCAGCAATGGATCATGTCAGTTTTATTACGAAAAGCCAAAAATTGCTAACAGCACAATCATATTTGGTAAGTATTTTTATTATTATGTAATACAAACAATCCCTACTTGTTGGTAACTCTTGACATGTCTGAGTCAAATATAGATGACATGTGAAGGAGAACAGGAGACAAGAGAAATCACGAAGGATGCTGCAGAGAAATTTAAACTTTATACAAAGCTGTGGTTTAATCCACTCCTAAATTAATGGAAGAACTATCGGGAGGAGAAGACAAAATCCCTGCCAATGACTACTGATGTGCAGCATCTGCCTGTGTTGGGTCTGAATGAGACAGTCTGTTTTTTAGATCCTGATGACCATGTCGCACCGATCCACATGTACAAGTATCCCAACTGCCTGCTCATGAGGTTCAACAGAAGCAAAGATGGAGAAACCACTCAGTTTGTATGGCTGTGGGGTGAGAGCTCCTGCAACACAGCCCTTGAAAAGCTAAAAGCCCTTAGACAATTTAGAGGTTGAGGGTCACGCCAACAAGTCTGACTTCGCTCACCAAACACTTGTCTGTCTGACCACTATGTCCACAGGAAGAAACAGGACTCTGAGTGTTCCAGAGCTGGACATACTCAAGCACCGAGTGGAGTGTTTTGGCCTAGGACCCCCGGTTTTTAAAGACCCTCACAAAGGTGACTCGCTCATCTACTCATCCAAGAGACGTGGTCAAGTCTTTAAACAAGCAGAACAAATATTTGCGCTGGTATATGAACATCTGCCATATGAATACATGCAAAGTGTTTGTAAATGTAGTTAAAGATCTCCTTCGTTGTTGATTCTTTTACCAAAAGTTACCAACAGTATCTGGCCCATTTATACATCTGGATTCTAGTGGAATAAATTAGGGTTAAATACCTTTCTCAGCAGTATTAGGGGTGGGGTTAAAACTAGCAGCTTTCAAGTTACAACTTAGCACCATTAGTCAGTTTAGGCCTACAGGCTCATATAACCACACGTAAAGCAGGACAGGCATGGAAAACACAGCATGCAGAACAGATCTTACATGGAATTTCTGGTGCAGAAGGTAAACAGTGCACCTGGCTGGGACCAAACTCAGCATCATGATGTTTTTCCTCCAGACCTCTGTCCTAACAAGATGAGCTTCTCATCCAGAATGTGGTCCTCCAACCACCAGCTGGGCTTCCTCCCTCTGGATGCACCTACCACCCAGACCTGCGAGGACCTGCTCAGACCACAGCATCCAAGCAACTGTGCTCAGGTTGCGCCGAAGGCCTATGGGTCACCTTCTGCTGTTTGTGTCCAGTTGTGTGTGTTGTATCCAATACTGTGTGTGAAAGAGCATGTGATTGTTGAGAACCTGGTTTTATCGCTTGTTTGCCCTACATGCTGTTCACCCCCAACCCACAGTGCTTCACTCACTCTGCAGTGAGATTATCCAGCTTCTCAAGGTGCCCCACACCTGAATCTTCTGATGTTGTCTTTACTCACCTTCAGGTGCTGGGCAAGTGGTTCCTTATTGCCACAGCTGACAATCACTCAACATCTGTGATGGCAAATGTTGAAAGTATCTGGATGAAGCTGCTGCTGACCCCTCAGAACAACTCTCTTCTCCTCACCTTCATAACCAAGACGCAAGTTCAGCCGAAAACATCTTGTCTCTGGTGACACCCGGTGACTTCCCTGTTACACGCAGGGAGAACCAGCAGCGGACAGTCGACAGCAGCAGGAGAAGAAATGAGAATTTTAATCATCTCTGTTCCTCAGCAGGATTCAAGGCTCAGTGACATTTCTGCTCCTGTTTTGTCACTGCAGGAATGAGGACTGTGCGATTCACACCAAACGCAGAACCCTGGGCCACACCACCACTGCGCTGGGCAAGTTCTGCAGGCAGCCATTTGCCATCCTTAATGAAAGGAAAACTGAAGACTCACTTAAATGCGCTTCCTTAGCATTTTAATGATGATTGACAGAGGTTTTTGCAGCTTTACTTTTAAAAATGGCTGATGTTTGTTCAGTTGCTGGTCAAAGCCATGATGTGGCGGAGCTGCTCAGCTGTCCCGACTGTCTGCTTTTGAAGTTCAGCCATAACTTCAATGGCGTGAAGATCCAGTACCTGCAGATCTGGGGTCAGTAGATCTGGACTAAGCTCAGGATACTTTCTCCTTCATGCTTGTTTTCATAGTCCCACTATCAGAAAAGAGAGGTTCTCAAACTTTCTGACCACTGTGTCCTCAGGAAGAGCAAGGACTGTGACCGACTCCATCATGCACACGTATAGGAGACGCACGGAGTGTCTAGGCCTGGGATTCCCAGTGTATATGGACCCAGAGAAAGGTCACTATCGCTTCTGCACCCCACAGGACCATCACAGCTTCATTATTGTCTCTGGGCCCTTAATGTGTTTGAGAGAAGATGCTCAAAAGGCTGTGATGTCATCATGAAATAACAACCACTATCAAACACAACATTTCGGCACATTGTGAATATTGTCTGGGACTAATGTGAGTTTCACGCTGTCCTTCGTCCAGATCTGTGCACTGAACAGAAGATCTCCTTGTCCAAAGAGGGCACCATCACACCCCCCCATTCCAACAGTGATTAATGACGGTTCGGTCAGTTGGCCAGCCGGTCATCACCTTTTGCTGACCAGTGGTGATGCTGCTCCAATACGTCTGCACTTACAGACAAAATCACAGGCATCCTGTCTTGCTTCCATCACCGGAAACACCTTCAGGTTTGTTTTGAAATAGGAACATTCCAGAAAAGCCACTGAAATGGATAATGTGATCAATAAAATATTCAAACAGCTCAAACGTGTCTTTTCTTATGACTGGAATCCAGATGAGTTATAAGGCAACTGTTCAGCGTGCGGCACATCCAACTACTAATGCCACTTCATTCAAGCACAGTGAATCTTTACAACATTTCAGGAATTCCATGTTGGGTGCCCCCTGGTACAACTAGTACTAATGTTTCAAGCAAACTTACTGTCGATGGGTATTCTAGAATGTTCTTTGGAAGAGCAGCATAGTCTGTGCTTTTACAGTGAACACTGCAAGGTTTCAAAATACCCTCAGCAGGTGAATTTTCACTTGTGCGACACAAATCTTTTTAAAATACAAAAAGTAAAAAAGGTGATTTATGTGGATTTAAAATTGAAACTTTGTGGTTTAAACCAGTTGAGAGAAGTTTTAAAATGCTTGAGTAAGCAATAACTATCAAGAAACTTTGGAAAAAGATAAAGACAATCAAATATTTGGTGGAATTAATCATTTTTTCAATAATGATTCTCTGAAGTCCAGAGAACTGTTTGCACTTCCATGAAACTGCATTGGTGTTTTGTTGACCTGGTCAGTGCTCAAGAACAAACATTGAGGACCTGTGATGAAATGAGCCACTCTGAGCTAGAAGCCACATAAAACCCCTTGCAGCTGCAGCAGGTCCTCCACCACCACCATGGCTCTCCTGTGTGCCGTTACATTTCTCAGCCTCCTGTCACTGACTGTAGCCATCCCCTCGGGCTGTGAGGACATATTCACTCCCTTCACGATGAGCGAAAACTCTCAGGTACGCCTCGTGGATTCTGGTTCACACCCGGTGCTCATCTAGGGCTCTGGAACGTGGGGTTGACCCTCTGCACAGGGTTCATGGTTGAGCATTTAGATGACTGTTGGGTTCGTGCTCAGAGTTTAGGCCTTGATACCCGAAACAGGTTTGGGTTCTTCATCAGGACCCCTCCTTTCTATGGTGCAGATTTTTATTGGTCCATTTGACTCTCAGCAATGTGCTTGAAACCACCTGCAACATCCTGGGTGGCCATGGACACCTGCAGCTGCTAAATCAGCCTTCCTTCCATCTGGCAGATTTTCGGGAAATGGTTCCTTCATGCAATCAGTTCTAACAACCAGGACTTCAAGTCCTTTGCTGGAGGGTTAAGAAGCTTTTGGATGGAGCTGTCGCCGATCCCTGAAAACAACACAGTCCTTCTGAAGACTGTGATGGGGGCGTAAGTTTAGTCACAGGGCAGAAAAAAATCATTTATTTGCATGTGTTGGGGACTTTGGCTTTAAATAGATTGTTATGAACAAATGTTTAAACTGTAATTTATTAACAGGTCTGAGAAGCAGCGGGGTTTGCTTTTATGTTTATGTGTGACCTTCACCTCCTGTTTGGTTCAGTAGCTGATCAACTTTGGTCACATTTTTTTGGTCGCAGGAATGCCTCCTGCCACGTTTCCTCAACCTCGATAAAAAACAACACTCTGTTTGGCAAGTATTCATCCGACTGTGGATCCTCAGCACCATAAACCTCAGCCGTTAGACACCGACAGCTGCAAGAATATTTTATGCGTATAGATGGCATCCTATATTTAAGGGTGTGCCGAGAAATGCATCCTAAAATCTTTACTTGCTGAGTCTCAGGAGGATGTTCATTTTTTATGTCAAAATTACTCTCATCTCACCAGTAAAGGCTCATCCACTAAAATTTCTAATAATCATACATAAGAGGAGAAAACAGATGTTATCATTTTAATCAGTTAAAGATGTCACCTTTCCTGATGTTCCTAAGGTTTCGAAATTGGTCCTAATATGCAGCTGCAGCACACTTGTCCCACCTGCCTGCAGCTGCTGAACACGCAGTCTGCGAATGGGAACCTGGTTGTCCTCCTGTACTTGTTCGGTGAGTAGATCTGGAGGATGACAGCAGGCTGGGGGTCCAGCTACACAGCTACTGTCTCTCAACCCTGCAACCATGGCTTACGCAGAGAGGAACCGGAGCCTGAGCCACTCGCACATGGAGATATTCAGGAGACACAGCAGGTGTCGCGGCCTTGAATTCTCGCTGTACCTGGAGCCAGAAAAAGGTGGCGTCTCCTTTGCTTCTACACTTGGCCTCCACCCCATCCCGCAGCTCACACCTCCACTCAAGCATTTCACAGAAAGGATGCCAGAATTCTTTGCTGTAGACCTTCTCACACACATCACCTCAGGGACCCTGAACATACATGATACAATACAGGTGTCTCACATTACTGTGTTTACAGCACACTTGTCCATGTTTCTAATAAACTCCTTGATCTTGTAGATATCTGTCTCGATGAGGAGAAGATGTCAACATCCGCACGCAGCTGTGAGGATTTGCTGAGTCCGGTGGACTTGGGAGACCCCTCTCAGGTAGGTGTACCCTGGTGTGGGCACCTAGCTACCTGCACACCTGGAAGCAGCATTCTGTGTATCCTTCAGCAGCACAGGCACGTGTACCTCATCACCTTGTGTCTTCTGTCTCTCAGATAATGGGGAAGTGGTTCCTGATTGGTACAGCCAGAAATTTCACCTCCATCCAACATGTGGCAAACAATGACAGCACCTGGATGGAGCTGTCATCAGAATCCACCAGCAACACTGCGCTCCTCACTTACATGGCTAGGACGTAAGAAGCATCTTTGCAGCAGGCAACTACCCTCTCACAGACATGTAGGACCAGCAGAAAACAGCCAACAGGAGGAGGAAAGAGGACTTTAACCATATTTGTTCAACACTGGGACACTTGTGTTCCTGTTTCCTCACTACAGGCATGAGGTGTGTCAGATGTTCTCCAGCAAGACTACTCTGGGCCAAGGCACCATCATATTTGGCAAGTACTCACGTGTGTATGAACTGTAACACCACCAACCCCACTTTTCACAAGTGTTGTATGTTTCACCAATGTTCTCTAAATCGCAGCTGTAATAGCATCCCCCATGTATAACCAGGTGTAGAGGGCAATCAGGTGTCAAAAGCTAACTGGTGTCTGAGAATCATTTTGGTAGCTCTGGGTGACTGTGAAGTGCGGAGGGTCTGAAAACCACATGGCTTTACCTGAAAGCATTTAAATGTTTCCCTTTTGAGGATCACAGTTTAGTGAACGGAGAAAATCTGAAGCTTGTGATTTTCAGCTCTGTTGTGTTCTCAGACATTGGCTTGAATCGCAACATGGTGGAGCTGCTCAGCTGCCCTGACTGCCTGCTCATGAAGGCCAGCCATGGCCAGGAGGGCAGAAAGTGGGTCTTCCTGGAGCTCTGGGGTCAGTAACTCTTCTCTCCTGCATTAAGCTCAGGGCATCTGCTCCATGTCCAGTGGGTGACCACCTAACCAAACCCTTGGACCCCTGATTCCACAGGGAGAACCAGGACTCTACCAGACTCTGCCATGGACACCTTTAAGAGACAAGTTGACTGTCTAGACCTTGGAGCCCCGCAGTACATGAATCCCACAGCAGGTTACAGCTCCTACTCATCCAACATCTTCAACCTTCTCTCCAGCCTTTGAGAGAAGATGTCGGATTTCTTCCTAAAACCCCATCTCAAGCTTTCCTTATACACTTTTTTCCATATACGGGCATAAATGTGTGTAACTTCACTGCGAACACTGTTTTGGACCAATCTGAGTCTTACACTCTTTCTTCCAGGTCTGTGCCCTGAACACGAGAGCTCCAAGGAGGACGACATCAACCAGCATGCCAGCACTGATTAGTAGCAACAACCTAAAATCTTCCAGACTTTTTGGAAGTTCTGAGAAATTATTAAATGAATAAAATATATTAACCAGTTATCAGCATCCATTTTGACAACTGCACTCTGTTCTGATGCCTGAAGGGACTCCACGAACCAGCAACATCATTCTGTAACAGTTATAAACTTTTCATTATAGCTATTAAAGGTACAAATGGTTCCCCAACCATTCTGATCCTGGAAGACTACAGACAAATCAGCTGTCTACCATAGTAGTGGCAGGGCAAACACTGAGACAAACTTTAACGCACATCAGCATAGATTCCTCACCGCTAAGATCATTGTCACATGTGCTGTAAATTATGCAAACCAGGTGTAAATGAGCATCACCCCTGCAGCGGGGTCACCATTAACACCCCCCGGGATGTCAAGGTTTGCAAACAAACACTCAGTAAACACGGCTCTCTTTCCTAGCCTTTTATTGTTGCTCACAGTTTCCATTAATATGTCCGCATTACTGTATTTACACGTTCCTTGCGCTGACGGTCTTTTGCCCCCCAAGTGCCAAGGTGTGCTGCCTTACAGGGGAGCACTGGAGCCACACGCACACACACACGCACACAGAAAATTTGCACACAATAGAAAAACAAGGTGCAAAAACAACTTGCGTTGCTCCTGCTTTCGCTCCCAAAATGAGATGAAATGAGACAGTTTCTGTCAATAGTAACAACTTGCGGTAAAGTACCAAAGGACAATAAAACAGTTTTATCATAAATGATAAAAAAAGACATCGTGCATAAACTGGCCAGTAGCTAGTACCTGAAAAACATGGTTTTCATGCCAAGTCGTGTACAAACACACAAATACATACAGACACGGACTAGAAGTGTGTGCCTACACATGTATGTACAAGTACAACATACTGCTAGCAGTACATCTTCATAGACGGGTCAATGACAGACCCAACTGGGACAGACTGGACAGGTGACCGCAGACAGTGAGCAGCCAGGAGTCGCTGTGCGACACATGCTCATATACTTCCGGAATGGACACTGGAGTAGTCCTCTTGACCAGGAGAAACAGCTCCTGTACCGCACAGGACTCCGAAGGCCCCAAGCGGCTCCTGTACAATCTCGTGCATTCGCTGCTTCACAGCGCCCCCTCCCCGACCTATTTGCAAGCGGTGCTAATTACAGTCTTCTTTACTGACCGGCGCAGTGGTCACTGACTGACCACATGCAGCGGAGCGAAAAACTGTAAACATTCTGTCATTCACACCTGACTCATGTAAACAAAACCTAAAGAAAACACATTTTGTTAAAAATAAGACTAACTAAGGTATATTTTGATATGTTAGAAATAATAACAATTATGAAGTGTAGGTATTAAAAGAAGCGGAATGTAGCTGCAGATTGATGGCGCTGTGTGGAGCCCAACATTCCTGATTCATCAGTAACACATGGCAACAGGCCCTGCCCTCGAACCCGACTCCCTGTCCCCTTCCAGCCATCTTCTGCCTTTCTGTTAGCCACCTCTCTCCCCTCCCCACTCCAAGGTCTACCTGCTGTCCCTCCACTACTCCATACCTCTTGTCGGCACCCCATCCTGCTTTGCCTCTCTGCTGTCCCGGTTCTAATGCTGCTACTGGACTGTGGGTCTGGTCCTCCTCTGCATCACTGTGCTCCATGTGCTCCACGCAGCGCCGAGCTAACATGCTAACGTGCTAAACCTGCACGGCCCCCCTGCTTTCCCCACACGAACACCGGGGACACTTAGTCGTGGGGAAGGCTGTCCTCCTCGGTGATGCCCTGTGCCCGCAGCTCCTCCAGCACATTGTCCAGGTGGCCTGGATCCGGGTAGCCATGGCCCGTCAGATTTGAGCCGAACTCTGTCTTGTGGTGCACCTCGTTCCAGATGACCGTGTCTGACTCGCCTGTGGTGCTCGACGTTCCAACCGAGAAGAGCAGCCTCCGATCCCAGGCCACCAGCAACAGCCGCAGCACCTGGTGGAGGCGAGGAGGTCAGTGAGGGTAGCGGAGGCCGAGCCCCGGCATGTGGCTACAGGGTCGGTGCCAAGTCAATACCTTGCGGCCCTTGTCGCTGTCAGGCAGGTAGCAGTGGCGGGGAAACCCTCGCGCCGTGAATGGCTTCCCGGGGTTCGGGTGCTCGGGACCCTGGGGGACAAACAACGCCACATCATTCTGACACTCAAACAACCACCGCATCCATTTCCTGTCTTCTCCTTGCCAGGCGAGTAGGTGGTACCTGGATGCCGGGCGGGATGGTGTAGATGATGCGGATGGTGCGGCAGTCGGGGTGCCCGGGCAGAGAGTGCGGGATCACATGGTACTCCATCTTGCCAGGGGGCTGGCTGCCTGTCTTCACACCATAAATGCTCTTGCAGGTGGGGCACTGCAGGCTGCCATCACGGTTGCCGTTATTGTACATGGCGACCAGGCACTGGACGTGGTACTGGTGACCGCACCTGGTCAGACGGCCTACAGATTCGGCACGTGCCACCCCTGCTACACCAGGGCCCTTGTAGCCCGAAGGCCCCCCCAGCGGCTCCATGCAGATGGTACAGTCCTAGTGGCAGCGATACAGAACACACTCTCAACAAAGGCAGCAAGGCAGAGAAACACAGGTGCATTGTGGGACAAGTGATCACTGTAGTGCTCAGGGATGTGGACAAGTGTGACTAAGCGTGCTGAGTTTATGGGAACCCATGTTAATAGATGACCTGTTTCCCCTTGAGTATGCGACTATGGCCCTCAGGACACAGAAGCCGCAAGAAGGACCTACGCCAGGTAGGGCAGCTCACCTCCTCGGGGGGGTTCCGCACCTTTTGCAGGTACTTCTTCACCACCTCTTCTGGAGTTTTACCTGGTGGGCAGATAGCAGGAAGTCATGTTCAGTAGCAACCTCACCTGGCCAAGCCAATAGGGGGTGTGGTAATGGCCCCACACAGTGGACACCTGTACAGGCGAACCTTACCTTTGCGGACCTGCTTCTTGGTGGTCTTGCGGCAGCAGTGGCCCAGGCCTGGAATGGGCTTGATGTCACTCTTGCTGACGGGGGGTGGGTGCAGCACCAGTTTGGGAGGGCGGGTCAAGCACACGGGGAGCCCTGCGGCGCTCATCAAAATCCCTGTAATACCTGGGAGAGGCAGCGGGGGCAGCTGTGACACAGATGCAAAGAGAGGGCAGATGGCTGCTGTGCCGGTGCTATGAGCTTAACTGTATACTGTGGTCCTACCTGCCAAAGCAGGGTGCACAGGACTGGAGCTGTTGAGGTTCTTCACTGGGACAGTGGGGACCCTGAAACGGTGGGGGAAAAAAGCTAAGGTCAGACTAAGGGATGAGGGTTGACCCCCCCAAATTCGTGGAACAGTGGTAGCAGTTGCTGCCTTTGGACATGGAGGGTATAGGGTATACTGTAAATTGTATATACTGTAAATACCGGAGGGTATACTGTAAATTGTATATTTACAGTATACAATTTTCTGAGTCACACTATATGAGGTGCCAGAAGAAGATCAGCTGTGTGCGTGCATGTGCTCTACATTCAGTGTAAAGATTTCTTGCAAGGTAGTAACATACCATGGTAAAACAGGAAATAAAAGAATGTGTGTGTGTCAAGGTGCTGCACAGAAAGACACACACACAGAGAATGACAATATTCACACTAATGGAATATTGGAGTCACCCCAGATACATGATAAAATACTAGTACACAGCCAATTCCGGTAAGGCAGTAAATCGCACCAGTTAACAAGTATGTTGGGGGTTTGAATCTACCTTCCTGTGTCTGTGTGGGTTTCCTTCCCCACCTCAAAGACATGTTTCAGGTGAAGTGGGTACTCTGAACTGTATGTAATGTGTGTGTGCACGCGAGACCCTGGCAGTCGGACTCTGTTAGTCACTCTATTCTCACACATCGCCCTGTCGCCGCCCCCCCTCCTCATGAGCTCCTCCTCCTCCTCCAGCTGCAGGCCACTGTGACTGAAACAGCGCTTTGTCTCTGCTGGTGGGAAAGGCTGCATCCAGCTGCCCCCCCTCACCCACATACACACACAGACACACACACACACACAGCTCACTCCCTCACAAATGATTGCAGACGACCCCAGACATGTTCCCACAATCCCTGGTGTCCCGCACCTTGTGTGTCCGCCCTTCCCCTCACGACCCCACGCCCTCCCAGCTGCCTACATCCCAACCCCCAGCACAGTGCTGCATTGTGTTGCAAATTCAGACTGGACCCAAACGTGCCAACAAAGGTTCCCGTGGAAACAGCCACTTGGCTGCACAATGAGCACAGGAGGCCCCCAGCAAGAAGGAGGCCTGGGAACGGACTGGAGAGGGGGTGGGTGGGTGGTGTGTATGCAGACCCCCAGCAGCTCCATCCCAATTCCTTCACTGCAGCAGAGGCTCTCAGCAGATGGCTGCCTTTCAAACACACACACACACACACACACACACACACACACACACACACACACACACACACACACACACACAGAGACACAGGTACTCACCCGGAGGCAATGAGGGCTTGCGACTGGGCCAGGGCAATGCGCTGCAGGGCGGGGCGGCTTAGTCCTGCCAGGCTGGCGCGGGTTGGCACAGGGGCACCAAATGCTGCTGGTGAGGAGGTCGAGGTCACAGTGAGGGCAGCTGGTGTGGAGGATGATGTGGATGAAGGACTGGTTGCCGTGGAGATGAGGGTAGCAGTGGGCACCACAGGGGTGGTGCTGGAGGACGGTGGCGTGGCTGATGTTGGCAGTGGTGGTACCTGTTGCTGGCCTGAGGGGGGCATCGGTGGGGGCACAGCAGGCGGAGGAGGTCGGGCCATGGGCAAAGATAGAGTAGCCAACTGGCCTGACGGTGGTCCGGCTGAGTTCTTGCGGGGTGGCGATGGCGGACGGGTGTGTGGTAGAGGGCGGGGCAGCGTCTGCGAGTGACCGCTGGTGGCAGTGACAGCAGGACGGACTCCGGACCCCAACATGCTGGCAGGTTTCTGTGTCATGCGGCGACCCAGTGTGTGCGCCATGGCACCAGCCTTCACACTCAGGACCAGCATGCACTGAGGGCACGCACATGCCCGAGTTAGAGGGGCGAGGGAGGGTGGGGACAGGGTTCCGCCTGCATTGGCTACATTGCCATTCCCGCTGCCAGTCACGCCGCTCACAGCCACACCCAGCAGTGCCCCGGTTGACCCGACACCCCCCGTGCCCGATCCCCAGCCCCTGGGCAGCGGCCCTGACACCAGCGGGTAGGCAAGATCTGAGCGCCTCTGGATGCGGCGGCGCCGCTGTGTCTGCCGGTTGATCTGTGTCATGGTCTGGAAGTCGATGAGGTAGCAGAAGCCGAGCGGCGCCAGGTCGAGCCATGGCTGCTGACGGTCCCGTGCTGCCTGGATGGCTACGCCCACCTCCATGTCATAGGGGGTCCAGGAGCCGCCATCGTTCTCCCACTCCCACACCCAGCCCTGGCCAGGGGCCGACGTTGGCTCATAGTAGCTACGCCGCACTGGCCGCAGGGTACCTGTGAGGGGCAGAGCACACAAACATCCATGTAAAGAGTAACATGGACCCCCTCCCCAACATCAACCACGCTGTGAAGAACCACACTAGGTTGTTGGCATGCCAAGGCCGCCCGTGTATGATGAACAATGAATACGAGATGGACTTTCTTCCCAGTTACAACCTGCAACAAAACTGTAGTTTTCATTGTAGGCACAACTGTCTTGGACCACTTGGTCATATCCGCTCAGCGTGTTTAATATCGATATTAGTGGTTACGGCTGCTTAGTGTACTGTGCTATGTCATTAATTCATTAATACATTAGAATATGACTGAGACTAATAAGACTGTATGTGGTGCTAATGGTAATCTCAAGGTTTTGGGCCCCATTACACAACCTGGTTGCTGGACAAAGCAGAGCCACAATAGCTTAATATGAGCTACGGATACACTCAGCAGCCAATTTATTAGGTATACATGGTGTTTATACACACAATCTGCACATGGTTGTGACTCAGTACATAAACACACAGGCAAGGTCTAGAGGTCCAATTACTACATGAATTACCATTAGAGTGGACAAGAGATGCAGTCTAGCCAACCTTATGAGATTTTTACAAGCTATAGTCCCACAGACATCACAGTACTTTACCTTCTACAGTAGCCTGTTCTATCCCACCTGTTAAGCCAACAGAGCATCTTTGGGATGAGGTGGGATGTGATGGTAACAAAATGATCTGCCATCAAGAAACCCAGAGAAACAGCAAAGCTGACACCACCATGAACCAAGAGCCCTGGGAACAAGTCCAAGTTCTTATCCATCGAATGCACACAGATACAACCTGTCGTGTACTGGGGTCATGCTCCACTACTACTACCGACTTTCGGCTGCTTCCGTCAGGGGTCGCCACAGCGGATCGACTCGTCCGCATATTTGGTTTGGCAGATTTTTATGCCGGATGCCCTTCCTGACGCAACCTCCACTACACTGTGTCAAAATACACACTTTCTATAAACACAAGTTACTTCCTGTCACATGGTCAGTCTCAACCAATCAGAATCCGCTGTTAAGGTCATTATAATATCACAAATGAAATGACAAGACAAAACCAGGATTAATTTATGTGACAAATTTCCTCAAAGCAGCTTACAACATGAGGTGTGTACACTGAGATTTACGCTCATTTGCCCACTTATACAGCAAGGTCATTTTTACCATGTCAATTCAGGTTACTTTGCCCAGGGTACGACAACAGGCTTAATAATATTATAATAGGTTATGGAAATAAAGTGTAAATATGGCCAGACTGTGACCTTACTGACCCTGCACTGGAAGTGGCTCTCACTGAGTAATTATTGCAAATATAGCATTAAAATGCTACACAATGTTATGCTGTACAGTATGCTGGTGTATTTATTATTGTCAAGCATTAGAGCAGCATTTAGTAATTAATATTTGGGGATGCTTTTCAGCCAGAAAGTTTTTCAAGTCATTTGATGATAATGATGCCCACCTGATGCCCTCAGAACCCGTGGTGCGAGCACCTATGCGAACGTGTGTGTGTCCCAAGTTTGGCCTGCTTGGGGTAAAGGCCTTGAAGCTGAGGTTAACAAGGGCATCTTGGAGAAACAGAACCTTCTTGACCTGTTTGGTGATGCTGTGGGGTAGAAGCCTGTTCGCACTATCCATCGCTTGCCCCCTCCCCCCTTCCCCTGCCGCTTGCTGACTTGACATTTTGGGCCACTGGTCTTTACATTACAGGAGAATTTCTGACAAGTTCTAATTCACAACTTACAGCACGTGATATGCCATTAACTCATGACCCACGTTTCCCTCTGGTCATCCCTCGTCCTCACATCTCGGTCTGTCTTAAGGGGCCACCCCTCTGCAGACATGTGACCCTTGACCTCTGACCGCTCAGCTGGGTGTCAGGGATTAGTGTCTATAGCTAGGCTCTCGAACCCATGTCTGTCTGTCTAGCACCTGTTGTTCAGAATCACACAGGTGGCCGCTCAGGTGGCGCCGGCCGCATGTCTCCGTGGCGACACGCCTGTCCCCCCCCTCCAGTTGAGGGGCCCCTGTTGTAGCCAGGGGGAAGGGGGAGCTCACTCACATCTGCTCTGTGTGCTCACAGTGGGAAGGGCTGTAGACACCCCCCTCCGCCCACACATTGTTCTTCTGTTAGTCATCACCACACACACACACACACACACACACACACACACACACACCTCGGGCTGGACTTCACCAAATCTGACTTCTCACGAAAAACGTAAAAATAACCCAAAAAACCAAGATATAAATGTCACTGAAAGGGGGCCAGTGTGTGTCCACAGAGGGTGTCCAAGCACAACAGCTGCACCTGTGACGTCCTTCACTACGACCACATCTGTCCAGGGACATCAGTGTCACTCAGACTCCTACGGTACCTCTCACGTCATCATCATCAAATAATAACTTCCGGTGTCGCTTTCTGCTCACTGTCTTATTAATATTCAAAACAACCCCCTCCCCATGCAAGGAGCGAGCAAAAACGGCGGTGTTTGAGGGCGCGGGGCCGTGGGGGGCGCTGTGTAGGACTTTCTATAGCATTAATGTATACGGGGAGGGGGGGTCTTTTCAGCACTCGGACAGGTCCGGGGGTGTGCACACAAACACAAAAATATATGACCCCCCCCCCCCGACACACACATACATACATATAATACTCACCAGTGTCCTGGCGGAACTGGTGCATGGAGTGCAGGTCGATGATGTAGGGCGCCAGGCGGCTGTCCACGTGCCCCAGCACCACGCTGCCCCCCCGCGGGTCGCTCCGCACCGCCGCCTCGATGTGGTGCGACACGGCGGGGCTGTAGGGCCTCCAGCGGCCGTGTTCGTTCATCCACTCCCAGACAACGGCGGCGGAGGCCTGCAGCATGGTGGCCCTACACGCACACACACAAATACACTGTTTTACCGCAGTATCGATCGCAAAACGGCTCCGTGCGTTTCAGTGTCTTGGGAAAGATATACTGTTATCCCCCCCACCCTGTATCGCCTCAGCACACACTTTACACCCCGTTCGTACCCTGCTTTCCACCCTGCTCGTACCTGCTTCACTCCCCTGTATGTTTACAGCATTTGTGCCGTTTAAATCCGCTTACAATGAGATGAGATGCGGTGAAACGCGGTAAAAAATACGGTAAGGCTCGACCGTCAGTGTTGAGCGGAGACAGAGATAGAGAACGAGGTGAACGAGATTTCTAACAGTAAACAAACAAAAAAACAAACAAGACACACACACTATCACATAGAAGAGAAATTTCACCTTGATTTACCCGGGTAAAGATACAATGCAGCCGGGCGGAGAAACCAGAGTAAAAACAGGGTGAAGCCGAGTGTGAGTCAGGGTGTCTCAAACAGGCCGGTCCGGTTCTGACAGCGCCCGGGGGTCAGTCATCAGTCATCGGCCCCAAGACACACATCGAAATACGGTACAAAGGTTCGGACTCACAAACCATGGCCAGCAGATCATCGGGATATGGAGTGCTTTTGGGGGGGGGGTGAACCGCTCGTGCAACAGATATCTCACGTGTGTCCAATATAAACACACACACACACACACACACACACAGCTGCAGCGCTGTCCAGTCAGGCGGTACCTTTCGATGGTCCTCCTTTGTCCAGATCTCCGTTGTCCGGTCGCAGGTCCGACAGCGCTGCTGCTACCCCCCCCCTACTATGCGGTTCCGTCCATCCGCCCCACCCCCCCAACACTGAAAAGGACTTCGATCCGGTTTCGCCAAGGTGTGGTAAAACACGGTAATCCTGGCTGCTCTAAAGGAGCTCAGTGTTCGCCCGACGGGCTTCCAGAGTGACACAAAGCGGCCATGTGACCCAGGCGACGGGGACGCTCACGGGCGTGCGCACAGGTCCCCCGCCACCACTGCGGTGAAAGTGGCACCGAGACAGAGCGTGTGTGTGTGTGCGTGTGTGTGTCACCGAGGTCTCGGACCCCGACGCCCGACCCTTGACCACGCCCAGCGCAAACAATCCCGCACCAAGGAGCCAATGGATGGAGAGCAGCGCTCCGCCATTGCAACACATACACACACACACACACACACACACACAGATTTACGTAAATGACGTATGAAATTTCACAGTAGATGATTTGATGCAAAAAGAAACGAAATATAATTATAATTTAATGTTAATAGCTGCCAGTTACAGAGATGGAAAGAAAAAAAAAAAAATCTGTGGAGATGCCGGGGATTGAACCCGGGACCTCATACATGCGAAGCATGCGCTCTACCACTGAGCTACATCCCCATGACGACAAAACATCGCACATGAGCCCTATGACAGAACGCACACACGCAGACCAGCTCCACCCTTTGGTTTTGCTTGATCAATCTTTTTTTTTTTTCTTATCGTCTGCATTTGAATCTTTCAATCCTTCACCCATCTTTCCTTGTTTACCGACGATGGAGCAAAAGTTTACTTTTTAGTTTATTTCTCACTGTTTCTGAGCGACGCTACCAGGAGTCACTCTAGCGCCTGTCGTGTGCAAGGACAACCACCAAATTTGTCATTCGTGACTCATGTGGCCCCCCCCGCGCAGGTTCGAACGCTCAGTGGCTCCATAGCTCAGGGGTTAGAGCACTGGTCTTGTAAACCAGGGGTCGCGAGTTCAAATCTCGCTGGGGCCTGCGAATGCTTATTTTTGTTGTTATTGTCGCTTTACTGTTCTGTCCTCGATTTTCCGCCTCCCTAGCGCAAAGGCTGGAGACTTAGCAGCGCAACCGGAACAGAATGCCAACTGTCGGGGAAAGAGGTGGCGCGCTCGTCACAAACAGACCTTTCAGATAAAAGTTCTGTGTAAACGCTGTCGTCTTTTCACTCGCGACGTTTTGGAGCAAATTGTCGGAATGCACTCACTTTGCAGTTTTGCACCAATTTTAAACTAAACAATGTTTCAAAGGCTGCTTTTTTCTTCTTCCGGCTGCTCCCGTTAGGGGTCGGCCACAGCGGATCAAGTGTTTCCACTTCTTCCTGTCCCCTGCATCTTTCTCCGTCACACCCACCATCTGCATGCCCTCCTTCACCACATCCATAAATCTCCTCTTAGGCCTTTTTGTCTTGCCTGGCAGCTCCATCCCTAGCATCCTTCTCCCGATATATCCAGCATCTCTCCTCTGCACATGTCCAAACCAACGCAATCTCGCCTCTCTGACTTTGTGTCCAAACCATCTAACCTGAGCTGACCCTCTAATATACTCATTTCTAATTTCAAAGGCTGCTTTGCTCTAATAGAAACAGTGGGATGCCTCTACCAAGAGCCCGGATAGCTCAGTCGGTAGAGCATCAGACTTTTAATCTGAGGGTCCAGGGTTCAAGTCCCTGTTCGGGCGATTATTTTATTTTATTTTTTTTGCATATTCCCTGTGTTTGTGTCCTCGAGGTCTGTGTACAGTAACAAAATGCGCGGTTCTACAGCTCAATTTTGTCCAGTCCACCTGAAAAAGTCAAGTTTATACGTCACAGCTAAATTATGACGAATAATCTCGTAACCTTTCTGTGACGCTGATAATCAAACAAATAAATTGTCAAGTATTATAAACGAGTGAATAAAGGCGACAAGCTGCTTCTCAAACTTTGTACTGTGAAATCGCTGCGTTTCAGCTGAACACGAAAGAAAACAAGCGATCGCCCAACGTGGGGCTCGAACCCACGACCCTGAGATTAAGAGTCTCATGCTCTACCGACTGAGCTAGCCGGGCTACACGCGGTTTCTGGCGCCCTTGCAGTTAATTAACAAACGCAACGGATGTCCAATCGTGAGTCGAGAGCCAGACAATTGACCAATCGTAATTGAGCTTTACCCTCAGGAGCTGAGGACTGGTCCAATCGCAATCATTTCAAAGACTAAAAGAAACGTGCTGGGTGTTAAATGCGGTTACATCACCAGATCGTCTTCCAATGAGATTTTGCCATACAACAAATTCCAAATTTTTCATCAAAGAATTCTGCACCAGTAAAGAATCTTCTCATTGTGTTTTAAGGTCGTATATCAGTGCAGTCGACTGTAAATCTCCACTGAGTGATGCACTTATTTTAAGTGCCAGTGTACATGTCACAGATATTCCTGTTTCTCATTGCAAAGCATTGTTATCTTTGACAAAAAAAATGTTTAAACACACCCTTTTCACTGTGTTTTACTACAGGGCGCAGTGGAGTTAGTGTTGGTCACACCCACTGTGTCATATGTGTGTGCCCTTCTGCGTGACCCTGTGTGAAACATTTTAAACTATTTGTACTCGTCCTAGTGTTCTGTTAATTGTAAATAATAATACATATTTTAATATTCCCCACACCTGTATCTGTCACTGGAGCTCTGGTGTAAAGTATGTGGGAAAAACAGGGCATTTATGTGAAAGTTGCTTCACGCTGGACATCCAGCCTGACTCCAGGTTTGCGAAACACAACATGTTGCTGTTTTTGACCACAGTTTGGTGCAGAGGGGAACAGGCCCCAGATTTACTTTGTTTTTACACTACACTATACCATATACAGCCTGCATTTTATTTCACATTTCACCCACATCATAAATAAGAAATATTACGAGGTTAATACATTTTAATTTTCACATTTTCTCATACATTGCTCAAACACACCCCTGCTGCTTACTTTTAATGAGTTTATTAACAAGAGAATATTTTTGTAAATGGATGCTTCAAAGTAATATCAAACAAAAATGTACAGCACTGAAGTTAAAGAAGAAATAAACACACTTGTGTAGTAACTATCTACAAAAAAAAAACAGGCTGGCTTGTTATTTAATATTCAGTTATTTCTTACTTGCCTTCACTCTTCCTTTTTTTAATGTGTAAAAAGTGTGATGTTTCTCTGTTTCCCTACTGCATCGTGAGAGACACTATTGCCTGTCTGGTTGTACGTTTCACAAGGCAGTGAGGTCTACATTTCCATCTGTCGATTCTTCTTGCTTCTTCTCATCCTCCCAAATAACAGTCCCTGAGAGTGGCTCCAGATCCACAAGGATGCCACCCCCTCCACTCGCCCCTTTACCATCCTGTCCCCACTCTTTCTCCTTCTCTTCCATTTTCTCCTCCTTCTCCTTCTCATCTTGTTCCTTCTCTTCATCTTGGTCCTGCATCTGCTTTGCTCTCTCTTGTAAATCTACCCCCTCCATGCTGGAATAGTCATCAGAGGAGTCGTCCTCAGCTCTGTTCTTCTTGTCCTCCTCTGCACCCTGCTCAACATCTGACTCCTGCCTATCCTCCTCCTGATCCTGCCTTTTCAGCTCTTCCTCTTCTCCTTCTGTCTCTGCTGCATTGCAGGGCCACAGGTGGACTCCTAGATGACTCTCAAAGGTCCTTGCCCAGTTGTTCAGATGCTCTACGGCCCCTCTCTTCCCGTAGATCATCTGGTGGACCGTGTACCGTCCATTTGTCTCCTGATTCAGCCGCTTGTACAGGTACACAAGGAGCACGATGAGCAGAACCAGGAAGACGGCCAGCAGTGCCACAGTAATATTCGTGTTGTCATTCATGGTGCCTGACAGAGAGAGAACAACATGGGTGTTATTGAAAATAGTGGATGGGGTTGCTGTCGTGTCGTGGGTGACAGGAAACACAGAATGAGTATCAGACGTCTCATGAAGAGCCCTTTTGTGTGCTGTCTATGGAACAAAACAAGCTCTGGAGCATGAGAAAAGACCACATATGGGGGTCTTACATGACTTATAAGGTCATAGCTCATGTAAGGACCTGCAGCTCAACGGCCATTGTTTCTCCTCCACAGTGGGACTGAAACAGGCCAGCAGATGGTGTGGCAGTTAAAATCTGCACTAGAAGGATAAGGTTCAAATTCCATCTCCTGCTATAGCACCTTCAGGTACTGAACCAATGCAGTAAAAATGATCCAATTCTGTAAAAAGTTAAATCAGCATAAAAGAGTTGCTTCAGAGAAAAGTGAAACTGTTACAGATCTTCCCTAACTTAAATAATATTTATTTTCAGCTCTGACCCATGAGACTGAAAGTGTTTGGTCATCTTTGAGTAAACCTATTTACAGTGAACAACCTCTCACCCATACACACTCACACACAGTGTTAGAGTAACTGGTAAGGAAATGAAACAACACGAGAATCAAACACGCTTTTTCACTACATTCTGACGATGAGTTTGAGACACAACATGGGCGAACTGAAAGAGCTCCCGGGGGAGGCATTCATGCTCAGCCAGGTGTCTGCAGGGCTGTGGTGTAAACTGGAAGACTGAGAAAAAGTACTGTCCTGAAGAAGAACTAGGAGAACTATAAAAAGCTGACAAGGCTCCAAAATGACCAAAAATAATCTTTGGAAACAGACACACACACACATATATGCACAGGAAACTGGGGTGGGTCTTACAGGCACATTGTGTGGAAAGTCTTTTTTCTACTTTTTCTAGCTCTAATACTAATTTTTCTACATAGCCATAGTTCTGTTAAAGCAACTATTCTACAATTTGGTGTTAAAATAACGAAAATAAAGAATAAAACAAGTGGTTCAAAAAAGCAACAATTTCAAGAAAAATTTAAAAAAACTGCACTGTGTTACAGAAGTGAATCACAAAGAGGGTAGAGGAACAAAATCATCAAGGCTGATCACCCAGATACTGCTGGTTGGCACTCCGAAACCTGCAAGCAGCAGTCCTTAACCTAGAATCGCTCAGCAAGAATCAGGCGCCAAGTTGCCAGAAACATCATTCTGATCACAGATGTCCTCCATTTTCATCTACTTGAAATGTACACACTTTCTACATCGTATATTGCTTAAAAGGAACAATTTGCGAAGATATTTTATATTTTTATCATTTATATTAATTTTTATGGAGGTTTAATATTGTAAATAAATTTTATTTAATTCATAGTAAACCTCACAAAATTTACAAAATACTCCACAATAAACAAAATAATGACAATATTTGCAGAAGGAATTTGCAGTTTCTGCTCTTACATTTTGTGCTTTTTCATCCATCAGTGACATGAAGAGATGAGCTTGAGGGCGCACTAAATTCACGCCGATTCTGTAAAAACGGACTAATTTGTGTGCGCGCATACACACACACACACACACACACAAACTGTATTGCATGTAGCCAGACTGCCTGTTAGGTCTTATTTGCATGTAAGAAAATGTTCATTAATTCTCTGAAAGTGGTCTGAACTGTCCGTGTGGAGACATTAGGGTTATGGTTAAGGTCAGGGGTAGGATTAATAAGTCTGGAAGCAGGGCAGCAGTGGCAGGAGGAAGAAGACACAGTCGAGTTGACAGCAGGCAAGACAGGGAATGGAAGGAGTAACAGGGCGTGGTTAAGGACACTCAGACATGGGGACAGCAAGGAGGCAGACAGCCCAGTTACTGTTGGCGGGAAGGAAAAAGTGTTGTGTCATGATCCAGCTAGGAGGCCCACGCCTCACAATGTGCTCACCTTCCTGATGGCTATGGTCCCAGCTGCTCCGATACAGGTCAGATGGTTGCAGGGCAGCTAGAATCCCAGTTGATGTGGGTGATGTGCAATGGTGAGCGTTGAGCTGAGAAAGGAGAACAGAGCAGGAGGTGCAAGAGAAAGAAGGGCGGGGGGGAGGGAGGGGAACAGATGGAAGTTGTGATGCGTGAACCGACCTAACACCCACATCACAGAAATACACTGAAAATAAAGTTGACAAAAAAGAAATACTGAGAATTACATTAACTGAGCCCCATACAAACTTTTTAATGCAAATATTTATGCGTAAATTAAATTTGCATATGCAGCATATTTCTTTGCAAACTTTATCACTCCTATGGACCACCTTGATCTCTTTTCAAGCATTGGTTTGTTGTGAATAAAATATGGGCTGCCTGTTGACTGAATGTTCTCTACATGATCACTGCTGCACAAGGAAGATTTTTGCACTTTCTCTTATAAAAATTTGGATTGTGCAAAATTTAGAGCACACTGGGTTGGTGGGACACTTAGCTTCTGCTTGTGACAGGGCATTGAACCCACAGCTTTCTGATGAGGTGAACGCCTCTACTGAATCTCCACTGCATGTTCTTCCACTGGGAGCACGATGTAGACATCTTGCTGACGACAAGTGAGAGACGGACCAGAGAGAGACCCCTGGAAAGCGAACCCCTTGTACAGGAAGGCTTATAATGCTCTGCAAAAAGCACAGCTGCTGGTGCAGTCTGGTGTAGACCACAGTAGTGTGGTGGCGCTGCAGTGTCACAGGAAGAGGGACGCTGGGTGAAAAAAGGCCTTGACTCAGAGAGAGAGAGAGCGCGCACACAGGCCTCGCACCACATCCTGTTTTCAGCACGAGCAAACACACGCGCGCGCACACACACACACACACACACAGAGCAAAAGAATGCCAGTCCTCATCCTAAACATGGTGTGTTTACTTTGTTACCCTGTGTGATCGTCTATGTGTCCTGTGTTGCCATGCTGTGTGTTTAGTGTATCCTGCACTGTGATGCTGGAGAAAATACATTTTATTTTATCTTGTAGTTCTGTGTAAGTGCAGGATGTCAATAAAGTGAACCTTTGACTTTGAACCTTGAAGCCTACATGCCACTCGGCCGGCCACCCTCACAATAATGCCATCCCGCAGTACCAAACCAAACCACACAGCAAAACTGAGCTATGCTTCCATGTGCAGCCCTCAAACATCTACATGCAAGAATCACAGGGAGCCACAGACATGCTCCTAGCCACATGGCAAGTGGCAAGATCTCCAGCCACAGAAACAGATATGATGCCATCATCTGGACACGGCAAGAGAAAACAATCACTGCACTGGCGAAAGCGGGTTTATTTGGAAAACAGGAACTGAACAAAATCAACTTTCAACCACTGTTTAAACTCACACACATTGCATGCACAGGCTGCACTGTGTGTTTGATGTGAAAAACCTGTTATGGACTGATTGTTAATCGCACATTTTGAAATAAGGCTGAGGATCCTGACCAGCTGCACGCCCCCTGATTCTCCATCCTGCACTTGCTGACTACACGAAATCTACACGCTCACTACATGTAGTCTACATGCAGTTTATATGCTAACTACTTGTAGTCTACACACTCACTACACTGAATCTACATGCTCACTATATGCAGTCTACACACTCACTACATTCTTGCTACATGATGGCTATATGGTAACAACATTCTAGCTATTCACTGACTACATGTAGCTACACATTAGCTACATGTTGACTACATGCTGCGTAGATGCTAGCTACACGCTGACCACATGTTGAGTGCATGTTGCTACACAGTCTGCAGGCATCGTGAGGGCTGGTTCCATTAACTCAGAAAGAGAATCTGCCGGAATTATCATTCAGCCACATTGCTGGTTACGATAAAATTGTTCATTAAATACAATAAGAAAGGAGACAGATGTTGCCATGATGACATTCACATACAGATGCATACATTTTGAGGTTAAGACTTCATATTAAGCTCAAACAGAAGTTACAGCCTTTGAATATGAACCTGTAGCACTGTTCACACTGTATGGAATGAATACACTGTGTATAGTCTTGGGTACAGTGCAACACACACCGCACCAAACTCCGGTGCAGAAATGATAATAATAAAACAATCAATACACACAGCAATGACAGGACTACAGGCCAAAGCAACAGTCTTTCCATCAGGCCAACAGACAACCTACTGTAAATATGTAAGTGAAAGATCACAGAAGCACGCATGTTTGTGTGCTACTGTGTAGCCACACACGTCTCTATCACAGCTACACATTCATATCAAGTACCTGATAAAGAGCCCTGTTATGCGGCATTAATAACACACTGCTACAATGTCCCTCTTGGTTCAGAATCTACATGTACTGTGCCTCTGGCTGCTCTGCCGCCTCCCAGTGGCGTGTCAGTGGGCCGCAGAAGCGCTCACACCTCTCCCTCCTCGAAGCGTGCCAGCTGTTGCTCCAGCTGCTCGATGCGCTGGCCCTGAGACAGAACAAGTGCCCGCAGTGCCTGCACCTCCTGCAAGACCTCGCACAGGCGTTCCTCCTGTAGTGGGCAGCACCAGGTGGTCAGTTACAGTGAAAATTGCTTGGTGTGCTTGTATTTGCGCAGACACACACCTATCCAGAGACCCTCACCTCTCTCCTCACTTGCTCCCCATCGGCAACATCCCCTGGTGCAGGGGATGCAACTTGAGGCCCCTCAGGTTCAATGTCCTGGGGGGCTGTGCCTGGGGGGGCTGCACCAGGTGGGGCTGTGGGTGACTGGGTGGGGCTCTCAGGAGAACCCTGGGATGGCAGCTTGGTGCGATTTCGGAGAGTATCTCTCTGTCTGGAGGGGGGAGCTGTGTACCCCCCGCTGAGAGACACCAACAGAGGTGGGGCATCCTGCCCTGCCATCCAGTCCTCAGCCAGCAGCGCAGGTTCCAGGCCTGCCGTGTCTGGGTACAGGTCCCCCTGGAACAGGTCCGACTGCAGGGGTGGGACACATGTACACACACACACACACACACACACAAACCACATGCTGATTTTCATAGGAGCTTGTTGATGATACGAGTGCAGAGTTCTCCCACAACACCATCAGCACATGCATGACAGCAAGCACAGCAGGGAGGGACCAGCAGAGGCACTGCCATAAAAAGGGAGATGTGGTCCTTTGGCTCCAACCAGTTGTGCCCTCCTCTACCTTTTTCTCACTCCACTGCTAAATTACAGGCAACAACTGAACATTGAGAAAGAGCACCCTCTAGCGTCCTCACCTTCCGGGGCACCGTCATGGAGATGGGTTCCACTTTCCTCTCGTGGAGCTTATAGAACCTGGAAGATGTCAAATTGAGGGGGTGATGTCACACTTAAGAAGAAGAAAAAACACTGGAGAGAGCAGTGGGTGACGGTAAGGGCAATGTAAGGGTGGTACCTCGCAATCTCACACTTGTTGACATCCACACCTCTCTTGCTTAGAAAGCCAGCTCCCCGCTGTGGCTCCTTGCTGCTGTACAGATTTAGGAAGTGTACGTAGGGGGGCTCCTCGGTCACCTCAAAGTACCGGATTGTGCAGTCACCCTAAACAGGGACATGCATAAAATAAGACACATGCGACCAAACCAAAGCACCACCTTGTGGACTGAGGACATAATTAAACCATTCCTTCTCTATAGGTTCAGGGCACAAGAGAAACAGAAATGAAACTCACTCTCTCACCTTGCCACACAAGTAGACCATGCTGGTGTCAGGGTCATAGAAGGGCAGTAGCACTCCATTGCTTGTATCCATCTCCTGCACAACCATGGGCTCGGAGAGGTCAGTCTGCATGCCGGGGACAGGAGAGACAGGGGGGTCAGAGGCACCAGCATTGTTCACCGTTCAGGGTGCATTAAGAATTTGACTAACAGAAGTTCATGTCTGAGCTGCATGCAGTGCACCTATGTATGGAAATTTGAAAAAACTTTTATTTGAAAACATTTTCCAGTTTTTATGCCCCCGCTGCACACCCCTACTGCCCCCTACAGGCTCACCGTGTCCCACAGTGCCAGCTGCCTCTCGCTCATACGGCTGAAGCCTGTGGTGAGGATCTTCCAGTCGGAGAGGAACACAGCCCTCATGGGCCGCGTACCCTCATGTGCCTTCTCTTTCACCTGGGGGGGGGGGGTGTGTGGCCACATGCCTGTTAATACTGCTATATGATCAGGGGTCAGTCATACACCAGCACACACAGACAGGAAATTGCTAAAGTGGCAGCACCTTCAGCACTGTGCCACGCCGTGGGTCGATAACACGCAGTGCCTTGTCTCTGCTCACAGTGCATACTGCGCTGCCATCCCTGTTCCAGCTCGCGCTGTAAATCAGGTCTGTGTGCAGGTCGGCAAGATGGTAGATCTGTTCACCTGTGCCTACGTCCCACACACACAGTACGTTGTCGCAACCTGAGGGACACATACACACACGCAACATGAGGTCAAGCAGCTTTAGCTCTAATTCTGTCTGGACTCCTGCAGTGATAAGAACCGGCTGTGCAGACAAACAGCAAACCCAAACAGGGGTGGGGACATGTAAGGAGGTGGAGCCATGCATGTGGGTGGGGGTGGCCTACCTGCGCTGAGCAAGATGTTCAGGGCTGAGGGATGCCATGCGAGAATCCCAACACGTTTGCTGTGGCCCTCGAGTGTGACAGCTGCCTCGGTCATGGGGCTGCTCAGGCCACCGTCGGGGATGTGCCACACCTGCCCAGGAACCACCTCTTACTCATGCCAATATACACACACAGCCTTTGACAAACATCTACGCACACACTCACCTTCACGCTACAGTCTTCTGATGCACTGGCGATGATGTTATCATCATGGGGACACCACTGGACATCCAACACAGGGGCAGAGTGACCGCACACGGTGGGAATGCTTTGGTCAATTCGACCACTCTGACGGCAGCAGAGAAACAGAAGGTGTCATACACATGCACGCATGTACACGCACACGTACGTGCACACACAGGTATGTTACACCAACCTATACAAAGAGATGAAAGAGCGCCTCTGCCCCCAGCTGAGGTGAGAACATAACTCATCACCACCTCTGCTCATCCCTACCTCTACTGACTAAACACATAACAGCTCTCACTCACACGCATGCACAAACCTTATTGAGAGGCAGCACAAGAAAGGCACCGCCTCCCCCAGCCTCAACGATGACCGCAATGAATTTGGGGTTGGCGGCACACAGTGGCCCCTCCCAGGTCACACGTGTAACTCGCACGTCGTCCAAACACTGCTCCGGTTTCCAGGCCTGTGCAAACACATGCCGGAACTTGCTTTGCCGGACAACGCCCCTGCGGAAGGACATGTCTGCACCTGAAACACACACAGACACATACACACATGCACATAGAATGGCATTATTAGGCTTTCATTGCACAGGACTGTTGCTTTAGTACATCTTCATATAATCATGTAATTGGCACCAGGTTTCAGTATAGTACAGTACAGCACAGCAGGGTACAGTAAACTATAGTACAGCAAAGTACAGTAGAGTAGGCTACAGCATTAGGTACCGCTGAGCTAGAGTAAAGTGCAGTACAGAGGTGAAGTAATGAGCCAAACCCCTGCACACTGTCCAGTATGAGACCTTGCTGTGCAGGAAGTCAACCACTGGAGCATACACTGTGTGAAATGTGTGTCAAGCAGAACTGGACAGAAGAGGACCACAGAGATGGACTAAAGGTGAAGAGTAATGTTCCCTACTATACCAATCCACTTCTAGGGTTGAAGCGATAAGACACGTGTCTGAGACACACACACACACACACACAGAATGTGAGGCACTTGCGCTACCGGCTGCGCCGCCAACGCAACAACATGCCGATAATAAATAAAACGCGTGCGGTAGATAAAACAGCAACAACACGCCAACAAGACGAGCTATAAAGTCCGATATCGAGCCAGGATATTAAAAATCCCAACTGGGAATCAATAAGACATCACGAGCACAACACACATCGTCAAGAAGACACCGCGAGCCGTTCACACTGTATATTTATGAATGTCGGTGTAATTTTCCAATTACTGTACCTCTGTCTCAAGACGTATGTTTCTAATTTGCAAATAAAGTGAAGAAGTGGCGAATCGGGAGGAGAAAACCGAGATGAATAAAAATAAATGAGACAATAATCCCCCCGTCACCTAATCCGCCGCCCCGGCGCGCGCCTCCCTCCCCCCTCTCTCTCTCTCTCTCTCTCTCTCTTTCTCGCTCTCTCTGCGCGCGCGCATTGGGAACGGGGAGAAATCGATCGATTATGGGCTGAGGCGAGGTCCGGACACGCAACGCGCGCAGCCCTGCTAACAGACTGAAGCGAACATTTTTAACACAACAGAAAGGAACAAGAAGGAAACTGGGAGCAGGAGGACCTTAGGCTTGGAGCCCAAATGGCTGCTACGGAAGGGGTACTTCCGTCCCGCATGGAAACTGGGACAGCGTGCCGTTGTTTTTATCACCGGCGCCTAAGCGCGGCGCACCACGACTGGTCACCAGCTCACTGCAGCTTCAGTACGTTTTTATTTGCAAATATGTAAACGAAGTAGATTTTAAATGGAAAAAAAAACACAGAGACGAATTATGCGTCGAACAAGGATGTGTCTGCTGTATAGTATTTTATTCTGACACTGCGAGTCGCCTTAAATAATGGCATCTACCAAACAAATAAAATAGATGCTGTGACAATTGATGTATTTGCCCAGAAATAAACACAGATTCAGTAGACATAAAAGGGGAACTTGAAGTTATTTGTCACTACTGGGTGAACTAAATATGTTATTGTGTGCACAATAAGGCACAAATCCAGCTGGGAGCCATATCAAAATGAAACAACTTATGTTAAAGAGTTTATTTAGGATGACATGTTTAAATTAATCTAAGTGACTTAAAATTGTGCTTTTTTATAGCATTGCATTCAAGTTCAAAATATTTATCTATAAACAGGAACAACAGGCCTTAGTAAAAGTACATTCCATAAGGTTTACATGTGCACCCCTCCTCCCCCCCTGAGCCCAGGGGCTCAAACCATCTGGAAATAACTCAGAAAAGACCCGGTGCCTTTGTGCAGTGCTCTATCCACTCAGCAGGCAAACTTGACCGAGAAGACATAAAACTATGGTGTAGGTATATACGGACAGTTGCCTCAATGTTAGACCCAGTGCTGGACCCCTGCCGACGGTGGTATTGGACATATTCAGACCTGTGATATAGATTTGGTAGTTGACTGATCACTAAGGAACTGGTTACATGTTTATTTTTGACCAAATCTACTATTATAAACCACATCCTGTGACTAGAATAGGAATGCAAATGATGCGTCTTACACAAATCAGTGCTGTGTTGGGGGGCAGCAAACATGGATAAACACAGAAAACATACTTTTCACGTGTGTCGGACCTTGCTGCACAGTATGTAGTGCTGTCAAAACCTTCATTCGAGTGTCACTTGTCTTCTGCTGAAATCCTGTGCTACCTCAAAGAAAAACAAAAAGAGCAACAAAAAAGCACTGCAGTCAGATGAGAAGTTCTGGGAAGACAGCAACCTGTTTTGCTACAATTAACATCTGACAACTTTTTTAGCTTCTGCTTTTCTGCAAGGGGATTTTCAGTGTTCGGTATGTATGCAATGGTACTGACACGTTTAACAATTTATTAAACAATAAGGTAGTTTTTCCTCTACATATTACTTTAAATACCTTAATGAGGAACCCCTAGAGCAAGAAGTGGGACTTGAAACAAAGTTCTTCAATTCCTACATGACAGCACTGAACACCAGCCTACTTTCTGCCATGTAGAAATGATCTGTTCAAATTCTAATGTATGAAGTGGTAATTTTTTTTCTATTGTAACTGACTCTGGGGTAAAAAAAAAAGTGCTTTTGTCAGGTTGTTAAAATAAAACAATTGACCTTTGGTCTGTCCAGATGCAATATGTCCAGGCTGTCTGAACACTTGAAGCCCCTTACTGAAGCTGATGTTGCCGTCTATTAATCGCGATTCCTGAACATTTACAGACACTGCACATATCTAGGCACAGGGCTGAAGATCACAGCTAAACAGAAAGGCTACCATATACCGTATGTTTGTAAAACCGGCTGAGGTATTTCTGCATATCTATACTGTCTGTCTGCTCAGCTCAGCCCAGTGAACTCTGTCAACTCTGGCCTTGCCTTTCAGGATTAAGCCACGCCTCCCTCAAGAAGGAAGAATGCTGTATGTAGCCATAGACCAGTGAGAAGAGCAGACGACACAAAGGAAAACAACTATAGCAGCTGAACTGGTCTATGAGGGAGGAAAGAGGGGGGCTCAGACACTGTTGGAAAGAAGAAACACACAGGACGTCAACCTGGAATGAGGTCCTAGTGATAGCCGACAGATGGGAAACAGCACAAACCGTGTTTACTGAAGTATGTACTCCTTCTCTGTGGGCATAACTGTTTAAACAGCTTCCCTTTCACTTTCAATAATCGTGGTGCACTGCAAGTGCTGTGTGTGTGTAACGGTGTAATTGCAGCTTAACTGCAGCTCGTGCAGAGATATGGTGAGATATCTGCATCATTCACTTCTTTTACAGTTTTCAAAGTTCAACAAGACAGGATGTCAAATGTTTTGCATTAAACAGAAAGTGATGTGACAGAAGCTCTCTGCTCTTCTTACATGGGGTTTGCTGTCAACATTGAGAAGCAGTGCTGTCAATGGCGAAAAGGAAGGGCTGCTTTGGGAGCTGTTTCATATCGTGCAAAAGAGGAACAAAGGTACGTTGACCCCCATTTTGCTCTTTATTGCACTCAGTCTATGCAGAACCCCATCCATACTCTGATCTCTCTGTGGCATCGCTCATCTATTTTCAGGGAGTGTTTATTCATTAGAGTTCTTTCTTGAGGTCTATTAACTTTCCAGGGTGCTCAGAAGACATTTTCTTGTTTCAGTTGCATTCGCTACCAGGCCTTTCTCACATTTTTGGTCTCTGTCAACTGTCTGCATGTTAAGCAAAATGAAGGACATTCATCTCAGGAGCTCAGTGGATCTCCTCCAGCCTCAGCAGGAACAAGCTCTCTACCCAGCAGCAGACCTGCACCTGGGGACCTGGCTCAGCAGGACAGCCTTGGCCATGTGACAGAAGGTATGGATATCCCGTCTGTCAAACAGACCAAAGTGGAGCCAAGAAAGTTTGCAGTACCAATGCTGCACTCTCCATTGGGGGGTGACTGTGGAGGGAGCTAAAGGGGCCTAAATAAAGTTCTGACTGATTTATGGGCTGATTAAACATTCACATGCTTTGTTTACACTGCTGTCCTGCATCTTCCCAGGACTGGAAGGCTGCTCAGCGGTACATGACAACCCAGCCCCAGCAGGGGCAACACAGGTCTCAATCTCTGCCCATAGCAGCACTGTGATGGATCCTGTGTTCAGTAACTCCAAGATCGGCACAGTCAACATAAACACAACAATAACTGAGGACAGGAACGTAGATTCCGGGACCGCAGGTGAAGACAGTTTTTCTGTGTCAGTCTGAGGCCACGGTGTGTTAAGAAAGACAGCCAGGAGATATTTGACATTTGACAGGCTTGTACTGTGTTTCAGTGTTAAGGCTTCGTAACTGCTGCAATCTGCCATGGAGAAGCCAGGTTTCATAGAATAGAGCTTGACTCGTGGAAACTGTGACTTATCTGTGACTTTCATGATCTGAAGCAGGTTAAGCCAAAGCTTTAGAAAAGCTGGCAAATAACTTTCCATTTTCAGCCAAGACTGTGTTTTAAACTATGGTTACAGGTGCACTTCTAAAACCATATAATAAACTGCATTATGTAGTGCTTTGGCATTTGATTTATGATATATACTTTGCTTAGCTGAAATGTTTTTACCAATGTGTATTGTTTACTGGCATAGTTCATGGCTGGTAGCGGGGCTTAAGCTTACAACCTTGAGGTTATGAGGTTGTTTCCTCTGCTTGCAGCTCCTTATTTCTTTAAGCACAAAGAATTTTTACCTTTATTTGTTTAACTATTGGAAGTAACATTCTTTAAAAAGGTTAAGAAGTTGGAACCTCTTTAAAAACCTTTTCACCATTAGGACATTTATGACTAAACTAACACTTGTTTCATAAAACAAGGCATATAGTATTTGTCACCATATAAACCTAATAATCCTATTTGATGTAAAAAAAAACATAGTACTGTATTTATGGAAACTTTGAATCATGGAGTAAATTGAGTGACATTTCAGAGCAAGGCTCAATAAAAAGGATACAAGGAAAACTGCTCCAGCAAGAGGTTTCAAGTTTCAGTTCAGTCAGGTTTTGATGACTTTATTTCAACATTAGCATGTGCTGACCACTACATAATGTGTACAGTTTTACCTTAGCTGTATGGTTTGTCTAAGCCAGAGAAGAAATGTTATATTTCATTATGGAATTTACACCACAAGCCCATACAACCTCTTACGGAGCGTATATTGTGAATTAACAAGAGGAGCAGATATTTAAACCATACCAGTCAAGTGTGGTAATCAAACTGAAGAGACCGTAGCATGTAGATGGGCACTGGAGGACCAGTAGGGAGCACTTGCTGTACCCTATACCTGTATGTAATAAGATTACTTTCTATTTTCATTTCAGGAATTTCTGTGGAAGAAGCACAAAGCAAAATCAAATCCATGCTGAAGGGAAGGTATGAGTGCATTTTTGAAGGGATACCAAAAAGAGGGGAACCATCCTGCCTAGTTGACATCTACACTGAGTTGTACATAACAAAGGGCGAGAGCCAGCAGGTCAATGATGAGCACGAGGTGTGGTGTGTCGAGGCCGCCGCTAAAAGACCACAAATGGAAGAGACCACAGTCCAGTGCAATGATATTTTCAACTCCTTAATTGGAAATAAAGGATGTGTGCTGACAAAAGGAATTGCTGGCATTGGTAAAACAGTTTCGATACAGAAGTTCATCATTGACTGGGTACACGAAATAGCAAATACTGATATCATCTTCATTTTTCCTCTTCCGTTCCGTGACCTGAATCTTGTGAAGGACAAGAAATTTAGTCTTTTAGAACTGATTTATCACTTCTTCCCCAGAATGGCAGACATCAAAAGCATTGATCTTAATGACTGCAGAGTTTTGTTTATCTTTGACGGTCTAGATGAGTGTCGACTGGATTTAAATTTTAACCAAGACAGCAGTAAAAATATGGAAAGTATATTGCGTGACATAAACAAACCAGTTACACTGGATGTTCTCCTAGTCAACTTAATTAACGGAAACTTGCTTCCTTCTGCTCTCCTCTGGATAACATCTCGGCCAGCAGCAGTCAGTCAGATACCAAATGAATGTGTGCACTTGGTTACAGAAATACGAGGCTTCAATGATGCACAAAAGCAAGAGTACTTCAGTAAGAGGTTCAGACACAACAAGAACCTGGCACAGGCAACAATCAACCATATGAAGTTATCTAGAAGTCTCTACATCATGTGTCACATTCCCGTCTTCTGCTGGATTTCAGCAACTGTCTTTGAGAAAATGGAGGATACCGAAGACAAACCTAAAACGCTGACTCAAATGTACACGCACTTCCTGCTATATCAGACAAACCAAAAGAACCAAAAGTACAAGAGTAATGAGATGAACCTGAGGAAAATTTTGGCATCAGAGATAGAAATGATTCTGAAGTTTGGGGAATTTGCCTTTCAGCATCTCAGTAAAAGTAATCTTGTGTTTTATGAGGAAGACTTGGCTAAATGTGGCATTAATATCCAGGAGTCTATGTATTCTGGTATGTTAACAGAGCTCATTAAACAGGAGCATGGATTCTATGAAAATAACATCTACTGTTTTGTACACCTGACCATTCAAGAGTACCTTGCAGCAGTGTTTGTACATCACAGCTTTATCAAGACACAAAAGAATCTTTTTAACACAACAGTGCCTAAAAGCCAAGAACTGTATACCTTACATAAGAGTGCTGTGGATAAGTCGCTAGAGAGCAAGAATGGGCACTGGGACCTTTTTCTCCGCTTTCTCCTGGGAATCTCCCTGGACTCCAATCAGACCCTTCTGTCAGGTCTGCTGGGACAATCGGGATGCAGTCCACAGGAGGTGGAGAAAACAATCAAATACATCAAGCAGCAGATCGGCAAGAACCCATCTCCAGAGAGGGCCATCAACCTCTTCCACTGTCTAAATGAGATGAACGATAACTCCATGGTGAAGGAAATTCACACGTACCTCAATTTGGGAAGACCCAATGACACCGAACTGTCTCCGGACCAGTGCTCGGCATTGGCCTATGTGCTGATGATGTCCGAGGAGGTGCTGGAGAACTTCGACCTGAGCATGTACAACACAACGCCTGCAGGACGGAGGAGGCTGCTGCCCATCCTTAAGTTCTCCTGCAGAGCTTGGTAAGCTGTCAGCAGCCACAGAGCCTGAGTGCTGACAATCATGCATGTAAAGTGAGCTCTGTCCAGCATCTCCTGATGCTTGTAGGGCCTCATAGGTGCTCAAACACTGATGTTCCTAGGACCTAGTAAAGGGCTATATGTGTATGTATGCTGTATAAATATGCATATCAAATGATTCAGAGCTGAACTAACCCTGAAATGTTTCCTTTCCTATACAGTCTGCACCACTGTAGCCTGACCAGCTTCCTGCTGGAACCGGTGCACACGGTGCTGCAGTCCCCCAACTCAGTGCTCACTGAGCTGGACCTCGGCTACAACAAACTGAAAGATGTGGGAGTGAAAGAGCTCTGTGCCTCCCTGAAGAGCTCCGCAGGGACTCTGCAGGTTCTGCGGTGAGATCCCACATCGATACATTCATGGAGGTCACTAACCCCTGCAATGGAATAGAATTGTCTGCTGGTGAACCCTCTTTATTCCACAATTACCACATTTAGAAGGGAAGATAGGGATGTAAAACTTAATATTTGCTTTTGTGATCACTCTGTTCATTGAGTAGCATATTGTTAAATCAATGAAATATTTCTAAGTCTGTGGTGGACTAGCATCCCACCCACAGTGTGATTTCACAGCCTGGTGCTCAGTGACTGTGGGACAGGCTCTGAACTACAGTGACCCTGACCAGGGTAAAACAATTAACGAAAATGGGCAGTATATTTATGAGTTATGAGGTGTTTTTTCAAATTGATTTTATAGAAAAATATCTTTTTACATGTAGGTTGTAACAGGTTACTTGCTAATGTGCTAAATGTTTTTCATAAATATTTACTGTTGCAGTTCAGGTTGTGTGTTGCTGAACACACTCTGAACCAAGAAAATGATGCGCTTGTTTTGTTTGTCCTTGCAGACTGAGCGACTGTAACCTGACAGGGGCCTGCTGTGAAAACCTCGCGCAACTGCTGCAGTTGCCGCAGTCAGGCCTAAAGGACCTGGAGCTCAGGGGCAACGACCTTGAGGACTTGGGTGTGGAGAACCTCTGCAAGGCCTTTAAGAACCCCAGCTGCAGACTTCAACGACTTGGGTAAGAAATGGCTAGCAGCAAAAGGACATGTTGGGATGTGGCCGATATGGCGCGATGTAGGGACTGCAAACATCAAGTGGCCACTTACCACATGAAGGGTTGGAAATTACCCCAGGAAATGGAAGGTTTGGAACTGGCCAACCATGTGTTACCGCTTTTTCAGGCTTTCAGGTTGCAGAGTCACAGAAGAAGGCTGTGCATCTCTGGCTTTAGCTCTAAGTTCAAAGGATTCACACCTGAAAGAGCTGGACCTGAGCTACAACAACCCAGGCAACATGGGTGTAAAATGTCTTTCAGAAATTGTTGAAGAAGAAGACCTCAGTTTGAAGAAGCTGAAGTGAGTATGTTTACATGGTGTCTGAGATTTCAGTTCACTGGTTGTACGTACTCAATCACAGTGGGAATTGCTCTGGTTTTCTTACAGTCTGGACTACAGCAGCCACTGCAGGAACAGACCAGGAGTCTGCAAATGTATGTATCTTTAAAAGGTTACGCTTGGTACACTATACTGAACATTTTGCAAAATTAGGCATCTTTTAATGTAATGTTTCCCAACCCTTTTCCCCAAGGTACCCTTATTTTAGCTGTTATACATATTGCACCCCACCCCACCACATTTACATGCTAATTCTTTAGAACTGATTTCAGCAAGGGGGGGAAGATCCCTTGCCATGAAAATCTGTGCATTTAGGGGTGCATTAAACGAAACCCGTTGACCCCAGTGGAAACCCCAGCGATGTCTAGTGGATGGGAAGATCGGGAAACAATGTTCTAGTATAATGTATGCTAACAAGACATCGAGTATTTGTGAAAGTTGACTCTCTACTAATTTAAATATCTCAGACTTTTTTCCGTACTGGCCTGCTAATATTTGCAATTTCTATTTTTATAGATGCCTGCCAGATCACAATGGACCCCAACACAGTGAACAAAGACCTGAGCCTGTCCGAGGATCTAAAAACAGTGCACAGGAAATACAGAAAGACGTACCAGTACCTAGATCATCCAGAGCGCTTCCAAAGCTGGCCACAGGTGCTCTGCAAGGAGGCACTGTCAGAGCGCTGCTACTGGGAGGTGGAGTGGGATGGAGGGGATGTGGATGTAGCTATGGCCTACAGGAAAATGGCCAGAAAGGACACAGACCGTGCCTGGAAATTACGTTCTTTCGGATTCAATGAGAACTCGTGGTCGCTACACTGTACTGGAGACGGATACGTTGTCAGGCACAATGGTAAATCAATGCCTGTGCATGCACGTTCAGGTGGCTCCCACAAGGTTGGGGTCTACCTGGACTGGCACGAGGGATTGCTGGCTTTCTACCGGATTGGCAAGAGTACCGTTCTCCTGTACCAGGTGCTCACCAAATTCACAGAACCCCTGTATCCAGGATTCAGCGTTTCTCAGGACTACTCACTGTCCATCTGCAATCTCCATTGACATCTCCATGATGGTCCTTTTTTCCCCAGGGAGTGGGGTTGGAGTTATGGGTGGGTAGCAGCTACACCTGGGAAACAAGCTTTGTTATTCACAGTACAACATTTAATAGAATACATCACTGGACTGTGAAACCATAAAGACAAAGTATATTTTTTTATTAGAATTACAGTATTATAAAATAATTACACAGTAAGAAATATAGTATAACAACATATACAATGGACATGTATACAATAAATTAATATTTCACTTTCCTATTTTGTTTGATCTCATTAATACTTAGAACTAGAGGACAGTCAGCATTATGTCATCAAGTAGGCAAATTTGTTGATTCACTTTCTTTGACTACTTGATCGAGCGAGGGTCTCACATTTACACACACACATCAGATTCACTAGCATCTGTGCTACCCAGTTTCTCTTTTTTGCCCATGCTCTGGCTTCCCTGATAGATGGTTTATTATCCGCTTACAAACTCACTGGCTTCCCTCCTAACTTGTTTATCTAGGATGACCATGTTTCGGTTTTCAAAAAAGAGGACACTGGGAGATGGAGGATGGCACAGAGCACATGGGCCCATGGTGGGACGGAAGTTTGGCCTGGGGCGGGGGGTCAAGTAAGTGGTGGCAACATGGCAATGTGTATGTATGTATGTGGGTGGGGCGATAGATAATTGACAAATGCCTCCAAAACCATGCAACTATGTAAATGAACTTTAATACATAAACAGTTAAGTCTTTTAACAAGAATAGCAACTCCATACCATGAAATGCCAGCTGTGATAAAGGAGACGTCTGTTCTCAGTATTAACAAATTCACAGTACTCCTTCAGGTATTCTGCGCGCAGTGTAGATGCGAAAGTACCGATGCGTATATTTTGAAGATGATCTTCTCAATATCGACATACAGTTGTTCCAGATGTGTACTGGGCAGCCCACACCACTTAAAGACTTGTTTTGCAACGGCTTTGCCCACACTATCTTTCCCTTTTCAACACAATTGCGCCCCTGAATATCGTATTACAGTTGTCAACGGTAAACGCAATTCATAAAAAAACCTTTCTTTTCCAGCGTTTCCTTACTGTATTGGAAAATCATAAAGGCTGACTCATTCGATGTGTTTTTAACTTCGATTCATTTACTTTGCACATCACCGTTCTTATAATCAAAATATTCAAGTTCTGGAGGGAATCATTTCAGAGCGATCGGAGAAACGACCAATGGTTGTGGAGGGCGGGTAGCTAGATGACCAATTGTAGCGTGCGAGAAGGCGGGACCTAAAGACAAGGGCGTGAGCAATGCAAATACCCGCGATGAATGTAGGACGACTGTAAAAAGAAAAAGAAGATGAAAGCTAAGTCAAATCCCGGACAGTTTAACCCATTTAGAAATACCGGCCAGACTCATGTTTGGGTCTCAAAAAAGGACATGTCGGGAAGAAGAGGCCACAGGGTCACCCTAGTTATAAACTCAGTAGCTTCCCTGCTTGTTATTTAGTTACAAACTCGCCGACTTCCTGCTAGCTGCTTTCATTATTTATTACAAACTCACCGGCTTCCCTGCTAGCTGGTTTATCCAGTTATAAACTCAGTAGCTTCCCTGCTAACTAGTTTATTATTTACTTACAAACTCGCCGACTTCCTGCTAGTTAGTTAGCCTGTCTTCTTGCGGCTTCAATCGGGAACTGGACGGCTTTCCGCCATTTATGTGCTTCTCCCTGCAGACGCTCATCTCATGTTAAAAGTGTTGTTTATTAAAAATGTTTCGCCGACCATCAGACGTCAAGAGCAACAACCATTCCACCGTCTCGCAATGCAAGTTTTGCAGTTAAGGCGGCTCAGGCACTGCAGCAACAGGTGGCTCCGTGGCGCAATGGATAGCGCATTGGACTTCTAGTCGCTCGCACGAGGCGTGATTCAAAGGTTGTGGGTTCGAGTCCCACCGGAGTCGCACTTTTGAAAAAACATTTTGCAACATTACACGACGTGCGTTGTGAGTAAATCTGTTCACTTAGCAGACTTCTTTCAATGAGCACTGCGCCGCGTTCAGCTGACACACTTTATTCAAGGCGACTTAAGCCTTGGTACGTATAATAAAGTGCCCACAGTCGGGGAATACAACAGTGCTGAGAGCCGCCAGTCATACACGTATTGAATATTTTTATAAGGACAGTTACATCAGTAATGTAAAGTTGTTTATTAACTCGGCAATTTCGGTAAACATTTTGAATCCATCATTTGTCTGGGATGTGTGGGGTCTCGAGTAAAAGACAGATTGCTGAAGAATCCGAACAGCGACACCTACAGGACCCGGTTGCTCCTTGCAGGATAGTGAGGGCGCTCTGCTCCTCCACCTCTGGAGGCTTGATGCTCCATTTACCTGTACATTGAGTGGGATTAATGGGTTTGAGAGGGTTTCGGGGCTCCCGAATCCCTCCTAAACGCATCTCTCTGAGAGCCATTTCTCTCCTGACTTCCTGACAGCTACATGAATGAATCCAAAGACAGCTACTTGAGGGATGTGAACAAGCAACATAGTGGTATCAGACACACAAGCTGTGCTCTGATCATCCTGTGTCTAAATCTTTTTATCTGTCACCGATGCCAGTTGTTTACAAGTGTACTGTACATCACTGTGGAGTAAAAAATGTGGTAATTGGTTTAAATACTGTGATGATAATGTGGTAAATATGGTGGGAATGGTGACTGTTCCAGTGATTACTGTCTCTGCTCACAGTAATGAACATTGGTGCCCAGCCACACGCTGTGCTCAAGTCCAACATACTGCCACCTGAACACAGGCAGTCCACTCGGTGCTTGACTGTAAGCAGTAAGTAGAGCTGAGGTGACAGGAATGTCCAACATGAGCCATGTTCTTGTTTTCACCATGTGACACCTCATGAATTTGGATTTGACTCTGGCTGTTACATCACCTGCTGTCCTTCCACAGGGGTGCAGTTGAGGGGTCTACCCTCAATACCAGACATTCAGATGCTCCAGGGCAACCTAAGAAGTAGCTTGTCCAACTGCTTATCCTTTCTGTGATCCCAAGCAGGGGACTGAGTGACAGGTTGGGGACACTTTGACACAACAGAGACACAGAGAGAGTAAGTGATCACGGCTTTTTATTTCAGTGCAGCACAAACACACAACACCTGAACATTCACTAGTCATTGCCATCAGGGGGAAGGATGCTCGTGTTCACTCTATGTGCTCTTCAGCAGTACAAACAGTACATACAGCGCACAAGGCGCCACCTGCTTTCCCAGAAAGGATTACGCAGTAAACAACAATGCAGCGAAATATATGATTAGAAAATAAACATTTAAACACAAAGTTTCCAAATGAAAGGGAATTTTTTTGGCCGGAGTGCAGCAACAATGTAAGTGCACATGCATGTACCATAGGTGGGAGAAACATCTAGAGCATCTCCTATGCTCACACAGTAACGGCACTCCTGCGTGTCTCACCATGGTATATGTTTACACTGTTTGACACCGTTCACCATTGGCCAATCAGTGTGGTCGACTGATCTGTCACAGTAACAAACTACCGATACACTAGCCTGATGTACGGACACACAAGGTCTTCCGGCCAGGGAGCTTCCTGCAGCTCCAGCAGCAGCAGCTGTGCAGTGGAATCATTCATTACAGAAATAGTGTAATGGTCACTCTATAAAAGGTAACATATGATAACAGTCACTTAATGTAGTAATAGCCTAACAATGACTTTCTATGTGGTAATATGATAATGATCACTCTATACATTGTAACACAGTAATGGTTCAGTGACATGGGAATGGTCACTGTACTTGGTTACATAGTAATGGTAATCTATACATGGTAATGTAGTAACAGTCCCTTTGTACAAGATAACGGTCATTGTATGCAGAAATATGGTAGCGGTCAATCTGTATGCAATAATATGGTAACGGTCACTCTGTACGCAACGGTACGGCAGCTGTATGGACCATGATTTGGGGCCAGTGAGTGGCAGTCTCTATGCCACTCTGTATGCAGTCATACGATAATAATTTTGACCATGGCTGCGGGCAGCCCACACGAGCAGGGCTGCAGCCATCATGTGCAATGGACAGGAGATGAGGGCGAGGTAGAGTGACCAGCCCAGCGAACCGTCCACTCCATCAGGCAGGACCGAGGCACGGTGCAGCAAGTCCATCCCAGCCAGGTAACAGCACACTGTGGCCAGAGTGCACAGGCCTGGGGAAGGGGGGATGGGGAACGCATGGTGTCTGTTACACTGATACCATCACCGCACCATTAATTAATACTGTAATCATATTAACAATAATGATAACAATAAACTGGTTCCTCGTGTTATCAACAGCTATGACCGGAGCCCTGTTCATAACTCATTTTGTCTGTAACTACAAAGTCGCTTCCATTACATACGGTAAATCACAATCAATAAAGGGTAAATAACAAAATGTCCCTCAATTTATTCAACAGTAAGAGTATATAGAATATACTTGTTTTTGTTTTTTTTAAATTTTTTTTATTTGAGCTCAGTGGAGCAGTAATAACAGCAGTTCCCTCACCAGCTAGCAGGTGTAGCACTCCAATGCCCAGCATGGGTGTGAGGCTGCGACACAGACAAGCGCACGCTCCAATGGCCCCCCCAAGGACCACGAGCCCCAGCGAGACGAGCGGCAGCAGGAACTGAGACCTCCATAGGTCTGTGCAGAAACAGTAAGTTAGATCACGGGTATATCACCAGTTTCATCAGAGAGGCTTCACTCCTCTGTCTACATGCTCAACACAAATTCTTCACCTGTCTGTAGTTATCACACACCTGGTCACATGTTAGATGAGTGAAGAGGGGTAAACAAATACTCACAGGTTCTCAGCAGGTCCTCGCCACTGTTGTGGTTCCCAGGCTCCCGGTACTTGGCCATGAACTGCTGTGGTAAAGTGAAGCTTACACACTCGCTCACCATCTTTGGATCTGCAGGGGAGGGGTAGGTGCACTGAGGAAAAGGTGCTTCAAAACATCAACGGCAGCGGTTACAGCTGCCACCTCTGCAGACAGGAGTTCAAATCCCATCTCCTCAAGTATCTCCCTACATATTTTTATGGATATGTACAATACAAATACAAAGAAAAATAAAAACAATTATTTATGTGGTTCTGATGAGGAAATTTTCAATAAAAGTTCATTATTCCTGTACTATATTTGTCTTTTCAGCTATTTAATAAAATACAGTGTTAAAATGACTCTGTTTAGCAGTGTTCCAGTTAGTGCCCCACTGATGCAAACTGTGGTACTACTGTCAGTGTGCACAAGAAAAGTCTTGAATGTGTAGGGTTTCCACGGCGATCCCTCGTACCTGGCTCCCGGTACCAGTGAGAGTGGGTGGGCACAAGGACGCAACGCCACCACAATCCCAGGGTGCCGTTGAGGCGGAACAGAGCATCGCTGTAGCTTTTCTCATCAAAGTCGGCACCCAGGAAGTCGTCGCGGAGGCTGCGCAGCTCACTGGCGTTGGCCTCGCTGGTGGCCGCTGGGCTGCGGTATTCGTACCAGTGCTGCGTGCCCACAGCCAGTGACAGGTACACTGTGGCCAGTGTGCTCAGCACACAGCCAATGACCAGTGCTGTAGCGTAGCGGTTGTCCACCATGGCTCCGGACACGGGGACACCCTAGACCGCCTAGGGACCGAGCAACTGTGGCAATCCACAGAGGGCGCCGTCTGTCTCCATGTGTCTGACAGGGAGGGACACAAACATAGAGTGACCGAGACTTGCCACACCATACCCACAAGATGCACATAGCGCTCTTCACTTGGATGTCAATGCATGGCTTATCAACTCCAGCACATCCTGACACTGTCTCAGCACTGATGACTCTAGTCCTAACGGTACCAGTGTCCCATACTATTGGTCCTGTATGTCCCAACACTAGTGAGACAGGTGATAATATGAGACTTTGTCCTCCATATCTACTGGTGCCAATGTCCCATACTCTATGCCCCAACACTAGTGACACGCCCGATCCTCTGTGCTCCAATGCCGGTGACATGTAAATGTAGATGGTGTCTCCATCTAATCATGATCACAAACCGACCGTGACAAAGTGGACGCGTGAGTCGGACATACAAACCAACCCCCAACACAAACACTGGACAAACATGGCGATTTAGTGATCAGGCGCAATATTTACTGTACGTAGAGAAGCAGCAGGGTCAGTTATTCTCCTCAGACACCGAGCGCCGGACCGAGCGCCGGACCGACCGCCTCTGTTCGGCTCTGCAGTCGCTTTGCACACTGGGAGTCGTAGTTCCTAAATAACGTCACGTATGTTTTTCACAGCGCTGTCGTTTTGCTTTCTGGGAGTTGTAGGCTTAACGTTTTGTTAAAAAAAACAAAATAATAATAATAATAATAATAATAATAATAATAATAATAATAATAATAATAATAATAATAAGAAGAAGAAGAAGAAGAAGAAGAAGAAGAAGAAGAAGAAAGCAATCCAATGTATTATTTCTACCTAGAAGGGGTGAGAAGTCACTGGCACTTGGACTCCCAAAGGTTTATTTTTCTTCCTCACCTTTTGGTTAGGAGTTTTTTCTTTCTGCTCCTCAGCTGCCAGCCAGAGTAGTCCTTGTACGTATCAAATGTATCGCTAACCTTTTATCTATAGGGTTATTTTGTGTGTTATATATTTTTTTTCTCTTGATTTGTTGTTCAGTACTCTGTGTCCCTGAGTGAGAAGTGCTCTCTATAAAAATAAAATGAACTGAAATTAATTGAATTTGCTACTGTTCTGTCACACTGTGAATATAAACTGATTGTAACTGTGTGTGGTATTATTATTATTATTATTATTATTATTATTATTATTATTATTATTATTATTATTATTATTATTATTATTACAAGAACAAGAACAAGAAGAAACAATCCAGTGTATTATTTCAGAACTAATTTTCTCATTCTTTAAAAAATTAAATTGAACTTTATTAACACTGTCATCAATCACAAACAACACAACATGAACTGAACAGAAACAAACAATTTCACTGCAATCTTAGGAATCCTAGGAATCCTATTCTGGGAATACAGCAGAAACAGAAGGGAAAGAGAAAGCAATGCCAACAGTAACCACATCAAATTAAAGTATACAATATAAATCCAATGTGATGCCAATAGAAAAAAAAGGTCTGGCAGTTTTGGGTTTTTCAGTTTAGGATTGTATTCTTGTTTTGCTTTACATATTGTACAAACAGAGGCAAGAAGGATTTTTTACTACTCAATTAGCATTTGTGCATAACAGAAACAGAAGGTTGATTATATAGTAACACTCATATTTATCTCTCCTGTGGTGAAAAGAAAAGAAATAATGCATGGTTATAAGTGAGAAAAAATCAAAACAAGTGTTCACTGAACAAATGAAATTTCTCCCTATGCTTACAGAACCCAAATAAGGTGTTTCTGGGGGACCTTAACAAAATGAGAATTTGTTTTTTTGTTGTTTTTTTGAAGTGTTTGAATAAAGGTTTTGTCAGAAGACAATCTATTATCAGTTAATAATGGATTAATTGTAGCAAACCTCTATTATTGAAAAAATATTTCAGATGTAAAATCTGAACTTTTTTATAAGGGATATTGTCAACAAAATTGTTCCAGTATGAGACCACATGTGAGACTACAAAAATATTACCTTGAAACAAAGTTCTGCCAGCTTTATTATTGTTACAGGGACTGGGTGTAAAGCATATTTTTCCCACAGCAATGGTGCAGGGATCCATATCAGAGGGATTGCAGAAGGTTGTTGGGTTCTTAGAACAATAAGAGTGCCTGAATATATGATATCACAACTATGATACATTCCTTTGGCACAACAGGTGTTTTGTATTTTGTCAGTAATTCACCATACAGTAATTCATAAGTTGTCCATCTGATTTTGTGAGTGGAGCTACCAGTAAAATGTAATAGTTCACCAAATTCCCTGGTTTTTCAAATTTTTCCACTGGCACTTGGACCCCAGAGGTTTATTTTTCTCCCTCACTTTTTAGGAGTTTTTTCTTTCTGCTCCTCAGTTGCCAGCCAGAGTAGTCCTTGTATTTATCTAACAATTTTTCTTGAGTTTCTCATTTTTAATGGCCCCCAGTCTAAATGACAAACCCAGTGAAAACATTTTTAGTCCCTGTTTTTATGATATGATATGCAGTGCAAATATATATAAAGCAACTATTTCCGGTTTCGATCACTACGAAGTGATATGTTTTTGTTGGCAATCGAGCTGGTTTCTGCACAGGTGGATAATGGATGATGTGACTCATATGAGGCACATCTACCTGTATTCATTCAGCAGACACTTTTCTCAAAAGCAACACTCAGTGACTACTATGCTCTATTTATCTGATGTCCTTACCCTAGGTGCCTTACAGTGTTAAGTATACCACAGTAAACACACAGTCATCTACACTTTTGTACATTTATACAGCAGAGCAATGAAATATACACACACACACAAAGGGAAGGTTTGAGTCACCAATTATCTTGATATATGTGTGTTTAGGAAGAAACCCACACAAACTGAATTATTTTAGGTGGTCATGTGTTGAAATGCAGCAACCAGCATCCCTAACTCTGTTGTCGTTGGCAGTAGGAACCCGCTGAATGTGAGACCCAGTGCCACTGCATCTCAATATACAAATGTGGATGAAGTTCAGATGAGCACAAATAAATCAACAAAATCATTCCTTCATGCAATGGTTCATCTCCAAAGGACTGAAAGCTCATGGATATTCGTATGTCACACACCGATTTGGTGGTTACCAGTGTCCTGCTGACACATGCACTGAGTCAGCTGACAAGGCAGTCCTGCCTGAGACCTTTAAAGGAGGAATGTGTTTTAACCATGAAGGCCGAGCAGGAGATTCCCAAAGTCAGTTTGAGGAAGACTGTGTCAAAACCAAAAATGTCATATAAATACCAGATAAATGTCAGAGGAATGTTCATGGTGGTATGGATCTCTGTATGTGTAGCTTATCAGGCAGCAAATTCTTGGGAGCAATATATTCTCTTAATTCCACCTGTCTTTGTATATTGTGTTTAACCTTGATGTTTCTATATTAGCTGTGGGGTTGCTAAACCAGTTTGCACATCAGTAGGATCAAAAGACACTGCAGTGTAACAAAAAAAATTGTATAAAGGTGAAGAATAAGGGAAAGTCATTTGACTTAGCTTTCTATGTGCATCCTATTTGTGAAAGACCTACAGTGAATAAGGTTATTATCTTTAGTTAATGCCTTTATTTAAAGCTACTTGTAACTTCCAAATAACATGTAATAAAAAACATGTTGCCAGGAGGTAGCACTTTGTTACGTCCCCTTCAAAAGAGGTACGAATCCTGGAAACGGGAATCATCCCCTTCCCGGACTTTGGAGACCATTGTTAAAACAGCTATTGGTAATGGAAAGATGGTAGATGGAAACTGTCAACCAGGTCTGGAAAATTTTGACTCAATTTCCAGCTTCATCACACTTAGATTCCTTGTGATACAACAAAATGTACGAGTTTATGGTTACAGATTGGCATGGTTTTAACAGTGTTCATCTTTTACATTTAAAGGAATGAGTAAAGGGTGATAAAGGAGAAATAACAGTTGGATAAATGAATACAAATTGGAAAATTGAGATTGAGAAATTGAAAAACTTGAGAAAAGCAAAATGGTGAGCAACTTTAAAAAATAAAGACAATAAGAAACAGTTGGAATAAAATATGTACCTAACATGTGATGGCGTTGACATGACTAACTGGTTTTCATTGAATGATGGCGCAGCAATAATAAGTGAGGGTTTATGCTCTTTATGACCTCTATAAACATGGAGGACAATGGCATACTCACAAACAAAAAAAGTCACGCTTACACAAACTGACACACTGCAAAATTCAGTCAGAACCAATGTGTACTTACAATGACTCAGAAGTGAACAGAAGGGTTTCGGCTGTGGTTCAAAGCGGAGACACAGAAAGGCATAGAAAACGGCAGAGAAGGATGTCAACCGGCAAAATCTGCATGATAATATATTGACAGTCAACACAGTTAGCTGAGTGATACCCTGGTAAGTGACAAAGAGTGCTGTGTTTGAAGAGTCTTACACACGCTGTAAACACAAAGAGCAGGCAAGTACAGGAACAGAAGAGCAAAATGTGGAAGTGACCCAAGGCTCCGATTAAGTCACATTTTAGCTATACACACAGCTTTGCGAAACAAATGCACCGCTAAAGTCACTTCACTGACAAATTTGGGATTTGCCTCACATCACCTCATACTGGTAAGTTATGTCCTTTTATTTGTATATGTTGTACAGAAAACACGTAAAGAATTTTTTTTGATTAATGTGAACATCAGCAGAACTTGAAAAATGAGTTTGTTTGGTGCTTCTGTCCATTAAGATAGCTCACATTCTTTAGCTTATACTTATTGCTTTTATATTGATTTTGAATCCATATATATTGCAAACCCACACTTGTTATTTGAGTAATATTCCAACAAAAATGCCTATAACAGTGCCTCCACTCATATTGAGTAATAATTAAATAATATAGAATTATTATTAAATAAAGAATTAATTAATCGAATAATTAAATTCTGCTGAATTGAGGAAAAAGGCAAAAAAGTCAGTATTTTATAGTTTCCATTAATAAATGGAAAGGCTTATTTAACCAGTACATGTCGACGAGAGACTGGTAAAAGTAAAATATAACTATTTTGTCCTGCTTGTTCATGAAGGTGACCCGTGTCTGAAGGAAATGGACCTGCTGCTTTTGCTTCTATGTGGAAGTCTTTTGGGTGAGTTATACTCTCTTTGTGTGACATGCGAAGGTCTTAAAGGAATAAATAAGGAGGTAAATACCACATGGCTGGTGTACGTGTGAAGCGGGCACGCAAATGATGTGGAAAAATTAGTATAGAAAAGGGCTGATGCATCTATGAGACTTTTGTCATAATGGGTAGCAGATGATTATGGATTTAGTCTCAATGCCTGTTTTATGTCCTAATGTGCTGCCTGGTCGAGCATCTGAGACAATTCTGACCTTAGGATGTACATGGGTGTTATGAGGTATGTTGGTATACATACTGTATGGAAATATGTCATCAGGATATTTACAGTGAATTGTTTTGGGATATACAGTGGTCTCCAGTGGAATTTGAACCTGGTAACTCCTGACAAAGGCAAACCAAAAATAGTACAAGCAATTTAAAATAAACTGATAAACAGCTACGTGCTATAAAGTCAAGAGAACCTTAGGATTGTACTGAAATTCACTTTGAGGAATTGAAATAATCCTAGATTTTACGAAGGTTGACATACATGTTGGGTGAAGTCTGTTCCAGTTCCTTGATTGTCTTCAGGTCTGCATGTAGTAGAAAATGTACTACGCCTCTTCAACTTGGAGCACAGGTTGTCTAAGGGGCTTCGCTCTGGTCACTGTGATGCCATTGTGAACAGTTTAGTTTGTTTTTATTGGTTTTGATGTGTTTGGTGTCACTGTCACTCTGAGCGGTCCACCAAGGAACAAATGCAGCTTTTTGCACTGGTGCCCAGGTTCTCAGTCAGCATCTGCCTGTACTTATTGGAGTTTATCATGCTGTTCATATTAAGTGACTGGAATTTACCAAATGCCGATGGGAAGAATGAGTAGATCTTTGGCTACTTATACCTTCGGTATATTTGACGTAAAGACAGAGATGCATAAAAATTTATGTGAGACACAGTGAAATGTGAAAATGACGGAAATATGAGCTGCTAGTGATCATGACGTCCTTGTGTCAGCATTTATACCATGACGTGTGTCAAGATGTACTCATGTATTTAGGGAGGGTATGAAGGTATCGGGATGTGTATCAGTGTGTATGAGGGCTTGTATCATCATCCATAACATCTTTTACCACAGCCTTGTCGTCAGTGACAACACACACAGGACCTACAGCTGTCTCCACCACCTTCTCCCCACCAAGAACTGACGTTTACCTGGAACTCACGTTCAGCTTAGCATTCAATGAGAACCTTGAGAAATCATCTTCTGCCAAGTTCAGGCTTATAACCCGAATCATAGCAAAACAGGTAGGCTTAACTATAACCTTCCGGTTCTACATCTTAGTGCAACCTTCTCAGCAGCTTTTGCTGAATTTCCATAATGGTTAACAATTTTAAATGATTTTCTCGTGGGCTTTTCTAGTTGGATTTGATGTATGAAAAGAAGTACAAGAATAAGTTCACAGGGACCATAGTGAAAGGCTTCAGGTAAGAAATTTCCATTCTGAGCTTCTTTCTGGCATCTGCTAAATCACTTGCATTAAGAGCAGGAAGATGGTGTAGGACCAGCAAGTTGTGCAGGTTTTACTAGGTTAAAGCATGCTGAAGGACCTCTCATGAAGAATTTCTTTCAGACTTCTGCATTCTCATGAGACATTAAAGCATATCAAAAAGCAAATGAAAGATGGTGGAATAGAAGCCCTCAGAAATGACCAACATCATCAAGAAGCTTTTCCTCTCAGGTAACTGCAAGCAGCTTTACTGCTCCCTTTCCACTCTCCACAGATCTCTTTGAGTTCTCCTCCCTAAATGCTAGAGCTTCTTTGTCCATTCCATCAAGGGCAGCTGATAACTAGCAGCCTGCCGTCCATCAAGTTCATCTTCCTGTGCCACCAGCTCATACACAGACAGAATATCTATGACCTGAGTTAAAAAAACAACAGAGTAGTGGTCTGCTGGAAAAAATCTAGAGGTGCTAAAGCCCATCATCCAGCCTTGTTTCACATAACTTCCCTGAGTGGAACTTGGATACATTGTGATCTCGTCCTTCTCCACACTACTAATACATTACTATACATGTAGAAAACATTCACAGATGTTTGGGTTTCACTGAGGTTAAACAAAAAGGTTTCACATCCAAAATGGTGGTCCTCTTGCAAGTATAAAAGAAACACTGTATGAAGGAGACACGGATCCAAGCACATGCCAACATTTTTCATTAGTTAGAAAGGAGTCAGCAGGGGTGGTGCTCTACTTTGCTGGGTGCCAAGAATGACTGGCTGGTGGCTACTCCCAGGTTGGCAAAAAATAGAGCATAGCAGCTGAAAAGGGGAGTAGATCAGGGCAAAAGTTGCAAACCACAAAACAACAAAAGACAGGAAGATGAAAAGTAGGTCAGTTTTGAGAAAGGAAAAACAACTGGGGAAATAGTTTAAACATTACTGGGAAGTGACTGAGATTGAGAAGTAATAGTATAATAACTTAACAAGTTAATAAGTGAATAATTGTGACCTGACCAGGCAGCGTGAGGCCGAGTCGGCAGACGACGCTGACTGGAATTACGTGATCTCACAACAGTAAATTGTTATGCGAAACATCCTACATGTTCATATAAACTCTACAATATGTATCACAATTGCCTAACATACAAGTTTTAGCTTTGATGAACTTAAACACAAAGTTTGCTAAATAATTTAATCTGGAGCAGACACTTTTGATGCCTTACACTGTATAATTACAGCTGTAATAAGTGTTGTCTTTTCTTGGGTCTCTTGCAGCGAAGGTTCGATTGTGATCTTCATCTCCTTAATGTTTTCTGACGTCAACACGATACCCAGCATCAAGGAGATGCAGGATGTACTGAGAGTGTCCACTTTCTTTCTTCCGCTGCTGTCATTCTCCATCACTGTCTTAAGTGAGAGACCTTCTGTTTACCTCATCTCATGTTTAGCCAACATGCTTAAGCAGTGCTAGTTTCCGCCATTCAAACTCCAGTCACACTACCACCCTGAATGGTTCTAAAGCACAGTTTTTTGATTCTTTTGCAAAAGAAAAAAAATTGTAGACATGTCAAGCACACAAGGTCAGCCGGTATGTGCAAGTACAAACACTGTCATCATTTTTAAGGATTATTAACTAGAATGAATAGCAATTAACCTCCTGCTATCTCTCTGTTACAGCCCCTTCTCAACATCAACCAGTAACAGCAGTCAGTAAGCAACCTTCAAGAAGTCCATCTACTATTTTTGCAGATTATCACACTCTCATTGTTTCAACAATCAAACCATTAACTAGCAGGAATACAGATTTCATTCCAACACATACAAATAATATTAATTTGAGTCCCCTAAAAAGTATACAACAAAGAGACAAAAACACAATTGCACCAATTGTAAGGACAGACACAGCTGCAACCACCATACCCATTGCAGCAGTTCTGACTAATACTATAAATCATGCAGCACCTATGGTACACAATACCACTAAACTTAACAATGTTAATACTGAAGAAATCACCCACTTTAGTACTGGGGAAGTTACTACTGCTGTACAAACTACAGGCTATGAAAAGAACGTCAGACTAACAACAGTTTATGACACTACAGACGCTCCTGATACAGGTCCACCAGATAGCAACACAACCTCAGTAGATTCATATGATTCTACAGAAGAACCTGAACTCAATGCTACTGCAGAAACTGCAATTTATAGTACAACCTCAGACTTTGACACAGATACAGCAGATTATGACACTACAGACACTCCTGACACAGGCCAAACAGACATCACCACAGCTTCATTAAGTCCTTCAGCAACACAATCATCAACACAAACTGAAATGAAGATACTTACAGAATACACAAGCAGATATCAGAAAAAAAGTAACACTAATGACAATAAAATTGACATAACAACCATAAATCAAAAAGACACAAAAATAACTTCATTAAGTAAGTTTAGTTCAACACCACAAGCTCAACCAAACCAACTGTCAGAACCCACAAGTTTTACTACAAAAAGTAATGCACCATCTGAAAGATCCACTCATACAACAGCAACACCTACACCTTCTCATCTGCCAAACACTTTGTATTCTCTGATAATTGCTGAGGCTGTTCTATCAAACACTACTTCTTCAACTATGACACCCTTTACCACAGCCATGGCATCAGCGAACACACGTGCTGGACCTACAGCTGTATCCACAGCAGAAGCTGTCGGCACAAACTTCTCCATGCCTAGACCCGAAGTTTATCTGGAATTTACACTCAATTTAACATTCGACAAGGACCTTGAGAATTCTCGGTCCGAGAAGTTCACGATCCTGGCAAAAAATATAACAAAAGAGGTAAGGTTCAGTTACCTCACTTCAGATTTACCCCTCACTGTAACCTTCACAATGGCTTCAGCTGAAAAGCGAGCTATGACTTTCCAAGCTCTCCCTTATAGGGTGTGTGTCTTGAGGACTGACTGTAGGATTTTTTGCTTCACTTCATTGTTTGATTTACTCTGTTTTTCCAGAATCTTCTGCGCTAATTCTCAAAGTCAGCCATGCCAATGTGTGCCGTCATAACGGTTTTGTAGGTAGAATAATGTTAATGTTAGTGCTCTTTGTTCTGGAAATTGAATCTGTGGTGTATGGAAAAAGAATACAGAATAACTTTCCACGCGGCTCGTGTTGACAGGCTAAGTGGACAGCTTCATTCAGATCTTCCTTCCTGAAGCAGATTAATGATGCGATCGAGGGCGAAGGCCAAGAGCTGTCTAGCAAGACGGGCACGTTTAGTGTTAAATGAGCTCTAACAAAGGTTTTGTTCACCCATTATCTTTATAGCCCATCTATCTCAGCTATGTTCTTGTCTTTCAGTGATGACCGTGAAAGTCTTTAGCTTTACTTTTGCAGACAACGAGAAATGAAACATCTCCCTATTGTGCGCTCAAAAATATGTTAGACCTGCTCAAGTTTGTTATGGACGTTTTGGAGATGCTTAAAAAGCCAGATTTGCTGGTGAATTAAATGTGGAACAGACAACATTTTGATACCCTACAGTGCAGAATACAACTGCAAGAACAAGTGTTGTTTTTTGTCGGGTCTCTTGTAGGGAAGGTTCGATTGTGGTCAGCATTTTGCTGACGTTCTTTGATGTCAGCACGATGCCCAGCCTCCAGGCGGTGCAGGACACACTAGGGGCCTCCAGTCTTCCTTCATAGTGTTGTCCTCCATCAGTGCCTCGCGTAAGAGACCTTCTGTTTCCCTCGGGCTCCACAGAGCCATTCTGCACTTTTGAGTCACTTTGATGACCATTGAGCTTAACCCGTTCATTCCTCAGTCACACTGCTGGTCCTATTACCACGATTACCATTTTTTACTTTAGTAAAGCGCAATTTGAAAGGTTAGCTCTACTCCTTCCGAAAATGATTTGCATGAAAAACAGAGCGTCGAGTATCATTGAAGTCGAGGTTTGTGAGTTCTTTTTAATTCAGCGCAAAATAGAAACCAGGAAGTAATATTTAGCGATGTAGACGAATGTTACTTCTCCAGCAAACTGCCTTTTGACCCCTTGTTGCCTTTTTACAGAAACTCCACCGCCTCCTCCAAAAACTACAGCCAGCCTACCATCAGCTTCAAGTGCACCTCTAACACCGGGAATCCAGTACACAGCCGGGTCATCCGATCCGGGAGAAACAACAATGAAGAATACCGATTCTCAACCAGTCACTACAATCAGCAACACTGTGAGAAACTCCACCCAACCAGGTCTGAACATAAGCAGTACAGATACAGTGCTTGCGAGCATGACCACAGCAAGTGTTGACACAAGAAGAAGCACAGCCAGCATCGATTTCAACAATCCCGACCAGTGGTGAAAAACTACAACTAGCGGCTGAAGCACAACCATTAGTAGGACCGCTACGGAATCAATGGCTCCCAACACTACCAGAAAAACCCCAGCAACCACAAAAGCGCACACCTCCAAAAGTCCACGACAACCAGAAAAGCCACAGCAACTACAAAGCTCATGTATCCAAAACCCACGACTACAAGTAAGACCACAGCAACCACAAAAGTCACGCCTCCAAGGCCAACCACTACCAGAAAAACCACAGCAACCACTAAGCGCACACCTCCAAAATCCACGACAACCAGAAAAGCCACAGCAACTACAAAAGCTCGTAACATCCAAAACCCACGTTACAAGTGAATACAGCAACCACAAAAGATCAAGCCTCCAAGGGCCAACCACTACCAAAAAACCACCTGTTCGTCGAAATCCCCAACTCCAACTCCCTACAACTAACTTGTCCAACAGTACTTCTTCCCAACCAAGCACAGTCACTGCTAACGGTGGGCAAAATGCTCCTGTATCCATGTGGACCAGCAGCATCCCACCGGTTACAACCACAAATATCACTAAGTCCAGCACATCCCACAATGGAATGCTGTCCACTACTCTCCACATTTCTGCAACCACACATCAACCAATTATGAACATAAGTTCAGTAACTCAGATTAGTTCAGTTCCAGAGCCTCAAGGTTTAACTACAAAAAGTAGCGCTGCATCTGAGAAGTCCAGTCATACAACAGCAGTTCCTGGAGTTTCCATTTTTCCAAGCTCTTCCTCCTCCTTGTCTTCTCCGATCACTGCCGAGACTGTTCTACCAAACAATGCTTCATCACCCATCACTACCCCACGTGCTGGACCTACAGCTGTATCCACAGCAGAAGCTGTCGGCACAAACTTCTCCATGCCTAGACCCGAAGTTTATCTGGAATTTACACTCAATTTAACGACAAGGACCTTGAGAATTCTGGGTCCGAGAAGTTCACGATCCTGGCAAAAAATATAACAAAAGAGGTAGGTTCAGTTACCTCACTTCAGCTTTACCCCTCACTGTAACCTTCACAATGGCTTCAGCTGAAAAGCGAGCTATATGACTTTCCAAACTCTCCCTTATCGATTGTGTGTGAGGACTGACTGTAGGATTTTTGCTTCACTTCACTGTTTGATTTACTCTGTTTTTCCAGAATCTTCTGCGCTAATTCTCAAATTCAGCCATGCCAATGTGTGCCGTCATAACAGTTTTGTAGGTAAGAATAATGTTAGTGCTCTTTGTTCTAGGTGAATCTGGTGTATGGAAAAGAATACAAGAATGACTTTCATGGCTCCGTGGTGACAGGCTTCAGGTAGGACAGCTTCATTCAGATCTTCCTTCCTGAAGCAGATTAATGATGCGATCGGTGAGCCGAGCTGTCTAGCAAGACGGGCACGTTTAGTGTTAAATGAGCTCTAACAAAGGTTTTGTTCACCGTATACGCAACATCTATCTCAGCTATGTTCTTGTCTTTCAGTGATGACCGTGAAAGGGTCTTAGCTTTTGCAGACAACGAGAAATGAAACATCTCCCTATTGTGCGCTCAAAAATATGTTACAGACCTGCTCAAGTTTGTTATGGACGTTTGGAGATGCTTAAAAACCAGATTTGCTGAACAATTAAATGTGGAACAGACAACATTTTGATACCCTACAGTACAGAGTTACAGCTGCAAGAACAAGTGTTGTTTTTTGTCGGGTCTCTTGTAGGGAAGGTTCGATTGTGGTCAGCATTTTGCTGACGTTCTTTGATGTCAGCACGATGCCCAGCCTCCAGGCGGTGCAGGACACACTGAGGGCCTCCAGTCTTCCTTTTCCGCTAGTGTTGTCCTCCATCAGTGCCTCGCGTAAGAGACCTTCTGTTTCCCTCGGGCTCCACAGAGCCATTCTGCACCCACAGGTCACTGACCAAACACATTAGAAGCTTGACGATTCATTCCTCCAGTCACACTGCTGGTCCCTATTACCCGATTACATTTTACTTTTAATGCAAGGAGGTGCAATTGAAAGGTTAGCTCTACTCCTTCGAAAATGATTTGCATGAAAAACAGAGACGTCAGTATCATTGAAGTCGGGTTTGTGAGTTTCTTTTTTTAATTCGCGCAAAATAGAAAACCAGGAAGTAATATTTAGCATTCTTAGACTTGAATGTTACTTCTCCAGCAAACTGCCTTTTGACCCCTTGTTGCCTTTTTGCAGAAACTCCGCCTCCTCCAAAAACTACAGCCAGCCTACCATCAACTAAGTGCACCTCTAACACCGGGAATCAGTACACAACCCCGGTCATCGATGCGGAGAAACAACAATAATGAAGAATACCGTTCTCAACCAGTCACTACAATCAACAACACTGTGAAAACTCCACCCCTTGGGTCTGAACATAAGCGAATTACAGATACAATTAACTGCGAGCATGACCACAGCAAGTGTTGACACAAGAAGAAGCACAGCCAGCATCCCGATTTCAGCAATCCCGACCAGTGGTGAGAAAACTACAGCAACGGCTGAAACTGCAACCATTAGTAGGACCGCTTCACGGAGTCAATGGCTCAACACTACCAGAAAAACCCCCAGCAACCACAAAGCTCCACACCTCCAAAGTCCACAACAACCAGCAACAACTACAAAGCTCATGTGTCAAAACCCGACTACAAGTAAGACCACAGCAACCACAAAGATCACTCCTCCAGGGCCAACCACTACCAGAAAAACCACAGCAACCACTAGCGCACACCTCCAAAATCCCGACAACCAGAAAAGCCACAACAACTACAAAACTCATGTATGTATCCAAAACCCACGACTACAAGTAAGACCACAGCAACCACAAAAGTCACGCCTCCAAGGCCAACCACTACCAGAAAAACCACAGCAACCACTAAGCGCACACCTCCAAAATCCACGACAACCAGAAAAGCCACAGCTTCTAAAGCTCATGTATCCAAAACACGACTACAAGTAAGACCACAGCAACCTTAACCACAAAGATCGCGCCTCCAAGGCCAACCACTACCAGAAAAACCACAGCAACCACTAAGCGCACACCTCCAAAATCCACGACAACCAGAAAAGCCACAGCAACTACAAAGCTCACGTATCCAAAACCCACGACTACAAGTAAGACCACAGCAACCACCAAGAAGAATCACGCCTCCCAAGGCCAGCCACTACCAAAAAAACCACTGGTGGGTCAATCCCAGCGCTCAACTCCTACAGCTAACGTCAGCAGTACTTCTTCCCCAACCAAGGACAGTCACTGCTAACGATTGGAGCAAAAATGCTCCCTGTATCCATGTGGACCAACAGCATCCCACCGGTTACAACCACAAAACTTATCACTAAGTCCAGCACATCCCACAATGGAATGCTGTCACTACTCTCCCACATTTCTGCAACCACACATCAACCAATTATGAACATAAGTTCAGTAACTCAGATTAGTTCAGTTCCAGAGCCTCAAGGTTTAACTACAAAAAGTAGCGCTACATCTGAGAGATCCAGTCATACAACAGCAGTTCTGGAGTTTCATTTTTCCAAAGCTCTTCCTCCTCCTTGTCTTCTCCGATCACTGCGAGACTGTTCTACCAAACAATGCTTCATCACCCATCCTACTTACGTGCTGGACCTACAGCTATCCACAGCAGAAAGCTGCCGACACAAACTTCTCCATGCCTAGACCGGTTGCATCTGGAATTTACACTCAATTTTAACATTAAACCGGACCTTGAGAATTCTGGGTCCGAAGTTCTGATCCTGGCAAAAAATATATAACAAAAAGTAGGTTCAGTTACCTCACTTCAGGTCCGCCCTCCTGTAACCTTCACAATGGCTTCAGCTGAAAAGCGAGCTATGACTTTCCAAGCTCTCCCTTATAGGGTGTGTGTCTTGAGGACTGACTGTAGGATTTTTGCTTCACTTCATTGTTTGATTTACTCTGTTTTTCCAGAATCTTCTGCGCTAATTCTCAAAAGTCCCATACATGCACCAATGTGTGCCCGTCATAACGGTTTTTGTAGGTAGAATAATGTTAATGTTAGTGCTCTTTGTTCCTAGTGAATCTGGTGTATGGAAAAAGAAATACAAAATAACTTTCCTTGGCTCGTGTTGACAGGCTTCCGTGGTTTCCAGCTTCATTCAGATCTTCCTTCCTGAAGCAGATTAATATTTCTTGATCGAGGGGCGAGGCCAAGAGCTGTCTAACAAGGCGGGCGTTTAGGTGTTAAATGAGCTCTAACAAAGGTTTTGTTCACCGTATACGCAACATCTATCTCAGCTATGTTCTTGTCTTTCAGTGATGACCGTGAAAGTCTTTAGCTTTACTTTTGCAGACAACGAGAAATGAAACATCTCCCTATTGTGCGATCAAAAATATGTTACAGACCTGCTCAAGTTTGTTATGGACGTTTGGAGATGCTTAAAAACCAGATTTGCTGAACAATTAAATGTGGAACAGACAACATTTTGATACCCTACAGTACAGGAATTACAGCGCAAGAACAAGTGTTGTTTTATCCGGGTCTCTTGTAGGGAAGATTCGATTGTGGTCAGCGCTTATTTGCTGGCGATTCTTTGATGTCCTTGCGATGCCAGCACTCCAGGCGGTGCAGAGGACACTGAGGGCCAGTCTTCCTTTTCGCTAGTGTTGTCTCCATCAGTGCCTCAGCGTGAAGACCTTCTACCAACCTGGGGCTCCACAGAGCCATTCTGCACTGAGTCACTTTGGGCCAAACATTGAAGCAGCCGTTCATTCCTCCAGTCACACTGCTGGTCCTATTACCACGATTACCATTTTTTACTTTAGTAAAGTGCAATTTGAAAGGTTAGCTCTACTCCTTCCGAAAATGATTTGCATGAAAAACAGAGACGTCAGTATCATTGAAGTCGGGTTTGTGAGTTTCTTTTTTTAATTCGAGCAAAATAGAAAACCAGGAAGTAATATTTAGCATTCTTAGACTTGAATGTTACTTCTCCAGCAAACTGCCTTTTGACCCCTTGTTGCCTTTTTACAGAAACTCCACCGCCTCCTCCAAAAACTACAGCCAGCCTACCATCAGCTTCAAGTGCCTCTAACACCGGGAATCAGTACACAGCGGGTCGCCATTGGAGAAACAACAATGAAGAATACCGATTCTCAGTAACCAGTCACTAATCAACAGCACTGTGAAACTCCACCCAACCAGGTCTGAACATAAGCAGTACAGATACGTGCTTCGAGCAGGCCACAGCAAGTGTTGACACAAGAAGAAGCACAACCAGCATCCCGATTTCAGCAATCCCGACCAGTGGTGAGAAAACTACAGCAACGGCTGAAACTGCAACCATTAGTAGGACCGCTACGGAATCAAATGGCTCCCAACACACTACCAGAAAAACCCCAGCAACCACAAAGCTCACACCTCCAAAGTCCACAACAACCAGAAAAGCCACAGCAACTACAAAGCTCATGTATCCAAAACCCACGACTACAAGTAAGACCACAGCAACCACAAAAGTCACTCCTCCAAGGCCAACCACTACCAGAAAAACCACAGCAACCACTAAGCGCACACCTCCAAAATCCACGACAACCAGAAAAGCCACAGCAACTACAAAGCTCATGTATCCAAAACCCACGACTACAAGTAAGACCACAGCAACCACAGATCACGCCTCCAAGGCCAGCCACTACCAGAAAAACCACAGCAACCACTAAAAGCGCACACCTCCAAAATCCCACACGACAACCAGAAAAAGCCACAGCAACTACAAGCTCATGTATCCAAAAAACCCACGACTACAAAGTAAAAGACCACAGCAACCACAAAAGTCACGCCTCCAAGGCCAACCACTACCAGAAAAACCACACTGGTTTCCATGAAAAATATTTTTTCCACTCACACGTCCAGCACAAAAACAATAACCATGGTTCGATCTTCTCCAGCAGTCGGCAATCCCAACTCAACTCCTACAACTAACTTGTCCAACAGTACTTCTTCCCAACCAAGGACAGTCACTGCTAACGGTGGGCAAAATGCTCCTGTATCCATGTGGACCAGCAGCATCCACGGTTACAACCTAAATATCACCCAGTCCAGCACGCCCACAATGGAATGCTGTCCACTACTCTCCACATTTCGCAACCACACATCAACCAATTATGAACATAAGTTCAGTAACTCAGATTAGTTCAGTTTCAGAGCCTCAAGGTTTTACTACAAAAAATGAAACTTCCGGATCCAATGGATCTGAAACCACCAGCAATATAACTACAGCAGTCAGTGGAAACCAGACCACATTCGCAAAAATAACTACAAACATTACAAATACAACAACTCAAAATAATATTTTGACTTTGTTGCCAGAATTACCAAAAACAGTCACTACTTTAAATGCTACCACAGCTCCTCTCCTTGTCCCTACTACATTTTACACTTTAAACACCACAGCTGGCTCCCGCCCATCTGCTACTAGTTTGGATTCAACACTTGCTGTCGATGTCAGTAGAAACATTATGAGCACGCTGAATACTTCCTTTTCCACTACTGCTGTTAGTCCTGGAGGAACAACACTGTCCAGCAGAACACCATCTGTCACTCCAACTTCCCATACCAGCAGAGCAGCTACCACTTCAAACTCAAGTTCACTACTCACTACACTGAGACCAATAACAAGTGGAAATGTTGTTGAAAGGAAGTTCACACTAAAATTCAGTCTCAATGAGACGTTCACATCTGACTTGCTGAATTCATCATCTGACAAGTACAGGAAGCTGGAAGAGACCATCACCTCAGAGGTCAGTGTTCACTGTCAGTAAAGGTGGGTTTTAGAAGTTATGCTTTAAATGGTATGCTTTTCATGTGCCTCACAGTTTATTTGCTGTTATTCTCAGATCAATAAAATGTATTCAGAGAAATTCCAAAAGTCCTTCTCCAGGAGCAGTGTTACAGGATTCAGGTAGAGCATTTAAATTATCTGATTTTTGTTGCTTTGCATCCCAGCATTTATATTTTTATAGCACTTCTGTCATTTTCCAGGCCTGCCTGAAGCTCTGTTTCAGCCTCTCTGTTTCTGCTTCCAGTAATGGCTCCATAGTGACAAAAGTCAACCTCCAGTTTAAAGGAATCAAGGAGGAGCCAGTCAACATCTCCATTGTGCAGCAGGTTCTGCAAGCTGCCCTTGCTAATACCACTGGCAGTTCATTCCCTCTCAGAATCGTACCAGCATCCATACAAGCATTTGGTAAGAAGTCAGAGCTGCCAACACTTCTCCAGTTCCTTCAGCTGCTCTAATGAACCTCCTCAGCACAGTATCATTCCATAAAAAGCATACTGTAGTTAGCAATGTGTATAAATTGAACCGTCAGTCTGTGTCAGCAATGTACACGCTGGAGAAATTGCTAATCTTAAGCCTTCTGCTCTCTTGTGGACAGAGGAGATCTTTGTGTCCGTGAATCTCACCCTTGTTATCTCCTGGGTGTCGATGCGGGATCCCAGCTCCCCATCATACAAACACATCAGCTCTGCTCTTTCCAACTGGGTGCGTGTTGTGAAAAACTTTAATGTTTTCCGTAAATAGTGCCTTTCACTGTTTCAAACTGCATTATTTAACGTCTTCACTAGCATCTTACCTGCTTCTACCCAACCAGCTCGAAGCAGTGCTTAGCAGACTTTTTGGGACTACAAACAAGGCTCTATTTACAAAATTCAGGTACGTACCTGCATGGCTGCCACTGTGACATCCTTGCCCGCTGACCACAACGTGTCTTTATGGGTTAAGTTATTGTCAGGGGTGACATGATGCTACACTGGGAGCATTGTAAACACTGGCCTTCTGCCTGGGGTTGAGTCTGCATTTTCTCTTTGTTGGCAGACCTTGTGTGGATGCTCTGGTTTTTGCTAAAGATCAGTTGGCAGCCAGGACCAGTTCCTGCCCTTTAAAGAGCCTCAGTGCGATCCTATAAGTGGGTTCAGATAAACGTTAACAAAATTGTTTCAGAAAGATATTTTTAATGTTTCTCATGTAGGTTTGGTGCATATGGTCATATAGTATATGATATATGCAGTGTACTGTATGTCATCAGTATTTCCAGAGTTGTGGTTTTCATCATGAGAGTACATGCAAGAGAAGCTGAAGATACCTCAGAAACAGCAGTTCTCCTTCTGCTTGTTGGCAGGGAATATACAAGGGTTGGGTTTTGGCACTCTTCTCGATGACATCTGTCTCTCTTTCAGTGATGCACAGGGCTGGACGGATGTCTCCCTGCATTACCAGATCAAAACCCAAACACCCAGATCAGATGACACAATAACTGCTGCCATCCTCAGCTGCCAGAGTCCCTTCCTTTATCTGAAGCACCTGCTTTCAGTCAACGGTCAGCAGACTTGTACAACTGTGTGTAACACAAACACAACCATGATTCTGAAGTTAAAGGCTTTATTTTATCTTTTTTCAGGTTTTCATGTGCAAGCTGATTCATTTCCACTCTCCATGAGAATCACTAACCTGAATTTCTCAGAGGATCTTTCCAACTATGGGTCAGAGCTCTACCAGCTCCGCAGCACCCAGATCCGTACTTCAGTGAGTGGATCATCAGGGCACGAACACAAACACACACATACACATAAGCAAACCAATTTTCCTGCTTTTCATCTTTTGTAGGTGGGAAAGCTTTATAAAAACAATGCAGGATTTATTGATGTCTATGTCACCAACATGACGTAAGTACTGACAAACACATTTAAGACACTACAGCAACTGAATATGTGAATGCTCTTAACTCTGTAATTTGTGATAACATATTATAATAAAAGACCCAATATTTACACAGTGCATTTCATGGTATAACATTTTACAATAACATATTGTATAATAACAGATAAAATATGTCTATTTTATCTTTTTATTTTTATAAAAAAAATAACAATTATTTTATAATTGTTTGATTTATTTGGCTAAATGTATGACTTACCAAGTTATAAAAACTGTGTTTGACCATCCTGTTATGAGTGTCAGGCTTGTTTGTTTTAAGGTGGCTGAGAAGCTTCAGTAATGATCTGTGGTTGTGGGAGTCTGTGGGGATGTAAGAGCAAAGCCAGTATATGAAGTACTGGGAGGGACTGGCTTGCTGGGATTGAACCCAGATCTGCGCTGAGGCTCGTATGGAAGAAGCCAGTTTTCTGTCTCTTTACATGACTGGATATTTAGCTGTCCGGTTCTACTCAGCCATCCTCTCTCCTGGCCCCTCAGGGCTGGCTCGCTGGTGGCACATCTTGCTGTGGTTTTTGAAAGAAACGCAAGCTCCTACCCATCTGTTTCTGAGGTTCTGAAATGGGGTCTGCCACAGCTGGAGATGGAGGGGCTCACTGTGGACCCTGCATCTGTGAGCAGTGGTATGCACACCTCTCGTGACACCACCTTTCACCGTCCGTCCTTCCTGTGAACTTTTCCCAAAGGTGCGTGTACTCTCTTCTCTTACCTCCCTGCTGAATTCCTCTTCCAGTGCCCACTTCCTCAGTACCTCCCAGACCATGGAGCTTTCCAGGGTATGCTGTGGCCATCCTGGTCATATGTGGCCTTATCCTGGTTCTAGTTCCTGTGGCTTTGTTTGTTGTGAGTATGCGTCCTCGGTAGAAGTCCAACACCAGACCAAACCCTGCAAATCCCCCCAAAATAAATCTCCACATTAAAAACAGGGCCAGTAGACCCTAATGTATGAAACTCACTGAGGACCAACAGTTAGCATAGAGCACTGAGGTACTACAGAGGTTCTACGATTTATAAACCAAAGTCTGCTTTACGGCAACTCCCACTCTTGCTGCAGAACCACCAAGTGAGGTGCTTACCCTGAGCTACTCTGGTAGAAACACCCAGCAGTGTAAATGGGGAAACACTGCAGGGCCTCTCAGTGTGAGGAGCCTCCTCCTCTAACTCTTTACCCTTTTCTGTCAATCTCTGCATCAGGGTGTGAAGACTGGTATGTGGAAGAGGATGAAGACGACACTCTTCCTTTCCTCCTGTAGTTACGATGTGGCTCGTACACACAGCAGAATCTGACACAGCGCTCTCCACTGGTACCACAAATAAAATCATAGTCTTTTCATCACCTATTGAGTTTATTGTGTTTAAGAAGTGTAATATTTCTATTAATATTCTGTAGTATGGTTGTCGGGTTCCTTATTGAAAGGGAGTTGAAAAAGCCAGTAAGAATAAAGGCTGAAATGCAATAGTCATACTGGTTCTGAAAAAAGTTCCCTTGCTGTATTACTATGATTCATGCTGGAGATGATTTTTATCTAAATATTGTTTTCCTGGTTCACGTGTTTAAGCAGACAGAGAGGAATTAGTATTAGGCAATCCATTTCTAGACCATCACAAAATTCTGTATCCTTGTACATGAACTGCAAACAATACTGCTTTGTAATCATACTGTTTTTCAATTGTGGCAAGAATAAATAGCTACAATTACTGGATTAGTTTTCAGATTTATGCCTGAATGATAAGGTCTTTATCTAAATAAATTAAATATTATCATGGTGGAAACTGGTTGTCTTGTGTTGTGTTTCAAGGGAAGCTGTGTGCGCAATCTGACCTGAAAGTTTATTTCTGTTGACCTAAGTAGAAGGAATACAAAAGGCACAGACAGAATCAAAAATGAAAGTAAATCAGAGTTACAAAAGAATCATTCATGAATTTCTAAAGTGTCCTTATGAATGAAATAAATTCTCTCAGTTCCTGTAATTGTGCAAGTGTCAAATCTTGGGGTCAGACAAATCTGGATATTCAAACCGTGACACAAATATGTAATGCTGATACATTGAATTGTGACACAGCGATACTCCAAACGGGTTTCAGGGAAATAAGAATTAATTTTTCTTCCTGCTTTGGGACGTCTGCGCTAAATCCTTGAGCTTCACCTCGGCGGTTTTAGAAGCGATTCGACAAAGAATCACGTAAAATAATATTGTGATGTGCCAATTTATCAGACTAGTTATTACGAACAAGTTCTTGCAGAAACTCCCACTGGTATCCGCTGTTCCTATATAGACGTATATTACGTTATCATTGTGTGCAGGAATACAGCATTTTACTGTATTGATACAACCTTTTGCTTGACTCCCAATGTTATTTTACACTTATTATGTAGCAAACACCAGAGTGACATACAGTGATTGATTTGGTATACTTTTCTGGTCATTTACAATGGTACATACACTGTACTAAAGTCTGTACTGTCCTTCACCTACCTATAATACCACAGAAAAGTAACACACACACACACACACACACACACACACACACACACACACACACACACACACACACACTGGGCAGTTCAGAGTTAGCCAGAAACACATGACTTGGGAGAAAACGCACACACCCCACAGCAATTGGCTGTATTCAGTACAGTGTTTTCACCATGTTTTTACTGTGTTTTCTCTAACTAACAACCCTAAAATTACTAAATAAACTCCTTCGCAGCTTCCATCTGGAATCAAATATTTTCTCAGACTTATATGCGCTGCCCTGAACAAAAGTACACAAGACCAGTCTTGAACACAATTTATCTTCCTGCCGCTGAACAATGTCAGTGTCCTTTCTGTGTCACAGATCAGCTGTATTTTGGAGTTATGCCCCACCATATTTTAATGAAAAATTTTACTGAATTCTATCATTAACAAAGCAGAATGAAATGGTTTTGTGTTGACCAACCATGATAGGTTTTGTTCAAGCTGCTTCAGTCACCTGTCAAATTGACACTTTTACAACAAAATGTTAAACAATTTAATCAAAGTTTAACCAAACTGAGAGCGTCAAAACCTTTTGGTAATGCTGGTAAAGGTGGCCACACCTTCTTCCAATGTTTCCTCTAATAAGTGAAGCTCCCCCAGAACAGGAAAAACAGCCTCTGTGTTTTTTAGCATCCTGCACCCTGGTGATGCTGTTCACTCTTGAGTGAGCCGCTTACACTCAATGCAATTCAATGCACAGATGAACCTGGAGCCACCAGACGGGCGTCTCAAACACTTCAATTGCATGTATCGACCAGTAAGTACTTACTGAATTGAATATAATCGTTTCCATTAGTTCTAACATTATTTAATTTGCTTATTTGTAAGCTGCAGATTTTCATTGAAGTATTGCTCAAAATAAAAAAAAAACATTTTTAGTTATGTTATTAAAACAATGACTAGTGTATACAAAATGAAGACCTTTAGTTTACACAAAAAGCTGTGAGCAACCATTTAACAAAAATGCCATCACTATCATCATTATTGCTTTTAATATTTAGATAAGAAAGCACTTTGTGATAAAAAAAGAAACACTGTTGTACACAGCAGCAAGTTAAGGAGGCTTCCAAAGTCAAAACTAAAAAAAAAAAAATAAAAATCTAATCTAAATTTTTTTTAGATTCTTGCTATAATGAAATGTTTATAGTAGAAAATTCCTATATATATGGAATTTTCTACTATAAAAATATAGCCAACTTTCTGGACTGAAGTCCAAAACAATTAGCTCATGTGTTGAGTTAAGACGTTCGAGGCATGAAAGCTTGTTAAAAAATAAAACAGGGCATTAAACATTGGGGCAAAATGTGTACTGTAAATCCACAAAAACAACCTTTATTTGTATAGCACATTTTTATACAGAACTGTAGCTCAAAGTGCTTTACAAAGATTCAAAGAGAGATTTATTTGTCACATACATGGTAACCAGGTATGCCATACAGTGAAATGCGCACTGAATCGACACGAGACTGTGCGCGGTGACACTCAAAGGAAATCCAAGTCAAATAAAGTTGAATAAAATTAAATATTAAACAGACCTTAGCAGTGACAGTAAGGGGGGGGGGCAGTTAGAGGATGTTGTAGACCGTGGTTTTGAGGATTGTGATGGGTTCAAAAGCCTTATGGCCTGTGGATAGAAGCTCCTCTTAAGTCTCTCCATTTTTGCCATAATGCTCCCGAATTGTTTTCCAGATTTCAGCAGGTTGAACAGATCATTGCTGGGGTGAGACAGGTCACACAGGGTGACAGAAAGAAGAAAAACAATTAAGGGTAGGCTATTATATGAAAGTGTAAGGTTACAACAAAACAGTAAGGTCAGATGGCTGGAAGGACAGAAAAAAGAAAAGAGAAACTCCAGTTCAGCTAGAGAAAAAAACAAAATCTGCAGGGGTTCCAAGGCCAAAAGACCGCCCACTGGGCATTCTACCTAACAAAAAGTTTCTAAGACAGTCCTCTTTGTTATTCTGCTGCACAAGATGAAGTTGGTCTCGTGGACAGCCGGGACATCTGCCTTCGTACCATCGATTCAGGAGGCTTTTCGGTGCTTTGACTGGGTGGCTGTGGTGCAGATTGCCACCACAGAAGAACCGGAAAAGATAGCATAGAATAGTGAAAATTAGAACAGGTGCGGATCCCTGACAAATCTGACAAAAACCATACCATATGACAAAAACTATACCATACGATCTATTAAATGGCTAAATTTGACGAGAAAGCCATGTTAAAATAATGGGTTTTTACCAATTTTTGAAAGTGTACCACAGCACTAGCATGACAGATTTCTATCGGTAGAGCATTCCAGATTTTAGGTGCATAACAGCAAAAAGCCGCTTCCTCACTTATTTTAAGCTAGCTTAAGTACTGTAAAACTAAATAAACTTAATTATTAACAAAGATTAAAAATCTTTAAGTTCATTTCCTCCTTGTTTCTTGCAAATTTTTTAGGTTTTTTAACTGAGCTGCTCTCCCAACAGAAGACTATAACTGTAGTCCATGGTCATCATTCATAACAGCGTCATAGCTACATTTTATAACCCAGGGTGCACTAAGCTACATTGTAAATCAGCTTCCTACCGCTTGTTTGAAGTTTGTATCCACTTTATTAGATAAATAGTACATTTTGTTCATTGAAATACAACATCTAATACAGGTATGTGCCACATGACAATACGCCCATCAACGATGGACCGCATATACGACGGTGGTCCCATATGATGATACACAGTACACAATACTTGATAATGACAATAACTATGTTACTGGTTTAGGTATTTACTATACTGTACTTTTTATTGTTATTTTAGAGTGTACTCTTTCTACTTATTAAAAAATTGGCGTGTACTTGTAATTGTTTGCTGATGGCATCTGACTGGCAAGCCAATAAGAGAAAGACCAGTAGAGATTTTATACTTCAAGTTGTGGCTTGAGCCAACTGACAGATTAAATTTTCTATCAAGAGCTGACAATCCTTTGCTGTGATATTGTTTCCAGGTATCCTCCTGGTCACAGCCTGCTCCCTTCAGCACCATGAAGCTGTTTGCTCTTCTTCTACTATTGGGTGAGAATTTACCTTTTCAAACTTAAATTACTTGAGCTTTTCATTGTCTGCTGGTGGTTGCGGTTGCTTCCATCAAAGTTTCACCTCTTTGGGAAGATTCTGGTTCTGGGCTACGCAACTACAAGGTCTAGTGAGGCTTCTTACTGAGGTTTTGGTTTGATGCTTTGGTAAGCATGACATCTGACCAGTGTTTGGCTTTGGCTACATCTACAGGTGGATGTGTCATAGAGGGCCAGGACATCACACCCCGGCTAAATTTGACAAACGACACAACCACGGTGACCACAGCTGTGCCAAACACTTCATTCAGCATTGTGATCAGAATGGAGTTTGCCCTCACAAACGTGACCCTGGAACTCTCCAATGCTTCATCAGCTCTGGAAAACAACATTACTACTGAGGTTAGCATAGCTTGCTTTGCCATCTTCATCTCCATGCAGCATACGCCATTTGCTCTCATATATAGATGCCTATCATTAATACATTTAATATGTGTAACGGGAAATACTTAGATATATAAAAACATACATTCACATCTGAATATGGAGGAGGTTCAGGTGAGACACCACCTGAGAAAGAAGAAAGAACTGTTGCTGTCTTTTCTGCAGACATTTGTGAAAGCATAGATGAGATTGTAACACAAATAGTTGTTACTGTCAGGTCGGGACTGTCCACAAGTAAATGTTAGAACCAAAACATTCATTCCCATGTGAGTGAAACATTAAAGCTCACAAGCAAGATTTTTCCCTCTAAGCTTAGGGTTCAAGATTAGCGTTTCTGTACTGTAGCATTCCTGAAAAGAAGCAAGTGGAGAAAAAGTAAGAATTACTGCTCAGTTCCAGGAACAAAGTGCTGCACAATTGCTGTCAAACCACTGTTTTGTGATTCCTGTGAAGTTTCGGTGTCTGTGAGCAGCTGTGGAATGCTACAGGTCTTCATAGGTATGGCAGTCAGCCAGAGGAATGTCTGTAACACATAGTTGTTATCTTTTGTGCCTGGAAACTGGTATCAGTGATGGCAAACTTCTGCTGCAGTCGAAATAACTTTCCAAAATGACATACTGATCTCAAAAACACAGCTTTTTATTGAACACAGAACAGTAGAAGGTAACAACCAGGCAGGGCAATGGAACAGCACCCATACTGGAACTTGGTAACCACCCAAGCCACCCTCCTCTTCCAACACAATGTAACCAGGTGAATCCCAACAATACAACACAACATCTTATCCACGGTTGGACACTATTCATGCATATAATACCAACACTGCCTACCCATAGTGTCCCGCTACAATATAAACAGTTAAAACAATCATTGCTCGGAATCACTAAAAGATAATAATAAAGGCAAATATTAATAATACAATATATTACAGCAGAAGAGTGCATGGTGCAATGTGAGTGTTGTTGGGAGGTAATTTCAGTCAATAGGTACTCTTTAACAAATGCAAAACATCAGCTGTAAATAGACAGTAGTTGTCAGGTCCCGCAACCGTGCTGGTCGGCTCGGCCGCTTTTATGTCCACGGTCGCCGCATTGCGTAGCATCCCATCCTGTCAACGTCCCGTCGCGCCTGACAGTCAGTGTTTGTGATGTTAGCCTGGCTTGTACCATGGAGTTGTTGTACCATGGAGTTGTATCCAGATTAAACCACTGAGCTTTCGCACTGCCTGTGCCGCGTCTCCCTTCTGCATATGGGTCCCACGCCTTGTTGCCGATCGAGTTCCTGACAGAAGGTCCCGTCTGACCAATGGACCCAGCGGATGCCGGCAAGCTTTGGACCGCGCCCTCCGCGCAAGGAGCGCACATTGGCGCACATGAGCGGAAACTTAACCGCTCGTCCGAATCCATGGGAGAAGCCCTGGCACGCGAACCAGCGCCACAGCGACACCCTGCGTCGGGCCCTTGCTTTGCTTCGCTTCGCCCGATCGCGGCTCGTCTGTTTATTCGCATTAGACAACATATCGTAGAGGACAGCGCCCAAGGTCGGTACCTTGAGTCTTGCAGCGAGATGCAGCCAGCAACTGCAAGTGGTGTGACAGACGGGATTGTGTCTTCATTGAATTCTGTGTAGAGGACAGTAAAGAAGTCCAGGTGAAATTTGACAAGGCAAAGCTCAACTGGCTCAGTGTTGACTTCAACAACTGGAAAGATTGGGAAGGTGACTCTTATGAAGAACTTAGTCATTTTGACCGTTTCTCGGAAAGGATGAACTACCTGCGGTGGATGGCGCAGATGATGAGGACTCTGCCGAAAGTGATGATGCGGAAAATGCCAGATCTGGAGTGAAGGATTCTGGGCGGTTACGAAATGAGTTTTCCAAAGGGTTGATGTGCATACCATTGTACATGGCTGTCTCAGGCCTCGGCAGTGCTGTGCTTAACTGTTCTCTTCTGCATGGACTTTCCATGACGTGTTGTGCGGTATTATTGTTTGTTAACCAAAACACTGTCCTTTTGTTTGAAAGTAACATTGTTTACAGCGGGGGCAAAAGTTGTTCATTGTAGTTCTGATGGAAATAATGGACTGATGATGCATTTGTGTTCGTATGGTAATACTGAACAAGTGTTTGGCACGACGGGACGCTGACAGGACGGGACGCTGACAATACTGTTATAACTGCACCCATTACTTAGTACACCAACTGGTCAAACGCATGTGAATCCTCCCCCCCCCCCCCCAATGACATTTGAGCTGTTTCAGCCACACCCATACAGCATACAAACACATTCTAGACAACTGTGTGATTCCAGCTTTGGGAGTATGGGGAGTTTGGGGGAACTCTTCTTGTTCCAGCATGACTGTGCCTCCCCATGCGCAAAGTGAGGTTCATAAACACATGATTGCCCTGGTTGGTGAGGAAGAACTTGAGGGGCTACACAGAGCCCTGACCTCAATCCCATCAAACCCCTCTCAGATGAACTGGAGCTCCAACCATGAGCCAGGCCTTCTCACCTGACATTGGTGTAGGACCTCACTGATGCTCTTGTGGCTGAATGGGCAGAAATTTCCAAAATCTGGTGGAAAGCCTTCCCAGAAGAGTGGGGGCTGTTACAACAGCAAAGGGGGGAACAACTCCATACAAACACCCATGGGTTTGGAACGAAAGGTTCAGCAAGCACATACAGTATAGGGGTGATGCTCATGTGTCCACATACTTTTGGTCATGTAGTGTATTTCTGTTGCAGTGCCTTAGGAGCTATCCAATACATAAATACAATCTGAGATGTATCCCACCTTATGCTTCTTATATTTGCCCCTGGATCAATATGGTCCTCAATTAAAAGATAATCATGTTGCACGAATGTGACAGTATGAGCAGAACTAAATGTATTTTTCATATCTTTGCCTCAACAGATGGATGACGTGTTCCTCAGACAGTACCCAGAGTCATTCCTTTCAACAAGGATTGAGCGAATCAGGTTGATTTTTCAATCTCTGTCTATTTTTCATAAAATGGGAGTGGAAAATCTGTAGTAGACACCAACAAGTTGACTATCAACTAAGGAGTACAAAGACACTTTGCATTGAGAAGGGCCCAGTTCTTATTTCTGTGTTGCCACAGTAGTGCCGAGATGTGTGCAGTGGCTCCTCTAAAGGAGAGGATGCTGGTATATAGCAGGGACTGTGTATGGGTCATTTCTGTAGGCTCTCCACGTCATCTCAGTGTACAGGAAACAAATTATGAAGCCGTACCTGTATTTGGTTACCTAAAAGAGCTTCAAATTACTTAATCCTTATGAGATATTTGTCCTCACTCCTATTGTGTAGAACTGAGATCAAGTTACCAAAATGAGAGGGGTGTTGGCACAGTCCAAAGACATGTTTTTCAGGTGATCTGCTGACTAAATAGGCCATAGTGTGTGTGTAGATCATCAGTGTAAACAGATTACAGTATTGTCTAGTAATTTAAGTTCTGTTGGACAAAAACATCTACAAAATTTATGGTTAATGAAAACCTTGGTGATCAGTCCAATCTTGCATAGAACTGTCAGGTACCGGAATATGAAAGTATTATTGGATAATCAGCAAATTAACCCTTATGATGGTCAGACAATTCAAGTTTTGTGTAAATGTTTACACCACTATTTTATCAAATATGTAACCTGTATTATTTAATATATAAATCTGCAAGGATATTTACTGGTGGACATGTAGACGTGATGCAGAAAGTTTGGAACTGTGTGCTTTTTTCACATTTTATTTTTTTTTTCTTCTGTGTGTTGATGCCAGTTCACTGCTGGTGATCCTGGATCTTTTCTTCCGGAACAACACAGTGATCCCTCAAGACTGTGAACTCATAACATCTCTGGAGACACTAACAATACAGAACTTAATTCCCCTAAACATTGACCCTCGATCCATTCACATCATTGGTATGTATATGCATCATTGGCAGGGCATGCACTGTATCTCTCATCCTTCTGTCCGTTGTATTTCACTGCAAGGATTTCAGCTTTGTTTTGCTGAAATATTTACTTCAGATAAACTCACTTTGTCCTATGTATTTCTCTCCTTCACCCACTTAAACCCAACATCCAACACTAAAATACAGACACAAGAAACTTCACAACTCAGACTACTCCCATGCTTTCAGCTTCAATGCTCACAGGTTTCAGTTCTGTCACTCCTCTGAGTACATTACACACAGTTTCAATGATTTCAGATACAGATCCAACAGGTACACTTACAACCATGGAAACCAACATAACTACCTTTACAACTTCATTAACCACTACAGCAAAAACTGTCACCAATGCATCACCAAAAACATCAACTATGCTCACCACACAAACAATAACTGAAATTAATGTAACTACAGGAACTGTAAGTACATTTCAGTCAAAAACACAGACACAAGTTCCAACAACCCCACATGAAACCGAATCTTCAGAAAGCACGGAAGTCAAAACAATCCCACTTGAAACTAAATCTTCAGCAAACACCGAAGTTACAACAACTCCACCTGAAAGGGAAACATCAGAAACCAGCGAACTCTCAACAGTCTCAACTAAAACTGAATCTTCAGAAAGCACTGAAGTCACAACCCCACATGAAACGGAATCTTCAGAAAGCACTGAAGTCAAAACGACTCTACCCGAAGATGAAACATCAGGAACCAGCGAACTCTCAACAACCCCACCTGAAACCATATCTTCAGAAAGCCCTGAAGTCACAACAACATCTGAAAGTGAAACATCAGAAACTAGCAAACTCTCAACAGTCTCAACTGAAACCAAATCTTCAGAAAGCACTGAAGTCACAACAACTCTACCTGAAACCAAATCTTCAGAAAGTACTGAAGTCACAACAACTCTACCTGATGGTGAAACATCAGGAACCAGCGAATTCTCAACAACCCCACCTGAAATGGAATCTTCAGAAAGCCCTGAAATCACAACAACTCTACCTGAAGGTGAAACATCAGGAACCAGCGAATTCTCAACAACCCCACCTGAAATGGAATCTTCAGAAAGCACTGAAATCACAACAACGCTACCTGAAGGTGAAACATCAGGAACCAGCGAACTCTCAACAACTCCACCTGAAATGGAATCTTCAGAAAGCCCTGAAATCACAACAACCCCACCTGAAACAGAATCTTCAGAAAGCACTGAAATCACAACAACTCTACCTGAAGGTGAAACATCAGGAACCAGCGAACTCTCAACAACTCCACCTGAAACGGAATCTTCAGAAAGCCCTGAAATCACAACAACCCTAACTGAAGGTGAAACATCAGGAACCAGCGAACTCTCAGCAACCCCACCTGAAATGGAATCTTCAGAAAGCCCTCAAATCACAACTCTACCTGAAGGTGAAACATCAGGAACCAGCGAACTATCAACAACCCCACCTGAAACTGAATCTTCAGAAAGCCCTCAAATCACAACAACTCTACCTGAAGGTGAAACATCAGGAACCAGCGAACTCTCAGCAACCCCACCTGAAACCAAATCTTCAGAAAGCACTGAAATCACAACAACCCTACCTGAAGGTGAAACATCAGCAACCAGCGAACTCTCAGCAACCCCACCTGAAACCAAATCTTCAGAAAGCACTGAAGTCACAACAACTCTACCTGAAGGTGAAACATCAGGAACCAGCGAACTCTCAACAACCCCACCTGAAATGGAATCTTCAGAAAGCCCTCAAATCACAACAACTCTACCTGATGGTGAAACATCAGGAATCAGCGAACTCTCAACAACCTCACTTGAAACCGAATCTTCAGAAAGCACTGAAGTCACAACTCCACCTGAAAGTGAAACATCAGGAATCAGCGAACTCTCAACAACCTCACTTAAAACCGAATCTTCAGAAAGCACTGAAGTCACAACAACTCCACCTGAAAGTGAAACATCAGGAATCAGCGAACTCTCAACAACCTCACTTAAAACCGAATCTTCAGAAAGCACTGAAGTCACAACAACTTTGCCTGAAACATTCCCAACTTCTGATACCACAACACAAAGTTCCACCACTACACCACCAGTAATATCAGATACATTTACAACATCTCAGTTTATCCATAACACAACTACTACAGCAGCACAATCTGCCATGACTACAACAGAACAAACTACCCAAACTCTGCAGGTCTTTGTTTTGCTGACGTTCCGGCTGAAAAAGAATTTCACTGCACCCCTCTTGAGTAATCAGTCAGCAGAGACCAAAGAACTTGTTAGCACCATCAAAAATGAGGTAAGAAGAACCTTGCAGGTCCTCTGAAACAAAGATGCTGATATTCAGTGTGGTTTATACAAATTGATTCCCTTATCCTATTTCACATACCTAGGTTGGCAGAGTTTTTACCCTTCAGTTTGAGTCTTTCCTGAACATTACCAGAGTTGAATACTGGTAAGTGTTACTTAATTGTGCAACTGGTCATGACTCACCTGTCTGGTTCCTACAGCCAGATAAAAAGGTCCACACACAGTACTTTAACTGGTAATGTGAATCCAATGGTTCCTCCTCTGGAAAGAATGAGGGACCTCACAATGAAGGCCTGACAGCCTCTTTTCACACGACTGACAGGAATGACTCCGGGCTGGTGGGAGTGGACATCGACTTGCTCTTCAGGTATCCTGGACCAGACCTGTGCCAGGTGGTCTCCACTCTGTATTCCCTGGCACTAGTTCCATCCTTCTTCACAGTTCCCTTGTATCCCAAGTCCATACAGGAGCGCAGTGAGTACACTTTTTGCATAAATATTCATGTACTCATCTTTCATGTAATATTCTTTTACTTATCCATTTTAACATTTCACATTTGTCAGTAGAACTTATTGATTCCCTATTGATTCCCCATTTTCTGCTTGTACTACACAGATACAATGAGAGATAAATTTATATACAGTATATTTATAGTGTAGATAAATTTATTAATCACAAAGGAAGATGAACAAGACTACATCAGTATACATTAGTATACACAAACTAACATTGTGACAAAGTGACAGCAAAGTCACAGACACTGGAATCTCACTGAAATAAATCACCGGACAACAAATTTGTCCAAAAATTTGTTTTGCTTCCTGAAAAATGGTAAACAGCTTCAAGCTGAACACAAATACAGTTTCAGATTGACTGTATCACATAGGAATTTGGATAAACATGACATGAACTTTTATTTTATTTTGAATTTATCGCATTTAGTCATACAATGAGACTGACACATTGCATTCATTCAACTGAGATTAAAATGTTTTGCCTGTAGATTTTCATTGGTGCTCAGCATCTGATCCTTCTCATTTAAGTATCCGTCAGTAGTTAGCCAGCATTGATGGATTCTGGTTGGCCTGCATGATCTTAATGTAAAACCTTTCCCTATGGTCATCAGCAGGAAAAACATTCAAATGTGAATGCAGAATATGAATCTTCAGAAGCAGGTTGCACTTCATGCTTTCGTATGCTTGAAGCATGCTGTCAACCAGCTGGAAGTAGTTTTGTGCTCTATAGTTATTGTAAAGAAAATTCTTAGCAATATTCTTGAATATCCTTCCATGTGATTCTTTGGTTCCACTAGCAGATCTCTTTGAACTGCTTTTCATTGAGTATGTCTCTGATATGTGGGCCAACAGAAAATCTTCCTTAATTTTGGCATCAGTTATTCTTCTAAACATCTGTCTCTAATATCAAAACAAGTCACCTTACTTGTTTGGTTTTACAACATGAAGCAATGGGAAAAGCATCTTTCTTATGTCAACAATGGGTTCATGCGCCACACTTTTTTTCACAAATTATACATTCCAAAAAGTCCTTCCTCATGTGACTGTGGTATGTGTTATAAATCAGGTAGACTAGTGCTTTGCAGTGTCAGTTATTGCTTTACTGAGCATTAGAATGGGAAAAATGAGTGACCTTAGGGCTTTCCGGCATGATACACTGTACATATGGCCCAAAGTATGTGGAACCCCCCCATTCTAATCACTGAGCTGAGCTGTTAAGCTGCACCCATTTGGCATACAAGCATATTCTAGACAACTGTTTGCTTCCAGCATTGTGGCCACAGTTAGGGGAAGAAGCTCCTTTCCTGCTCTAGCATGACTGGGCCCCCCATGCACAAAGTGAGTTCCATAAACACACAGTTTTCCCAGATTGGTGTGGAAATTTAGTGGCTGCACAGAGCCCTGACCTCAACCCTACTGAACACCTTTGGGATGAACCAGAAAGCCAACCACGAGCAAGGCCTTCTCACCCAACCTCACTGACACTCTTGTGGGCAAACAAATTCTCACAGCCATGCTCCAAAATCTGATGGAAAGCTACTGATGGAAAGATGAGAATTTGGCACAAGCAACATTAGTCCATGGCACCATCGTATTTGGTGACAACAGTACAGACCAATGGTGGCAGTGTAATGGTGTGAGGAATGTTTTTGTGGCACACATCAGGGCCCTTGACACCTGACCATTGTTGTTGACCAATTTCATCCCACCATAGCTATAGTTTAATCTATTTATGGTATATAGTTATAGTCCATGCTTTGATGGAGAAGTACCGAGAAGGTAAGAAGGAGTTGCATTGTGTCTTCGTGGACTTAGAGAAAGCATATGACAGGGTACCTAGAGAGGAGTTGTGGTATTGTATGAGGAAGTCGGGTGTGCCAGAGAAGTATGTAAGAGTGGTACAGGATATGTACAAAGAGAGTGTGACAGTGGTGAGGTCTGCGGTAGGAGTGACGGATGCTTTCAAGGTGGGGGTAGGATTACATCAAGGATCAGCTTTGAGTCCTTTCTTGTTTGCAATGGTAATGGACAGGTTGACAGATGAGATCAGACAGGAGTCACCATGGACTATGATGTTTGCGGATGACATTATGATCTGTAGTGAGAGTAGGGAGCAGGTTGAGGAGACCCTGGAGAGGTGGAGATATGCTCTAGAGAGAAGAGGAATGAAGGTCAGTAGGACTAACACAGAATACATGTGTATAAAGAAGAGAGAGGTCAGAGGAGTGGTGAAAATGCAGGGAGTAGAGTTGGCGAAGGTGGATGAATTTAAATACTTGGGATCAATAGTCCACAGTAATGGGGAGTGTGGAAGAGAGGTGAAGAAGAGAGTGCAGGCAGGGTAGAGTGGGTGGAGAAGAGTGTCAGGAGTGATTTGTGATAGAAGGGTACCAGCAGGGAAGGTCTACAAGATGGTAGTGAGACCAGCTATGCTTTATGGGTTGGAGATGGTGGCACTGAGCAAAAGACAGGAGGCAGAGCTGGAGGTGGCAGAGTTAAAAATGTTAAGATTTGCATTGGGTGTGATGAGGATGGACAGGATTAGGAATGAATATATTAGAGTGTTAGCACAGGTTAGATGGTTTGGAGACAAAGTCAGAGAGGCGAGATTGCGTTGGTTTGGACATGTGCAGAGCAGAGATGCTGGATATATCGGGAGAAGGATGCTAGGGATGGAGCTGCCAGGCAAGAGGAAGAGAGGAAGGCCTAAGAGGAGATTTATGGATGTGGTGAAGGAGGACATGCAGGTGGTTGGTGTGACGGAGAAAGATGCAGGGGACAGGAAGAAGTGGAAACAATTGATCTGCTGTGGCGACCCTTAACGGGAGCAGCCGAAAGATAAAGAAGAAGAAGAAGTTATAGTCCATGCTTGGTGTTAGGGACCACTCAGATGCTTGTATGTCATGAACCCAGGGGCGGAGTTTATCAGATGATGTTGAGATCGAATGAGAGACACATGGATACTGGATTGCAAAAAGACAACAAACAATAGAAGAGGATATGGTGTGCTTCATATCAAATACAAAGTGCTAACAAAAGGACTAGTGCTTCAAAGGGGATCCCACTCCTTAACCTTCATCCTGAGCATCCAGCTTGCATTATCCTAACTTGCAAACACCACGGCAACCCCACAGTCAAACCTGCAGCAAACCTATCTAGCCACTATGCAATGGTTTGTATCTCCTTAATACCAGTGTTAGCCAACTATAAATCTACACATGGTATAGCAAAGTGATGGTGCAGTATCTCATTGGTGTTATTAAGCAGGCACTTCCCTTCATAGGTGTTTTGTCAAGTTGGGCCCATGACACCTCCAGAAGGCTCAATCACAGTTCAGGTGTCCCAACAACTGCAGTCTCTGTCATCTCCCTCACTGCCTGCCATAGGTTCTGTCCTCGGATTCCGAGTTTTCAAAACAGCACCATTGCTGACCAAGCTATAAAGCCTTTACACCCCACTTCTATTGGCCTCACTCTCGCACTCCACCCCCACCCCTCTACCAGATTCTGCCACTCAGTAGAGTCCGTCACTCAGTCTCTTTATTCATTATAATGCTTGATGCTTGTCTCTAGTGCACGCAGCTATTGCTGTGCCATCTGCGAACTTCTGTTACTGAGGTCTATACTGTAAACAGAAAAAAAAGCAGGAATGTTTCCAGAAACTGCACCAACCCCCAAAGGACAACAATAACAGTACTATTGGTGATTTTTCAAAGTTAATTTTCCATGGTTTAATTTGTGTGTTCTAATTAAGCCAATACTTAATTTGCTTGAGAGATGTTTTAAAATGTTAAAAACAATGAAGACCCATTTCTCTCCTGATCTCATCAGCTGCAACTAAAATCACGCCAGAACCATCTGCTTTATCTAACGTAACTACAGCAACATTAGACTCAACAACTACAGCTGGAACAACAAAAACATCAGAATCAGCATCTATAGGTGGAACAACACCCACATCAGGATCAACAACTGCAAGTGGAACTATAGCCACTTTAGGATCAACAAGTACAGATGAAACAACAGCCATGTCAGAATCAGCATTTACAGTTGGAACAACGGCCTCATCAGATTCAACAACTACAGGTAGAAAAACACCCACATCTGAATCATCAACTCGAGGTGGAACAACAGCCATGTCTGGATCATCAACTACAGGTGGAACAACATCCTTACCAGAATTAGCATCTACAGTTGGAACAACACTCACATCAGGATTGTCAGCTACAGGTGGAACAGCCAGCCACGTCAGAATCAGCATCTCCAAGGAACAACGGCCTCATCAGATTCAACAACCAGATGGAACAAACGCTACATCAGGATTGTCAGCTAAGCAGGTGGAACAACGGTTGGTTAGGGTCAACAAACTACAGGTAACAGTGGCATCTTCAGAGTCAACAACTTCAGGTGGAACAACACCCACATCAGGATCGTCAGCTACAGGTGGAACAGCGGCCACATCAGGATCAACAACTGCAAGTGGAACTATAGCCACTTTAGGATCAACAAGTACAGATGAAACAACAGCCATGTCAGAATCTGCATGGCGAAGTGGAACAACGGCCTCATCACCAACAACTGCGGTGTTCACCCACATCTGAATCATCAACTCGAGGTGGAACAACAACAGCCATGTCTGGATCATCACCCAGGTGAACAACATCCTACCAGAATTAGCATCTACAGTTGAACAACACCACATCAACAGATTGTCAGCTACAGGTGAAACAGCCACGCCAGAATCAGCATCTCCAAGTGAAACAACGGCCTCATCAGATTCAACAACTACAGATGTGAACAACGCCACATCAGGACTGCCAGCTACAGGTGGAACAACCTGCTTCACAGAGTCAACAAACTACAGCAGGTGTGAACCACAGCTTCACCAGAATCAGCATCTACAGGTGGAAATAACACCATTCAGGATTGTCAGCTACAGGTGGACCAAACGGCTTCACAGAGTCAACAACCACAGGTGGAACCAGTGGCATCTTCAGAGTCAAACTTTAGGTGTTCAAACGGTTTTGGTTGTGGTCAACAACTTCAGGTGAACAGTGGCATCTTCCAGAGTCAACAACTTGGTAGGAACAAACGGTTTTGTCAGGTCAACAACTTCAGGTGGAACAGCGTGTTTTGTCAGGTCAACAACCACAGGTGAACAGCAGCTCATTGGTGGGTCAACAACTCAGGTGGAACAGTGGCATCTTCAGAGTCAACAACTTGTGGAACAACGGTTTTGTCAGGGTCAACAACCACAGGTGGAACAGTGGCATCTTCAGAGTCAACATCTTCAGGTGGAACAACGGCTTCGTCAGGGTCAACAACTTCAGGTGGAACAACAACTACACCAGGATCTACACTCACATCTACATCTGCAACTACAGCCACATCAATACCCAGTGCTGTTCATAAAGAAACGCTAGTGCTTATATTTTCCCTCGTGATTACATTTTCCCCTGAACTGACTAATCCATCTTCACAAACTTATAAAAGTTTGGAGCTCTTAGTTGTAACACAGGTAAGTGTTTTGGTATAATGACATCAGGGTAAAAATGATTTTGAGACACAGCTAGTAAATGCTAAATTTATTATCGCTTACAAAGTCTTGTTTCGTTAATTTTAAAAAGTAGTGCCGCATTGTTAATTATTTATTTCCTTCTTATTTTACAGCTTTAACTTTGTCTACAGGGCCAGATAGCGGCTTTTGTTCATCACTGTCTTTGTAATAAGTTTCCGGTAAGAAATCATTTACATCTCAGAAAATTTTCATGATGCAAGTTTGAAGGAATCCTGTAATAATGGTCATGTCATGTTTAGCCCCGGATCTGTGACTGTGGAATCCCAGCTTGTATTCAATACTACAACCAACCCATTACCCTCTATGGATGACGTGAAAAATACCCTTATAGAGGCTTCTTCCAATGGACAACAGTAACTTCAATTTCCCCAACATCAATACCAGCAGCATAATTGTTAGCTGCAATGTTGTTTTACAGGTTTGTTTATGTTTGTGTGTATATCATGTACGATAAAGTTTAAACTAATCTTGGGAACATTATTAAAGATTGTGTGAATGACCCCATGAATTAACTTTCATATATTTTCAGTGTGGTTCATGAGTTAATGTATTTGTTGATTTTTACATGGCACTCTTAGTCCTCCAAACGGTTGGGATTTTTTGATGCGTTAAAGTGAGCCAAAAACTCGGACAATGAAGAAAGAATATAAATGTGTTTACTAACCCAGTACAGACATATGTTTTTTAATTTGACGATAGATGTTGCACTTGTGCCTGTGTATGCCCGTCTGTGTTTGTGCTTCATGGATATTTTACATTTCTGAGTGCATTACGGGTACTTTGGGCATGGCTAAACTGTTTGCGTGTGTACAGTATGTACATATTTTGTGTATGTTCCCTGTGATAAACTATTGTTGTTCAACCTTTGCTTGCAACAGCTGCATTAACAAACACATCAGGATCAGCAACCACAGGTGGAACAGTGGCATCTTCAGAGTCAACAACTTCAGGTGGAACAACGGTTTTGTCAGGGTCAACAACTTCAGGTGGAACAACGGTTTTGTCAGGGTCAACAACCACAGGTGGAACAACGGTTTTGTCAGGGTCAACAACTTCAGGTGGTACAACGAGCCAATAGGTCAACAACTCAGGTGGATCATGCCACATCAGGATCATCAACCTGCGGAACTACAGCCAATATCGGTTCGCTTCACATAACCAGAACAACACCCACATCAGGATCGTCAGCTACAGGTGGAACCACAGCTTCATCAGAATCAGCATCTACAGGTGGAGCAACACCCACATCAGGATTGTCAGCTACAGGTGGAACAACGGCTTCGTCAGAGTCAACAACCACAGGTGGAACCACAGCTTCATCAGAATCAGCATCTACAGGTGGAACAACACCCACATCAGGATTGTCAGCTACAGGTGAACAGCCGCCAGAATCAGCATCTCCAAGGAAACAACGGCCTCATCAGATTCAACAACTAAGGATGGAACAATGGCCACATCAGGATCGTCAGCTACAGGTGGAACAACGGCTTTGTCAGGGTCAACAACCACAGGTGGAACAGCAGCTTCGTCAGGGTCAACAACTTCAGGTGGAACGGCGGCCACATCAGGATCATCAACTCCAGCAACGGCAGCCACATCGGCCCACCATAACCAGAACAACACCCACATCAGGATCGTCACAGGTGGAACCACAGCTTCATCAGACCAGCATTCACAGGTGAACAACAACACCCACATCAGGATTGTCAGCTACAGGAACAACGCAAGCCACAGAGTCAACAAACTACAGGAACAGTGGCATCTTCAGAGTCAACAACTTCAGGTGGAACAACACCCACATCAGGATTGTCAGCTACAGGTGGAACAACGGCTTTGTCAGGGTCAACAACCACAGGTGGAAACAGTGGCATCTTTCAGAGTCAACAACTTCAGGTGGAACAACACCCACATCAGGATCGTCAGCTACAGGTGGAACAACGGCTTTATCAGGGTCAACAACCACAGGTGAATTTAGCAGCATCTTCAGAGTCAACAACCACAGGTGGAACAGCAGTTTGGCCAGGCCGTCAACAACCACAGGTGGGAACAGTGGCACTTTTCAGAGTCAACAACTTCAGGTGGAACAACACCCACATCAGGATCGTCAGCTACAGGTGGAACAGCAGCTTCGTCAGGGTCAACAACTTCAGGTGGAACGGCACACATCAGGATCATCAACTCAAGTGAACTACAGCCACATCGGTTCGTTTTCATTAACCAGAACAACACCCACATCAGGATCGTCAGCTACAGGTGGAACCACAGCTTCATCAGAATCAGCATCTACAGGTGGAACAACACCCACATCAGGATTGCTCGGCTACAGGTGAAACAGCCACGGCCAGAATCAGCATTCCAAGTGAACAACGGCCTCATCAGATTCAACAACTGGCAGATGGAACAACGGCCACATCAGGATTAGCCAGCTGGCAGGTGAACAACGGTTTTGCCAGTCAACAACCACAGGTGGAACAGTGGCATCTTCAGAGTCAACAACTCAGGTGTACCAACACCACATCAGATCGCTAGCTACAGGTGGAAAATAGCCACACTCAGGACTCAACAACTGCAGTGGAACTATAGCCACTTTAGGATCAACAAGCACAGATGAAAACAACAGCCATGTCAGAATCAGCATTTCTGAAAGGAACAACGGCCTCATCAGATTCAACAACTACAGGTAGAAAAACACTCACATCTGAATCATCAACTCGAGGTGGAACAACAGCCATGTCTGGATCATCAACTACAGGTGGAACAACATCCCTACCAGAATTAGCACCTACAGTTGGAACAACACTCACATCAGGATTGTCAGCTAAGGTGTGAACAGCCACGCCAGAATCAGCATCTCCAAGTGGAACAACGGCCTCATCAGATTCAACAACTACAGATGGAACAACGGCCACATCAGGATCGGCAGCTACAGGTGGAACAACGGGTTTTTGTCAGGTCATCAAACTGTACAGCAAGCCGCCAGGGTCAACAACTTCAGGTGGAACGGCGGCCACATCAGGATCATCAACTCCAAGTGGAACTACAGCCACATCGGGTTCGGTTTGGCCAAATCTCAGAACAACACCTTGCCATCAGGATCGAAGAAGCTACAGGTGGAACCACAGCTTATCAGAATCAGCATCTACAGGAACAACACCCACATCAGGATTGCCAGCTGGCAGGTGAACAGCCACGTCAGAATCAGCATCTCCAAAGTGGAATAACGGCTCATCAGATCTGCTAAATAACTACAGATGCAAAACAAACGCCACATCAGGATCGCCAGCAGGTGAATAAACGGCTTTGTCAGGGCCAAACAAACCAGGTGAAACAGTGGCATCTTCAGAGTCAACAACTTCAGGTGGAACAACACCCACATCAGGATCGTCAGCTACAGGTGGAACAACGGCTTTTGTTGTGGGGTCAACAACCACAGATGGAACAGCAGCATCTTCAGAGTCAACAACCACAGGTGGAACAGCAGCTTCGTCAGGGTCAACAACTTCAGGTGGAACGGCGGCTAAGAATGTGATCATCAACTCCAAGCGGAACTACAGCCACATCGGGGTTCGGGTTTATTAACCAGAACAACACCTTGGCACCAGACTGCCAGCTACAGGTGAATCCACACAGCTTCATCAGAATCAGCATCTACAGGTGAAATAACACCCACATCAGGATTGTCAGCTGGCAGGTGGAACAACGTTTGTCAGGATTAACAACCACAGGTGGAACAGTGGCATCTTCAGAGTCAACAACTTCAGGTGGAACAACACCCACATCAGGATTGTCAGCTACAGGTGGAACAACGGCTTTGACAGCGTCAACAACCACAGGTGGAACAGTGGCATCTTTCCAGAGTCACCAAATTCCCCAGTGGAAAGTCACCACCCCACATCAGATCGCCAGCCACAGGTGGAACAACGGTTTTGTTGAAATACAACCATACAGGAATGAAAGCAGCATCTTCAGAGTCAACAACCACAGGTGGAACAGCAGCTTCGTCAGGGTCAACAACCACAGGTGGAACAGTGGCATCTTCAGAGTCAACAACTTCAGTGGAACACCCACATTTAGATCAAGCCAGCTATGTGGAACAACGGCTTTGTCAGGCTCAACAACCACAGGTGGAACAGCAGCATCTTCAGAGTCAACAACCACAGGTGGAACAGCAGCTTCGTCAGGGTCAACAACCACAGGTGGAACAGTGGCATCTTCAGAGTCAACAACTTCAGGTGGAACGAAACACCCACATCAGGATCGCTGGCCACAGGTGGGGAACAGCAGCCGCCAGGTCAACAACTTCAGGTGTGGAACGGCGGCCACACTTGCATCATCAACTCAAGTGAACTACAGCCACATCGCCTCACTAACTAGAAACAACACCCACATCAGGATCGCTAGCCATGAGGTGGAACCACACAGCTTCATCAGAATCAGCATCACAGTGGAACAACACCCACACTGCAGATCGCCAGCTGTGTGAACAACGTCACAGAGCCAACAACTGGCAGGTGGAACCACAGCCTACTCAGAATCAGCATCTACAGGTGGAAATTAAACACCCAGCATCAGGATTGTCAGCTACAGGTGGAATGAACGGCTTGCCAGACCAACAAACTACAGGTGGAACAGTGGCATCTTCAGTGAGTCAAACAACTTTAGGTGGAAACAACGGTTTTGGTTGTGGGTCAACAACTTCAGGTGAAACAGTGGCATCTTCAGAGCCAACAACTTCAGGTGGAACAACGGTTTTGTCAGGGTCAACAACTTCAGGTGGAACAGCGGTTTTGTCAGGGTCAACAACCACAGGTGGAACAGCAGCTTCGTCAGGTCAACAAATCGTGAACAGTGGCAATTTCTGAGTCAACAACTCAGGTGGAACAACGGTTTTGTCAGGGCCGGGCAACCACAGGTGGAACAGTGGCATCTTCAGAGTCAACATCTTCAGGTGGAACAACGGCTTCGTCAGGGTCAACAACTTCAGGTGGAACAACAACCACACCAGGATCTACATTTACATCTACATCTGCAACTACAGCCACATCAATACCCAGTTGTTCATAAAGAAACGCTAGTGTTTATATTTTCTTGATTATGATTTTCCCGAACTGAATAATTCATCTCTTCACAAACTTATAAAAGTTTGGAGCTCTTAGTTGTAAATACAGGCAAGTGTTTTGGTATAATGTGACATCAGGTAAAATGATTTTTGAGACACAGCTAGTAAATGCTAACTTATTTATCGTTTAGCTAAAGTTCTTGTTTCTTGTTAATTTTAAAAAGTAGTGCTGCATTGTTAATTATTTATTTCCTTCTTATTTTTACAGCTTAACTTTGTCTACAGGGCCAGATATGGCTTTTTGTTCATCACTGTCTTTGTAATAAGTTTCCGGTAAGAAATCATTTACATCTCAGAAAATTTTCATGATGCAAGTTTGAAGGAACTGTAATAATGGTCATGCCATGTTTAGCCCTCGGACAGATTAGGAATCCCAAGCTATATTCAATACTACGGGGAACCAACCCATTACCCCTGCGGATGACGTGAAAAATACCCTTATAGAGGCTTTCAATGGAACAGTACCCCACTCTAACATCAATACCAGCAGCATAATTGTTGAAGGTAATGGTTTTACAGGTTTGTTTAAGTGTTTGTGTGTATATCATGTGTACGACAGTTTTAAACTAATCTTGGGAACATTATTAAAGATTGTGTGAATGACCCCATGAATTAACTTTCATATATTTTCAGTGTGGTTCATGAGTTAATGTATTTGTTGATTTTTACATGGCACTCTTAGTCCTCCAAACGGTTGGGATTTTTTGATGCGTTAAAGTGAGCCAAAAACTCGGACAATGAAGAAAGAATATAAATGTGTTTACTAACCCAGTACAGACATATACATGTTTTTTAATTTGACGATAGATGTTGCACTTGTGCCTGTGTATGCCCGTCTGTGTTTGTGCTTCATGGATATTTTACATTTCTGAGTGCATTACGGGTACTTTGGGCATACAACTGTTTATGTGTGTACAGTATGTAATATATTTTTGTGTATGTTCCCAGATAACTATTGTTGTTCAACCTTGCTTGCAAACAGCTGCATTAACAAACAACATATCAGGATCAGCAAACTACAGTGTGAACAGGCATCTTCTAGAGTCAACAACTTCATAGGTGGAAACGGTTTTGTCAGGTCAACAACTTCAGGTGGAACAACGGGTTTTGTTGTGTCAACAACCACAGGTGGAACAACGGTTTTGGTTGTGGTCAACAACTTCAGGTGGTACAATGGTTTCTGGCTAGGTCAACAACTTCAGGTGAAATAACGGTTTTATTAGGTCAACAACCAGGTAAGGAATCTGTTTTGTCAGGTCAACAACTTCAGGTGGAAAAACGGTTTTGTCAGGGTCAACAACCACAGGTGGAACAACGATTTTGTCAGGGTCAACAACTTCAGGTGGAACAACGGTTTTGTCAGGGTCAACAACCACAGGTGGAACAGTGGCATCTTCAGAGTCAACAACTTGGTGTGAACAACAGTTTTGCGTCATTGAACCACAGGTGGAACAGTGGCATCTTCAGAGTCAACAACTTCAGGTGGTGTACAACGGTTTCGTCAGGGTCAACAACTTCAGGTGGAACAGTCACATCAGGATCAACAGGTACAAATTTCCTTTTAACTTTCACATATTTTCAGAGTAGGATTAATGGATTAATAGTTTATTCTTTGTTGCTTTTTTTTATGCCACTCAAAGTCCTCTTGCTGTTTTGGTTTCTTACAATTAAAGAGAAAACAAAAAATGTTCATCCTCAGCCAGCAAACTTCTGAAGACATTTGTTAGAAAATTTCTGGACGGATAATTCACTTGTGTCTGTGTGTGTAGTGTGCGTTTGGTTTATGTGTACTTCATATTTGTGAGTGGGGTATTGATGGCATAATAATGTTTATGTATGTACAGTATTTAATATATTCTTGGGCCCTGTGCTCATTGTTATTAACTATTGCTATGCAGCATCACCCATATTTTCATGCTGTATGTTATTTTTTGCCTGATGCTTATATTTTCTCTAACTGCAGGATTAAATATTTCCACCGCAAGCACACTTACCTCAGTACCCTCTAGCAGTCCAACAGCCTCTACCACAAAAGGCGTGACAACTACGGAACTAGTCAAGCTGCGCTTTACCATGTCAAAGCAGTTTATTCCGGAACTAAGCAACACCAGTCACCTAATTCAAGGCTCAAGCATAATATATCTTCAGTGGTGAGTGTGGATGCATATTTCACAAAGCATGCTGTTAAAACCAGCGGTTGTGTGTCATCTGTTTGTTTATCGGCCAACTATTTGCGAAAAAGTCATCACTTTAACAGCTGTTAGTTTGAATTTTGAAGGTAAGGGATGGTAGTCAAATTTTCTGGAGGGTCTAACCATAACCCATGCCAAAATGGCTGTAGTTTTTATAACATCTTCTTGAAGTTCGTGCTCCTCAGTGTCAAGATGGGGAATATTATACTTTAATGGGATTATTTGTCAGCAACTGAAGTAGAACAGTCAGACAATTCAAACCAAGGACCTCTATTTTCAGTCATTTGAGAAGTATTGTAATAATGCAGTTTATACTTCTGAAAAAATTAAAAATATGTCCCCAGAATGTCAAATAATTCTTGCATGCTTCTCTTGGTGACGGTTGTGGTGGGAGCAGGTTGAAAAGAGGCTACAAATGCTCCTGTTCCCCACAGCAGTCTCCAGTTTGTCTAGGGTTGCACTCCAGGCATTCCCAGGCCACAAGATGGAGCCCACCCCTCCAGTGAGCCCTGGGTGTGCCCTGGGGTGTCTTCTCAGTGGGGCATGCCTGGTACACCTCCTAGCCCACTCTTGGCTTGTCAGGATATGCTTGTACATAGAGTAAGAAGAGGAAAAAAGTCCTTCAGCAGCGCTACTTGAAGATTATAGCTGGCAATGGTGACCAAAGCTGTTCAGAGTCTGTCCTGGAAGCACAAGGCAGGAGACAGGCTGTCCACTGTTTGGGACATCAGTCTATCTCTGGGAAATCTCTGGTGACACACTACATAAGCAATTGTAGACTCACCAGTTTGCTTGAAATATACATATTTGGACTGTGGAAGGAAACCAGAAAATGGATAATATGCAAACACCACTTAAACAAATTTATATCTAAATGCATGTCTCAAGGAGCTTTTGAGGCACTAAATACCATCTACTGTGTTACAGATTTACAGAATCTTCACTGTATTAAAATGATAAAATAGTCCCTGCGATGGACTGGTGTTCCATTCAGGTGTAGCTTCAAGTTGCGCTCCAGTGGTCTGAGCCAAGGAGTGTCTGTAGCACTGAGGGTTACCTGTTTAACTTAATTTATTTTCTTCTTACACAGCTCAATCCAATATTTAATAACAGCTATGGAAGCTGTACCAAAGCAACAACGTAACTGAGTTCCGGTGAGTTGTGATCGAGGAAGTGTGATAGCCTTTGACACAACCACAACATCCCAGCTTCCATTATGTTAACCCCATGTCTCTCTCTCTCCACAGCCAAGGCCCAGTGGTGGCCTTTGTTGACCTGTTCTTCAAGGGCAGTGGTCCCCTCCCGAGTCCCACAGACGTACTGAATACCTTGAAACAGGCTCTCGGTATCAGCAACCCTCTCTCTATTATTGTGGACTCCATACAGATCAACAGTGAGTTGTGTTCTCGGCTGCAGTACCATATTCTCATGGTGGCCACCTTTTGTTTTAACACCACCGATTCCCTCTCCAGATGCAGCAGGAAGAAACAGCGTGCCTGCTGCCATGCTGCTGGCTGCTCTCACACTCCTGCTTGTGGGTCATCTGTAGGCAGCTGCCGGTACACAACAGTCAAGGCGTGTCAAGGCCAACGCAAAACTTATTAATACGCCAGAGTATAATGTATAAAATTATATTTCTCATGTTGCAAAGAGCAACATATGATATAGAAATGTATTTATCTACTGTTACCTTAGATTTTTTTCCCCTTGTAATTTAATAATAAGCTTGTTAATCTTTGGCTTTGCTCAGAACATTTTTAGAGTAAATATATATACTATATTCTCAAACATTGTATATTACTGTCAAACTGAAATGTAATTTACAGGAACAAGGCTGCATGGAGAAAATGAAGACATCAGGAGAATAGGGCTAACACATTGTGTGATGTAATTCACACGTTTATGAGTTTTGGTCTGAAACCCTTCCAAAGAGACCAATGCTGGCTAGGAAGTCCTTCTTACAACAGGTTCACGATAGTTATGCTGGACATCCATACAATCTGTGAAAGCCTGTGTGTGGTTCTAGACATTTTAGGATGTTGGCACAAGACTGGAACACATGGCTGAGATAAATTGTTTATCACTTCCGTCCACCCCCAGCATTCTCGTTTGATTCCAACACTACAAGAAGCTGCCAGTTAGATAAAAGTAAGGAAGAACAAAGTTTTTTTAAAGGAAATCCAATGTCTTCATGTTCACCTTGGTAGGATACTGTCTTTGGTTAGTTTGGAGAAAAGGAGAAAGATTAATATGGAACAAAGTTCGAGCCATGTAAAGCAAAGTTCTGGTTCCCCACAAAAACAGTTAGAAGAACGATTCTAGAATCAAACCAACTAACAGATTAAACTGCACCACAAACATGTCCAGCCTTCCTTTTTTTATTGATCTCATCTCTACAGATGTCTTGCAGCTCAGTGTTTATCAGATTTTTTTTTGTCTGTAAAGTTAAAACTGTACTATATTAAAGTGTCAGTTATGCTACATGTCAGCATTACGTATATGAATAGTTAAGTTTTCAACCATAAACAAGACGGTGTGTTGTATTGTCGAGGTTTGCACAGTTCCGGCGTGTTGTGAGAGGGGTTGGGGTGGTTAAGTACAAGAGCAACTGTTCCATTTGTTGTGCCTGGCTGTTAGCTTCTCTTGCTGTCCAGTGTTCATGGAGACCAGCGCAGTGTCCTCAGTCCCTCCGTCTGAGCCCAGACCGGTGGTTGCTGTTAAAATGGAACAGTTTTGCAGAACAGCAGATGTATATTTACATTCAATTATCTGTAAAAAAACGGTGAGCTGTTGTTGTGTGCTATTAAATCTGTAAACATTTACTACCAGAATCAATTTCTTCAAAAAAAAAAAAAAGTCCAAAAATAAAAACTTCTTACCCTATTTATTTATGCTTCCATTGGGAGTTCTGGACAATTTGATCCAAAGTCCATCTATTTTTCTTGACTCTGTCATAGTATTATTGTGCTTTTTTTAAAATGTACGCTATCTAATTTTATTTTATTTTGAGTTCCCTTTAATTCTAAGAACAGAGTGCATTCCAAATGGTATAATTGCATATTTATGGTAAAAGCTGTTTTCCACTCATTGCCCTTACATACACTGTATGGTCAAAATTCAGTTCACTTCAGTTCAGTTTTATTTTTATATATCGCTCTTCTCACTGCAATGACACAGAGCGCTGAACAGACATGTAAAGGGTACTATTCAAGAACAGTTCTCATGTACAGTTGTCTATCTGGCCACACAGGAGAGGAAACAAAAAAATTCCTTTCCACTGGAGAATAGGAGAAAAATAAACCTCTGGGGGTCCATGTGCCAGTGGAAACCCACTCATCCTGGGCATTCTATACAATGTTAATAGTCAGAATTGGTAGTTTTTGTCATTGTAGCATAAAAGGTATGTTATGGTTCCGGTTCACAGTCAGGCATAGCCACACGCGTCTGCAGCATCTGATGTGATAAGGTCTGGTCGTTCGGTTTTCTGCCTGTCTCCTGCGTACATTCTGTTCCTGTTTCATGTCCACCCCGGTCTATTCAGTCTTCTGAAGTAACAGACACGGTGAGGTGATCTGCAGCACAAACGGCCCAGAAAACAGAAGGGGCATTAAGCAAGGTACATACTCAAGGGGCTTGACAAAGGGCTCCAGTTATTATACATGATATGCTAATTCAAACAAATGAGTTTTCAACCTAGATTTAAAGAGAGGTAGGGAGGTAATAGAACGTATTGCGTCTGGCAGGCTATTCCAGAGTTTTGGGAGCCATTTAACAAAATGCACGTCCGCCTACTGTCACCTTGTTGACCCTCAGAATCTCAAGGTAACCTGCTTCCGACGATCAAAGGTTTCGACCCGGAATGTAATTCTCAATTACTTCAGTGAGATATGTTGGTTCAGTGCCCCTCACTGCCTTATTTATTTGTAATAAGATTTTATAGTCAATTCTAAATTTGACTGGCATCCAGTGCAGAGATCGAAGCACTGCTCGATTCTGGTTCTATATTGTGCAACAGCAGAGAACAGTGCATGCTCTCGAGAAAGGTTAAGTGACTTTAACCCTATTACGGTAGAGGACCTTAGTGCAACCGTTAGCAAGATGAAGTCCACTACATGTCCTTTGGACCCAATACCAACAAAGTTACTTAAGACTGTGCTACTAGTCCTGACCAAACCTGTGCTTAATATAGTCAGTACTTCACTGCTAACTGGTGCTGCCTCCGACACATTTAATCCTGTTTAAGTGTCGAGGTCTCGCGATTGTTTGTATGCGGTTGATGAAATTATCTATGTGGTCTATCCTATTATTATTGTTGTAGTCGTCTCGGGGCCTACTGCAGGAGGAGAATCACTATGCCATGACTGGACTATTACTAATAGGACATTGTCATGAGGACCCCTAGGGCTGAGCTCACTGCCAGAAGTGTGTGGACACTTGAGCGTCGCACCTATATGTGCTTGTTAAACATCCCACTCATGGGCATTAATATGGAGTTGTTGCCCCCTTTGTTGCTATAACAGCCTCTTCTGGGAAGGCTTCCACCAAATTAGAATTCTGCCCATGCAGCCACAAGAGTATTAGTGAGGTCAGGCACCAATATCGGCCGAGAAGGCTCAGCTCGCAGTCGGTATTTCAGCTCATCCCAAAGGCTCAGTGGGATTGAGGTCAGGCCTCCAGCAGCCACCAGGTTCACAGGCGAGAGGCTCCAAAAAGAGGTCAAGTTACTGTGTTCCAGATGGAGGAAGGTACAACCTTGGTCTTATAGATACTTCAGCAAAATCCTGATGATCCAGAGTACGTAGTTTCCCCCATGGGAGGGTTTAGCAGGTTTTTTCCTCTTTTCCTCATTTCACACCATGCAAACAGGACAATCCAACAGCAAAAAATTCAATGCAGCACAATCACACTGTATACCTTACACCAGCCCCTCCCAAAACCCTGAACAATAAGCAGGTTAACTAGTTGAAGGAGATTACATTACCATCTGAGATGTGAAAAGTGTAAAAGACAGAAAGGAGTGAAAGAAAAGTTTAATAATTTGGTTAAAGTGTTTTTCTTTCCTTATAAATAAACTTGAGTAAAAATAAAAAGCATATGAGCAAACAAGTTACAGTGGACCTCTGCCTACAATTTTGTTGTCTCTTCATGTGTTTTGTTTATCACTTGGGTGAACAGGAAATTTTCATCCTCATACAGAGAATAAAATGCCAGCCTTATAACTAAATTGATAATATTCAAAGTTTATTGCTGTATTTCTTATAAGAGTATTTTTAGACACATATGTTGTTTTACTGAGAGAGTGTGGTGTGTGGTTTGTTTAGAAGTTTCTTCAAAAATTCAAAAATTCTAGCATCACACATATTTACATGAGCGTAAAAGAAAATGAAGGCTTTTCAGTGGTGGCCACAAGGAACCATGAGGAGCAACAATATCTCTCGGGTTTTTCCTATCTTTCTGTGAAAGAATGTATGATGGCGGTAAAATACTATGCTTTATTCCCCTGATATAATATCTTCTTCCATCTCCTCAGCAGCTCCACCTTCCTCCTCCATACAAACCTTTTACTAACAGTCTTAAATATTTCATATCAACAGGCTGCTGTACTTAAATGTCACATTTAAACAATAAACATTAAAAGTCACTGAAGTGAATGTCACTAAATTTCAAACAATACTAGATAGTAAAGATTAATAACTAATACAATAATGAATGTAAGTCTACTGGTTATGTTACCCACATGCAGCTCCAATATATAAATTTCGTACCAGAGGTTGCGGACTTTACAGGGTTGTCAATATGGTGCGAGTTTCTATAATCATAAACACGACTAGTACAGCAGCATATAGTATTTGTGTATGTGTGCATAGATGAAGAACGTTGACCGGTGATCACCAGCTGACAGTCTGGCTCAAGCATTCAGCTGTGGGATTTCTTGCTCTGTTTTTGGTGAAGCAAAACAGCTTCCCTTTCCTTGACATAAAGTTATTGCAAAAATAAGAAACTAGATTAACTTTTAATGCTATGAATAGGCAGCTGAATGAAACTTGAAGAGTGTGTGGAGGTGGATGAGCTGGAAGATATTAGTTTACATCAGATGGTTAAGGTGGCGTCAGAGGCCATTGTTAGCAGCGAGCGGTGGCATAATGGAGTAGAACTGCATTGGCAAGGAGGCATTTCCATGGAGGTGAGGGCGGGAAGTGAGGTTGGCAGCTGTTTTGGGGGAATGACAAAGTGGGAAATGCATTCTGCCACAGGATATTAGATATAGAGGGTGATAACAGGGTTAGACTACAGTCTCAAAGTGAATAATATTTTCCTGTCTGATTTAGGGTGATCTTGAGAGGAAGTCACTGCCCTTCTTATATCTGTCAGTGTGTAGCGACATCCAAGAGCAATTAATTAGTTGGTTCACCCAACAGAAATTTAGTTCTCTCTATTTATTTTATCAAACATGAACAGCAGATCCCTTGTATATTGATGATATATACAGTAGGCTAAACATATGCTGTAAAAATATAGAAAGTTTGAATTATAGCTGTTGAGCTTACTTTTGAAGAGAATAGTATGTTTGCTTTTTTGCTTCACTGCTCCTTTTAGGGTGAAGGTGGATCAGAAGCCCCGGGTTTTCTTGTCCTTTGGCTTTGGAAGGAATGTTAATGAACCTTCTGTTTTACTAAGTGGCGCTCAGCACCCAGCACACGAACATGACCACAATGAGGACAGAAGTGGGAGATGCTGTGTTTGACATTATAGTTGTGACATGGCAGCACTGTGGATTGTGGCACTGGTGCCTACTGAAGGAGCAAGAGCTGTAGTCCTAGCACTGCTGGTGGAAAGGAGGGCAGGGGTGTTGGCTGGTGGCCTGCTGCTAGTAGAGATTTTTGTTATATGGGTTGTGCTAAATGAGATGATTGTTGAGATTGGAGAAGTAGCTTCAGAAACACCTGAAGTCATGGATGCAGTTACAGGTACAGGTTCCTTAGTTACTGGCATGGGACTCTGCTTGGTAAAAGGTGTAGGGCTTTCTTGACTTTCAGGTGTGGGACTTTGCTTGGTAAAAGGTGCAGGACTTCTTGAGTTTCAGTGGACTCCTGCTTGGTAAAAGGTAGGACTTTCTTGAGTTTCAGGTGTGGGACTCTGCTGGTAAAAGGTGTAGGACTTTGAGTTTGTGTGTGGGACTCTGCTTGGTAAAAAGGTGTAGGACTTTTCTTGACTTTCAGGTGTGGGACTCTGTCAGTAAAGGTGTAGGACTTTCTTTGAGCTTCCAGGTGTGACCTGCTTGGTAAAAAGGTGTAGGACTTTTCTTGAGTTTGTGTGGGCTCTGCTTGGTAAAAAGGTGTAGGACTTTCTGAGTTTCTGTGTGTGGGACCCTGCTTGGTAAAAGGTGTAGGGCTTTGACTCTCTTGTGTGTGGGGCCTCTGCTTGGTAAAAGGTGCAGGGACTCTTTCTTGGAGTTTCAGGTGTGGGCCTGCTTGGTAAAAGGTGTAGGACTTTCTTGAGTTTCAGGTGTGGGACTCTGCTTGGTAAAAGGTGTAGGACTTTCTTGAGTTTCAGGTGTGGGACTCTGCTTGGTAAAAGGTGTAGGACTTTCTTGACTTTCAGGTGTGGGACTCTGCTTGGTAAAAGGTGTAGGACCTCTTGGAGTTTCCAGGTGTGGGATTCCGCTTGGTAAAAGGTGTAGGACTCTTCTTGAGTTTCTGTGTGTGGACTCTCCCTCAGTAAAAGGTGTAGGACTCTTCAGTTTCAGGTGTGGGACTCCTCCTCGCAAAAAGGTGTAGGATCTTTCTTCTTGGAGTTTCAGGTGTGGGACCTCCCAGTAAAAAGGTGTAGGACTTTCTTCAGTTTCAGGTGTGGGACTCTCCTCGGCAAAAAGGTGTGGACCTTCTTCAGCTCACAGGTGTGACCTGCTTGGTAAAAGGTGTAGGACTTTCTTCAGTTTCAGGTGTGGGACTCTCCTCAGTAAAAGGTGTAGGACTTTCTTCAGTTTCAGGTGGGACCTCTCTCGTAAAAAGGTGTAGGACTCTTTCTTCAGTTTCAGGTGTGGGACCTCCTCGGTAAAAGGTGTAGGACTTTCTTTGGAGTTTCCAGGTGTGGACCTCCCTCAGTAAAAAGGTGTAGGACTCTTTCTTCAGTTTCAGGTGTGGGACTCTCCTGGTAAAAAGGTGTAGGACTTCTTCAGTTTCAGGTGTGACCCTCGGTAAAAGGTGTAGGACTTCTTCAGTTTCAGGTGTGGACTCTCGCAAAAAAGGTGTAGACTTTTCTTCAGTTTCAGGTGTGGGACTCCTGCTTGCGTGTAGGACCTTCTGAGTTTCAGGTGTGTGGGACTCTGCTTGGTAAAGGTGTAGGACTTTCTTGAGTTTCATAGGGACTCTCTGCTTGGTGCAAAAGGTGTAGGACTTTCTTCAGTTTCAGGTGTGGGACTCCTCTCTGTAAAAGGTGCAGGACTTTTCTTCAGTTTCAGGTGTGGGACTCTCCTCAGTAAAAGGTGTAGGACTTTCTTCAGTTTCAGGTGTGGGACTCTCCTCAGTAAATGGTGTAGGACTTTCTCAGTTTCCAGGTGTGGACCTCTCAGTAAAAAGGTTGCAGGACTTTTCTTCAGTTTCAGGTGTGGGACTCTCCTCAGTAAAAGGTGTAGGACTTTCTTGAGTTTCAGGTGTGGGACTCTCCTCTGTAAAAGGTGTAGGACTTTCTTCTGTTTCCCAGGTGGACTCTCCTCTGTGAAAGGTGTGTGTGACTTTCTTTCAGTTTCAGGTGTGGGAGTCTCCTCAGTAAAAGGTGTAGACTTCTTCTTCTGCTCTTGGTGGTGTGGGACTCTCTCGTGAAATGGTGTAGGACTTTCTTCAGTTTCAGGTGTGGGACTCTCCTCGGTAAAAGGTGTAGGACTTTCTTCAATTACAGGTGTAGGACTTTCTTCAGTTTCAGGTGTGGGACTCTCCTGGTAAAAGGTGTAGGACTTTCTTCAGTTTCAGGTGTGGGACTCTCCTCTGTAAAAGGTGTAGGACTTTCTTCAGTTTCAGGTGTGGGACTCTCCTCTGTGAAAGGTGTAGGACTTTCTTCAGTTTCAGGTGTGGGAGTCTCCTCAGTAAAAGGTGTAGGACTTTCTTCAGTTTCAGGTGTGGGACCTCCTTGGTAAAAGGTGTAGGACTTTTCTTTTCAGTTTCAGGTGTGGGAGTCTCCCCCAGTAAAAAGGTGTGAGGACTCTTCTTCAGCTTCAGGTGTGGGACTCTCCTTGCAAAAGGTGTAGGACTTTTCCAGTTTCAGGTGTGGACTCTCCTCAGTAAAAAGGTGTAGAACTTTCTCTCAGTTTCAGGTGTGTGTGGGACTCCTCCTCGCAGGTGTAGGACTTCTTCAGTTTCAGGTGTGGGAGTCTCCTGAGTAAAAGGTGTAGGACTTTCTTCAATTACAGGTGTAGGACTTTCTTCAGTTTCAGGTGTGGGACTCTCCTCAGTAAAAGGTGCAGAAACCTCTCAGTTTCAGGTGTGGACCTCCCTCAGTAAAAAGTGCTGTGTAGGACTTCTTCAGCTTCAGGTGTGGGAGTCTCCTCAGTAAAAGGTGTAGGACTTTCTTCAGTTTCAGTGTGTGGGACTCTCCCTGTAAAAGGTGTAGAACTTTCCCAGTTTCAGGTGTGTGACCTCCTCGCAAAAGGTGTAGGACTTTCTTCAGTTTCCAGTGTGGGAGTCTCCTGAGTAAAAGGTGTAGGACTTTCTCTTTCACCAAGCAGGTAGGACTTTTCTTCATTTCCAGGTGTGGGACCTCCTCGCAAAAGGTGTAGAACTTTCTCAGTTTCAGGTGTGACCTCTCAGTAAAAGGTGTAGGACTTTCTTCAGTTTCAGGTGTGTGGGACTCTCCTCAGTAAATGGTGTAGGACTTTCTTCAGTTTCATAGGTGGGACTTCCTCAGTAAAAGGTGTAGGACTTTTCTTCAGTTTCAGGTGGGACTCTCTCGCAAAAGGTGTGTGACTTTCTGCAGTTTCAGGTGTGAGTCTCCCTCAGTAAAAGGTGTCGCACTTTTCTTCAGTTTACAGGTGTGTGGGACTTCTCAGTAAAAGGTGTAGGACTTTCTTCAGTTTCACAGGTGTGGACTCCCTTGGTAAAAGGTGTAGGACTTTCTGCAGTTTCAGGTGTGGGACTCTCCTCGGTAAAAGGTGTAGGACTTTCTTCAGTTTCAGGTGTGGGAGTCTCCTCGGTAAAAGGTGTAGGACTTTCTTCAGTTTCACAGGTGTGACCTCTCGGTAAAAGGTGTAGGACTTTCTTCAATTACAGGTGTAGGACTTTCTTCAGTTTCAGGTGTAGAACTTTCCTCAGTTTCAGGTGTGGGACTCTCCTCAGTAAAAGGTGTAGGACTTTCTTCAGTTTCAGTGGTATTCTCCTCAGTAAAAGGTGTAGAACTTTCCTCAGTTTCTGTGTGTGAGTCTCTCAGTAAAAAGGTAGGACTTTCTTCAGTTTCAGGTGTGGGAGTCTCCTCAGTAAAAGGTGTAGGACTTTCTTCAGTTTCAGGTGTGGGACTCTCCTCAGTAAATGGTGTAGGACTTTCTTGAGTTTGTGTGTGACTCTCCCTCAGTAAATGGTAGACTTTTCTTGAGTTTCTTGTGTGTGGGACTCTCCTCAGTAAAATGGTGTAGGACTTTCTTTCAGTTTCAGGTGTGGGACTTTCCTCGGTAAAGGTGTAGGACTTTTCTTGCAGTTTCACAGGTGTGGGAGTCTCCCTCAGTAAAAGGTGTAGGACTTTCTTCAGTTTCAGGTGTGGGACTCTCCTCAGTAAAAGGTGTAGGACTTTCTTCAGTTTCAGGTGTAGGACTCTCCTCAGTAAAAGGTGTAGAACTTTCCTCAGTTTCAGGTGTGGGACTCTCCTCAGTAAAAGGTGTAGGACTTTCTTCAGTTTCAGGTGTGGGACTCTCCTCAGTAAAAGGTGTAGGACTTTCTTCAGTTTCAGGTGTGGGACTCTCCTCAGTAAAAGGTGTAGGACTTTCCTCAGTTTCAGGTGTGGGAGTCTCTCAGCAAAGGTGCCTGACTTCTTCAGTTTCAGGTGTGGGACTCTCCTGCAGTTGTGTAGGACTTTCTTCAGTTTCAGGTGTGGGACTCTCCTCAGTAAATGGTGTAGGACTTTCTTCAGTTTCAGGTGTGGGACTCTCCTCGGTAAATGGTGTAGGACTTTCTTCAGTTTCAGGTGTGGGAGTCTCCTCAGTAAAAGGTGTCGGACTTTCTTCAGTTTCAGGTGTGGGACCTCGGGTAAAAGGTGTAGGACTCTTCAGTTTCAGGTGGGACTCCCTCTCAGTAAATGGTGTAGGACTTTCTTCTTTTCAGTTTCAGGTGTGACCTCCTCGTAAAATGGTGTAGGACTTTCTCAGTTTCAGGTGTGGACCTCTCCTCAGCAAAAAGGTGTAGGACTTTCTTCAGTTTCAGTGTGGGACTCTCCTCGCAAAAGGTAGGACTTTTCTTCAGTTCTGTGTGGGACTTCCTCGGTAAAAGGTGTAGGACTTTCTCTTCAGTTTCAGTGTGAGCTCTCGGTAAAAGGTGCAGGACTTTCTTCTGCCTCAGGTGTGACCTCCCCGGGTAAAAGGTGTAGACTTTCTTCAATTACAGGTGTAGGACTTTCAGTTTCAGGTGTGGGACTCTCCTGCAAAAGGTGTGGTGGACTTTTCTGCAGTTTCAGGTGTGGGACTCTCCTCGGTAAAAGGTGTAGGACTTTCTTCAGTTTCAGGTGTGGGACTCTCCTCGGTAAAAGGTGTAGGACTTTCTTCAGTTTCAGGTGTGGGACTCTCCTCGGTAAAAGGTGTAGGACTTTCCTCAGTTATTAGTGCAGAGCTCTCTCCAAACATGGCTGCAGGAGAGTCTTCATTGTACTCATTTGCGATGTTTGCAGGGACAGTAGTGCCCTTTGGAACAGGCTGCTGTAGCTGAGCTGCAGCAGATATTTGCTTCAATGCTGTTGTAGTGGTTCTGATACTTACAGTAGAAGTGAAATAGACAGTTCTAGATGTTGCTGTGGTTGACTGTAATGTAGCTGTGAAAATACGGCCACCATGATGTTAATACAGCCATACTTATTCTACGGTGCCATTTATCTTAAAGAAAAAAATTAATTCATAATTTTTTTATTTATTCACTCACCAATTGATAAGCACAGTAGCACTATCATTGTTCCACTTGTCTTGAAAAAATCCTTGTTTGGTAAACTTCTGGAGAAGAAACAGTAGCTTTTAATTTGAAAAATGAATAAGCAAGTTACATATGCTTAATTATGGTAAAGCCTCAAATTTACCCCAGCCAGAGCAGAAACAAACAGTATGCTGGTTTGCTTGTCACAGTTTAGTTTGTCTTGTCTTGGCTTAAGTTCTCAGCCTCCATTACCCCAGTTTTCTGGTTTCACCTGTTATTATCCAAACCAGTGGTCTTCAACCTTTTTTTGCATCACGGACCGGTTTCATGTAAGACGATTTTCCACGCACATAATGCATAATAAAGCATAATAAAGGGAAAAATAAATACAAGTCACAATAGTGCAGAATCGGTGGGAGCCCTGAGCTTGTTTCCCTGCAACAAGACAGTCCGATCTAGGGGTGATGGGAGACGATGGGAGACAAAGACACCCAAAGTGTGTTCCTTATGTCCAGTCTACTATGTAATTTATCGGGCATCAAAACTGTGACAGACACAAGTGTAGGAATGAGGCACAGACAAAAGTGATGGGGAGATGATCTGGTCATTTTTCAAAATAAAACACCCTGCAGACTCCAATAGTCAATAAAATGGAAATAAAATAAAAATAAGTTTTTTATCCTTTCTGTGCGGCCCGGTACCAAACGATCCATGGCCCTGTACCAGTCCGCAGCCCAGTGGTTGGGGACCACTGATCTAAACAAACCATCTCAGCTTCTGTGTACATCAGTTCATTTGTTTGCATTAAAGGTTAAATTAATTCATAAACGCCAAGTATCTCAATACTGTGTACTGTTTAAGTATGTTGTGTGTACCGTAATATCTGTAATAGACTGGTAAACAGCTATACAGCACTGTAGAATAATTAAAGAAAAAAGTACCTTCTCATATTGTTTTATTCCAGTTAATGTTGACTATTGAAGTGTCTGTCGATTTTTGGGATTTATGGCATTTTAGTATAAATAGATGTCAATATGGAGCTCACCAACATGTAAAAATGTTTTAACTGTAAAATGATCTATTTTTTTAAGTTAATCTTCACAAGATGAGGGAAGCCCGTACTTTTAAAACAAACAATTGATGTTAAAAACTCGGTAATTACTGTATCCAGGGTGCTCAGTTCACATGAACACATTAAACACAGTACATTAGAACATAATCCACAAAATGGTGAGAAAAATATTATAAACATTTTTCTCAATCATTTATTTATTATTTTAATGCATAATTTCTTGGTTCACTTCTTTGTTTTTGAACATTTCTGTCTCTGGCATTACAAATGCTACCTCTGATTACCTGCCTTCGTATATGTGCCCATAAGCTGCATTTTTGGAGAAGAACTTTAGATTTGAATTTTGGAGACGTACTAGACCAAACCGCCCATGTCTACCTGTTCATCATAAATAAAGATCTAACATGTTTTAGCTTAACCACATTCTACACATCTTAGCCATATGAAGAACTGTTAAAGAAAGTCTAGGTTTAGCTAATATAATACATAAATATGACTGCAGAGAACCTAAATCTAAGAGCACAAATAAAAGTGTTGATTTGAATAAGAAATTAAAGCAAAAACAAAGTTTTAAAGCACAAAGAAAAATTTTTAAGAAAAAAACTAAACAACAAAGTGGTGTCAACAGGAAAACAACATTTTAATTTGGAAATAAACTGATTTTTTTTTTACATGGATTTGTAGTTTGTCAGTATACTAATCATTCCGATAATTTTTTTGTATTGTTTTAACTTTCCTTTTATTTTATTATTTGATGCATCGGTTTCCCAGTTTAGATTTTCTTTTTCAGTTTGTTTCATTGATTGCTTTATAGTTGACCCTGCACTCCCTGGGTATTAAACAGTCATTTGAATAAATAGTTATGTACAAATATGTTTTATTCCGATGTGCCTTTGTCATAAGTCAGCAGTGAGACGGGGGATGCAAACTGTGTGATGTTGATGTCTACAGTACAGAGAAGGCTGATATCTGAGAGTCATTTTCTCCGTAGCTAACCAGGTTTGAAATGTTCAAGGTCAGAAGGACAAACTGATGGTTTTGTGGTTCATCTTGTCATTGCGCCACATTTTATCAGCGGTCACGCACCAATGACTATGCAAAATCTGTTCGTGGCAAAGTGCAGAATTTTCACAGATGTTCGCATTCATCAGGGAACTCCTGCTGACTTACCTTGCCTTTCTGAGAGTGACTAAAAAAACTACTGAAAATGTCCATTTGTAACAGGGAATTTTGGTGACTTTACAGTAGTCCCCCAAAAAACCTCTCAGAATTATCTCCTTCTTGATATTGCAGTCTGTGATTTTTCATAAATTTTCATTTCTGAATTAATATACCAGCACGATGGTGCGTTAAAATGAAATTCCATTCAAAGAAATTTTCTTAAATGCAGATATGAACACCGTGATTATTTTTTGGATTTTGTTTTGAAGGGCCGTTCCTTCAGAAATGTTCCCTGTAGTTGCAAAGTCCTAAAATATTTGTTTACACGTATATAGCAAATGCATTTAAAAAACAGCTCAGAATTGTGTTTTCTTATTAAAAAAACCCAGCCTGTGAAAAATAACTTACTGTAACTCACCTCATCTGTGGGTCACCTGTTGTCAGCACACATGCTGCCATTTCTGGGAACACATAAATTCAACTCTGACAGATGGTATATTCACAGCTTTATGAACGTAATGTGGTGCATCCTTCAGAGGTGATGCAGCAGTTTCAGTGGGAGTGGGAGGTCTTCTCTCTTTCACCCTTTTTATCAAGTGTTAAGATGTGACGTCTTCTTTTGCTTGACAAGAGCTGTCCCTCCTACATTTCTCGCATGTGTGAAAGTGTGCAATCTTTGTAATTCTTCATCTCTGAGAAAATGTGATGCTGCTCATTATCTAAGCTGTGCGTGCTAAGGTGTGGTGGGACTTGGAGGGAGATCTGGAAAGTCGTGTCTTGCAGGCCAGATGTCTTTGTCCCGCTGGTATTAATGCAAAAGGAGTCTAAGGGTGTCCTGACAGCATTTGTAGTCAGAATCAACAGCAAAGTCAAATAATTTTTGTTTCTACAGTAAAAACTTGCAGCGGTATAAATTGGGATATACTGTGACTGGAAATTGACTCCCATCCTCTTGCTGGTGAGAGGGGTGGGCTTAGCATTTGTATCTCTCTATGTGTTCGGTGGTTTAGAGAGCTTTGGTGCAGGTGTGTTGATATAATTCAGAGTGCCACGTAAAAAATAAATCTCGCGCGGGATCCCATAGTCCAGTCTTGGCAGAGTCAAAGCAGGTTGTTAGTTTTATTGGTCACATGCACAATGGTTTGCAATAATATATTGTTTTTCATTAATCTCGTTAATAAAGGGCATTTTTATGTGATGCTAGGGTTTCACTTTACTTTGAACTCTACCTTGAAAAAATCCAAGTGATTGTTCTCACCGATCCCTGCAAGTGTTCGTCCAACAATACACACAAACACACACAAAAAGCTAAGACTTATTTATAAGCCGCATGAAAAGCTGTGGAGGTTACGCCCAGGTAAGTAATGGGAATTAGCTCCCCGGCTATTACATATAGGCTCCATGTTCTATTTTAGGTAAAACATGTGGTGAGATAAAACAGAACCCAGTAATATGCAGCAGGTAACAAAAGTGAGGGATGGTTCACTGCACCTAAATGTGAGCAAAATAAGTTGAATGCAATGTGAAACATTCATCTCTCAAGCACAAAATTCTTGTATTGTCTGCTTTGTTAAAAGTCCGAGCAATTTACAAACTGTGGTTTTCACAGGACTCAGCTGCACAGTCTGTGGCAACAAACTGCTTCCCTGTCCCTGCAAAGACCATTTGTGCCCTTAAGCTTCTCTTATTTGCTTTTAGTTTAAAAGTCACGGTAGTTTATCCGCAGGCTGAATAAAAAGAGTTTTGCTTAGGGTAGTCGGAATATTACAATAATTTTTCCTACTAAAGCACATTTGTTACGGAAAAATTCCAAGACTGGGTGACCAGCAGCTTAACTCGGCCAGGCAGGAGTGCCCAGGTGACGCTACAGCGGGATCCATTTGAAGCAGACACTGTGGGGGTGCCACAGTGATTAGAAAGTTTGTTGTCGAGATTTACTCGAAAAGGGAGAAATGAGCACAGTATTTTTTATATTTCACAGTTTTATTTTTCTTTTGTTGCTGAGAGGCCATATGGTTTTGTCTAATAATTTCTTGACTGCATGTGCAAACAAGATCCATGGTCCCCAGCGGTCATCCTCTCAAAGCTCGCAAATGGCCAGTGTGCCACAAGTTCAATACTAGTCATTCACAGCACTAGACAAGGAAAATGCAGAAAAGGTTTTGTGAAAAAGTTTTTCCCGCCTCGGTGACCTTAAAACATGACCGTGAAACGCTATTTGGCTATGCTGCTGGGGAAACTGGAAATGATAAGCCTTCTTATGTGCAGAGTGACATTTTTGGTGATTCTTCATCTCTGAGAAAATGTGATGCTGCTCATTATCTAAGCTGTGCGTAAGAAGGTGTGATAGGAAATTCTCTCTTTCAGGACTTGGGGGAGATCTGGAAAGTTGTGTCTTGCAGGCCAGATGTCTTTGTCCCGCTGGTATTAATGCAAAAGGAGTCTAAGGGTGCCCAGCATTTGCAGTCAGAATCAACAGCAAAGTCAAATAATTTTTGTTTCTACAGTAAAAACTTGCAGCGGTATAAATTGGGATATACTGTGACTGGAACAAATTGACTCCCATCCTCTTTAAGGGTAGAGAGGGGTGGGCTTACATTTGTATCTCTCCATGTGTTCGTGGTTTAGAGAGCTGGTGCAGGTGTGTTGATATAATCTGTGTGCCACGCAAAAAATAAATCTCGGATCCCATAGTCCAGTCTTGCAGAGTCAAAGCAGGTTGTTAGTTTTATTGGTCACGCAATAATTTTGTTGGTAATAATGAGTATTGTTTTTTCATTAATCTCAATAAGGCATTTTTATGTGATGCTAGGGTTTCACTCTTCTTACTTCTTTGAACTCTACCTTGAAAATCCAAGTGGATTGTTCTCACCGATCCCTGCAAGTGTTCGGCCCAACAATAATAGCCACAAAAAACACACACAAAAGCTAAGACTTATTTATGTTGCATGAAAGTTTTGAGGTTACGCCCAGGTAAGTACGGGAATTAAGCCTCGGCTATTACAGGCTCCATGTTCTATTTTAGGTAAAAAACATGGTGGTGAGATAAACAGAACTCAGGCATGCAGCAGGTGCAACAAAAAGTGAGGATGGTCACTGCACCTAAATGTGAGCAAAATGTTGAATGCAATGTGAAACATTCATCTCTCAAGCACAAATTTTGTATTGTCTGGCTGGTTAAAAGTCCCCAGCACTTATAAACTGTGGTTTTACAGGACTCAGCCGCACAGTCTGGCGGCAACCGTTTCCTGTCCTTGCAAGACCATTTGTGCCCTTAAGCTTCTCTTATTTGCGTTTAGTTTAAAAGTCACGGTAGTTTATCCGCAGGCTGAATAAAAGAGTTTTGCTTTAGGGGTAGTCGAATACACAATAATTTTTCCCACTAAAGTACATTTGTACATGGAAAAATCTAAGACTGGGTGACCACAGCTTAACTCCGTCAGGCAGGGAGGCCCAGGTACGGCCAGCGGGATCCATTGCGTGGAAGCAGACACTGTGGGGTGCCACAGTGGATTGTGAAAGTTTCGAGCTGTTCGAGATTTACTCAAAAAAGGAGAAATGAGCACAGTATTTTATATTCTGCTAGTTTATTTTTCTTTGTTGCTGAGAGGCCATGGTTTTAGTTAGTTCCAATAATTTCTGACTGCATGTGCAAACAAGATCCATGGTCCCCAGCGGTCATCCTCTCAAAGCTCGCAAATGGCCAGTGTGCCACAAGTTCAATACTGGTCATTCACAGCACTAGATAAGGAAATGCAGAAAAATGTTTTGTGAAAAGTTTTTCCCGCTCGGTGAGCTTAAAAACATGACCGTGAAACGTTGTTTGCCATGCTGCTGGGAAACTGGATGGGCCAGTGTGGTATGAGAAATGACGCACAACATGATGGTGCAACAGATTGCACCACTTTTACCATTTTAATCATCAGTGTAGTCTGTGATTTCAGCAGTTAGCATACAATATTTTACAATATATACAACGTACAATTATATATTTTTACACATTTCTGTGTATGAAAAACTGGGTTGACAGTTAAAGCAAAAAAACTCTAATGTAAGATTTTTGTCAATAAATGGCAAAAATTATTTTTAAAAAAGTAATACATAATATACAATTAACAAAAAAGTTTCCCCGGTTTTAAACACAACGCCAATAAACCCAAATGTTTTGACAGAGACTGATTATTTCAGGACTTTCAGTTATCAACCTGTCTGAATCCACAGAGAAACATTTGAATTTCCTGCAATGCGATAATCCTTCATTTAAAGCAATCTGGTTATTTTATAGGTATATTTTAATTTTATTAAATAGTCTGAATACAGAGGTAACAATTGCTGAGCAAATGACAAACCATGGTGAATCCAGCAGCGCACTGAGGAAAGCGGTCAGCATGTTAGTCAGCTGCTGTGTTTCCTCTCCAGTGGGCAGACTGTTCTTACACCGCAAGAAAAAAATCATGGCAAATGGGTTTATTTGTGAAAAAACAACTATAATTAACCAAGAGCACCACTGCCTGAATGGGGATTTAACCCAGGAAACACCTGTATGGTACCTGCTGCCCTGTGAACAACAAACTGTGTCCTTCAAGGTTGAACTCATATTTATGCATTTCTGAAATACAATAACAGATACAATCAGGTTTACCATCTTCTCAGTGTTTTGCTTGCACTTTCACATACATTCCAGCAGTATAATCTCACGGTCAAGTAATGCTGAAATGTTATACAAGGATATGAAGTCTAAAAATAAGATATCTCGTGGCTTAATAACGTGACACAATGTGTGTACATTTCACTGTATTCTGGTTTGTAAATCATATTCATAAAACTGTAGGTTCATATACCTGACACTCCAAGCAGGCTGACGCTGTGTCCTATGTGACAACCTGAGAGCTGTCCACACTGCTGGAACCCTGAGCACCCTGTTGTGTTGTCGGAGCATTCTGGTAGGTTCCAGACTCCATGTTTCCACTAATTTCCCCTGCAAAGAGAAAGGCGCATGTGGAAAACGTGCTGTGCGACCATGAAACAGTCCCAACATCCTCCACACAGAGCATGCTCACAGGCAAAGACACTCTGTGGGATCAGTGTGCCATCCAGGTTCGTGGTATACATCTATACAGTGAAGCAACCTGGAATCACATGTAAGCACTGGTTGGACTCACATGCAGTGATGCTGCCTGGCACTACTTCCAAGGAGCACTGGCCAAGATGTAGGGCTTCCTTCATTACTGACTCCACTTCTGCACTGCTGGGAACTACAAATGCACTCTTGAATGTAAGGTTCATGCCAACCCCCAGGGACCCATTCCTGAAAGCAGACAAAGTGTTGACACCAGCTTGAGGATGTAGGCACTAAATGCTCTAGTGGTGAGGAACTGGAGCACTGATGATAATGGAGAAGTGAGCTTAGCACTCACCACACTCTGTCCAAAACACAGCCTATGAATATGCTGGGATACCTCCGCTTGAAAACGTTGCCAACCTGTGATGAAATGCATTTTTTTACATGGCACTGCCAACATCTGGAGAAGCAAACAATGACAATGAATGTAGAATCAGAAGTGTGGTTTTGCATGGAGAACTGACACCACAAACCTCCTCAGTGATATTTTTGGCTAACTCCAAGTATTCAGAACTGTGAGGATCCAGGTATGAGGAATAGAAAACTCTTTCCATTTGGAACTGCAGTGCCACAATTGCTGGTGTCTCCAGGTTTCCCACAGGGAGGATGCTGGTAAAAGCAGCAGTATTCATGGTCACAACCCCACTGGAGCCAGGCCTGCTGGGAGGAGTCACTGAAGCAGCTGTAACGGTGGCACGCATCACAACTGGATAAGAGAATGTGATGCGTCTGATGACTGGAACTTTGGGTGCGAGAGTGAAAAACACAACAGTTTCTCTGGTAGGTCCAACTGTAGATCCTTGGAAATCCTTGGTTGTGTGACCACTGGTACCACAAGGTGTAGTCACTGACTCTGTCACTCCATCTCTCACTCCACTCTGAGTGCAGCTGGGCAGAAGACTAGAAGTTATAGCAGTGTATGTGGTCATCAGTGGTTGAGACTGTGGAGCTGAGGTTACTGATGCTGTGTCGTGAGATGTTGTTACAGGTTGTGTAAAATTAGGAACATTAGTGGTAAAATTTGTCACAGATTCTGAACTGAGAAGTCCAGCATCAGTGGCTGAATTGATATTGAATTCAGTTGTTGAGACACCTGTAGCTGCGGTCATGTTTATAGATCTGCTAGTGCTCCCCAAGATTTGCTGTGCAGAGGTAGCTGATGAATTTGGAACTGTTTCTGTAGATGTAGTGGTGGTGTCTGTAGATGAGTGTGCATTTGTAGTTGAGGTATCTAGCATGTTCTGTGCTGACACAGCCTCGGTGGTTACTTGTGTATCTGTAGATGTATTTGTGTTTATTTGTGTAGATGTAGATGCAGCATTAGCAGTTATTTCTGTAGGTGTAGACATGATATCTTGGGTTATTTTTGCAGTTTTGATATCTGTGATCATTTGTGTAGGTGTGGCTTCTGTCGCCAATTGTGTAGATATAGGAGTGGTATTTCTGAAACTCTGAATAGATGTGGAAATAGCATCTGGAAATGTTTCTGTAGATGCAGTTGCTGTATCTGTGTTTATGTATGTAGATGTGGTAGCTGCACCTGACGTTGCAAACGGAAACGTAGTTGTGATTTGTGAGGTTGTTTCTGTAGATGTGCTGACAGGGGTTAATTGTGTAGATGCAGTATCCACTACATTTTGTGCAGATGTAATATCTGTGGTTGTTTGTGTAGATGAAATGTTTGAGGTTCCCTGTGCAATTGAAGATATGGTTTCATTAGTTAATCGTGTAATTTTGGAACCTGAGGTTGTTTGTGTAATTGGGGTACCTGGGGTTGTTTGTGTAGATGTGGTACCTGGGGTTGTTTGTGTAGATGTGATATCTGGGGTTGTTTGTGCAGTTGCGGTACCTGGGGTTGTTTGTGTAGATGTGGTACCTAGGGTTGTTTGTGTAGTTGTGGTATCTGGGATTGTTTGTGTACTTGTAGTATCTGGGGTTGTTTGTGTAGTTGCAGTACCTGAAGTTATTTGTGTAGTTGTGGTATCTGGGATTGTTTGTGTAGATGTGGTACCTAGGGTTGTTTGTGTAGCTGTGGTACCTGGGGTTGTTTGTGTAGATGTGATATCTGGGGATGTTTGTGTAGCTGTGGTACCTGGGGTTGTTTGTGTAGATGTGATATCTGGGGATGTTCGTGTAGCTGTGGTTTCTAGGGTTGTTTGTGTAGATGTGATATCTGCGGTTGTTTGTATAGTTGTGGAACCTGAGGTAGTTTGTGTAACTGGGGCATGTGAGGTTGCTTGTGTAGATGTAGTACCTGGGGTTGTTTGTGTAGATGTGATATCTGCGGTTGTTTGTATAGTTGTGGAACCTGAGGTAGTTTGTGTAACTGGGGCATGTGAGGTTGCTTGTGTAGATGTAGTACCTGGGGTTGTTTGTGTAGATGTGATATCTGCGGTTGTTTGTATAGTTGTGGAACCTGAGGTAGTTTGTGTAACTGGGGCATGTGAGGTTGCTTGTGTAGATGTAGTACCTGGGGTTGTTTGTGTAGATGTGATATCTGCGGTTGTTTGTATAGTTGTGGAACCTGAGGTAGTTTGTGTAACTGGGGCACCTGAGGTTGCTTGTGTAGATGTAGTACCTGGGGTTGTTTGTGTAGATGTGGTACCTAGGGTTGTTTGTGTAGTTGTGGTATCTGGGATTGTTTGTGTACTTGTAGTATCTGGGGGTGTTTGTGTAGTTGCAGTACTTGAGGTTGTTTGTGTAATTGTGATACCTGGGGTAGTTTGTGTAGTTGTGGTACCTGGGGTTGTCTGTGTAGATGTATCCGGGATTGTTTGTGTAGTTGTGGTATCTGAGGTTGTTTGTGTAGTTGCAGTACCTGAAGTTATTTGTGCAATTGGAATACCTGGGGTTGCTTGTGTAGATGTAGTACCTAGGGTTGTTTGTATAGCTGTGGTACCTGGGGTTGTTTGTGTGGTTGTGGTACCTGGGGTTGTTCCTATATTTGTGGTACCTGAGGTAGTTTGTGTAGATGTGGTACCTAGGCTCGTTTGTGTAAAAGTGGAAACTGGTGTTGTTCGTGTAAATGTGGTAATTGGGGTTGTTGGTGTAGATGTGGCATCTGGTGTTGTTGGTGTAGATGTGGCATCTGGTGTTGTTTGTGTAGATATGGCATCTAAGGTTGTTTGTGTAGATGTGGCACCTGGGGTTGTTGGTGTAGATGTGGCATCTGGTGTTGCTTGTGTAGATGTGGTACCTAGGCTTGTTTGTGTAGAAGTAACTGGTGTTGTTGGTGTAGATGTGGCACCTGGGGTTGTTGGTGTAGATGTGGCACCTGGGGTTCTTTGTGTGGATGTGGCATCTGGTGTTGTTGGTGTAGATGTGGTACCTGGGCTTGTTTGTATAGATGTGGCATCATGTGATGCTTGTGTAGATGTGGTAGCTGGTCTTGTTTGTGTAGAAGTGGAAACTGGTGTTGTTCCTGTAGATGTGGTACTTGGGGTTGTTGGTGTAGAAGTGGAAACTGGTGTTGTTTGTGTAGATGTGGCACCTGGGGTTGTTTGTGTAGATGTGGTACCTAGGCTTGTTTGTGTAGATGTGGCATCTGGTCTTGTTGATGTAGATGTGGTAGCTGGTATTGTTTGTGTAGAAGTGGAAACTGGTGTTGTTCGTGTAGATGTGGTACCTAGGCTTGTTTGTGTAGAAGTGGAAACTGGTGTTGTTTGTGTAGATGTGGCACCTGGGGTTGTTTGTGTAGATGTGGTATCTCGGGTGGTTGGTGTAGATGTGGCACCTGGGGTTGTTGGTGTAGATGTGGTACCTAGGCTTGTTTGTGTAGAAGTAACTGGTGTTGTTCGTGTAGATGTGGTACTTGGGGTTGTTGGTGTAGACGTGGCATCTGGTGTTGTTGGTGTAAATGTGGCACCTGGGCTTGTTTGTGTAGATGTGGCATCTGGTGATGCTTGTGTAGATGTGGTAGCTGGTCTTGTTTGTGTAGAAGTGGAAACTGGTGTTGTTCGTGTAGATGTGGTACTTGGAATTGTTCGTGTAGACGTGGCATCTGGTGTTGTTGGTGTAGATGTGGCATGTGGTGATGATTGTGTAGATGTGGTAGCTGGTCTTGTTTGTGTAGAAGTGGAAACTGGTTTTCTTCGTGTAGATGTGGTACTTGGAATTGTTCGTGTAGACGTGGCATCTGGTGTTGTTGGTGTAGATGTGGCACCTGGGGTTGTTTTTGTAGATGTGGTATCTCGGGTTGTTGGTGTAGATGTGGCACCTGGTCTTGTTGGTGTAGATGTGGCACCTGGTCTTGTTGGTATAGATGTGGTACCTGAGGTTGTTTGTTTTGATGTGGCACCTGGGGTTGTTTGTGTAGATGTGGCATCTGGTGATGCTTGTGTAGATGTGGTGGCTGGTCTTGTTTGTGTAGATGTGGTACTTGGGGTTGTTGGGGTAGACGTGGCATCTGGGGTTGTTTGTGTAGATGTGGCATCTGGGGTTATTTGTGTAGATGTGGCATCTGGTGATGCTTGTGTAGATGTGGCATCTGGTCTTGTTTGTGTAGATGTGGCATCTGGTGTTGTTTGTGTAGATATGGCACCTGGGGTTGTTGGTGTAGATGTGGCATCTGGTGTTGTTGGTGTAGATGTGGTTCTTGGGGTTATTTGTGTAGCTGTGGCATCTGGTGTTGTTTGTGTAGATGTGGCACCTGGGGTTGTTTGTGTAGATGTGGCATCTGGTGTTGTTAGTGTAGATGTGGTTCTTGGGGTTATTTGTGTAGCTGTGGCATCTGAGGTTGTTTGTGTAGATATGGCATCTAGTGTTGTTTGTGTAGATGTGGCACCTGGGGTTGTTGGCGTAGATGTGGTTTTTTCAGTTTTTAGTTGTGTAGTTGTGTCTGTGCTGCTGGTGGAAGGCGGCTGCTGAGTAAAAGACGGTGTCACAGTAACTGCAGTGGGAAATGTTTCATTCAACAGGGGTCCAGCTATCTGTGAAGTGACCTCAGGGCTTCTGGCTGTAGGAAGCTGTTCTGGGGACATTAGCACGTCCAGGGTAGCAGACCTCATTGCTGTGGAGAAAGACAAACAGCAGCAGCAGGTGTAGCATCTGTGGGCCTCATTTCTGTGCTGTGTCAACTGTGGACACGACTTGAGCCCCTGTGACTAGCCTGTCCTGAGCTTATGAAAAGATTGGAAAATACTCCCAAATGACTTCAGCATGTTAGTGTCCATCTGATCAGGGACACTCACTTGGTTAAGGAAACAGCTGAAAACTGTGTGGACTCTAAAGAGGGCAGATGTTCAGTTTCTACACTATTTTAGGAGGCTCAGGGGTCATGCAGGGGACACCAAGCCAGTTCAACTTGGGAGAAGAACTGCAGTTCATAAAGCAGTTAGAAATGTAGCTCTGCACCCATGACATTTTTACATTTTTTCTTTACAAAATATGCAAATATCTCATTTTTGTGCGTTAGGTCTCACTGGAATTAACGTCAGTATTTTAAGGCTGTCGGTTTCTTGGCACTACGGTTGGACGTCTGAGGCGAACGACATCCCTGCACCCCCGTGCAAAGCGACTGAGTCAAAACTTTGCATTAACTCATAATTTAATCTGAATTCATAACTGATAAAAGATCAACACCTGGATGACAGTAGATTTAGGGTGAAAGTGTCTGCATGAGGCAACCGGTGTTATGATGATGTTTTTTGACTCACCGAGCAGGAAAATTGCCATCACGCCCACTGTTACGTTTGTTTTCATGTCGAATCCTTTTTGAAAACTGCATTAAAACCTGACACAGACACAATTACAGTTATTAAACAGCTACACTGATTTGAAGGAATAGTGTTGATTTTGGGAAGCCATTCCATTGCGTCTAAGAGCCGCACTTTTATAAAATGGCAAGACAGCAGATTTAGATAAATACGCACACACAGCACAAGACTACCGTATCAAAGCTGTGGAATTTAAATTTGCGAGCACCACCACCAGACTTTATGGTGTCAAGATTGAAAATGCAAAGTCCCACTGACCTGCGTCGTGTTTTGGAGAGAAACGGTGGTACTGACCCCTCTTGGCAGAATGACAAAACCCCAGGGACAGAAAAGATAAGGAAGCTAAGGGAAGCGAGCGCTGACAACTACGTTGTGTCACCCAAGTGTCACTGCCTGTGTCATCGTGTCCTCCTGACCAACCTTTCTGCCTTAACCTGTCCTACGAGTTTGTGTCTCTGTTCAGTGCCATTTGGACAAATTCTTTTACAGGGATGTTTGTTATTTTACATAACGTTAAAATAGACATTTTGCATATACAGGTTTGATTTATGGACATACTCATGCTACTTCAGCCAATAGCCATAAATCACATTTATTCTTTTGTCAGATATTTTCCTCGAAAGTGACGTGCAGCTCGGAGTGAACAAAATGCATTGACAAAGAAAGACCTTTTGTGATTGTGAGTCGCACAGCTAGCGTCTGGCCAGGCCGCTTTGCAAAGTGGCTGCATGTGGAGCTGACAGGAAGGTCAAACAAAGTATATTTTTATGGCCTTGGTCCCGAGGCCTTTAGTATTTATTTGTTTGTCTTTGGTCTGTCTCTCCAATTACTTCATTGGAAGAATGAGCCAATTAAGAAGGTGGTTAAAGATTGAAGACTCTTGGAGAAGAGGGGAGAGTTGCGTGGGTCAATTTTATAAAATATATAATAAAATAATTTAAAAATACAGTATTTCAGTGTTAGTTGGTGAGTCGCCTGCTTTTCATGTCGAATCTTTTTGAAGGTCTGTGATTGGAAAGCAGCTGCCAGTAGGGAAGGCCGGATGAAACCTTGTGAAGCTTCTGAGGCTTCTTCCGGATTGTGCCGGAAAAAGATTCAGAGCGTCAAAGCATTTAAGACAGAGAGCACGGTAATGTGACACAAGTTAACAGCCTGCAACAAAACGTACAGGTTGAGGTTTAAAAAAAAAAAAAAGAAGTGAAATCAAAAAAGGGGTGTTTTCAAGGATTTCTAAAAGTCTGTATCCGAAAGAAGGGAGGCAGTTACTGATAAAATGTGTTGTTTTCTTGTTTGGCTCTGGAAGGATGGGACAGAAGATTAGAGTGTGTAGCTGAAGAAGGTTTATAATAAGGACAATAATAATAAATAAAATATTGTGTATACTGAAAGAAGGACTTCCATCAGGTTATGGTGTTGCTGAATGTTCCTGTCCAACACAAAGGTGAAATGAAAATTTCATGATTAAATGCCGACACTGAACGTAATAATAATAAAATATATAATAAAATAATTTTAAAATACAGTATTTAAGTACATCCCTGAGCGCGGATTAAGTGGTCAAGGCCATGAATAACAATGGCCTAAATGACACATAAGTAGACAACAGAAGATCATAAGTGTATTAAGTAAATATTATTAGATACCATTAAATTCTGTTTATCTTATTGGGGGAATCGGGTGAAAACGTTTCCACACTCTTGATCTCCTCTTTCCAAACCGCTGAATATCTCGGCTTAGAATCAAATATTTGACTGGCTTTTCCGGTCTTCTTGTGGGTCAGCGCCAAACCTTCGAACCCCTCCCCCGAATCCCGGTCAAGCGAGGTTTACACTTCTACGTTCCCTGGCGACACCTACTGGTGATTTCACAGAACTGTGCAAAAAGTCTAACGTGCTTTAGCGAAATATAAAAAAAAATTCGTTGTAACATTTCCTTTTTTTGGAAAAAAAAATTTGCAAATATGATTTTTTAAAATTCTTAACCTAGTGTGTGTATATGTATATAGAGTAAGAATTTGTACTGTAGTACACTTTTATTGATTCTAATTTAGAAACAAAAGTTATTTCACTGTATTAGGGTTTAATCGATTTCTTTTGAAAATTATTTCCCCTGCCTTGGAGAAATTTCTCTCAGCATTGATGAGGAATTATCACCATACAGCAGGTCCTAACTGCACAGCAAGCATGTCAGCTTCAAAATAAAGTAATACGCAAAGGGAGAAGCAACACAGATTTTGATGATCGATAAATGAGTAGAAACAACTGGGTGATCATACTGGTCTAAAAAAAGGACATTGGGGCAAATGGGAGTTTGGAGGTTCAAGAAAGAGGTGGCAATGTGTATGCGTGTGGGTGGAGCGATAGATAGTTGACAAATGCCCCCCAAAATATGCAGCTATGTAAATGAACGTTAATACATAAACTTTTTAGAATAATAATAACAGATGCCTCAGTATGAATAATCTTAGAGCTAAGTCAGCAGAATGTAATTCATCCGTGAACTTACACTTGCGTTTGGGCAAATTTAGGCTGCGTTTAGGCGCCCCGTGCTACTGTCCGGCTGTTGCTGATTGACAAGCGGTTCGACCAATGACTGCGTGCGCCCGTGCGCGTGCGAGAAGGCGGGACCTAAAAAAAAGAGCGTGACTAAATGTAAATGTAAACACGCACAATGAATGCACAACTGTAAAAAGAAATGGAAACAAAAACAAAGCCAAATCCCGGTCGTTTTAGACAATTTAGAAATCTCGCCCGCACGCATTTTGTAGGTTCAAAAAAGAGGACATTCTGAGGAAAAAGAGGACGTATGGTCACCCTAAGAAACAATATATCATAACCATACTGTTTCAGTTTATTAATTTCTTAATCGTTTTTACCTTATTGCCACTTGTAACATCTTGGGGGGGGGGATCATTTTTCAAATATTAGATATTTTAACCCAAACAGTTCCTCAAACACTTTAGCTCTCAGCAGCGACCTTTTTTTGTCACGAAACTAAGTCGTCAAGCTAGCTAACATAACCCACAGAATGCACGAAGCGCCACTTCCTTATTCCGCCATTCGAAACAAGCCAATAGGGTGTCTCTTTGGGAAGCGAGGCTTTGTTCGTCATCGATCACGTGGTTCGCAGAGACCAACACAAGCCCAGGCGGACACGCCCCTTCGTACTCGTTGCGCGCGTCGGTGTGACGTCACTACTTATAACCAAAAAGAAGATGGATTTTTTGTTATACTGGTTTTGCCCACTTTGGAAGTTAGGTTGCACTAATAATAAAGGAAGCTGTTTGTGTTCTTTTCTGTTTGGGTCGATTTTTTTCTTCAGTTTCTGTGTTGCGTCCCAATCCTAGACTGGATCGTAACAGTGATGGTGACGTTTGCAGAGCCGGATTGAGATCAAAAGAGACATGAGTTGAAAACATGCTTTTTGGGGGACAACGTAGAATCTACAGTCTGGATTCTGGAAACCCTGTCAGTGATGACATCAAGTCACCATTTACATGGTTTCCAGAATCCAGGTTCCAGAATCTAGGCTGGGGAGCATGGAGCTCTTGCTGTGGTCATGCAGGTGTCAAGATGTCAAAATGGGATTGTAGGCAGTGACCACAGTGTAGAACCTGAGGTGAGCAGCTACAGGGTGTCAGTGGAGAGTGGCAATGAGAAGGGAACCATGGGAGGGGCACGTTTGGAACCTCAAACAAGTTGTTCAGCATCAGTCTGGATCTGCTGGAGAGGCTTCATGGTGGCAGTCACAGCACCATACATGAAGGAAGTGTAGGACTCCAGATGGCATATGACTGTAGTTTGGACCAGAAGCTGTGCAAAGTGTGTTGTGAGATGAGGGCTGATCCTGGGGATGATATACAGGCTGCATCTGCAGGACCAAGTTGTGGCTTTGATGTGTTGGGAGACCCAGGCACTCGGATTGTTTGTGGCCTCCAGGATTTTGACTGATGAAGTGGATGAGATGAGCAAATTGTCTGGTTTGACAGGGAGCTCTCAACATGTGGCTACAGCTGCTGGGAGGTGAAGAGTGGAGAAGGTTGTAGTTTAATTTGTTTTGACAGCACTTGTCAATACAGGTGATGGATGAGAAAGTGACAGATGTGTATGCCTCCACATTACTGCTAAAGGGAGTTCCTCTGGAAACACCTGAAGCAGGAGACCAAGCAGAGCTCCCTGCTCTCCACACTCTTTAGGCATAAGCACACACCATAGGTGGGAGAAGAGGAACGACAGCCATACAGTTACACTTTAACCCCCCAAACTGGTATGTACACACACATACACACCATAAAAACAGTGTACTACTAGGAGTATTTGTAAAATAAGAATAAGCAATGCCACCCAAGAATAAAGCATAAAGAAATAATCAGTATAAAAGTAAAACAAAAAGGAAGAGAATCAGTTAACACATGAACAAAATTATAAATCTGTGTAACAATCCACAAGTTAAAGATTCCTTTATTAATTTATTCAGCTTTGCTTTATGGATTCTGGGTTTTTTCTGCTCTTCTTTCATGGCTTGATGTAGGTTTTCCTTTTTATTTTGACTGTAAATGTGTTGAATGATTAATTACTGGGTTATTTGTTCATTTTTACACGCCACCCTCCTCCTCTTCCTTCCACCATTATGTATTTCACTGGACTTGCACCAAACTGCTCCTCAAAAGGAAGCGCGCAGTGTGAGCCCAACCGGCCGATCACACTCTGTTGTTGACTGTCTGTTCGTGCTGTGGGAGAAATAACTGCTTCTCCAATCCTATCCAGCCACCTGTAGCAAGTGGGGGAGCCTCTCGTACATTCACAGGGTGTTTTGTTTGAATGTTTTAATCTCATTTACTTCTTCTGAACATCCAAATATTGGCTTAAATGACTCCCAGATTAATTTTTCCCAGACATGCCTTTCCCACAGCAACTGGTGCTTGAGCTCCTGTGCAGATTTGTTGGACTGATGCCCATTCTCAGGGAGTTTATTATTTTACTACAGAACCGCAGAGATAGAAGCTCACCACAGTGATGATTCACGGTGCTGTGAAAGTTCCCAATCAGAATTTACCCAATAGCATCTTGTGTGCTGCTTGAAGTGAAATATGTGCCTGTATTCACTTTACTGGCATCCTGGTGTATGTATCGATCGGTATCAATAAATACAATTGTTACATTTTGAAATTTTACAGTGAATGAGAGACTAGGTGATGTTCCAGATGTTCATAATGTATATTTTTTTAATAAAGGAAATGCAAATTCCAAACAAACAGTGGATAAGCGACCTATGGGCTGACTTGTCGCACAGCGTAGTGTACCCTGGGTAATGGAATGTAGCTGAAGGCTATTCTGAATTATGACTAATTCATGCAATGCAGTTACAACCTTTTGCTGGGAGACTCAGGAACAGAATCTGGTCAACAGGCAGCAGTAAAGAGTACCAGGAACTTAGGGGGAGTGCCAGTACACAAGAAAAAGTCCAGGTTCTCCAAAAAGCAACATGTAGGAGTACTGGCACTGTGTACAGTAACACTTCAATGGGGGTGTGGTTACAGGAATCTTTTCATTTCTGTCAGACTGACAATCATCCAAACTTTCTTTCAGTTGCATCCTCTCTAAACTTTATGATGGCAGGTTAAAAAGCTACGTTCTAAGGTCAGTTTGTACAATCTGTCCATTGAACCAAACTTTTAACACAGGAAAAAGATATGGTTAAGTACTTTTTACTTTGTGGCATGACAAAAAAAGCTTACCACACAAATTAATGGGGGTTGCAGAGCAACAGCATACAAACACATTCTAGACAACTGTGTGCATCCAGCTTTGTGGCCAGTTTGGTGAAGAACCTCCTTTTCTGCTCTAGCATGACTGTGCCTGCTCCCCCATGCACAAAGCGAGTCCCATAAACACATAATTTGCCCAGGTTGACGAGAAAGAACTTGAGCGGCTGCACAGAGCCCAGACCTCAACCCCACTGAACACCTTTCGAATGAACTGGACTTCTACTTTATTCATGCTCTTATGTCTGAATGGGCATAAACTCCCAAAATCTCGTGGAGGGGGCTGTTGTAACAGCCATTTTAATGCCCAAGACAAGTACATTGAGGATGATGCTCAATGTCCACATACTTCTGGCCATACGGTATTTACTTAATGCAGAGAACTGAATCTTGTTTATTAAAAACATCCTAGTCTATTACTTTTTTTTTTTTTTAAACCTGCATCAAATTCACCACAGAAACCCATACAGTTTAGCATCACTTTTACACACAAGTCCAACCAAACACAGGATCATCCTGTTTGAAGGTGGTGAAATGAAATGTGGGACCTTCAAATATCTAGTGACAACTAAAACACAAAGTACAGAAAATGTTTGTTCCATACTCTAAAAACTCAGCAAAAAAAAAAAAAAAAAAAAAAAAAAAAAAAAAAAACCTCACTCGCGCACGCGCACACACAAAGGAACACATCCACATTTAGGAACAATTTTTATTCGGATTTAAAACAGATACTGTTTCTAATTTTGTCATTTCAGGAGAAGGCTATGAAAGTCATTTTCATGTTTGAGGTTCAGGCAACAGTGGCTGAAATGAAACCATTTCAAAATAACATATGGCTGAATGCAGAAAATCAATAACCACAAGGACCCATTTCATTCCCCAGCCCCCACAAACACATGCAATTAAAATGACACTTATTTAAAAACAGCAGTTTATCTTAATAATCTTAAATACAGTTATCTTTTTTGCTCATTTATGTACCGTAATGGTTTTAAAAAGTGGACCATAAAATAAGAGGTCAATTTCATGAATTTTTCCCACAACATTGGCACTTGTAAAGAGTCTGGCTCTGAAAAGAAAGGGGCTTGGCACACACTGTATTGTACATCATTTACATCTGTATACTTTTACAAAACTGAAAAGGCAAAAGATACAGTAAATTTATACATTACTACACAGGTATCCTGTTTTAATCCAAAGAAACATCAAGTGATCCTAAATACAACAGTGTTCAGGTAATGCACCAGAAAGGAGGGGGTACTTAATAAAATTAAAAAAAAAATAAATAAATAAAAAAGATTGGTGAGGGTCCGGTTAAATGTATTGACTTCATATGGTCTTGCAACTCGCAAAGTGGCTTCAAATAAGTGGTACAAGTTCTTGAACCCAAGTTCAGCTCCAAAGACTTCAGTACATGGGCTCACTGAAGGTGGCCAGAGCAGCTGACAAGTCACTCACCAGTTCACACAAATGGCCACATTTGTACATCTTTCTGGCTTCAGTGTCACGTAACCAACAGTTGAAGAGGTCCGGGTACTGACTATCATTTTTAATGTTTATAGTTCCTGTTAGTCTTCAAATACTCTGTACTACTCAACACAACATACAGTATAGTGTTCATAAATTCCTACCATTTTAAATTTCCAAATTAGCTGCTTCCCCTTTGAAATTCAGTGCTACTTTAGTGCCTACAATGCTATTTGCTACTTGCTTTGTTGCAACCTAATTCATTGCTATCTAATGCAGGAAAACCCAAATTTTTAGGCAATGAAAAAAATTTTTACAAAAAAAAAAATTGTACCGTCAACAGATACATGTTCATATGTCTAATATCCATGCATTTGTAGTAAAAAGCCTGGCGGGCATTCGACAACCCACATTACTGTAGTTACAAGAATCAATGGTAATACTTCAAAGTGCTTTAAATCCTGCAGACCAAAAAAAAAAAAAAAAAAAAAAAAAATCTAAATAATGTTTTTTTTTCTCCTCTGATATACAATGCCAACCAGAATATACAGGATATTTAAATTATGCACTGCAACACTATGGGATATAGTTCAAAAACAATGAAACACGAGAAAATATACAATACAATCTACAAGAAAGTGTACTTGACAATATAAAACAAAATGTAAAAATACTTCTTCATGGATAGTGTACTGAGAATAAAAATAAGTCCTGAAAATTTGGCATGAGCATGACTGGTGTTTGATACAATTACTCCATATATAAAGTGGAAAATTTTGTGTGTGTGTGTGTGTGTGTGTGTGTGTGTGTGTGTGTGTGTGTGTGTGTGTGTGTGTGTGTGTGTGTGTGTGTGTGAGAGAGAAAGTACCAGTTTTCGTTTGAAACAAGTGTCACATCACTGCCTACTTCCAAATAAAAGCTGTATTTCATTCGCTGAGAAGTTGCATTCATTGCACGCTTAGTTGAGATCAGAAAATTTTGTCTTGTTGACAAAATTGTGAATTATGAAGTTTTCCTGCAACTAATACTTTGCAGCAATAATAAAGAAAGCAAATGGGTCAGAGCCAAAACATGGCACAAAGCCTTCAATGACTATGAAATAGTGGGCGAAAAAAGTGCAAATAATTTGGGCAACGCACTCCACTTGGCCAACATGGTACCGCTGTCAGTAACACTGTTAGGAACACACTTGCGTAACGTCAGGGTGTTAAGCATGCCAAAACCGATGTCAAATGCCCCCACCATGGTGCAGCATCTCCCCACATTTCACCGGGATCAGGAAAATGACATGCAAATGTAAAAAAAAAAAAAAAAATGCATAACAGTGCTCACTCCAGCTGCAGAATGCACTTCAGATTCATAAAGAAATGAAGCTCAACAGTGCAACACTCAGATGCAGAAGAGATAAGGACCAAAGTGGCTGAATGCAGGGCAATACTAACAGGTTGAGTTTGTTGGATCACTGCAACGTTGCCTTTATTAAAACCCACCATGTTTGGAAAAACTGGTGCTGACATGATGGGCAAATGGACAATCAGTGATTCATCACGTAAAGCAATATTTTTCAAGGCAAACTCTCAGGAAAAGTCAGCATAGAGATGCAGTACTTGAGCTGGGTATCATACATAGCATCTGTTAAATGGGTGAAATCAAATAATTCTATTTGTAAACATACAGAGGAAAGAGTGTGGGCTCTGGAGAGCTGGGAAACTGCATGTCTTTGCATGGTCATGATGAACCTGCTGGAACAGAAAGCCCCACCATGTTTAAACCTCTCCAGTTACCCAACCTGGGCTCTGATCCACTGCATCCTGACAAGTGGTGCAGACCTCTCCCCCCCACAGACAAAACACATTAAAGTCATGTACCACACCAAAGCGATTTTCTCCCATTGCCCAAAGCCCAGCTCCTCCAAAATAAAAAAAGATCGATTTTATAACCAAGCCCGATAGTAGGCAAATTGATCTGCACTTGAAAGAGTTCGGTCCAGTTGAGATGCTGTTTTGCAGGTTTTCGGGATGTACTGCCACAAACCGGTACGGCAGGATCCACCACAGTGAATTGCTTCGATATCCTTAATGAAGCGTCACCCCCGAGGCCCCAACAGCCAGCGTAACAAAGTCCTGACAAAATTACAAGGTGTTCCTTACATCCCAGACACGTAGCAATAGTTAATATTACATCATCAATACAGTCTAATGCCGATTCTTTATGAGTTAAAGTGCATTAAAATTGCACCCCTTTCTCAATCACCTAGAGTCCATGGGTTCTCCCGCTTTTCTCTTATGCTGTTTATTAGCCCTTGTAACAACAATGAATGAAAACTTACCTGATTTACACTGCAGAGACCAGCACTACCTACACCAAACATTAAGCCAACACAGACCTGAAGAACCTCTCACCGGTTCTCATAAAATCATTCTTAACTTTTAAATATATAACTGGGACAAAAAATACAGCAAACTACTTAGTGTGGAAAGTCAGAAAAAAATCTGATCTCTTGCCCGCGAAACATTTCTACAGCAGTTTAGACAGCAGTTTGCGCTCATTTAGACGGAAATATTTCCAAACAAAAACAAAAGGAAAAATGTTTATCTCCAACTACATGGCTCATGAATTAGATGACCTGCTTTCATGAATCACCAAATTCTCACAATATTATCACAAAAAACCCAAACGAGAAAAACTATTCAAGAACTTTTTTTTTTTTTTATATATATAATGCAGAGGAAACTGACTTCTTTAACTGCCACTAAGAACATCATGCTTTCATAATCTTGTCATTAGCCTTCAAACTATTGCTTCTTCTGTTTTTCACACACTACATACACACACATACTGTACATATATAGTGTATTTATAAATAAAGTACAGCATGTTGTATGCTTCCATATTTAAAAGTAGAATCACAGTACCAACCAGATATCATAAGTGGTCAAATTAAACAGCACATGTAGAGAATAATAAAAGGGGATTTTGTGATGTACTGGACCTGTCTAACTGTGCATATACACACACCATTTGCAGGTGTTTACCTTTGTCCACTGTCCCCCTGTCCATTCCATCACACACATACACCATCCCCCGAATGGTAGTCAATTTCTGTTGACCCCAACAAGGCCAAACATCTATTTTTCATACATTTTTCAGTTCAGATCAACTGAATAACAAAACAGATTAATAATATTTTGGCCAGATAACCCATACCTCAGGCAATGGAAAATATAGAAAATATTTGAATTACACAAACTACAACACTAATAGCTGAACACGTGTACATATGCCATCCTTCTCACAAGAAACAATACTGCTCAAAAAAAATCCAGAATAAAAAGCAGTTGATTGAAATCCAAAAAAATGACAATGCTGAATTAAGGAAAGATATTATGTTCAAGAAACTTGAAAATATCAACACTGATCCATCATATTAGATACCATCCACCCCATGCTGTTATTTACTGTATTCCTGTGGGTTTTTTTTTTTTTTATTTTTAATTTTTTTATTTATTTATTTATTTTTTTACTTTTTTTGCTTTTGCATCATATGGGTAATTTTAGTTACTAACTTTACTGTCATAGCACAATATTAAAAATGTAAAAATTTAAATATTAGACACATTTTTACTATTTAACTTTTCGCACCACCTTTACTGACGTACTGCAGTTGTCCTGTGCGAGCGTGCAAGGCCCACACTCCACTTACATTCAACAATGGAAGGCAAATCTCCGGTGAGATGCGCGGAAGAAGAGCCATGCCGTATCTGTCAAAAGTAGCTGAATTACGCCTCACTGTTGGTTTCATGCTTTGACGAAATGCGTTGCTGTCCTCAAGTTTCCTCACAATGCTCTAAGGGAAAAGGCCCCCCATTTCACCATCCAACCCATTCACTTTCTTTGTCTTCAGCCTCTGGAGGAGCATCTTCCAGGTCCTCGTTGCAGCATATCACGCAGTCTTTTAAAGGACCACAGAACTTCAAGTCTCTTTAAAATCTTAATTGCTATTCCACATTCTCTTTCAAACTAATGAAGTAAAAAAAATTAAAAAAAATAATAATAAAAAAAAACTTTCAAAAGAAAGTTTAAGAACATGACAAATGGCACCATGCAGTAAGTTATAATCTTGACTTGGTGGGAGCAAAGAAGGGGGCTCCAGCCAAAGCTGCTGTGGAAGAGATATGGCAAAGGTTTGACAGCAGAGTTCGGGGAGGTTGGACTGGAAATCAGTTCTGATCCACCCGGCGGACAGACAGTTGGGAAGAAGCGAGGCGTCAAGGTGGAGTGCGGGTCAAGCACGGCAAAAGTCAAGAATGCAGTTCTGCCTGCGTGTGCATATGGTCTGTGAAAGACATGGGCCACGGTCTCCTGTACTCAATCACTCACTCTGTCGCTTTCACACCAGGTTGTACTCCTTGAGGTTGAGCTGCAGGATGGTGTCTTTCACGGCTGCGAAGACAAAGCGGATGTTCTCCGTGTCAGTGGCACAGGTGAAATGGGAGTAAATGATCTTGTCACTGTCAGGGTTCAGGTCCACAAACATCTTCAGGATGAATTCTCGAGCCGCCTGTGCATCCCTCTGGGGACCTGGGGAGAATTGACCCAGAGAACAGGCCACCTTAGGCAACATTTTCTAACTACCATCAAGGATGCTTTCACCATATCACACTGGCCTAAAACACGCAATGCTTAGTCAATATCATAGGTCAGGACTAAACACCATGCCAGTAGCTGTACTTTTCTGCTACTCATTCAACTGGTTCTGTGACTTTCCCGTTTCAGTTGGGAAACCGCAATAAACTGTATTTTACCATAAATTTGTTCACATATTACATGATTAAAAATTAGCAACAAGAGCTGCAAAATGAGTAAAAACATAACATTTTAAAATAATCCCTTACCTTCATTAATTAAAAAGCATATGAAACAGAACATACTTACAGATTATAATTTATGTTTTAAATCTTTATTTGCAAATGGTGTCTACCTGTATGCTATACACATATGAAAGCTAGGCTACTTGCTCAGAGGCAATACTACTGATTGGTTCAAAGCAGGCATGAACATTAACGAATATGTGCCATGTGCACAACTGGTATAGTGAGCATTAGTGAACAAGGTCTAAAAATGGTACAGCCACTAAAGCACTTTGTTGACCACATGACATTAACAATGCAATGACTGCACCATAACTGTTATAAGTAATAATTATGAAAATTTACAATTGTCTGTAGCACTGCACTAAAGACAGAAAACACCAGCTTTGATACATATTGCAGAATTGCCTACAAATTCTATCAATTATAATTTGATGTTTGGGTTTGTTTTCTAGGTGGCAAACTACTTAATGAGTAGTGTGTTTTGGGTTACGTGACCACTCTAAATGTCTTAGTGTGTGAATGTGTCTATGACATCCTATCCAGGGTGTAGTTTCATAATCTAGTGCCCAATGGTTCTGAAATATTCTCCATATTGCTATGGTCTTGACCAAGTGGTTAATGAAAATAAGATGCATGGTCTGAATTTCTAGGATATTATTAAAGCAAAAAGACCCCCCCCCCCCCAAAATAACTACACTAACAATGGAATCCCTGATATTTAATTAACAAAAATTTATTGGCAGATGTGATATTACATGCAAGTTTTTGCTTGCTACAAGCCATTTTGATGCAAGTGGAATTCCATCAGCAGCATTTAATTTCAGATGCACTTCAGATATATTATATAAAAAGTAGCTGAGTTACCCAGTGCTGTCCAAGTCAAAAACATGTAGTAGTGGAAAAGTAATAAAATATATACACGGAATGGCCAAAAGTATGTGGACCCCCCCACCTTCTAATGACTGAGCTGAGCTGCTTCAGCTGCAACCACACAGCATACAGACACATTCTAGACAACTGTCTGCTTCTAGCTTTGTGGCCACAGTTTAGGGAAGTTTGCTGCTTCAGCATGACTGTGCTCCCCCTGCACATTACCTCACTTCTCCTGCTTCTCCAAACCTCATTAAAGACTGAATTTAAAATTTTCAAAATGGTAAGTAGCCTTTCTGGAGTTTAATGAAGTTGAAGTACCACTGAGCCAAATTTAAAATCTGTGGCTGGAAAACACAATTGTGCAAAATAAATAAATAAATAAGAGAAAATTTGTTGCAGAAAAGTCAGCAATTCACATTAGAGGGGTTAGTGACTTGGCACGTTTGTTCTGACTGCACCTTGTGTCCTTGCGCTTCCTGAAACACAGCTCAGCAGCTCCTGCTAGAGCCTATATGTTCTCATCAACTCTTACCTGGAGCTCTGACTATGACCAGGCCCACATATATTGTACCTTTTACATAAATTACAGTTCTAATCCCATTTTACAATCAAACAGTTCATACAATTTTTCTATTGAGCAAAGCACAACATTTTCCTTTTTGAAAACACATGAAAATTTCTTAAAACTAACAATTACAGATATAATTTGAGCCAAAGTGACTTACACTAGCAACACTGGAGGAGCACTTAGCATGGGTGCCTCACAGTCCTTGGCTGTCAGATTAGACATGGGTTCAAATTCAGCTCAGTCTGTTGAGTTTGCATGATCTCTTTGTGGGTTTCCTCCTGCGGTTCAAAGACGTGTTTCTCTTGGACTGGTGAGTCTAAATTTCCTTTAGTGAGTGCATGAGTGTGTGAATACCCTGCAAAGGACTGTCCTTTCCAGAGGGCCAGAGACTTTCCTGATTCACATCTATATCCGTGCACTGATGTCACTTTGTCCAGTGTTGAAATGGCGCAATTCCAATTTCTTCCACTTAGTGTCCTCATGCCTCCAACAAACACAAACAGAATAGAGACACCAGGTCTACATGTCTCAAATACAGACTTTATCATGCCATCTTGACCGTAAGGAATAGGTACTTAAACGTATGACACTAATCTTACGTCTGTCAGTCTTTTAAAAGCTTTGAACGTTGCTTCTAGTATATTAAAACTAATTTATGACTAGCAAAAATTAGTTTGTACCCTGGAATGGAGGCATAAATGTAAAAAGGATGATTACTATTGAACACAAGCAGGTATGGCTGAACTGATTACAGTTTCAGACACGGAGGGTATGGCTGCGGCTTATCACTGCCATTATTACACAGGATTCTAAACTGTGGGAGAAAACTCACACAAACATGGGGAGAATGTGCAAACTCCACATAAACTGAGCAAGAATTGAAACCATGTCCCAAAGCACAGCCTAGGAACTATGAAGTACTTGCGCTACCTGCTGTGTCACTGTGCTCTTAATGATAGGGTAAGGTAGGTAGATCAGAACAGGTAAGTTATACACACTGATACACAGATGAAACAGAATCAAGATTGAAAGGTGTGCTTCCATAGAGGTGATGTAGAGGTGGACTAGATGTACAGGAGATATACGAGAACTCACCATCAAACTCTGGAAAGTAGTCCACCAAATGGGAATACATAATCTTCTCCTCTAAAAGGTCCTTTTTGTTCAGGAACAGGATGACAGAGGAGTTTTGAAACCAAGGATATGTGATTATTGTCCTAAATAAGGCTTTACTTTCTTCCATCCGATTCTAAATGTTAACAAAAAAAAAAAAAAAACCAAACAAATAGAGAAGAAAAAAAGACAACAATCAATGCACAACAGAAAGCTACGTGCCAGTGTAAAGCCAGCAAAGTGGTTACAGGACCTACTCCAGATAAACTAAAACAAACACTGCTTCTCCTGTTTAAGGGCTAGGCAGGTGTGTGTTATGCAGCCAGTATATGTTAAGAAAATGTGGTAGAAGCTCCCAACCTCATTGTCAGATTCCACCAGGACCTGGTCGTATTCGCTCAAGGCCACAAGGAACATGATGGAGGTCACGTTCTCAAAGCAATGGATCCACTTTCGGCGCTCAGACCGCTGGCCACCTACATCCACCATCCTGAGAGCAGCAGAGGCAGGACAAGAAGTGGCAGCAGTGTGAAATCAATATGTCAGAAGGATGGAACCAGGACAGAGTGGAAAATAAATAGTAGCGCTCTTCTTGACAAGCCTACAAGAACATTCACTCGCCACTTACTGGTTCCTTTTTCACACATGTAAACAGTAACATTATCAAACAAAAATAAAAATGTCAAATATCAGACAATTGACATAGATTAAACAAAATAATCTGATGTACTGTTCTTCCAAAAATATCCAGACATTTCATATGATGCCAACAACGTGCAACAAAGAATTTAACTCATTTATTCAACTTAATTTGAAAACAACTAAGCTAGAGAATCTGTATCAATTAAAAGCTAGCATTCTATAGAGCTCATCTTCTTTCTGGCAAGTTTTTGCAGTTTGCCATATGTCAGGACAACTGAGCAACCATCCTCCTCACTAGTACATAAAAGTAAATTAATGTAAGTGAAGCTCTACCTACATTTTACAGAACACTATACTGGGAACTAGTATATACCCAAATAAATATAAAAAACTACAAATTAATATTTATTAAAAACTTCTGTAGTAAACTATATATTTAAGGTATGAAAACAGTAAAAATAAAAATTTAGTGGACACAAACACTGACAGAAAAGACCATATTGCTCACCAGTTCATTTAACTGTAAATTTAACATTTAAACAAGTATGCACCATACAACTGGAGGCCTGGAGAAGCAGGCCTCCAATGTGTGTGTTCCCCACACCTCACTGGACCACCAGTTGAACAATAAGATATGAATTAAATATAAATAAAAACAAACGGTACAATTTGTGCCCAGCAGTGAAATTGTATGTGCAAGTTAGGATATGACTCATTTGGGACTCTCAGCTCAGTGTACAGTCAGTTTACAGTATAAATTTCCCTATAATTACTTTAGTGCTTTTTCTTACAGTAAAGTATATCACCAACTTTAAAATTGTAATAAAAATTAACATATATAGTAAATATTGGCTCAGTTCAAGTCTTTTTGCTCTATAAGTATGCATTTGCCATGTTCACATTTTCTTTGTTATAATTGGCCTATTTCCTGCACATCTATGAAACCAAACTTTTCCATCCTTTCCCTTTCACACAGTTACGAAGACAGAACAAAATATATTTTCTTTTTAATAACCTTGCAATAAGATTTCACACAATGGAATTCTCTGAACTCTATTTACAATGTTACAGTATGAGAGGGCTTTACTGTAGTTTGACACCCCCCCCCCACCAAAATTAAAAAAAAAAAAAAAAAAATCACAGTCTTATTGGGACATTTCACAGACCTTTTACTCACTCACACACAAACATGAAACATTTACTTTTCACACCAATAGGATCAGGTGTGCTTTGGTACCTTATGCCAAAACTCTAAAAGCATGTTTCACAGTTAGGACATTGCCTTATTCATTCACATAAGCGCATGCACTCTAACAAGAATATAGACTTACAAGTTAAATGAGATTTTGCCTGGATATACAAGTCGCAGGTTATAAATTAAGCTAAATTGAAGGGGGGGGGGGGATTGCTATGCATTACAAGGTCTTGTAGTAGTAAATAATTACTAATACACTCAGACCCCACATGGAGGTACATGTTCCTTCCATCACAAAACAAAAATACACCCTAATGGCAAAAAGACAACTTGCGTTCTTCGATATGAATTTAAATTTCAATTATTCCCCTCATAAGGACCCAGTTCCCTAAATTAAATTAATAGGGACACCGATAATAGAGACGGCAACATACTGGCACTGAGTTTATTGCGAGTCAAAGGGTCTCCACTGCACTGCACCTGTCACTGGTCTCAACATTCTAATCCTATAAATCTCATCACCTATAAATCTCATCACCACACGGAAGCGATTATTGTTCTTATGTGAGATTAACCATCTTTCTGTACAATGGGATTAGCACAACCATGAACTATATAACTGCCATTTACAGTGCACGATTGGATAAAAACTGAAAATGTGGAGTACAGGTCTCACACAGTCCAGAGAAGAGAAACATTGCAACCCTGATGTCCACTTTTTGTCGCAGACTTCCTTTGTCAATGGCCTAACCTCAAAAACAGCATGGTGCACTTCCTTGTAAACACACTCCACGTTTAATTCCCTGTGTGTCAGAAAAATACAAATTGTTGTGAGATAAGTTTCCTGTGTGGAGCCCAACCCCAGGAAAATAAAAAGTGGGCTATTACAAAGCATGCAATGTCCTCAAGGAGGTGCTGTGCGACTAATCCTGAACAGGACATGGTCTCACTTGTCTTCTGTAGTCTTCAAGCAGTTTCACTTTACTCATGCTAAGCAAACACACACACACACTTTCTACAAGTAAAAATTATTTTATGATTTGCATAAACCCTATGCAGACTTTTTGTTCTAAAAACAAGAAAAACCTGGAGAAAAATGTTGCATTTATGGCTCCAAGTATAATTCAAGTTAGAAAATGTACAATAATTCTTAGCTGACATTTTTCTCCATAGCAACTTACTGTTTAACTATTTACAGTTTACTTACTGCTTACAAAGGCAGGAGTCACACCTGTGTCCAGAGGCAGCAGTTCTAATCACTGTGTCACCAGCTGATTGTAGCTGTGAAGCTGCTGGTTCAACTCAGGAGGAGCCCTGCTATGGATCCTTTAAGTAATATTCTTATGCTGAATTCCTTTAATAAGGAGTTTTTTTTTTTTTTTTTAAATAGAAGCATCAGATAAGCAAGAGACTTATAACCATGGGTAGATCTGACCAGCCCTATGTTCCATGGTCTAACCACTAGCAATAGTGTAGGGTGCGCAGTAACATAGTTGTCAACATGTACGTGACAGAGGGGGGCCATCATGCTACAGCAGGTCAGCTTGGCAGCAGTGCTGGAAGTTTTATTTCCGGTAACCAGCACTTGCACTCCAGTTCCTCAGCACCTTGTGGTGGAGACAATTTTGATAAATGGGCCCCACAGGAGCGCCTGCCTGAAATAAAAACTCCTTCACACGAGTCGACCTCTTTTCTCCACTGCGCTGCCAAATGGCCTACTTACCAAGACGAGCATCACAGATGTAGGACGGGCTGAGAAAATTATATTCTTAATTTCTGCATTTGGCATAGAAAGAAATGGCAGTAATTAAAGAAATTTTACAGAATGGCACTGTGCTGTCTTGCTGTGAATGGGCAATGAAAGAAACACCTCTCTCACAAGAACAGTGCCAAGTGAGATGTATTACATTTCGTTCAAAGTGAATTATGTAAGTAATCTTACAAAAAGCACTTTATCTTTCAACTGGAAGCTCTGTAATTTTAAAACTGAAATATTTGGAAACTTTATTAGCATGAAGTTCTACTGTATACCCCAACTAGCCTCAAACTCCTTGGTAAAGGCTATTTAATATGGATGCTGTCACAAATCCAGTCTGGGATTCAAACTGATTAATTTCTGAGATGTTAGAAATATCATGCATGCTATATGTGGGGAACAACAAGATTAAACTGACATTAAGTATGTATAGTGTTCCTATATAAAATGAAAGTGCACCGAGTCTGGGCTTCTTCTCGACTGCAAAACCTTGCTGTATGATACCTTTCACATTCTCCTGCCTTCCTTCTCCCAAAACAGCTACAAAGATAATCTCACGCATCAACTCAAGCCAGACTTCAGCAAAACACCTGTAAATTAGATGATCACATCGCAGCACACCCTGACAGCATTGTCTTTCACCACAGCAACCCCCCCCCCCCCCCCAATTCCCACTACAACTTCACACGACCACAATGCCCAAAGTCACACGCTGTCTGGCATCAAACCTCTGAAAATGAAATCGCTCTGTGTGTGCATTCGATCATCTACCGTGGCTTACAAAGTCACTCAGGAACAATCAGAATTTGAATGACTGCAGCTTTAACATGGAAAGTTAGATTTAAAAAAAACGATAAAGAACAAGCCCAACAGGGTGGGGATTGTTATATAAATTAAACACGGTTCAATAAAAAGGTGCCAAAAAAGGGGGAGAGAGAAAATGTTCAGCATTTGTTGTTAATGGATGTTTTCAGTTACTAACCATATTACATAATCACACAATAAAATACATAAACATCTAACATACATAAAACACAGATTCAGACTAGTTTTAGCACATTAGAAAGTAAAAAAAAAGGCACTGGAGCCAGTGACTGCATCTTCTACCTGAAAATGATGCTTTGCAAGTCGAAAGGGTATTCAATGATCCCTGTGGTTGGGATGCGAACCCTAAGCACATCTTGTTGGGTTGGTAGAAAGGATGGGTCAGCGATACGATCCAGATCACTTAGATAGCTATAAAAAGGGAGAAACACAGTAACAACAAGAGTGAGGCATCAAAGCCAGGGAAAGAAGAAGAAAAAAAAAAATGAAAATCTACTCATCCATAGGAGGTGGATCTGTCCACCCAGGAGCATACAAACCTTTAAATTTTTTTCCCTAACATGTGGGGGGGAGGCTTTTCTACATCTTTTGAACATCAAAACCCAGAATATTTCAAAATCTTGCTTAGATTCCAAACCACTCAGCACTCAAAAACACCAACTAAACACTAACTTGCCTTCCTATTAGCTTAAACATGATTAAGACTTCTAATATCAAGGCTGAACAGGGAACTTAATACTGCACTCTGAAAGCAATTCTACAGCAGTTTATGGCACAAAACCCCTTAGGATAAACGTTTAACTTTCAATCAGCATAGGGCTACAAAAAAGCAAACACTTCATTATTGAACACTATTTGCTTAAGATACTTGATATTTAATATTTGATTTTCAAAATAGTAAAACTTTCAAATCTGATTAATATACAGTATGCTACTAATACTCTAAAAAATGAGAAAATACAGTTTGCTAACCCTTCTTGTGAAAGTGACTAAGTGATTTCACAAAATATTTTCACAATAACAGCATTAATCAGCTAAAATGTGATCTTATGAAGATAAATGTACAGAGTTTGAAATGGAGGTAGAAGTGCTTTGGTGAACATTTGACATCCTGAGCAGGAACTTTTGCAGTACTCAAATGTCCTTCTGTTGCTCAAAGGATTATAATTGCTTCTGCAGCAACATGACTGCTGGCGCTACCAGTGACACTATTTATCAGCACCCTAACAGCTCAATACTGTGGGGAGTCGGTGCTCAATCCTGCAACATAGCCTGTTTGGTACCATGAAGCAGTTTTATAAGGTAGTAGACTGAAGAGAGGAAGGATAAAGATGGGTATGTATAAACTAATTCACTTGTGCAAATATGGACAGAAATATTTTAATATCTGAATTAGAACAAGTATAAAAATGCACTTCAATAATCTGAAACAACAAGAGTATATTGATGGTCTCCACTCTACAACGCTAATATATACAAAAAGTATTAAGTAGAAAACATGACAGCCATGTTTATACATAATGAAAAGGGTCACTAATGTGACTAATGAAAGCATGCCAACCTGTTTAGATCTGAGACTACTTTTTTTTAAATACTGCAAAATGCAACTTTTTATATTTCCTGTTCATATATTCCAGGTATAAATAAGGCACCAAAGCCAAAGCAAAAGGAAGGAGGGGGAGGGGGGGGAAAAAAAAAAAAAAAAAAAAAAAAAACAGATCCATAGAAACAAAAAACATGGGATGAAAAGTTTATCTACAATTAATATTTTATTCTTATCTAAACTTAGTTATTTCACAGATGTAATTGCTACTCCATTTTGCTTTATAGGATTCTATCTAGATATTAAATGTGCCAGTGAAATGAAGTAAACAGCAGAAGGCAACATACACATTTCCTCATTACTGTTAAAAAAAGATACTGAACGACACTGAAAGATATGCATATGTAATCCCTCAATCAAAAATTTCCCTATTTTTGGAAAGTGAGAGCTACACATTTTGGAGGGGTTCTCTTTTTATATTTACAATTGACATTAAAGATGTTCCATCACTTTAAGTAAGCCGTACATGCTTACAACTAACATTTGCTAGTTCCTATACTGGCACACCATTTTCTTCAAAAACACAGTATCATTTTCTAAATAAGACAATTTTTAAATAAAAATGACAAACATTTTTGTGTTTAACCTACAATTTTAAGGAAAATGCATCCTTCTGCGATGTCTACCAATGTAACTTCATCAATGAAGTGTCTACAAAAGTGAGACTCAATGAATAACAAAGCAGGGACTGTGTGTATACATTAAATGGCTGGCAAGTGTATAAATACACAAAAACTGATTTGAGGACAAAGTTTAAGAGTGGATAAAGCAGTAATTATCATAAGCAAAGAATAAGGAAAGAGTTCAACACAGAGAGGATACAACAGATGATCAAGGTTATCAGTTCCTTTGTGCTTCTGCAACAAAATAAGATGTTTTACATTATTCAGCTTTATTTACACATACAGTACACAACTTGTTTTTCAATGTTAAGATGGTAGCTATACATCTTAGGTAACTCCTCTAAGAGTTCAACATCTTTAACTGATCAAAACACAGCAGGATGACCTCCATGTTTTGGAACATTAGATGTTCCCTATACCTTAACATGAATCCATATGATAAACCAGTACAGTTCTATGTACACTTAATGTCTTATTTTATGCATTTTTTTCCAATTATGTTCAGAGGAATCTCAAAGTATAAACTTGTAAATCTGAAAGTTGATTAATGAGCTGGAGTAGTTGTTGCTATGGTAAGTTTGACCTCAGAAGGCTTTGGAGCTTTATTTTCAAAATGTATTCAATCCTTAACAATAATACTGGTTTTTAGCTGACTTTGGCAATGGACCTTACATACTAGCATGGACAGTGACACTGACACTTGAACAAAAAATACATTGAGTACTTTCACCATCAATAATTATCTCATAAGATTTAAATTGTTCCTGGCACCGGATTTTGCAGCGTAAACTGACATATAAAGCCTTGTGCGTGAATTACCTTGTGTGCAAAAGCAACAACTAGGGAAGACAGTTATGTCTTTGGTCAGTTCTGCAACAGAAATCTTAGGAATATTTACGTTTCACTGGATGCAGTAAAAAACACAGATGACATGTTATTGCCTCAAATACCAGACATTATCAATCAATCTATGGGGTCAGGAAGGCAGACTCCTGGCCGTGGCTTTCAGGAGCATCACACAAGTACAGTTTGTGTTAGCATTAGCAGCAGCGCTAAACCACTGCTGTATGTAAGACTTCCAATGCTCTGTGACGAATAGTAGTCTTTTTCAGTGTAGTTTTCCCCCCCAAGTGAATTTTATGTACAAAATTGTATTTTATGTTTCAGGAACGTTCTTCATTAATTAAAAATATCTCTAATACGTGCAATTTAAAAACGTAACTCTCTACTTCAGGTCCAAATAAAGGCTCATTTGGAAAAAGTTGCATTAGCCATTGGTCACCATGTTGTAGGCCTATTCTTCAAGAAACAGCAGATTCTCCTGTCCACAACCTTATCTTCAGTTTGGACATGGTGACTCCAACACTATGAGGGTAATGTTACAACTTTCTATTACCAAAAGAGTTGCCAAGTACAGCCTGAATTTCCCCCCCCCCTTTTAAACTCTTGGGAAGTTAAAAATGTGGTGCTACCATGAAACAATCATTTAACTACACAGATTGTAGGCATCCTGCCAGTTGCAGAGCCCTTTGTGTGAACTTACTATTTGGTGGAATCTGAAAGCTGGTACTCCCGCCTCCGGTCGTAGGCCTCCTGGATGCCAGGGTCTGCCCAGAGCATCTTTATTGCACTGACGTATATGCTGTCAAACGTCGCCACCTTCTCCACATCCACCTCTTTCACAAGCATAGCATTTGACTGATTGGCAAGAGAAAAAAGAAACAACTTTTTCCTTAATAAACAAATTTACATTGAAAAGATTTGTTATCCGTTTACAGCTTGGTTTAAATTACATTTTGGCATATCGCTGAAATTCACATTTATAAATTAATTATGTACCAAAGCAAATGATGGTATATAATTTCATACATTTTACCATAATTCCTGAGCAACTTTTTTGGACATTAGACACAATACACAGGTGACAACACAATGTTAACATTTAGGTAGTAAAAATAAATTATTTCGGTACTCGGCCGATCTTTGCACTTCTGGACACTCCATGGATTCAGCTTCCACAAGAAGGCTACAAAACCCCGTGTGTGTCAAAGCCTAACAGAATGTAATAACTGCTGTTTTTATACTTTATGTAAGGTGTAAAGTTTTCTTCAGAGAGTTGAAGTGATGAATATGCTAGGTTCCTCAGGCCGCACACTAACTCATCTCATCACATTACACTGACACCAACAGCAATGAGGAGGAACAGCATCCAATTGTAGAACTAGAAAAATGGCTGCCATATTCCTGAACTGCTGCTGCAGACTACAGACAATAAGCATCTTCTTCTTTGAAGTATCTCTCACCTTGTTCTGTTCAAACTTGTACTGTATCTTGAGGTTCTCCATGGCCCGGATCATGGACTGCATAGAGGTGAAGATGTTCTGGTAGACCAGCTTGGTGAAGCTGCGCCTGTCCTCATCTGTATAGCCAGTTCCATGGATGATGCGCATCTGCTTGATGAAGGTGCTCTTTCCACTTTCTCCAGTACCTGGGTGGGAAATAAAACGTAGTTCACAGTCAGGGCTCCAAGTGACTGCATATAAAAAAATCTTTCTATGACAGATGGATAATTGATATAGTAGTAAAACCCCATCTTGCATTTTAACTAGAGAACGTGCATGACAAGAAAGATGCGCAAGAAAGCATAGCTAGGTAATGCCCCACTGATCCTTTCCATCAAACAGGAACAGCAGTTGCCTTTTAATGATTTATTCCCAGGGTACAGCTGCAGGAAATGCACAATTAGATGTTTCATACTGAAATCAGACCCTATAAAATGCATAGGCATTTAACGTGAAGGCTTTTTGTTTCGGTTTCAGTAACATTGAGTCTTTAAGGTCCGGTTCAACAAAGAGCTACAGGATTAACTATGAACATTGCCATATAGATTAAAAATCCTTTAAGCACCTTGTAATAGATTTATGAGAGAGCTTTCTGAAAAGGGCAGGAGAGACAACAGTGGTTTGTGCTGCTGCCTTCTACTATACACATCTAAGCTGAAATCCTACCTCCTGCTGCACTTACCCTGAAATGATACAGTAAATATTACCATGCTGTAACCATTGCAACTAGTTTGACATTGTAAGTTGCTTTAGAGAAAAGCATCAGCTGAAAACAATAAATGTACAAATAAATATAGCAGCACTCCAGACTGTTACTGCAACTGGTCTGCAAGCAATTTTGCAATTTTCAAGCTGAATTTTGAGTAAATTATTTCAAGTAAAACACTAATCTTGCACCCATGAATTAAACGCCTATCAAGAACAGATTGGAACAGAAACAGTTTATGATTTAGCCAAGAAATGTTTTTAGGAGGGGCAGTGAGGACATACACACCATTCTGAAATCTATTGACTGCACTACTATAAGTCAAATTAAATTGCCACCCCTCTCTATAATCATGCCACAGCTTACACTGCTGCTGACATAAGGTAGTTGGTTCTAACTTCTTTCACATATATTAAATGCTGCAAAGGGAAACAGCTTGAATCAATTACAGTTTGTCGCAATACAAGTTAGTTCTTGCCAATAACTGCAAAGTCTTCCTCCTGATGTTTGGATGTTGAACTTTTGGAGCTGTGAATGATGAAGAAAAAAAAAAAAAGAAAAAAAAATTTAGTCTATGTAGGGAAATCATACCCTTGTAATATTATTTAATGTTCCTTTATATCGTACTTTCCTCATCTCTCTAGGGTACAAACATCAAAAATTAAGTTTATTCATTTAGCTGACCCTTTTTTCCAAAACAATTTACAATTTTAAATAACTCATGACAGTCCCAGGTAGACAGCTCAGGAATTACTGCACCAGTTTGGAATGTACTTTTATCAGAGGCACTAGGTAGGAACCTGTGACCTCAGAGTTCAAAGGCAGCAGCTCTAATCGCTACACCACAAGCTGTCTGCCCAAATTTACACAGAAACCATAGCTCTGGGCTTCTGATACTCATGACTTAGCCTTACATGCAAGTGTCAGGAACTGAAGTTGTACCTCTCCGGTGCAGAAGATTTTTACCATATTGGCCAGAATATAAGACTTTTTTTGGGAATTCCATTTTTAAAAAAAAAAAAAAAAGATGGGTCACCCTACATTTCAGGACTAGCCCTATAAAGGTCATATACCTTATAACACCAGTAGGTGGTGTCACTTATCCACTGGTGCAAGTTATCCACAAAAATGATCAACAGGAGCTAGTGAGTGTGAAAGATGGCAAAACCTCAAGATGGTCCGGAAAAAAAGCAGCTTAAAGTTAGGCCAAATTAACCTAGAACTGAGGAGCAGTTATGATGCCAATTTTAAGATAATGGTGGTCAATGAGGCAGAGGTTTCAAACAACTATCAATCAGCCAAGAAATAAAATGACAGAATGTCATGTTTGAAGGTGGTGAGCCCATAAAAGACATCTTAAAAAAAAATGATAAATATGAATAAATACAATTTCTCTTTCTAAAGATAAATGTTCCAAATGTTCTATAATGTTCCAAAAACCTTTGTCCAAAAATGAGTGTTGAAACAGAGGGGGTTGTCTTATAATAGGTTTTATATTTGGGTCAATACAGTATTTCTCTACAGTAGCAAACATTGTTCAGATTGCTTCAGTTTCCAACTGTAGTTTGTGGAGAATTTTTTTTAATTTTCCTTCAGAGAAAGAAATTAACCAACATCTTAAGAAGTTGCACAACCCTGCCTTCTACTGCATAGACCAATCAATGTATACTGAACAGCTAGTTTTTAATAACATGAGGATGCATTGACTACTGTATGAAAGAGTCACGCTTGCATTTGTCTTCACACTACCTTCACATGCAAAACTTGGTCAAGTCAGAGACAAAGTGCTGCAGTTATTTCAATTATAACACAGGACTACAATTATGTTTGAAACCTCTTCCAAAACAGTGTGAATCGAGTTCCAAGAGAATGAAAAATACTTGCACTCACTGAAACGGCCTTGCAAACCAGGCTGGAATGCCAAAAGAACAGAATTCATGCTCTTTGATGACGAGTCAATGCTTAAGGGTCACAGCAAGGACACAAAGATGTGTCCTGAACTGACAACAGAAATAAGGCAGTGCAATGTGCACCGCAAGACTTCCCTGGTGGGTGGGTGCCTGTACTCTGAAGGGCAGTTCTTTATTGCCTGACCTTGATCCACAGCCAGGTGTTGCTGACCACAGCAGAGCCCATTTTAAACACTCAACTGCTCCCAACCAGCATTCAGATAAAAAAATTCTTTCTGATTTATTTTCTGTGATCATGTCATGAGACAACCCTCCACATCATCTGCTTATCCCTACAGTGGCTCCTCTTGCTGTGTAACAGGCTGGAGGAATCCACCCATGGTCCTTTAAGTCTCAATAACTGCTAAAAACCCAACAAAACACTTTCAAAAATTTCTATACATGAGGACATTTTAGACTTGAAAGCTGCAGATAAAAATCCTTGCAAATAGAAGGCAGTTTAATTCTGCCCATGGAAAATGTATAGTTTCAAAGTGAGCCATCCTGGCATCTTCCCTTAAAACAGAATTTGTGTTCAAGGCTGCATTTATGTACATTTCTTTCACTGGCATAATTCCTTACCACTCTTCCAAAAAGACTGTTTTTGTGCAATGCCTTGAAGACTGTTAAGCTGTATGTGTACAAACACACATCATTAGCCATCATCTATTATCCATCTTTGTTAATTTCTGGGAAATAAGTACTCCCCCATCACCCAAATTAGATAAAGGATACTTCTTTCCAGAAATGTTCTTTAGGTAGGCATATTTAGGTGGTTTTCTTAAATAATTCTCTCCAATATCCTGCCATTTTTCATTCTGGAAATGTAAATCTCAAACACTGAACACTAAAACATAATACATAAACCATTTTAACAAATGTGACAAAAAAGGCATAATTAGTCTGTAAAAATGACTAATACCTGTTGGAGCACACTTCCGTTTCATGATTTGACCATAGGACATGGTCCCATGCCAATGAATATGAAACCCTGAAATACAGTGTATAAAAATTATATATATATATATATATATATATATATATATATATATATATATATATATATATATATATATATTATATATATATATATATATATAATTCAAATAGAGTTTATCAGATATTAAAAAAAAATATATATATATATATATATTTTTTTTTAATATGCATTTTTACAAATTAAATATTTATGCCAGCTCATCAACTGTTATGTACATAAATTATTAACTGAAAGTGAGCGAATCATGACCTGGCATCCAATGTTCTGCTCTCCATTTACTGTCTGCACTTCTGTTGACACAGCAGCATAGTGTCCACATCCTGCTGAACTTCATACATTTCACATTGCTTTTCCACCTTTCCTTCAGCAGCACAACTGCAAACTCACTGTTTTCAACTGCAAAATACCTACCCATTGTGGACTGCTGTCATGGAAATCCAGAGTCAAAAATCTGTACTGCGGTGAGGCCACATGAAATATCCAAAGTACAGACACTTATTTGAACTATTGCCTCATGGAAGTTATGGTGACGTTTTGGCAGCTCAGAGGCTAAACACTTTCTTTCCAAGTTCATCAATCCATGCCTGTGGTTCTACAGGGCTATACAGAAAAATGGAAACTGTAGTGCGTGATAGCTTCCTCACTATGGACTGTATGGGCTGTTTCCAGGGTTGCATCCACCATGGTGGCTAAAGAGAGGCTTGTAACACAATTCAAACCCTGGGTCTGGCTCTGCTGTTGTACTCTTAAACAAGACACATTATGATGAACTCATCTGACAACACATTGGGACATGGTTAAAAATGATCACAGCCAATTACGCAGAAATGCAATGGCTGTGTTAGTAGCCACCATCATGTTAAGTGAGTTTGTGTAATAAATTTCAACAGGAAGATGAGGTTAGGAGCAGAAGACTTAAAATACAGTAATTCACACATGCCAAACACTTATAGCAGATCTAAAATAAAATGATACGTTACCAAGCATTTATTACTTCAAACAAGTGAAAAAAGGGACATGTAGTTTGTATTATTTTATCTTTCTTCCAAAGCACTGAATAAAACTATTCAACTTATAGTATTATGGCTTTTTTTAACCAATTTCCAGCAGCATGTTGATGTGCATTATATTTTGTTACAGTCATCTGTTTGGCCAACCATGTCTCAATGTTGTAGAGTAGAACATATAATAAATAAAAATGCACAACACAAGTTTTAGGTTTTTGGAATGGAATCACATTATTCATAAATTGAACTTGCAAATGTAACCGCATTCCTCCATTTATTCATTATGCCATATTCAAACTGCATAATGTGATTGTATTTGCATTGGAATAGAGAAAACAAACAGCCACTTCTAACAAACTTTCTCCTCTGAAGAAATTAAACCAGAAGGACCTAATAAACGTGCAATTCATTTAGCCATTGCAGACAAAGAAACCATATACTGTAGATCAGTAAGGATTCATGACAGATAAAAGGTCAGGAGAAGCTTTGATAGCACAAGCATCCCTGAAGTGCAGGGTATGGGAACACAAGTGGACATCAACTCCCTTTAAACCTACAGAACCATATTAGGAAGCATTAGCCCACTCTTCGAGGACTCCAAACACCCCCATTTGGAAAAATGGGAGTGCTAAAATCTGCTGCTAATGCCTGTAAGTGCATGTGTGTAATATGCAACACAATTTACAAAACACAACACCTTTACAAAAAAAAAAAAAATTTAAATTTTAAACCTTGAAGCACTTTAAATAAATTAAGCCAATAAAAACATTGCAACATTTTCAGAATCTTTCCCGTTTTCTTGAACAATTAAGGCAACCAAGTCAGTAAAAAGGGACACAGCTAAATGTCACTGGCAGTTAAATATTATCTGGAAATTAACTCACACTGCTCTGTCCCATCACAGCCAACAGATTCTTAATGGGGATAAAATGAGGTCCTACCAGCAGGCAGGAAATAGAATGTCTGTTGGTCAAGTAGTGATGTGGCACTTAGAGTGGCCAACTTCCTGGCCTTTTCCAGATCCACAAAGCAGATAACATAAGTCATACACAGAACATAGAATACAAGTGGGGATGTGGCAATGTGAGATTTTAATGGCACAATTATTGTTTAAGGAAATTATATATTTAACTATTTCTGCAACGACTACACCCTCTAGGTAATGAGATCTTGTGGAGGGAAAGACCAACAAAATAATTTTGTGCACACAAAAAATAAATATAAAACAAAAATTCCCCCTTAGTATTAAAAACTGACGCATTCGAATTTTTCACCACAACAGTGAATTATTGGTATCCAAGCAGAAAATTGTAATATAACAAACTGCTTATTCTTAAAATCAAAACAAAAATAAACTTTCTAATATCTTTCAGGTGACGTTTTGCAAATTCTTTACGAACAAGGACATTTTTTCCCCCTTAAGCCACAGCCTCTTCCTTACCACTCTTCCAAAGACTGTTTTTGTGCAATGCCTTGAAGACTGTTAAGCTGTATGTGTACAAACACACGTAAAACCTAATTTATGCAATAAATTGGTTCCTGAAAAGGATGCTTTGCACAAAGATGTGTAAATTGAGATCACTGGTTTCATTATTTTTATGGGAAAAATAATGATGCATCCAAGCCCGTCCAAATTCTCCAAACCAACTTTCCTGACATATATTAGTAATACACTGAAAAACTCCAAGGAGCGCATGCAGCACAGCACACACCAACTACACATCCTGCCACAAATATATGTGCACATGCATGCACATACAGGTGAGGGAATTAAGTATTTTTTTGTTACACATTTGGATGAAAATGTTGGAATTTTTTCCCCTTTTTAGAGTACATTGTATTAATCAGATCTGTACATAAATCAAGTAATGGTGTTTCAGTTTAAGCAATGTGTATACCATTAATTTTGAGAAATTCATAATCTATGGAGTCATATTATTCAGCTGCCCTAAGAAAAACAAATCCAAATTTGGGCAAAATCTAAAGTGATCAATTCTACAGTTACATGAAGTGCAATGAAATCGGCTGTGCAGGTGGCAGTGAAGAGGTTAAAATAACTTCAGGTTTGAAATCACGTAACTTTAAAAACCTGTGTGACACGTGAATATTTTAGACTACAAAATAAGCAGCTCAAGGCAAAAACAAGCTTACACAGAACCCCCAGCAACAGTACTATCACTAGTGTAGTTAACATAGCTTGGTGCAAAGAGCCAGCTCTCCAAAGATGACACCACTGAAACTCTTACCATGACTCAGCAGATTTCAGAATTGGCAAAATGTGGAAAACCAGTGGAGGACACTGTCGTTCTTATCCAAAATCTTGTAAAACCTCTGCAAACAATCATTAGTTGCATTACATGAAACACTTAATACCTCCCAGATCTTTCCTCTAATTTCACTTTTTCCTCACGCCTAACAAAGAATGTATTCCAACAGCTTTTAATTCTGTCCAATTTTTATAATTATTTTACAGTGAAGGTCATTCACATATTAAGTTAATTTATATCACATGAACAATTTTCAATTTCTGAAAATTACTGCTAAATTATTTTCCACACTGAAAACTGGAACAAAGGACCAATAGACATGTCATACAAAACCAAAGGACTTTACTGATCCCAAAGGAACTGGCAAATGCTACAGCATACGACTACATTATAATACATGGTTATAATCCTATTAAAGAAAATGACACTATCAAGTAAAAACCACCACCATTACAACACTTAGCTTCTACTGTATAAAGTACAGAGAAGCACAAGAGACAATCATTTCTTCAAAGTTTCCAAGAATCAATGTAAATTTATAGTGTTGCTTCAGTATAACTGGACTGGGGAAAAACAGCCATATTATCACCAACTCCATAAAAGACCACAAGATTTTAATGCAGCGCTGGGCAATGTATACCAAGGGCTCACATGAGGGATATGTGGACTACAGCAGTGTTTTGGTAGATTGCCAGAGAGGCCAGTGCCACAGAACAACTGTTTGGCTGGAGCAAACAAGCTGTGGGTGTGCCACTGGCCAAACACCATCTTTAAACTGCAAGATTCTAGGTTCCGACTGTGCCAGACCATAGCAATGTACTGGAAACATACCGTTTGAATGACACCTGGGAAAACGTGAAGGGAAATTCAATATACTGGGCTCACCACATACTGCTATTCAATTTCAGCTGTTACGTCAGCAAACACTAAATTTCTCCTGTGTCTGCATTATTATTTTGATGCTACCAAAGGATTTAAACCTTTAACAACCATAATATCTTAGCTCTTAACCACAACAATACCATTTAATTGTTTTTAATCCCCCAAAAGATTGTGTGTCAATATTTATCTACTTATGAACGCATAAACATTGGTCAGTTGCATTAGGAACTTCTGCGTTACAAATGTTTTAACATTAACACTATTTTAACATTAATACCAGTAACGCTATTTGAAGTATGTCACAGTATTTTTCATTTACTGAAGCTTTGCCAAACTGAGGTTGATTTGAATTAAGGTTTTACGGATTTGAATTGTTCAAAGACTTTTGTCATATACACAGTTATACCAAGTACACCATGTAGTTGGTATATTGCTGGTAAGTAGATAAACTGATTTACATACAAACAAGGTTTAATTTGCACAGTTGGTTATTGTTCATGTAATCAGTTCTTATAAAGTATGCCATCATACACAAAAATCCCAGGACACCTTTCAGTCACAAATGCAGGACCTGTTGCCCTAGCAGCTAAGGAACAAGAACCAGACAGCTCAGGGTTGTTTAGACCATGCACACTTTGCTGAGGTGCAAAACTAAAGAAATTTGCAAGAAACTATCCATCCACTATGCTGACTACCCCTATACCTGACCAAGAAGTAGTCAGCAGTAGTCCCAGTCCTCACTGCCACTTCTGTCCTATATGAAGTTGTATTAATGGCAGCTTTTGCCATCTCACACACACACACACACACACACCTTTCCTACTGTTCACTTCCAATAAGCAACCTGTCCATCAGCAGGTTGTACTATGTAAACCAAAGAGCATAAAAATGCTTCAGCTGTGACAACAGGAGTTCCAATGGCACAGCATGATCAAAATCAAATGTAGTTAATGGCTCAGCAAGCTTATGCCATGCAGACCAAAGGGAAACAGTGATATAAACTTCTCTTCTCCGTTAACACTGTTTAACATTAACTGTGCCAATGACAGTTTAGAACACACAATTAGGTTCAAGGCAAGATACAGTAAAAGCTTTTTGTTAAGATGCTAGTACACCTATCCATCGCATAAGGGTAAAATTTAAATCTTATTAGCTAAATCATTGCAAATAAAATTTCCATTTTCCAGCCAGTGTCACATAAAATTCATTAAAATAAGTTTGACAGTAACATTTTTTTAAAATCTTCTGCCAAAAAAAAAAAAAATCTATAAATGTGACATTTTCTCATTTATCATCAGGAGATTCAAAGTCAAACCCCGAAGCACAAACGTATGAGGCAGGGTTCACCCCGGACACGACATCAGTCAACCGCAGGTCATAATACATTTTTTCCTTTCAACTTGCTCTTCCTCTTCAATGCCATTTCCACGTTATTTTCAGCCTTCATAAGAGACATTGTGATAATTCTGCTCACAGGTGATTATGCCATAAAATATCACTGCCTGTATCTTAAACTCTCGTGAGACATTCTGTGTAGGATTACAGACAAATGCTTGAGTTTACATTATCATTTGATTGTGTGACTTTGAGACTTCATTCATGCTTTAGTGAGTGTATATTTTGCAAAAACTAATGATCTTTATTTCTGAGTTAACTGTTTATAGCTTATTTCTATAAGGACATAAAGAACCAGGCTCGAATCCTGCTCCTGTTGTATATTACTGAGCTGTTCCAGTAAAAACAACAAGCTGTAAAAACCTAATCATTTTAAAAACCAAGTCAATTGGAGAAAGGTCAACCCATTAAATGTGTAGATAGACATTTGATGTAATACCCTTGAGCAGGGTACTTTATAGTAACAATAGTATACAGTAGTAATAATGCACCTACTAACACATCAAAATAAGACAAATTAAGCATAAAATTTTTACTACAGTGTTGTACACTGCACCATGTACTACAGTAACACTTATAACCAAATGTAACAAATACAGTATACACACACCATATCAGATACACGTCTAATATAAGGGACCAAACTAGAAACTAACAATGGAGACTGCTTGATAGTCCTTTACAAGACACTGTGAAAAAGTGTTTAAAACATTTTATTAATTAAGCAAATTCCTCCAGAAAAGTAAACATTAAATATTTACATTTTCCCTTTTATTAAAAATAAGTTTCTCAAATTATATTTATTTTTCTACAACATTTTAGCAACAGAAAAATCTGAAATCCATAGAATCAATGACTGCTAAATTGAGAATTTATTGTATTTTCATGACATTGTTTTATTATTATACATGTATGTTTCCATAGGCAGTTGTACTGCTTTTTCCCCCTACATGGAACCAAGTTATATAACAAATGACTATACATATACTCCCTTGTCTGACTCCATTTTCTTTAGCACTGTATTTTTCCAGGATTAAAAATGTTTACAAACATTTTAAAATAAGAGGTAAAAAGATGTGCCCTTGTACTGTTGCAGACATAATCCAGCATGTTTTTCTTTGTTGTTATTGTAGTAGTACAGGACACTGTTGTATAAGGGATGAGTGTATAATGGGGGAGGGGGAAAAATTATTCATAATATTAATCAAATTAACATCCATGTGAGTCCAACATAAATGTAACTGTGCAACTTTTCAAAAATACACAGTATCTTCTTCCCATTTCTTGTCCCAGATATAAGATCTCAATGGTAGCATTCTGCCTCCCACAAAAACACCAGCAATAACATATTTAAGGTATAACATTGAGTCGATGTTGTTAGTTGGGCTTGTGTTGCACTTTACACACAAAAAAAATAAATATTTTTTTAAAAAATGCAGTTATTCCATTGCTTTTTTTTTTTTTTTTTAAAATCCAAAGTGACTTGGCCTCCAGCAGAAAAAAGAAGGCTTTTATAGTTTGGCAATCAGGTTGGAAAGCCAACAGAAAGTTGCAAACAGGTACAGTTTCATATGCTTAATCATGGTGACTTTGTGCTTCAATAGCATCTGTTCCTGTTAGTAACCAAACACAAATCCCCATAGCTCTTGGTTAAAGAGAAGCATCGTCCTTCATTAGCTTTACAGCCCTGGAGCCAAGTAGATCTCTGAGGACAGGATTTCTCAACTGAAAATGGATCATTATCCAAAACATTAAAAATTCTACTGTCTTCTCAATGGACCTCAACAAATAAAACCAGTAACAAGTAAATTGGCAACAAAATCAAGATATCACGTACAGGAACACCCAAACTCTGGTATTCCTTTTTGCACATCACTAAATAAAATGTGTTGCGAAAACATCCCAAGTTCTAATACTTCCACTTAGAGGATCATGTACATTATCAATGTGTCTAGCAACTTGTCAACTCCAGCTAGAATGTGAAAGGAAAGCTAGAAGTGCAGACAAAGCACCAAGTCAAAGTGGATGGGATTGTGGTTCACATCTTCCACACCTCCCGATACAATATAAGCTGTTTAAAGCACCAACCACCCCCCCCCAAAAAAAAAAAAAAAAACGTTGATATTCGTATGCTGCATGTGACTTGTATTGCTGACAGCACACATTTGTTTCAGTTTGTTATCCAATAAGCCAGTGCGCTGACAACTTCACCCATCACCATCTCTTGCAGTGTCGTCACACATACTTACACAAAATAATGAAGACGAAATGACAGAAACGAGGTTGATTAAAAAAAAAAAAAAAAAAAAAAAATTCGAAATAGAATTCCATCACTTGTGAATATCTTGTTCTAATGATTGTACAGCTTTTTTACATTTTAGGGACTTACAGTGAAAAGAATTTTAAGATCCTCAGATTTCCCATATAAAAATAGGTCAAAGAAGGGGAGGAAATTAAGTTTCTCCCCCCCTCCAGTATACATTTCATTATTTATTTGGGAGCTGAGAAGCAGGCCAATGCCAATTTTTGATCAGCATTTGCAGAAAGTTCAGTACATGGCTGGTCCAGGACTGCCAGCTCCCCTGTTTACCACAGCCTGGCTCAGCAAGCAGCATTGTGGTAACCACAGAGCCTTCCAGCTACATACAGGATCATGTCACCCGATGAGTGTTGATGGACACAGACAGGAAATGTACCAAAATTCACATGGATGTTACTTAAGCCACAGGGTTGCCATCACAGTTTTTCTTCAGCAGGTCCATCAACAACAAAGAACAACATTTTCATGGCTGCATAAAGCTGCCCCCCCTCTACAAACAAAGAAAACCCAATGTTTCATTAGAGCCATGTTTGTGCTGCATTCTGCTTTTTTTTTTTTTTTTTTTTTTTTTTTAAAGATACACACCATTATTCCCCCCCCGTGATTGTCACAGCCCCATACAACAGTGTAAATACATGAAACCAGGCTTTGTGCCATAAAAACTGCCACGCTATTCCTTTCCGTTTCAGAAATGTTCACAATTGTCACATGCTGTGTAAACATCACTTACTGTCTGGCCTGAATGCCAGTCAGAATGTTTAACATTCTCTGCTGGTCCTGATAGCTTTTAATCTTATACCAACTCAGACCCAGAGTTAGTCTTATTGTAAGCCTATGAACACCCTCCCTCCTCAAGCAAGTCTTCAGAGCAACTTTTTAAAAAATATATATATATATATATATATATATATATCTGTCTCTTATACACATATATATATATATATATATATATATATATATATATATAAAAATTAAATAAAATAAATAAAAAATCCACCCACTATACTGACTCCTTGAGATTTCTAGGTAACATACATTTGAATGAAAACCAACTGTACATATAAGCAGCATCTACATTTAAAAAAAAAAAAAAAAAAAAAAACATGGTTTATGAGTTTTCATTAAAAACCATGACAGTGGAGCAGAATTTTCTGTTCTTCTAAATTCTGTTAGTTTGGAAAAATATTTGAAACCTGCTGATTAATCCACCAGCAGGAAATGTCTCAGACAGCATAGTAACACTATGTTTTACCAACTTTTTTGCTATTATTTACATTAAAAAAAAAAAAAAAAAAAAAAAAAAAAAAAAAAAAAATCTAGGGCTGGTGACTTTACAGTGCCACCATTTCATGCGGAATGCATTTGAAGGCAGAAAAGTAATTCAGCCAACATGCTTCTGCTGGCATGTCAGCAAAATTTGCACACAAGAGCACAGGAATGATGCAGAACGAGTACTCACGAAGACCTCAACAAATGTACCTACCAGGAATAGCAGAGCACTCAGACAGGCCACAATTCTATGATTACATTGCTGTGATGCTCAGACATACCAACAAGTATTCAATGCCACTGCAACTCTTTATGCTATTATAATCATTACTATAGAATGCAATTTACATTAAGTCCCAGAGTCAGACTTATGATGCAGAATGACCATGGTTCTACAGGTATTTCTGCATCGACTTTGCATTGCTTTCTTGATGTCACTAAGAGTATAAATTAAACAAAAATTGTTGTACCTTCACTGCATGACAGATAACAACTGCATGGAAAACTTCTTTCATGGAGCAAACATAACCAAATACAGTAATACTTCAGTGTCCAAATTCTCTATATTGCTAGAAAATACTTAACAGTATTTAAATAGAAACTCTTGCTATAATAATTTTTTTGTAGATTAAAAATATCAGAATAAAAACAAGTATTGTGCAGCAATAAAAAATGCTAGATGGTAAACTATTGTATACTGTTAATTTATGTAAAATGAAAGTTCAAAACACATACATGAACAAGCATTTTCTATCAGCTGTTTCCACAGGTGTTATTTTGGGTGAACGCTTTTGCACTGCCCATTAGTCCTCATTAGATGCCCATTAGTCCTCAAAGAAAGAGGCAGAGGAGCAAGAACCAAAAACCCTTCCAGTTTTGGACAAATAACCTTTAAAAGATGTTTTAGAGCATGCAAATGTAGTGAGCTCACTAAAATGGAATATCATTGTCACATGAACAGGAGCCTTGCTTTCAAGAACACAACTGAAGATGCTGTCACAAGTTATAAGGAGATTTACAAAAGAAAATTACACTACGGCAAACAAAATTCCAATTTGGGCTTTTGGGCAACAGCCCTTCCTAGAATTGAGAAAGAGGGAAAAAAAAAAAAAAAAAAAAAAAAAAAACTTTACACAGCCTCCTCCTTCCAACACATAGAAAACCTCACAAACCTCTCTTCTTTAATTCATTCAATGAGTAGCCAGTAAAAGCTATTTCTTTTGTTTAAATTATCTACAACTAATTGCAATGGAAACACATCCCCCCACCTCCCCTTTAAAATAATGAGAAATAGGCACTTGATATCCCAAATTTCATCATCCGACCCGTTTTCAGGGAGAAATTAGATTTGGATACCAAGGGATTACGGTTCAATTATTAATATAACCCTCAGGCAGCATCCTATTAAAAAAATACTATTTGAACATTGAAAGGAGAAAAAAAAAAAATTAGAAGTGTACAAGATATTGATTACACTACAAAAGTGGGAAGAACAGAAGGTGCAAAAGGTTTACATAGCACTAAGTCTGTACATTTTAATAATAGAGTAAGTAACCACTTGAGTGTTCTCAAAAACAACCTTTGAAACCAGTACATGAAGACCTTGCTTAAGAAACACCAGTGTGGTTCAATGATTAACAACCAATTCATGTTTCTTCACATTCATTAAGGCTATGACTGCAATTCACCTTGCCGCTCCCTTTCTACACCAAATCAGCTTTACTGAAGGACTTTCAGTAAAATCGTATAAACTGATATGAAAATGCACATTCAAAACTGATTTTTAAAATCAAACTCTGCTCTGAGCCATATTTAGGGGATATTAAATGCATGATTAAAAACTGAAGTCAAATTAAATCCAGAAAAAAAAAAAAATATTAAAAACAGATTGTAAAATTGGTGCAACAAAAGCTGATTCTATACCTGGCACAAAGTGAAAGTCATCTAACAACCATTATTTTAAAAACAGAATGTTAATAAACATTGGTGCCTGATGACAAAACCCTGTCTTAAGTAGGTTTAAATTGTTATATCAAAGTAAACCTCTTCTGATGACTTCAACTGTCATTTAAAACAGCATAACAGAACCTAATACTCACACCTAGAAGTGCTGTGAGTATTAAAATGAAAACCAAAATGGCATCACACAAGAAATGCAGACCACAGCTTGGACTTACAAACATATGTAACATAAATAAATAAATAAATACACTGATTTTTGACAGATCTACAGAAATATTGGTTCGATGTTGTACAACTGGACATGTAAACTAATTCAATGAAAAGAAAAATTAACTGATTGTGCTTTTAAAAATATGTGCATGCTTTCAGACAACTATACTGGGGCAGCAGGGGGCATAGTGACTAGAGCTGCCACCTTCCATTCAAAGGAACCAGGTTTGAACATTTTAACAATACAAGTCACTGAAGAAAAGCATGAGCCAAATAAATGCATTGTAAATTTAACTTTTTAAAAAAAAAAAAAAAAAAAAATTCCAATCTACATGTTGCCCGAAAAAGGAAAAATTGCACAAATGAAATAGACCTGGCTTCAAAGTATAAAAGAGCTGGATAAACCCTAATTCAGCAACTCCTTACATTGCTAGGCAATGCACTCAACAAGCCTCACCTAAGTCTGTCTAGACTGGATGGAGGCTTTATATAAAATAAAATAAAAAAAATAAAAAAATCTCAGGGGAGCATCGGGGACAGCATAACACCTAAAAAGGAATCCACACACTATCTGGCTGAGGAAACTCAAAAAAGTAACTACTGACATAACCATGCAGTTAATACAGGCTGATTCAAAAAGAATGTAACATTTTTGTAAATTTATTACTGAGTAACTATCATGTGAGCATGTAGTCTAAACCACAAAGTAACTGAGTCCTTAATTTTAAGAATATTCAATATACTACATTGTCATGATATTTAGTTATTGAGCAATACATTTGAAAGATTTTAAGTCTTTCTGAATCACCCTGTATTCCCTTACAATATTGACAAACACCACAGAAAGAGTAGATTCTGTGGTGACATTTTGGAGCATAAGCCCAGTTACTCCAGAGAAGCTGACTTGTGCTGGAAAGGTTTTCAAGCTGAGGTCACAGGAGAGGCACTGCTATTCCGCCTTCAGACCAGCAACAAGCTACAAAGTATGGAGGTCTAATAAAAATGACTGTTTTAATAATTAATAATAAATTCTCTGGTCAGCTCAACGCTAATGAATTTGCACTACATATCCCCCATGAATGTATTACCAGCTTAACTACAAATATAAGTGCATTTATTGAACTGAATTTGTGCATGATGTGCATGTTGCTTTGGAGAAAGTTAATATAATTGTAATCCCTGCCCTTAAGTTTAAAACACTACAACAAAAAACTCCTGTAGTGTAGCAGGCACAATAAAGATCAGTTGTACACTATGTGAAAATTTCCCTTTCTTTTCAAAACCATTTTGCAGCACCTTTATATATAAATATACAAAAAAAAATGTATTAAAGAAATATAGTTTAAATAAATATTCTCAAATGAATGCTCTACCATATGAGAAAGTAAATTCAAAATTATCAATGCCAATTCATGTATCGAAAAAGTTTTCCATCAAAAAAAAAAAAAAAAAACCCCTTCAAACATATTATGAAACAAGCCAGACTGTGAAAAAGCATCACAACACTAGCACTACAATGGTTACAACTGTCACCTTGCACTCAAAGAACCCAGGTTTGAATCTCATCTCCTGCAAGGCACTTGGCATAAAATGCTCCAGTAAATATTATCCTACCATATGAATGGGTAAATCAGTGTAAGTAGCTTTACACTGTAAGCTATTTAGAAGAGGAGTGAGCTAAATAAAATGAAAACAAATGATTAAAGTCCAGCGATCACAGCCTAAACCTTACCTTTCAGAAAATGAGGAGAAAACAGCAAGTACAAGCATCTGTCTTCCAAAAAAGAACCAACAATAACATTTGGAGAGTATAGTGTTTACACTAGGAGAAATTATATAGAAACATGTTCAAGTCCAAAGATAACAAATATTTACTAATCTATTTTGTAGGGACTAAGCAATATCCAATATTGTCTAATTTAAATGGGATGGAGGAACTTTCAGCACACAAAGAACTTCTTTGCACACAAAAACAGATACTGACCCCATTAAGAGGGAAACCCAACACTGAACATAGTAATGGAGTAATTTATCATTAATATATTGTATTTCAGGTGTTACATGCCAAGTTAGACCATCAGTTCCAGCTGGAATGTGTTAAAGCAGATGCACACAGTCCTATTCACCCACGCTGGAAGTCATTAAGTATTACAGTTTTCATCTATGTAGCAAAGGGCTAACTTCATACCTCCACACACAAGGTGAGGATAGAATTTTCCCCCAGTTTTTCTTGCTCAGTGTACTTTATATCATGTAGACAGTAGACTGGTGTGGGGGAAAAAAAAAAAAAAAAAAAAAAAAAAAAATCAAGAAATGGTATTTTTTTAAAAAAAAAAAAATCAAATCGTGCTGTAGTGAAAACTTGTGCTGGTGCACAAGTCAAGGGATCACTGTTCTGTATCTTTGTATGCCAACTCAGTGTCTGAGACCTGGACAGAAATCACATTTCAAAGCAAAAGCTGGATGAAAACCAAGCAGAAACGGAACCAGGCACAGATGTGAAACGCCCACCTCACGGCAAAGGCATTATGTAATTCTCCTGTAAATAATAGTAACCCACATAAAGCACAGCATGAGATCGCTGCGACAGGGCTTCTGCATCCCGGTGGCCGGTGCCCGCTTTAAATAGGGTTTGCACTGTGTGCTGCCATGGCCACTCTCAATCAAACCAGCAACACTGCAAGGAGTCAGAGTGATGCATCCTCCGTGCGTGATGCAAGAGTACATGGGGTGCACAAATCTCGGGCCAAGACAAAGCATATAACTTCTATTTATAACAAGTTGCTTATGCAACTGCAATTCAACTGCACCAGATACCTGCTGATCATTTAAGTGAACAAATTTACCAGGAGGATCACAGCCCTGTGGTTACAGCTATTGTCTTGCAATTCAAAGGCTGTCTGTTCAAATCCTATTTCAGTTGTAGCGCCCTTCATCAAGGTACGTACCCAGAACTGATACGATACCACCTTGGTGCGTAAAGGGGTAAATGGTTGTGAAGTTACCCAACACTGCAAGTGGCATCAGACTATGGTGTTACATGGATAATGAAGTAGCAACACATTTTAACGGTAATAATGGTGGCCCTCCATGGAACTCGGACTGACAAACCATTGAAAATGATTTACTTGTTAACATTCAGTTACATGAGGTGATTTATTTTAAATAAACCGCTTCATCCAAGACAGCGTCGACTAGTTTTAGAAAATGTACACTATTATTTATAGGATATTCTCGCTGCATCGACCCACTGTACCATAATTGAGGGCGCAAACGTACGAATGGGACTCGAACCAGCAACGTTCAGGTCGTATGCGGGGGGGGAAAAAAAAAAAAAAAAAAAAAATCCTTGACACTGCCACCACCCGCTGCCTTGGATGCCTAACTAGCTGGTTAGTAGCAGGTTATGCACCATACCGAGCAGAAGAAGCTTCAGTTCCCTCCGCGCGTCGCGTTTGTCGCGTCGGAGCTGCTTGTCGATCTCGGCGTTGATGCGCTTCGACTCCTTGGCCTCTTCACTCAGGCAGCACGCCATCATGGACTCCAGAGTCATCCCCACGGCGTGCGGAGCGGAGCGGCCCCGCTTATCCCTCTCGGCCGATGGAGGCGACAGGCAGTGGAGTGCGGGGAAAGCACGCACCTTTTCCAGGGAAGGAGGCCGAGGGCCTAGCGCCCGCTCCCCTCACACACACGCACGCACGCACACACACACACACACACACAGGCGGCCGGAGCAGCTCGCGCTAGCGCTTCTCCCGTCACTCCACGCACGCGCGCCCGCTAACGGCGGCGCATCAGCGCGCGGCGGCCAGCCCCTCTGCGCGCGCGCTCCTCAGCAGCCCCGGAGTCCAAGGAGCGACGCGCGCGCGGGTGCCGCATCCGAGCCGCGCGCCGCCTCTAAACGGAGCGCCCGAGGTGCGGTGAGCGCCGAGCGCCGCTGCGGGAAGGCAGAGCGGTCGCAAGTGTGTCCATGCGCTGCGTGGCTTCCCTCCCGGCGAGCTGGACAGCGGCGCGCTGTCGACATGAATCGAGGGAAGCGCTCGGGCGGTCTACTCTGCACAAACGGCGGCGAAGAGTCGAAGTCGTTACCTAACCAGGTGCCTGGCTGGGGAAAAAGGCCGAGCTGTATAGTCACCGCACGGCAGCAGCTTCGACAAATGACCGCGCCTCATAGCTGTAGGACGACTTGCCGACCTGTTAACCGGCCATAGCGAAAGCAGAAAACAGCCCTTCACTCTCGCACGCCTTCTTCGCCCCTATATATTTTTTTTTTTTCCACTTAACACACCGTAGCGAGCGCAGGGTTCGGGAATATCGGTACGCGATTGGCTCAAGCAGACATGACTGAAAAGGGAAGAACCAATAGGGTGCTGCAGTACAGCTAATGAGACTGGACTACGGGTGGGATGGTGACAGTGACGTGGGCGGGGTTTTTTTTTTTTTTCACCATGTCAAGTTTGGTTGAGACGATCTTCACGGGCCGTGGCCACCATTCAGTCCTAATGTCCGCTGGCCGCTTACTGAACACTTCAGTCCATTATTAGTAACCGCCTGTCCAGCGCAGGGTCACGGGTGCAAAGTCTATCCTGGACGCTTAAGGGGTATAATTATGGAAGGATGTACCCTGGATAGGGTGGTAGTCCATCCAAGTTCCTCACTTACACGGATACCTGTAAGGTAAGTTAGTCAACCATTCACCTGAAGCACATATCCTTGAGAGGAAAGAGGAGCACCTGAGAAAAACCTATTCAAACAGGAGGAAACCATCCAAACACGCAAAGAGCAGGGACAGAATTTACTTACAAACCTTGCACCCAGGTGCTGTGAGGGAGCTACCTGCAGCACCATCCCTTCATACCACATGCTCCCGTTACACTGTTAGTTCAGGTCGTATTTGTCGGCGAACCACAAATTGAGTTTGAGAGTCCGGTTTTACATGCCCGACTTGGTTAAATCTGAAAATAGTCGAAGTGACTGAATTGTTCAGTTTCAGAGTCCATGCCAGCAAACAGACATGCATTTGCGGCACCTGCACAGGTTAAACTGCTAGAATAAAACAAAGCGATTATAGGTGCTTTTAACAAGGCTGTGGAATAGATTTTAAACAGTGAATTACTCATCTTAAAGTGTTTCAAAAATAATAAAAGTAAATCTGAAAGCTGTATAAGAGCATACATGTGTGCTGCACAAATGTGCAAGGGAAACTTTCATTGTCAGCAGCAAAAACAGACCTGCAAACCAATCATCTGTGGCCACCTTGGACTGAAATACAAGAGGCTCAACTAGAACAGTGGGCACAAACAGAGCTTCCGGGAATAGATGGGCATTAATGTGCGGGTGAAGTGCTGCCAGATGTCTTGCTGTACTGGATGCTTTACGTAACCTTCCTCCACACTTCTGAGCAGATTTTTTTTTCCTCAGGTAACAGAAGCAGCAGCAGCATGCAGTTTAAACTTTGGGCCCAGAACTGGACACTGTATCTTTTGGGATCTTCTCATTTATAGACATCAACAAAGTAGTGAAGCAGCTGGACTGATATCACAGCTGATAGGAAAACATCACCTGAATCCTTAAATTGGCTGGCTGTGGAGGTGTCCACGCGGGACTCCTTCAAGTCAAAGATATTCTTGACCTTTAAACTAAAGCATGTGAATCTGATAGGACACAAGAGTACTGAAGCAGTACTCAGTTAACTATTCAAAAGATCCTTAATAAAGGTACTAATTTGTCTCTCTCAATATGCCTCTTAAACCACAACCCAAAGTCCAATTTTTGTGTTTATTATTGAAGCTGAAGTTATGGAACATTGGTTAATTATTCTCACACGTCTGGCAAGGAAATACATTTTATTGCAAAGGTCGACATCAGAAGCTTTGTTTAGAAATATGAGGTTCACTCTAGTGCCTAACCTTCTTCTACTAGAAGAAGTAATAATTGACCTGCATCAGACACATTTTGAATAATGTTATCGCCTTTTTGAACTTGCTAGACTGTGCTTCATGACTATCCTAACTGTATACTGTAAATATGTGTGATTGTGCTACATTCCCTGTCTGTATGTGTTTTCATTTCCTTCGTATACGGTTTCCTACCTGTCGTGAAGATATTGCCAGGTAGTTTGGCATGGCTCCTTCTCTGCCCCTGAGCCTATATTGCCAGGTGTTCCACAGGGCTCTGGACTTGGCCCTTTACCCTTCTCTATCTGTACCACTTCCCCCGTCTTGGAAAGTGTTACCTCATACAGCTTTTCTTATCACCTCCATACAGTCAGTTACTTGCAAAAGTATTCGTACCTCTTGAAAGTTATCAACACTGCCAGGATTATAAATTGCGCATATTTTTCCAATCAGTATTTTTATTATGACCTCATATGCTGTAATATTAAACTGTCAGAGGTAAAATCAATTTTTTATTTGTAAATATTTCAAAGTATAGGAAAAATGTTGCCTGGATGCTTTTTATCAGTAAGGGCAAGGCATTTGCTTAAAACTCAAAGAATGGATAGAGCAAAATACAGGGAAATACTGCAAGAGAACCTGTTGCCAAGATGAATGGGATAAACTATCTCAAATTGTGAGCAAAGCTGGTACATATTTACCTTAAATGACTTTACCCAAAGCTGTTATTGCAGATAAATGAGGGCAAATATTAATTTATGGTGTTTGAATACTTATGGAAGCAGCAAATTTCAGCTTTTACTTTCTTTAAAAATATCTTGCTCATTTTGGCTTTGAAACCATAGTGTTTGAGCATTCGAGTTCATAATAAAAATACTGATTGGAAAAATATGTGTAAATACAATTTGTAATCCAGGCAGTGCTGATAGGTTTCAAGGGGTTTGAATGCTTTGGCAAGGCACTGTATATTGTGGTGACCATGTCTGGTTTTGTTGTTAATTAAAGTTAATAATGTGAAAGTGAAGGATTAAATTTGTGCTTTTGAATGAAATTACTCTGATGAGACTGACATCGTCTTATTGTCAAAAAAACGCAAACATGTGATTTCACTCAGCTAAGTTTAGTTGCAGTACAGTTTTATTTCCAGAATAAATATATTTCTGAACATATTTTAAAATGAGTCAAAAAGATGTGGCTTTACGAATGGTTGCAAATGCATTCTTGATTGCTGGTGCAGAAAGGGAATTTTTCTAAATATTCCCACAGAGCTCTGCATTTCTTATCCAGTATTTCTCAATTAGGATCTTTCACACTCAGGATGAGCACCCCAGAGCAAATAGAATATGGAATTTGCAAGTCAGAAATGAGTGTGCAGAAGTCCTTATTAAGACAGCGATCACCATCCCTGGTGCTCAGGTTGAAGGGTTTGATGGTTTCGATCCCTGAATTATGCCTTATGTAGCTAGAGAGGAGACTGAGGTCTTAACAACCAAAGACTGTAGCCATGCCTCAAGTTTCTGAATCCTAATGTGACAGACTAAAAGGCTGTGAGACATGAGCTGCCAAGTGGTGTCTTAGTATATATGTCAGTAAGTTCACAAGGAGAACAACCAATGGTCAGAAAGAAGAGAATGAATGTATTCGAGTGCCTATGGTGTTTTGCAGCAAAGAGAATAGTTTAACAGGCCTATGTCTAGCTGCGTGTTTGTGTCTTGCCTGTTGTGCAATGAGGACTGTCGGGACTCCAAATTGAAATCAGTGACACCAATTGACCTCAAATGGGTGCACCCCTGTGCCTATAAAGAACCCCATACAAGAGGAGGAGGAAGAGAGAAGTTGGAGTGTGGCTATGTGCATTTATGTGGAGCCCCTTTGACCCTTAGCATTTTACTGAGCCTGACTAAAGGGGTTGTAACAAGTATAGCTTTGTTGTGAATATTTTGATTTTTATTTAGTACATACATGAGATGTTCATTATGGGTTTGTGTATCTGTACAGAGACAGTAAGGTTTGTAGTTTTGAAACAAATGTTGTATTTCTTAATTCTTTTTCTTGAGTGTGCAGCACAGGGTGACATCAGGTAGCAGTGGTGTCTCAGTCCTGGGGCTGTGCCACGGGACAATTTTGGATCTCTTGTATGGGGGATGAGTGCGCATTCGGATTTGGAGTAGTGCCATGCTCTTACTAGGGTACAGGGTTGGATTAGGTTTTATGGGTATCGGAGCAATGGTCCTTTGACAGTGTTGTTGGCTGTAATCAGAGTGTTGAAATGGATTTAAGCAGCTATGGGAATTCGAAGCAGAGATCTGAGGTGTGGAAGCGCATAGGAACGTGACCCCAGGTTAAAACAACTCATACTGCAGCCTTCTATATCATCTGAAGACGCTTCCAAGCAGAGCTTGGAAGACCAGAGAGGGGGCCCTGAAGTAGGCCGAAAAGGGTGTGTGTAGCTTGGATCGGAAGCTGTACAGCATGTGGTGTGAGGTACTGGTAGATTCAGTGGCTCCTGAAAACATGTTTGCAGGTGTAGGACCTTGCTGCATCATGATAGGAGAAGCAAAATGTTATTCTGGCTTTTGAATATTGGTGTATTTTGAGATGAGAGGTCTCAGAAAAGGGAAGGACCAGCACTGAGGTGGAGGATTTGACTCTTGGACAGGTTGAGTTGCAAGTGGTCATTAGTCATTCAGGTGTGCATGCCATAACGTGTAGATATATGTGCTGTTGGGGGGAGGGAGGTTGTAAGAGCTACATACTGCCTGTATGGAAGTGATAAGAGAAGCTGTAGGAGGTAGCACTCTCCAAGACCGGAGAAGTGGTATAGAAAGAAAAGAGTAAAGGGCCAAGGCTAGAGCGCTGTTGAACACCTGTCAATATAGGTTAAGGGCCAGAGAAGGAGCCATGCCAAACCACCTGGCAATATCTTTATGACATGTGTGATTTAAACCATTTCTTCTATCCATTTTTTTAACTACTTGGCATGGTGGTCTGAAGACTAGTGCAGAATCGGTGGATGCTGGATTCGGGAGGATTTCCTGTGGGTTTAATTTTGATTACAGCATTCATTCGTTGCTGCATTGTTTCGATAAGGTTATGCAATGTCACAACATTTATTTCCGTTCAGAGTTGCATTCATTTTTCGCCAAGATCTTGTATCGGACTGCTGTGTAAAGCACATCCCAAAGCTTCTCAATGGGGTTAAGGTCTGGATTCTGTGGTGGCCAATCCATGTGTGAAAATGATGTCTCTCTCATGCCCCCTGAAGCACTCTTTTACAGTTTGAGCCCCATGAATCCTGGCATTGTCATCTTGGAAGAAAAAATCCATTGATGGGGGGGGACCTCATTCAGTATATTCAGGTAGTCAGCTCGCCTCTTTTTTTTTTTTTTTCTTTTTTTTTTGGCCGCGCAGTGTACTAAGCTGTTCTAGAAAGGTAAGAACGATGTGGTAGTTCACTGTTAAATGGAGTGGAATTAAGAACAGGCTGTAAAAACTGTGGAAGAGTTGAAATAAGGCAGTCTTTAACTCTTGTTTGGATGCGTTTTACTGCCAGTTGATGGCATGGAAATAGAGGTCACTTCTGTTCCAGTTTCTCAATACAGGTAGGTGAAGAAAATACAAGTTTTCCCATTTACTTCAAATTATATATATATATATATATATATATATATATATATTTTTAGCAGTACATAGGAAGACAGTGTACCTGAAGCATAGCTTAAAAAATTAGCTTTGTCTGAAACAACTCAAATGAACGTTAAATCGTAATAACAAAATACATATTGTATCCAGTTTTGGGTGGAAACGGTCATATCGGCAGGAGCCGTTGTCCAAAACAGTCAAGATTTAATGAAAATAAAGTAAATGAGCCACAGAACAAAGATGATGGTCTAAGTGGGGAGAGTAAAAAAACATGTTAATGTTGCCACATAAAATCCCTATTTAGGAACTCACAATCAGACACTCCTCTCTCTGCCCAGCTTTTCAGAAAAACTGCCTTTAGTCATCTGTGTGATTTTCCTGCCAACGCTTGGTCTTTGCTAAACTGAAACTCCTAGCACGCAATAGCCACTGGATAGTCACATCATCACCTTACAAAATATGACCAGTGTGTTTAAGTGATGTTTTTCATATGGTGTCAGAAAAATAAATGATATATATCAGTAAAAAAAAATCTATTGGAATATATCACATGGTGTTTCCAACCAAGGGTGTAGGGATGTGTAAATAACCAAAGTACACAGCTCTATTGTTGATGCCGTGTTAGGTATTTGCCGTCAGTAAAGGTAAGTAAACTGAGAGAAAAATCAGGCTGGATGTGTTTCCCATATATAAGTTGTGCAATACTGAATCTCAAACACAATTATGTACACATACACACTCACGTAGACAGAGCAACAAGAAGTGGAAAAGTACAGACTGTTATTACTCAAAGGTTGCAAAATATTACATGATTTATAGAGTTTATTCTTTATACTCTGGACAAATATGTAATTCATATTTATCAAACACTGAAATTAGTTCTGTCTCACAAGCTTGAACATTTTGAGTTTATTTTCCCGCTGAGAAAATGCGTTCCAATTGTAGAAGGTTAGGCGTTAGGAAAGAAGGAAAAAAACTGAGCCGCATGCAAGTTTCCGCATTTTGAGGAGACAGCACTCCTCCCTGAAAGAACACACCGCACAGTGCAAACAGAAAACACTACGCAGGGGGGAACTCAACACTGAGGTCCAAGGAAGTCCTCCTTGATGGATCAGAACCAGGCTGTGCAAAACCAGCTGCAAGCACAGGAGGGCATGCTTGCAGCATCAACAAATACAGGTGCAGGACCACAGATGTCATGTGAGTCTATAGAAGGGACAGGTGAGCATATTTGTGACCTTTGTAACTCACAAAGACACATGAGATCCTGGGAAAAGAGTTTGAAAAGTCAAAATTATGTGTGAAAGGAATGCTTTAGGAGGACCAGTTTCAAAAATGCATAACAGGAACTGTTAGTGCAGCGGTCAAGCAAGTTTCAGAGGATCTCTGCTGCTGTGTCCTTGAGTGAAGTGGTTAATACAAATTGTGCCAGTTATACAAAATCTATATAATATAGTGGTAAACCTGTAAGTTGCCTCAGTTTTTTTAAAACTTGTAAACCGGAAAACAACTTGACATGTACAGCAATTCCTCGGTGCCCAAACCCTACATCTGAATTTTCAATTCAATTTTATTTTTATATAGCGATCTTCTCACTGCTGTGACACAGAGCGCTGTACAGATATGACAGGGGTAGTATACATGTACAGTTTGTATCAGGCCATGCAGGAGAGGAAAACAAACTCCTTTCTGCAAGAGAATAACAGCTGACTTTTGGCTGCTCCTGTTAGGGGTTGCCACAGCGGATCATCTGCATATTTGGTTTGGCAGATTTTTACACCAGATGCCCTTCCTGAAGCAACCCTCCATTTTGTCCAGGCTTGGGACCAGCACAGAGGTGCACCCCCTTGTGGCTGGATTTGTATCAGCACCCAATGTGGGGCTCAAACCCATGACCCTGAGATTACAAGTAACATGCTCGACTGACTGAGCTAGCCAGGCAGGGACCCTTTCTGCAAGAGAATAGGAACCTCTGGGGGTTCATGTGCCAGTGGAAGCCCACCCCTCCTGGGCAATCTATGTATAGGTAATAGCCAGGTCATGATAAGTTAGTAAGAGTTGTGGGTTTTATCAATGTGGCTTACGGGGTATGGTATAGCTAGAGTTCCAGTTCACAGTCAGGCACGGCCTCCAGCGTCCGCAGCGTCCAAATCGTTGTAATCAGATTGATCCAGCAATGCTGCAGCAAGGATAGTTACAAGAACCAATAAATACGACCACATCTCACCAGTCCTCCAGTCTCTGCACTGGCTACCACTGATATATTTCTGCTTTTGGCTGGAGGTGTAACGGTAATATATCAGTGCCAGAACCAAAACTTTTCCAATAAATTTTCATCTGATGCTTACCCAAAAAAGTTATGTAAAATACTGAATGTATTGCAATAAACTACACTGTATAGTGTTACAAGTTTATCCAAAGCAATATGTGTGCCCCTGCTGGCATCTTATCAGCTGTTTCCACTGCTTTTGATTTGCCTCAACATGTTTGCACCACGTCACTGCATTTACTGCGTTTAATTTTTTTTTTTTTTTAAATAAACATTTATTTAGTTGGCACTTGCCACGCCAAACAAACACGTGGATGCGGTGGGTTACTTTGATCCACGGCCTCCCTTTATTCAACACCTCATAACACTGAACTCCCCGCTCCAACCCCCCATGCGCTCTCTCATCTCCTGTGTATAACGTAATGACACCAGTGGCACTAACATGCAAATTGTCCTGTGCTGTACACACTGTACCCTGTTATAAACATACAGATTAAACACAGCAATAAGTGTATTGTAATTGGGTATCTGGTGCTTAGTGTTTTATTACCTTGCTGAAATCACGGGTTGATAGATATAAGGCGTTTTTCGATGGAGCTGGGAGCACATTTGTATCCGCTCCACTTTCAGGGACAAATTATATTTCTATATGGAGATGTTTATGCCAGAGTTGTCAAATGCACTTTTTTTTCTCACATATGAGTATTATTAATGTACAGGAAGAGATAAAAATGAATACAACCAAGCCCATGGGGAATAATTCATCATACTATTAAAAATTAAATAACCTGAAGATCCCACTAAGTACCAACAGCTGACACTTTTTCACACAACAGTTCAGTTATTTAAGTCTCTCTAAGGTGTTTAGTAGAAATGGCTGTGGAGAGACAACCCCCCCCCCCTCCATATCACCTTGTGGATGCAGATAGAAAACACACCTCCATCCGTGTCTAAACTAAAAGTACACCTTAACAACGCGGCATTAAGAAATAGTCCACGTCTCAGTCTGTGGGATATACTTTTTACTGTACTGCAGTGTTTTTCACCAGAAAATTCCTGACATGAGGCACAGCTATCATTTGTTTCATTTTATTTATTTTTCAGGAGGACACCCTATTTAAAGGCTTTGCTGGCAGTAAGTCAGTATGACAAACTTGCAAAATTTGCTTTGAAGGTTGCTTGGAAATACATTGTTTATACACATACAAACAAGACCTCTGAAGGTGTCCTGTGATATCTGGCACAAAGATGTTAGCAGTAGATTCCTCTAAGTCCTCTAAGTTACGAGGTGGGGGCTCCGTGGATTGGACTTATTTTTCCAGCACATCCCACAGATGCTCGATCAAATTGAGATCTGGGGGATTTGGAGGCCAAGACAACACCTTCAACTCTTTTTCATGGTCCTCAAACGATTCCTGAACAATTTTTGCAGTGTGGCAGGGCCATTGCCATCAGGGAATACTGTTGCCATGAAGGTGTGTGCGTGGTCTGCAACAATGTTTAGGTAGGTGGTACGAGACAAAGTAACATCAACACAAATGCCAGGACCTAAGGTTTCCCAGCAGATCATTGCCCAGAGCATCACACTGCCTTCTTCCCATAGTGCATCCTGCTGCCATCTTTTCCCCAGGTAAACGACACATATGCACTCGGCCATCCACATCAGCTAAAAGACCAGACCAGGCCACCTTCTTCCATTGCTCTGTGGTCCAGTTCTGACGCTTACGTGCCCATTGTAGGCACTTTCGGCAGTGGACAGCATGGACACTCTGACTGGTCTGCAGCAACACAGCTCCATACATAATGAGCTACAATGCATTGTGTGTTCTGACACCTTTGTGTGTGCATATATACAGTACACTGCCCGGCCAAAAAAGTCACCACCTGGATTTAACTTAGTGTTATGATGTGGGGTTGCTTCAGTTGGTCAGGTCTAGGTTCAGCAACGTTATGTGCCCAAAAAATGAGGTGAGCTGAATAACTGAATATACTGAATGAGCAGGTTTTTCCATCAATGGATTTTTTCTTCCAAGATGACAATGCCAGGATTCATGGAGCTCAAACTGTGAAAGAGTGCTTCAGGGAGCATGAAAGAGACATCATTTTCACACATGGATTGGCCACCACAGAGTCCAAACCTTAACCCCATAGAGAATCTTTGGGATCTTGTGCTGGAGAAGACTTTACGCAGTGCTCCGACTCTCCCATCATCAATACAAGATGCAACTCTGGACAGAAATACTGTAAATGTTGTGACATGGCATAAGCTTATCGAAATGATGCGAATGTGTGCTGTAATCAAACTAAAGGTGCTCCAACCAAATATTAGATTGTGTCACTTTTTTGGCTGGGCAGTGTATGTATATATGTTATATATAATGTATGTAACTTGTTACCTCTTCCACGTTATAGGAGCTTTGTGACCCAGGTGTTAAACTTTTTGTGTTGTTTTGTGTAACTGGTTGATATTTTCTGTTTATTTATTTATTTGTTTACTTACTTATTTACTTATTTAGCACCTTTCTTTATATGCCCTATATTTTAGCTGCTGTTGTGGTGAATTTCTCTTTGGCGATAAATCAAAGAGAAATTCATATCCGTTTCTGTCTTTTCTACTCCTCTCCTAAATACATTATTTTACAAATTGTTTTTTCTTATGTACTTATGTACAGTATATATCCAAGGAACCTTCAAAGCAAATTGTGCAAGTTTGTCATACTGACTTTCTGTCAGCAAGCACTTTGTTGCTACTGTATTTTCTACAATTTATAGAAAATAAGGGAAAATAAAGGTTATTCCAAAATGCCTGGGAAAAAAAAAAACTCTGTAGCAGCTACCTGCCCAACGCCCTGCAAAATACAATAAAGGATTTTTCATTTATTCTCTATATTGTGTGGCTCACATGATAGCGTGTAAGGTTGCAGGGGGTCATGTTGCAGTTTTAATTGCTGAAAGCGAAAAGGTACAATAAGTTGTAGCTTAGTCCATATATGTGTTGCCCTTTGTTTTTACCCACAATAGGCCGTATTCCCTGGGGAAGAGGAATGTTTCTCAGAGGATAAAGTGTCATCTCCAAGGCAGCACTTGGCCAGAATTTTGTTTCTGCCTCGTGGTTGTGGTGTCAAAGATGAAATGTTGTTAAGGTGCCGCTCCTTTTGACCCCAAGTCTCGGTTGAACTCCGGTGCGCTTCTCATGTTGTCCTTTGTCTCCTGGCGTCTCAAAAATGCTGCCTTTCAAGTTCAGTCTGATTTGTTTTGAGATGTCAAAGCATTATTTGCATCTCAATTGCTCTCCTTCTGTACCTGTTCGGAAGTAAAATCCTCTCAGCTTCTCACAGGGGACCTTGTGACGTGTTCAAAAGCAATGCATGGGGAACTTTTTAGCATTCCTTCAGACCTTCAGTACAAACAGATGTAGGTTTGTAGAAGTTCTGAAGAGTTTTTTTACAGTGCTCATTGCACTTAAAATGTATCTGCTTGCTCTGGGGGCCCAGTGTCTCTCCTTCATGAAGAGCATTAGACCAGGTGGAAAAAGTCTTCTGTTGCATTCTGGAGCCTTCTGTGCTCACTGTTGAAGCATAAGACTTCATAGCAATGTACTTAATTCACTTTTTATGATGGCAGAATTGCTGACACAGCAGAAGTGGATGGCTATCACTGCACCGAAAGCCCATCTGCCGCTGAGATGCTCGTGGGAAATGGCTAGCTGGCAAAGGGGTTAAGGGTGGGAAAACTGCACTTCAGTCTCACTTCACACCAGTTTCTCTCTTTCTTTCTCTCTCTCTCTCTCTCTCTCTCTCTCTCACAGACACACACACACACACACACAGACACACACACAAACACTGCTCCCCCACTTTTCAGTTTTACTGTGTTGCACAGTTAGCTGGGTTTAATTTCTGATAACATGTGTGAGGGTGTGCTTTCTGCCCCACCCTTGGGTTATCAGAACACACACCAGGAGTGGGAGAAGCACACACTCACACAGCAGCTGCCGCACGTCTCCCACCCTGAAACTCCTGAAACCAGTCGTCGCAGCTCTCTGGCCGTGCCATTTCCTTCCGCGTTCTGGCAGTCTTGGCTGAGCCGAGGTTCTTGGACTTGCTGACAGCTCTCCGAGCACCTCACCCAACTCAACACGCCAGCAGAGGCAGGGAGGGAAGCGATAGAAGGAGAGGGAGTGGAGACAAATACCTGCAATACCAAGCATTTGTGAACAAACACTCGGCACTAATAGATATCAAGAACAGATGATACAGAACAGAAACTCACAGCAGGACAAGCGGGACGAAGGAACTGCTGGGGTGTGGTGGACCCGCCATGTCTGGACCGCGCCATGGACTCAAACAATGAACTTCTCGTACTTGGACACCCCAGAAACACACAGCCAGTTCAGTAATTTTAAAAGCATTTTGGCAACAACCTGTATCTGATGGTGACCAGCTTGTGTACGGGCAGATGTGCTCTTCCCTGGGCTAGCATCGCAGCAGCCTGCACTCGGACCAGTTGGCATGACTCACCTCCCCAGGTGTGTGTGTGTGTGTGTGAGTCCACGCATGGAGGTCGTGCGCGAAGACATTTTCTGGGTGTGCGCTGTCACTCAGGTGGTGCGCAAAGGGCGTGACAAGACTGTGATCTAAACACACGTGTTTATGTGTGTGTGTGGGAGAAGGGTTTGAACCCTGCCTTCCTTTGTGTGTGTGTGTGTGTGTGTGTGGGGCGGGGGGGGGAGGTGCGTCTCTGGAACTGCGCTGCACCTCTTTATTGATCCACCTCTGTGCGCGGAACACTTGGTTCATCTCTGCTGTCTATTCCTTGTACGTTAAAATGTTAAGTTTAAAAGTCACGGATCCTACAGGAGGACAACTTGGGCAAATTTTCGAAGCGTCTCTGCGGATGAAGTAGTGGACACGGCGGGGGGGCCGGGGCACCATGGAGGGTTGCTGGCGCCGGTGCTACCGCACCTGTGCGTGCTGCTTGTCTGAGGAGGAGCGCACCTCCATCGCTGTGGACAGGGAGATCAAGAGAATCCTGCAGGAGCAGAAGAAGAGGGATCGGCAGGAGATCAAGATCCTGCTGCTCGGTGAGTGTCTGTGTGTGTGTGTGTGTGTGTGTGTGTGTGTGTGTGTGTGTGTGTGTGTGTGTGTGTGTGAGAGAGAGAGAGGGAGATATATAGTAGAGAGAATTATCCTCCCCTCTTCCTCCATGAGTTACTTCTACCATTAAAACCTGGTTTATTAATCATTCATTTCCATCAGTAACCACATTGTCCAGCAGGTGGTGTAGTGTTTAGAGCAGCTGCCTTTCATGGCTCAAATCCCACTTTTGTTGTAGCACTGAATTCTTGAGCAAGTTATTTAGCCTGAATGGTTACAGGAAGGGTCACTCACCTTTAGAAATGGGCCACATAACTTTAAGTAGCGTAATAACAGGTTGTTTTTTGGAGAAAAGCGTGAGCTTAATAAATTAATGTAAATGTCCAGTGCAGGGGAGTCATGGTTCAGAGTGTGTCCTGGAAGCAGAGCATGTGAGGCAGAGTACATCCTCCACAGGATGCCAGTCCATCACAGGGAAATCACTCACACACACACACACACACACACACACACACACACACACACACACATTGGGCAATTTAGAGTAAACAACGCAGTGAAACACTGTGATTCTGACTGAGGCAGTGGCCCAGCAACCAGCCAGGTTCCGGGGACCAAAGGAATACCACAGTGGTCAGTGGGGTTCTACACCACTGCTGGAGGGGAGTGGGACATCAGACAGTGAAGGAAACGTACACTTGTTACTCCCATGGAACACCACTAAAAAAGTTAGGCTCACAACATTTTAGCATTTTTGATTCATAAAACTCTCATATAATCCATTCGAGGTGCCCATATGTTGATCCTACTCTAGAAAATAAATAAAATTAAAATCCATAACCCTAAGTAAAAGCGTCAGAGAAAGAAAGTAGACCATTTTTTAGTAACCAGCACTGTTGAGCTACTTGCAGCAACATACCTTTCATTTGGCTTACAGGGTAATTTTTACTGTCAAGAATTTAGGGTAAGTACCTTAAGGGAACAATAGCATGACTTGAGCAGGTACCAACGTGTGTCTTCAACTTGCAAAATGACATATCTAAGTGTTATTATTTATTAAGTGAGATCAATAGGCAGGGTAGATGGGATTCTTTGCATGCCCTAATGTGGTCAGCAAGGAATAAAGTGCATAGAGATTTCCCCTAGAAATCTGAAGGTTTTTGCTTTGAGTTCATCTCTTACTATTGTTACAAACTGTATTAAACAATCATATTAAATACAGGGTCTCCTCTACTTTTGACCAGGTTAGAGGCCAATGTTGATGTTTTAAGTTGAACTGACCCTGAGTCAGATCATACTTTTTCTCAAACCTCTTTTCATTTGTTAATGTTTCGAATCTATTTTGTTTTATTTCTTTCTACAGTATAATACTGTATATTATCTGTACATTATTAAATAATTTGTTAGCAGTGTCATACAACAGTGAGATACAGTAAGTCCAAGAGATGTGATCTCTTGGAAACTCTTCCGTTGGCAAACCCGCTGAACTCCTTGATGGTCGGTTATTGGTCAGTGGTACTATGGGGATATGGTGGCGGTCATGGAACATTTTCAGTGTGAGTTCAGTTCTGTAAGATGCACAATAAAGGGGAGATGTTTGCCGAATTGACACACTATGTTTCAATCACTGTGAGATTATGTGCCCAAAAGTATGTGGACCCCCTTCTGATGACCAAGCTCAGCAGTTTCAGCCGCACCCACGCAGCATACAAACACATTCTACACAACTGTGTACTTCCAGCTTTGTGGCCACAGTTTGGAGAAAAAGCTCCTCTCCTGCTCCAGCATGACTGTGCTCCCCATGCACAAAGTGACCTCTGTTAACACAGGGTTTGCCCAGGTTGGTGTGGAAGAGCTTGAGTGGCTGCACTGAGTCCTGACCTCAACCCCACTGAACACTTTTGGGATGAACTGGACTGCCGACCATGAGCCAGGCCTTCTTACTCAACCTCACTGATGCTTTTGTGGCCAAATGGGCACAAATTCCCAAAATCTGGTGGAAAGCCTTCCCAGAAGAGTAGAGACTGTTACAGAAGCAAGGGGGGAGCAACTCCATATGAATGCCCATGGTTTTGGAAAAGGATAGTCAATAATCACATAGGGGGCGATGCTCAGGTGTCCACATGTGACAAACACACACTTTGTGGTGACACAATTCCTTCTAGCAAGTGCAGTGTGTCGTGGTTCTCACCACCCAACCACTGAGGGGTTATTTGGTGTGTGCTTCTGTCCTAAGGTGCTCTATGAGAATATCTGTTGTTTTCCACCAAACCCAAACAGCTACAAACTAAAAACTGCAGGCTGTGCTGTTTGTTTTTAAAAAATGAACCATCGTAAAAATGCAAACAGTATTCCAGTTTTCCGTAACCATATTTAACAATAACAATAACATCTGGATTATTACTGTACTTTTTTTAATCCAGTATCTGATCCACTGATCATATTTCTGCAGTTTTGTCTGTTGCTTTCAGTTCACATTACACTGTGAACCCTGAAGATGCAACCCAAACATATAGTCTGACCAATTCTTGTCCACAGTTACTGATAGCTAGTAGTCTGGTTTTTGTCTACATCAACACCTCTTTATTAATTATTGATAAGGTTATTACAGATTATTGATAATAGATACCACTATGGTTATCTTTCAGAAACAGGGTTTATTTAAGGTTATGAAAGACTGTATTACATTTTTAGTGTTTATTTTTGCGACCTGCTCTGATTTACTCCTACCAGCAGTACAAATTAATATTCAAATAAATTGAGGTTAATCGGTAATTTAGCTATTTATCATTTTTTATGAAATAATTATTTGTATGTTTTATATTTTTTGAGCATTTAAGATGCAATGCTGGGGCTACTGAATTAAACACGATATTGATTTTGAAAATGAAAAACTCACCAAGGTCAAGGAAAGCAGTTTCATGGTGTGGAGGCGCTGGCTTGATGCAGTCTCGCACATTTAAACAGTTAATGTAAACCTGTTGTGGACATTTGTTAACGTAAAGCGGTCATTGCAGGGCCATTTTTAGTGGAAATGTGGTGGGACAAAGTCAACAGAGTAGCTGCAAAAGCTGCCATCTTTAAAACACCTCAGTTACAGATTTTTAAGATAAATACTTTTCCCCTGGAGCTTTTATGGCTTTAACTAAGAAATATAAATTGCAGAACGATGTTCTTTCATTGACTGTATTGTTGCACTGTTTGCATATATTCATATGCTCATTTGAGTATACACTGCCCGGCCAAAAAAAAAGTCACCACCTGGATTTAACTTAGTGTTATGATGTGGGGTTGCTTCAGTTGGTCAGGTCTAGGTTCAGCAATGTTCTGTGCCTAAAAAATGAGCTCACCTGACTACCTGAATATACTGAATGAGCAGGTTTTTCCATCAATGGATTTTTTTCTTCATATTCCAAGATGACAGTGCCAGGATTCATGGGGCTCAAATTGTGAAAGAGTGCTTCAGGGGGCATGAGAGAGACATCATTTTCACACATGGATTGTCCACCACAGAGTCAAAATCTTAACCCCATTGAGAATCTTTGGGATGCGCTGGAGAAGACTACACAGTGCTCCCACTCTCCCATCAATAGAAGATCTTGGTGAAAAATTAATGTAACTCTGGACGGAAATAAATATTGTGACATTGCAAAAGCTTATTGAAACGATGTTTGATGCGAATCAAAGCTAAAGGCACCCCAACCAAATATTAGAATGTGTGACCTTTTTTTTGGCCGGGCAGTGTATATATTGACTCATATCTCTTTATGGCTATGTGTGTCATACTCACATGTCGTTCTTTGTTCCTGAATGTGCATGAAGATGCACCCAGCTTCCCAAATTCCTCATATGCTCAAGCACAGTTCGCTGCTCGAGGGTGAAGTGTAAAGTGCTCAGTCTAAGGGTTCAACTCAGAGCTGTGGTTTAAACAACTTTAGACTGGAACCTCCTGGAAAGCCCTTGCAGCGAAGCACAATGCTTCTCTTCGTGCCTCACATAAGTTACACTTGCAGTTCATGCAATGTCAGGAATCCAAATCCCATCTAAGATAAAACACAAAACAACTGCTCCTAAAAAATATATCTTTTATATTTTGGCCACTGCCTTCAACAACTACAGAGAGACAAAGAATCTGTCAAGGGCAGTTTAATGAAATGATTATAATTAATAATCCTAAGAAAAGATTTATTGACACATGCTGAGTGAAGTCTTCTGTTCCAGCGTGAGGTTGCAGTTCTGCTGCACAGCTGAGATCAGTGACTTTTAACTGAATGGGCAACATAAGAGCGAGCAGGTCTGGCTCGTCCGTCTAGGGGATCAATCTCATGAAATTGCCTCATTGTCAGCCTTACAGTATGAATACGGTGCGTGCAGGGATACTGTTGCTACCATTTGTTCTGTGTCCCGTGCATGTTTTGCCGAGAGCTGAATCTGATATGTGGCTCTGCTATTTCTATGTCAGTTTAAAAGTGTATTGATGTACTATTTCCATTCTTATTATTTACATTTTGTTATATCTTCTTGTGTTATACAATTTGAATTGTAACGTCCGTGTAGCAGTGGCACCGTAGGGTTGTGTCTCATGTTCCCAGCTGAATGAAATACAATCGAGTCTGCTCACACAGCGCTGTGCAGCATTTTTAGGTCCAAGTTCAGTCACCTTGTTTTGAAGTTCATAGGAGGTGTGGCTGCCAGCTAGGCAATCACTACCATGGTTTTCAAGGCAAGGAGGAAAAGAAATGGTTTTCCATCTCCTTCTTCTGGCATGTTCTTTCCTTAGAGGGGTGCAAACACAGAGGAGAACCTCCAAACTCCACACACACCCCTGAGCTGTGCTTGAACCCCACATCAGGCAAGCAGCCCAGGAGCAGTGAGGCACCAGCTCACCCCACTTCATCCCCTGTATTACCCTTTTCATTATTAAATTATTCTTTATCAGAGCTTCTTTTTAAAAAGTACAGTATGTAGTTGTTATACTATGATATCACACATGCGTATAGTGAGGTCCAGTACACATGTGCAATGTTTTGGTAACGTTTTCCTAACATTTTCTCAACATCTTTCATCAACAGTGCAAGCTGTCTGCAAAAAAAAAAAAAACAAACATTTTTTTGTACTGCCCTTATGCTATCACAGCGTCCTTTACTGTATATTATACAGCACAAGATCACGCATACCTATTTTTATTAGCTATAAGATGCTAATTTGCTTCCCAGAATTCTAAAAATCATTAAAGATGATTTTTTTAGATATTTTTTGTCCATTTAATTTTTTAAATAATTCCTTTATAATATAATTGGATTATTATTACTCTGTTTATTTACTGTATTTGCAGCAGTTTGAAACAGGACTGGGGGCTGAATCGTGTTTATCCATTTAACTGATGTCTTTAACACAGGAATAGAGGCTGGAAAACGGGCAGACAGTACACACTTATGCAAGTTATCCACCTATCCTGTATTCACTTAAGTGTTTTTACTGGAAATATGGTAGATTTTGCCGCAATAATTGCATAAAAATCAACTTTGCTAGAAAGATGAACACTGCAGAATGCTAACATCACTTTAGATCAGACATAACTGTCTCAAAAACACGAAAAAAGAGTGCATATCAAAAGGAAGAACATGCAGCAAAGTGTTGGTTTATGTACAACGCTGGGTATTACATTTATTTATTGTTTAACATTAGCCTTCAACAGTGTTCCTTTGGGACATTCACAGCCAGACAAGTGAAAAGGAGAAAATAAAGATCGGTCTCCGTATCATAGAATAAATTGGCCAAGTGTGATATCAGTGGACTTCATGAGCAAATGTGCCTAGCGTGAAAGTGTGCCACAAGCAGACCATGGTTCCATGGTTCCAGGAACTGCTGTGGATGTAAAAGCAAACCCTGAGTTTATCTTTATAGCCACTGAAATAATGAGGAATTCATGCTGCCAGATGGTTGGGTTTACACAGGTTGTAAGCTCCTTAGAAAACCCCAATGTTTGTGTTTGCAATACTATGAGCCACAAGGAAAAAGCACAAGAGGATCTTCAGACTCACAACACATCTGATTTTCATCTAGATTCTCCTCCTCCATTGTGCTTGAAAATAGCCTAGCAACCCTATAATGTGGCTTCCAGGCTGAGATGCTTCAGTGTTTGGATTTGCTTCCCATCAAACATCTTTGCTGGTTATTGTTTTGCCCACATGCCTTGTTGATTCATCGTATCTCTATCTCAACTTTTATTTCTTTCTCCACATTTGTCACTGAAACAGTCTTTACACTGTCTCATTGTCCTTAGGTACAGGTGAGAGCGGGAAGACTACTTTCATCAGACAGATGAGGATAATCCACGGAAACGGGTTTTCCGATGAGGAACGCCGGTCCTTCGCCAAGTTGATCTTCCAGAACATCTTCACTTCTATAAAATCCATGACCAATGCCATGGTCACGCTGAGGATCCCCTATTCCAACGCTGAGAATGAGGTGGGACCCCACAGACTGTGATGTCTCCCGTGGAATTGTGTGTACCAGCGGCTGCTCTTGCTCCCAGCAGTGCGTCAACATGTTATTAACCTCAAGGCTGCATCGATAACATCCAACAGTTGTCCATTTGTTTGCGGTGTAAAGTCACACCAGGAAGTGATTCACCTTCACTTTTTTGTGTTTTGCTGCAGCTACTGTTTTGCCTCCTATCTGCCTTTAGGACAGAAAAGCCGTTTTTTTGTCACCCTGAGCTCTTTGATGACAGGAAATGGTTGAATAAATGAGCAGCATTATTTTTCTTTCTGTGGGTATCCCTAATTTTGTCAAGTTTAATAACACAGAACACTTTATTCACTGAAACCAACACACTGAACCAATACTAAAGACTTTCTACCATAAAGGATAAAATCAGATTACATTTTGTTAAAAATTTAACAGAGATTCCATATTATTTTATTAGGCAGTATTTTTCAGGGTAGAATGGTTCTTAGTCAACTAGCTTCTCTCCAATTCTTCCAATTTAGAAAAAAAATTAAGAAATAATATCTATAAAGCACAATCTCTGTTTAAATTTTTTTTCTTTGTTTTTCAAACCACAGACTTTGAAATTTGAGTGGTACTTTTCACCCTAAGGGAGGTTTTGCCTAGTCAAACACACACAAACACACACACACACACTGTATAAATGCTAATGTACATGTTGACGGATTTTCAAGCACACAAAGGGCCACGGCCACCTCAAACGTTGTGCATATGCTGATGTACCTTCTCACTCAAAATACACAAATTGAAAGATAATAAAGTCTATTATATATAATTTGTTATTAGTACCTTCAGTTTGCATACACAATGCACACTGTACACATACAGTATATACTACACACAAATGTACTAAATTCAAAACGATTAAAGATTATCAAATTTGGGGACATATAATTTATTATGATCATGTACACATCACTGTGGCTTGCGCGTTGCTGTCCATGCCACCATTGTGTTTGATCATGGGTGCCAGAAGCTGTTGTGAGCAAATGAAAGTGTAAAACTTAAGTAAAAACTATATGACACACACGCACACAATGTTGCACACATTAGTGATGGAAGGGTAATAAATTATGGCAATTTGCGTATGAATATATTTTCACTTGGCTACAACTGTATCACACTGTGGTGTTTGCCTGTCCAGCAGCACTAATACTTATATGTTAAATGCAACCACTTTAATGGTAAAAAAGTTTGGTGATATATAATGTGTTACTGTTTTTTACCTTTCCACTGCTATACCTTTTTGCCCTGGGCAGTGCTACATAATTCAATTACTAATAATGATATTTGCTTTTTGCTTTTCTTTTTTTGTTTTTATGTATCTTATGAATCTCTTATGTGTCTAATTTCCCTGCGGGGTTATTAAAGCACTATCCTATCCTAATCTATGCTATACTGTGTGTGTCCGTGTGTGTGTATAAGACAACAAGTGTGAATTCTCCTCTTTTCCATCTGCAGGTGTTTGCTAAGAAGGTCCAGGAAGTGGACAACCTTCAGGTCACCCAGCTGGACCGCTATTATGTTGAAGCTATTCAGCGTCTGTGGGCTGACCATGGTATTAAGCAGTGCTACAGCCAGCGCCGAGAGTACCAGCTACTGGACTCTACTGAATAGTAAGTTAACTACACTGCTGCTGTTAAATTTTTTCAAATTATCGGGACATTTTGATGGTCTATTCTACCCATTAATGTTTATTAATATGCAAAATATTTGTGTTCTACACTGGATATCTTTGGTGAAACTTTTTTGTGCTCAACTGTAAATTAAAATAAAAATCTAAATTTTAAGCCTGTTTTTCTTTTAAGGTAAAAAATGCAGATGAATGACAACATTATGAAAGCCTGTCTTGAAATTAGCTTTAAAAAACTTAATTTTAAAAAGAAATTTTCCCTGTGTTGACTCTCTCCCAGAAATTTTCATACATACCCAATGCGACATGATCATAGCATCATGGGAATTATGAAAAAAGCATTGGGTGTCCATGCTTCACTTTGGTTTGCAGTAATGTACAATATTCACCTGTGTGATTCACCTGCTTCCATCTAATAGGTTCAGGAAAGGGAGGGATGATGGGAGGCAAAGCGGCTGAAACTGCTTCGTGTTGTTTTGTCAGATATGGGTATTATGGAAATTTCTCAGGCTTCTACATGAGCTTTTGTTTTTTAACGTTTTGTCTTGCCAAGCCTAAGTGTCAAAATTTGCTGTTACTGGGTGCACCGAGTTTTCATCAGGCCTCAATTCATCATTTCTAAAAAAAAATTCTTTGTGCTCTTAATGCCAGCCTGGCTGCTGTTTATGACATCCATGGACCGCACCACCCTGAAACGAAACAAGCCTGTTGAACGGCTTCCCACCTCTTTAATGTGGATTCTATATTGCACTGAGATTAATTATTTTTCTTTCACGCAATGTTTTTTTTCTGCAACTCCAACTGAATAATTCTTCATTATTTCAGTGCTTTGTTGTAAAGGGTGGTGCAGCAACTTGCGCTGTCACCTCACAGCACCTGGGCTGGTCGGGAGTGAGTTCGAATGCGGTTCAGTCTGTGTGGAGTCTGTGTGTTCTCCTTTTGTCTTTGTGGAGTTTCTCCAGGTGCTCCGGTTCAGCTCCGGTTCCAAAGACTTGCATTTCAGGTTTATCGATCACTCTAAATCGCCCGTGGTGTGCGTATGAGTGTATCTGGCCACCCTGTGTTGGAATGGTGTCCCATCCAATGTGTAGATTCAGAACCAAGTGGCCATCGGGGGCGTGCGGACCTGTAGGATCTGGACCACTGCAACTCCGCTCAGGATAAGCGGTTAACAAAAATGGATGCATGGATGTTTTGCTGTGAAAATGAAAACAAGCACAATACTCTCTGAAGTCAGGACTGTGTACCGTATGTGATAAAAGTTTGAAGTTTGGAGTTTTGGTGTTAAGCAATGAAGTTCAATGAAAATTTCTGCAAAAAGTATCATTTGTACAGTGCATTTATGTTATGGAAAATTCCTAAAACTTTCCAGAAAAGGGCACAGCTGGGCACAAATGGGAAGCTGGCCTCCAATACTGAAGTAAAATAATACAGTATCTCTTTGGATTAAGAACATCCGACTTATGGACAGCTCGTGCTTAAGAACAGGCTGCCATGCAGCTTATTATATAAAAAATTTGACGCAAATATAATGGTTCGTAATAATGAACATATGCACTACTTTGTTATGAAAACATCGCGCAGCTTCCGCAGTTTGTCAGCTCGTGGAATGAGAACAGCATCCACCATTTTAAGCCAGATCATGTTGCCATTAACATTATGTTGAGTATGTAACTTTGTATTTGGCTTAATGTTTTCTCTTATTTACCCTTGTAACCATGCCTCCAAAGTGTAAATCCAAATGCTGGTGATCCATCAAAGAAAAGGAAAATAATCCCAATTTAAAATAATAATAATAATAATAATAATAATAAGAAGAAGAAGAAGAAGAAGAAGAAGAAGAAGAAGAAGAAGAAGAAGAATAACCAAAAGACAGGAGGCAGAGCCCAAAAGACAGGAGGCAGAGCCTATATCACGATTAGTACTACCCCCATGTGGTGCTCCTTTGCAATAGTGCTCTTTTATTTTAGCCATTTGAGTAATTTATTATATTGATTTACTATATTTAAAAAATGTTCACTAGGCCAGCTTACAACAATTTAGGATAGTAGCTGGATGGATAAATGGATTAATGAATGGGTAAATAAAAATTAAAATATTTCAGTACAGTTTTTAATGTTCTTATAACAGAATGAATTCGCTATTATTAAAGGTATAACTGATCCATATTTTGCAACGTACTGTATCAATGGCCTCTTACAGGATTAGTCGACGTACTGCTGCTCTGCAGAAGCACTGAGCAGCTGGAGGCGGTGAAGGCAGCTGAAAGTGAAACAGCTCTTAATGGCATGTATGTGACTAACCCAGTTTGGCTGAAGCCTGTAGGCCGAAATGCGCGTGACGTGGCGCGTGCAGGGTCCTAGGTGGCATCTGCCAGGTGAAACTCAAAGGAAGAATGTGGTCAAGCGGGAAATACCAGAAGAGTGTGTTTAACCGCTGTATAAATGTACTTATTTAAATTACAAACATTAATTTGCTCATATTCCTGATGCTTAGTATTTTTGTGGACTAAAATCTAGTGAACATTAAAATAACAAATGGATCCACACAGTCCGCCAGCATACTGGCTCCTTACTTAAGCAGCTTGTCAACGCATACCTGGAAGAAACCCCAGGCGAAGGGTAGTACAGCCGGCGCTCTGGTCCAGTTGCTGCAGTACTGAGGAGATCCAGAAGGTGGAAACAGGCCCTAACAAACAACCGTTCTCTGGCCGTTCTGCATCCGGGAATGTTCTAGTTTAATCTCCACGTTCTGTCTCCGGACCAGCCAAGTGCGATGGACTTCCGAAATGCATTAAGATATTCAAACGAGTAATATAAGTCTCGTAAACCAGCTATTAACATGCGTCATAAAAAAGCACATTTTCCACGTCATGTTGACACTGCAAGACCCCTGAACCCCTCATTTCCTGTATTTCTTTTTCTTTTTTAAACATTTATTTAGGAATTATAGTGTTATTTAATGTATTGGATGGTTATCCACAAGCATGCACATAGCCCATTTATTTTAGATTTAAAGTAACAATAGTTTGAACCTTATGTGCATTTATGTTGAAATTTTTCCAGCATTATTTTGATAAGCAAAGCTTCGGTATTGCAAGTGATAGCAGCACTGCTGTTATGTTGCAGAAGACCTGAAAATAATCCTAAGGCCTCATTCCGAACGTAGACATCGTGCGCTTTAGCCGCAGAACCGAACAGGAAGGGGTTAAATCCCTAAAATGCAATTAATTAATGTGCAAAAATCTTTTCCCTTGCCAGCTATATGAATAATTTGGAACGCATAGCAGCTCCGGGATACATTCCGACTGCTCAAGATGTGCTCCGGGTTCGATTTCCCACGACAGGCATCAATGACTACTCATTCACTGTGGAGAAGATCTCCCTCAGGTAAATTTCATTTCCCACGCTCCAGAGTTCGGCTTACAGCCACCGTCTCACCGTGGGGGGTAATGCCTCACTACAGTGTACACAGTACCTGCATGTCCTGCCCTAAAATAGCTGGAATGCCTTCACCTGCGACATTTTCCCGGGAGAGTTTATATACATTAGCTGTACGAATACATGCATGCAAATATTATGTTTAGCACTGTACTAATGTTGTAGCCAATATGTTATTCTTCATACTATTTTTGTTTGGTTGGTATTGTTAAGGGGCAACAGGCGGCGTAGCGGCTAGAGCTGCAAAGCCCAGGGTGAAATCCCACTCTGGCACCCACCATAAACTGCTCTAGCAAAAATGACCCAACTGTATCAAAGGGTAAACCACTGTTAGCAGCTTAACTTTGTAAATCTCCTTTGAGAAAAGAGTCAGCTAAATGAAAACATGTAACCGATTATAGCTTTGTTGGTGTTCCATATATATTTTGGGTTGAAGAAAAGTTTTCATAGATAAATACAGCAGTATATAAAAGAGAAGCCGAGCGATCTAATACTGCAATTTACTTTTAATGCCGTACGTGTGAGACCTTTCACGAAAACATCAATAAGGAATAGAAAGGTTTGGTCATGCTTGCTCTTAGGCTATGGTAAAAACTTCATTCTTAGATTTGGTATTTGTCAAATTTTAGTAAAGTTATAAATGATCGCAAATGTTTAATCAAAGACATTTTGCTTTTGTCTCCACATGCTTTTCATGTATGAGAGACTGCGATTTCTTCCTGTTCTGTTTGTGCATCACACTGTAAAGAATTCCTCCCATGGCTCCCAGTTCCTGAAAATTTGGGAAGGCCAGCTGTTAAAAACAGGTCTGACATCTGACAGCAGGAGGGGAGAGATGAACCACAAGCGCAGAGGGGTTTGCCGCCACTAACTGAACCATCACCGATGCTGTCAGCTTATTAAGAAAGCTGGCCGGCTGCCTCGCCAAGACAAGGGGCCCCGAGCGCTTACTGTCACTGTCACTATTTTGTTATTGATAAAGGGCATCTTGCTCTTTGTGTGTGTGTGTGTGTGTGTGTGTGTGTGTGTGTGTGTGTGCGTGCGTGTGTGTGCTCTGCTGTATGCACTCAAAGACAAATGTCTGCATTACTACGGCATTCAGTCCTTAAATGCTTAAAGGGTTTACTGAGACCTCCCAGACCCAGCATCTGTGTGAATTCCAAAAAAATTGTCAGCTGTCAACAAAGCTGACATGTTTTTGACATAAAATTAAATGGAATGGAAAGAAACTGTGAAAAAAAAAGCATTGCGGTCGCAGTTTATTTATTCACTCAGATAAAATAAGTGGAAATACGCAGTATAGTTAATTCCCATAAAGAATATTTGTTATATTTCTTAACTATAACAGCAAGTGCTGGTAAATACCATATGTACCAGAATGTACCTCTTTCTCACAAAGGCATTAATTCATTCCTGAATTTGTTTGCAGATTCCAGTTGTGAAATGGTTTAAAGTAATTGGTTCCTGAAAGGAAAGTGTTTTTTCTAAAATTAATTAAAATGGCAAAAATAAAATGTATTTTATGTATGACAGTAATATTGCCAATATAGAGCCATTCATCCGCCATCCTTTGCTTCATTCTTGTCACATTTTTAAATATTTTGTTACAATAATTTCTTCTTAATTAATTTCTTTTACTTGAATTAGCTACACTGTATGGCCAAAAGTGTGTGGACACCTGAGCATCATCCCCATATGTGCTTGCTGAACATCCCATTCCAAATCCATGGACCTTAATAGCAATCATCTATTTGACCTGCTGAAATCAGGCAAACGCTTTAGAAGTATTATAGCCAGAATGGAGAGGCTCAGGAGGAGCTTCTATTCACTGGCCGTAAGACTTCTGAACCTGGAAATGCCATCACAGTCTTTGCCAACTACAGTCTATAATATACATTGAACTCTCCCCTCATTGCATTCAGCTGCCACCATGTCATTTAGAAGTTTTATCTATCTATCTATCTATCTATCTATCTATCTATCTATCTATCTATCTGTCTGTCTGTCTGTCTGTTTGTTTGTTTGTTGTTTGCTGCTTGTTGTTTGGTTTGTTTACTCGTGGAATGCTACTGCACACAGTCTCATGTCTGATCAGGGCACATTTCACTACATATGGTATACATATATGTGACTAATAAAATTCTTTGATTTGATTGATTTAATAATATGGAGTTGTTCCCCTTTGCTGCTGTAAGAGCTTCCACTCTTCTGGGAAGGCTTTCCATCAGATTTTGGGAATTTGTGCCCATTCGGCCACAAGAGCATCGGTGAGGTCGGGCGAGAAGACCTGGCTCACGGTCAGCATTCCAGTTCGTCCCAAAGAGGTTCAGTGGGGTTGAGGTCAGGGCTCTGTGCAGCCACTCAAGTTCTCCCACACCAACCTGGGCAAACCGGGTATTTATGGAGCAGTTGTGATATAATATGCTTAATCAGTAGTTGTGATATGTCAATATAATAGGAAGCTGGAACTGAGAAGTAGAGCTGTCATCTCGCAGCACCTGGGCTATTCAGCAGTGTGGTGAATTTAACTCAGTCTATGTGGAGTTTGCACATTCTCCCTATGTGTGTTTTCTCCAGGGGCTCCAATTTCCTCCTACAGTCAAAAGATATGACTTTCAGTTTAATTGGTCACTGTGAATGCCTGCTGTGTGTGTGTGTGTGTGTGTGTGTGTGTGTGGCCACCCTGCGATAGACTGGTATGCCATCCAGGATGTAGATTCATAGCCTAAGTGCCTACTGACCTTACTGAACATATTATCATCATTCATAACTTGTTTCTAAAAGCATACAATGCACTATTAGGGTTGCAGTTTTGACTTTGGGGTTGAGATTTCCTGATTGTTTCAATTGGCTGATGCTGATATCCTGAGGAGGATGTAAAAAGTTAGTGTTGGGTTGTTTTCCAAGAGAAGTGTGCGTGTGGGGCAGCTTTTCAAAAAAAAGCTGCTTCAATCCACTGTCTCTGTCCAGCACTGTCCTTAGAAGAATCAAACCATCACCTTTTTGACTAAATATTTGAATATGTAGGTACACTGCTATCATAAACAGAGCTTCAAAATGTAGTTCATGTACACAAATAAAATAATCTAGGTGTTTTTTTGCTGTGCGCAAAATGTTTGAAGATGTGGTTGCAGTTGCCATGAGGGACATTGCAATGTCAGCAATTCGTCGGGGAAATTTGTTTACTGGCATAGGTTTTGCGGACCGTCTGGAACAATTAAATAATAAATAAAAATAATTAAAAGGTTTTCCACTCCCATATCAAATAGTTTGTCTGAGACTGGATATTTTCATTCAGTCCTAATAAAAAGTTAGCGTACGGCATGTAATATTCCAGTTGGATGGTGGCTGGCGGTGATTCGCCCGACACAGTTTTCCCTTAACAATAAAATTAGAAGGTAAAGGATTCAGATGAGTAGCTGCTGCTGCAATAATTATTAACACTGGGTATTTTATATTCTGCAGTTAAACAACCCTATAAATTTTAATGCATTTTCAGGGCTTGTTTAAAAAGCCTTGTCCTCCCCAGTTTCTTTGTACGAGTCTTCATAAAATCCCTGCTGAACAGGATCGTGGACGTGGGGGGGCAGAAGTCGGAGCGGCGGAAGTGGATCCACTGCTTTGAGAACGTGACCTCGCTCATCTTCTTGGCCTCCCTCAGCGAATACGACCAAGTTCTGGAAGAGAAGGAGACGGATGTAAGGACGCGTGTCTGTCGCTTTCTTTCCTTTGTCTTTTCTGTTGGCCTCTGTTTCTGCTGTTGGGGTTCTGTCCTAATCCCATCTCTGTCAGAGCTTTGTTTTGCATTGTTTTTACCTTTGAAATGCGTTTGTTGCTTTTACCTCCATTGTGTTATACTTCAGTTTCCAGTCCTATATGTTTATCCTTTCTACTTTCGTTTTCATTTTCCCTCCTTTTATGACCAGCCATCCCCTGGTCTAGTTCTTCCTTGTCTCTTCAACCAGCCTTCACCCCATTAGGGTCCACTAAGCCATTTATCTCTCACCATCACTTTCTTCTGCTGTCCTCTGTCTTTAGAACCGAATGGTGGAGAGCATGGCGCTCTTTTACACCACCATTCACTCTCCCTGGTTCATGCGCTCCTCCGTCATCCTCTTCCTCAACAAGAAGGACATCCTGGCCGAAAAAATCCAGACATCTGACCTGCATACCTACTTTCCAAGCTTTACAGGTATGGTAGACAGACTCTGCCTGGGACTCCGGTGACCAAAGGGACATCCGTTTGTTTTAATTTATTTATAGTTTTTTGATGGTGAGAAAGGGGGATGCCTCCCTACCCACATATTAAACATAATCCCAGTTCACCTCTGACAAAAATAAATGCAGACCATTATTATTGGGGATGTATGGTAATCTTTTTATTCTTATTTAATTTTTGGGGGATTCCTGGGATCGAAAATAGCGAACCCAATGTTGGTTTTGGCTGGATGCCGACATCCAGGTAGATGATCTGACGTCATTGCTTGGAGAGAGGGCTTTGTCTCCCGTGAGCCTCTCATACCCCTCAACTCCACTTAATCTGGTCCCCCTGTTACCCATAGCAACCAGATGTACCCAGCTCTGGAAAACGCCACACTGTCTCTCTGGGGAGAGAACTAGTTACCCTCCGTCTGACCACACCGTAGGTGGAATAGGTTATGAGATTTGTTCCGTGATCCTTCTATTGAATTTGACCCAGGGAGATCATTTTTCGGCAGCGCTTTGACCAAAAGCTGGTAAATTTATGCCAAGCAGAACAAGGCAGTGCTCTGGCATTACCGGTACCTGCTCAGTTGTTTAACACCACACATGACTTGTTTTAAATAAAATTTGGATAAGATGAAGCTGCAGAGATGTTCTTAATAAGAAGCAGACATTTCATGCTTTTGTCTAGCACCCCAACCCATCCAAATTGCACAAGCTAAACTCTGGGTGTCTTTCTCGTCTTCATGGCCCCAGACACCACGCTGTCTGTTTAACTTCCCTCCTTTTCTGCTCCCTTTCTCATTCTTGATGAACTTAACCTGTACCCTTGACACCTTGTGTGTTATTGCCCCCCCCCCCACCCCTTTGTAGGACGGAGACAGGACACAACGGCAGCCATGAAGTTCATACAGACCATGTACATCCAGCAGTCCGTGAACAAGGAGAAGAGGAAGGATGAGAAGAACAAGACGGTGTACTCACACTTCACCTGTGCCACGGACACTCAGAACATCCGCAAGGTCTTCACCGATGTCAAGGAAACGGTGCTCATCAAGTCCCTGGAGGAATACTACCTGCTCTGAACATGATGGATGGAGAACGCTTTCTCGCAGGCTTTTAAGGGGAGATGGAGCCACTGGAGGGGGTTTTCTTTCTCTCCTCCACAAAGCACTCACTAGCACCATCCATTAATGCTGGGCGAGTCCGGTGGAGTGGAGGAAACGCGCGGTGGAATGGAGCGCCGTTCTGCAACACACGACATCGTCGGAGCCCCACGTTATAGCGACCATAGCCCCGAGCAGCACTCCACTTTGTTCGACTGCCATGTTCTCACCGTGCTAAGATCAAGGTTTAAGCAACCTGTCCACGATTCCTTTGTTGACTGCAAGCAACTGAGAAACATCATTAACAAACACCAAATGGAAATACTGACCTTTGAAGGTCTCCTTTGATAATTCCACACCAATGGAAAATCATTGACCTCTATATTAAAAAACAATACACTGCACAAGCTGTTATAAGTGGTGTGTCTGTAAGCAAAGTAATAATAAGAGTTGTGCTCTTTTTTGCTGTTTCCAATGGACACGTGGTGTGGATCGCAACAGCTCTCCTTGGCTCACCAGCGGTTCCCACAGACCATCTGCAGTTTTTTTATTTCGGTGGTAACTCAGCTTCAAAAAAGGACTTGGTGTTTTTTAGGTTTAGCTCCCCTTCTGCTCAGTCGTCGGGGGTACTGCTATTGTGAGAAGAGATAAACTGAATTAAAAGGCGAGTTAAAATGAAAACCATGTATCAAGGTCATGCAGCGGGACATTTAGAAATATTTCAAAGATCCGTTTACGTGTGTTGTTTTAAACACTGCCGTGAACATTTTGCTTTCCTTGTCACCTGACTTTTTGGCACTGTGTCTGGCAGTGATGTCCGAGTCAAACTGCTGTTTTGTTTCCTGACATTGAAATATATCTGGAAATTGTAAAAATGTGCCTTAAGGTTAGGGGTGAGCACTACAGGTGTGCATGTGCGGTTGCCGTAAAATGCATGTTTGGTGCGGTTAGCAATGGGCAGTGGGGCAAACTGCTCAGGATCAAAGCAATACATTCCTTGGTAAACAGCTTTCCTATGGAAATAATAGCATTTAAAGAATTTATGGATATGATGAAAATATAATAAAAAAATGCATATGTTTGTGTGAAAAATATTTAACAGATACACATTTTCGACATGTTAAGTGATGGAGCTCTAATTTCTTCGAAAAGACTGCTTTCCTGTTGTGAGCACAGAACTAAAAGTGTAAAGTTGGTACTCATGGAGAAAACTACTTCAAAGTGACGGTTATACAATCTGATCCGTCAAATTACTGTTTTTTACAGACTTTTTTCTGTTTTATGGTGGATATTTTACATAGTTCCATGCAGCTGGTATTTGCAAATGGAGCACAGTACTCCCATCCATAACAAATAAGAAATTATGAGGGTCAAGTGACACCTGAGACCTCCATTACTTTTGCCATAATAAAAATATGTACACATTTGTGAAGTTGCACCAATATTAATTTTAGGTACATTTGACACCCGACAGCTTCGTGCAATTTTTTGAGAAATTTATAAGACGTCACATCGTCTGAAAGTCAACTTCCGTTTCATTCTGAATTTCAGCTTTTCGGCAGCGTTCCAGAATCCCAGAGGCAGAAAAGTAAAATTAACAGCCGGTGCAAAGCAATTAAATGTTGTAAGGAAATTGCTTGCAGTAGAAAGAGCTTTGATAAACTTAATCTCAGTCACAATAAAGTATACTGGGTACAGAGTAAAAATACAGTTTAGGCCCGAGGGGAAGACAGAAAAAGGCGATATGAGGTGTTTATCTTATCACCTGGATGAAGAATTTTTGTATTTCACCACATTGCCACAGGCCATGAAGGAAGGTGCTTTTTATTTTTTATTTAATGCATTTATTTGGGATATAGGAATTACAGTGCCTTGCTTGTGAGAGGTATTTTTGTGTTAAGCAGTTATACTGTAATTTACAGCCGGTTTGCCCCATTGAAGGTTTTGTTGCCTTTTTTTCCTATAAGCTGTGCGTGCACGCTTCCTTTAAAGCCATCTTAACCTCTGCCACTAAATTATTTCTAGTCCCTGCTTCTGAAATGGTCCTAAGTAAGCAAATGCTAATATTATTTTGCTTATTTAAAGCTTTGTTTTATGTTAAATTTACACATGAACTCTTCTGAAGACACAAGCCTGCCACTGTATAGGCCTCTCACTTTGTAATGCATTTCTGGGTGCATTTTTTGACCGTTGGTAAGAAAAAATCTGAATTATTGAATTTCTGTGCACGCTTTGAGGGTTTTTTTTTTTTCATTTGTTTCCTTGTGCTTTTAAAGAGACACGTATAGAAATAAAAATCTGACTTAATGGTTTTTCTGTTGACTGATAGAATTACAAAGCTGTTAGTGTCCTCTTACCGTAAGAGCAAGAGTAAAATGTAGTTATGAAACAGATTCAAATAAAGTTGATTACTGCACTTTGTTTGCCCCTCATGGAGGAATCCATGGTGAAGAAGCGGACACCAATGAATAAATAAACCAAAGAAATGTACACTGTGTTGAAGCACTGCATCTAATAAAAAAACCATCGATTCACTGTTCCGCTGAATATCGATCGTGTTCTGCTTTAGCGTTGTTTGTAGGACAATAATGAACATCTTATACTGCATTCCGTATTATTCAGAGATGAACGAGCAGATGCTTGCAGATGAGGAGTAGCGTTGCACACTCCAAAGGACATTGGGACAAAAGTGCGGTATCGGGGGATTAGACCCCACGCTTGCTGCTTTCCGTGCCGGTCCGGCGCTGGCACACCTTGTTCGGATGAGGGGTCACCCCTCTTCTAATCACATCACCAAAATAGTTATCTTAGCGTCAGAGTTCAACGGTGAAACAAGCCTGCTGGATTCACACTTGATAGGAGGATCATCTTGTGTCCGAACGCAGGCACAGGCTGCACTTTGTAGTTTCTGAGCTGACTGCATGTGTATGTGTGTATGTGTGTGTGTGTAGCCAGTTAGCATGCAATGGATTGGTATCTTAACCAGGGTGTAATCTGCCATACACCATACACTGCAACAACAGACTCAGGACCCCTGCACCCTATACTTGATGACTGGTTAATGTAATGGAGGATGAATTAAAGCTGTAAATTATCTGAGTGCTCTTGAAATTTTGGTTATTACGCGTCTTATTTATTGTTTCCTGCAATGAATTAGCATCCTGTTGAGGAGGAGTTCATAGCTTAGCATCCATGGCTTACACATTGCAGAGGCTGCTGGCTCTTTGTGCTGTGACTAAAATACACTGCCTGGCCAAAAAAAAGGTCAGCACCTGGATTTAACTTAGTGTTATGATGTGGGGCTGCTTCAGTTGGTCAGGTCTAGGTTCAGCAACCTTATGTGCCCAAAAAATGAGGGCAGCTGACTACCTGAATATACTGAATGAGCAGATTTTTCCATCAATGGATTTTTTCTTCCAAGTTGACAACGCCAAGATTCATGGGGCTCAAATTGTGAAAGAGTGCTTCAGGGAGACATAATTTTCACACATGGCTTGGCCACCACAGAGTCCAGACTTTAACCCCATTGAGAAACTTTGGGATTTTGTGCTGGAGAAGACTTTACGCCGTGGTCCGACTCTTCCATCATCAATGCAAAATGTTGGCAAAAAATGAATGCAACTTTGGATGGAAATAAATGTTGTGACGTTGCAAAATCTTATCAAAACGACACCACGGCGAATGTGGGCCATAATCAAAGCTAAAGGCGGTCCAATGGAATATTAGAGTATGTGACTTTTTTGTTAGCCAGGCAGTGTAGTTATATGTATATACAGTATTTATATACATTATGTACCCATAAGATATATATACTGTATATATACACATATATACACACACATTTTTTGTGCCATATGTTCTTATGGGTTCATGATTCACTAATATGCATATGTTGTCGTATTCTGTCAAGGTTTTTCCTTAGCATGTGCTGCAGCTCGTGTGGGGTGCAGATGCAATACAGAACGCTGACCAGGTGCTCCTGGTGACTGTCAAGTACACGTCTGGCAAACAGACATCACCATGGCAGCATGTCGCTCCCACGGGACCTGACAGGTTCAGGGTAGTTGTAGTGCGGAGAGCCGACAGCCCCTTCAAAGTGATGAACTCCTCCGCCGCCACGATCTCCTTTCACCCCCTTTCTTCTCTTTGATTGAAAATGATGGAGAAAAAGGTGTGTTGTGATGGGGCTCGGGAACATGCGTACTGCTGTTTTTCAGGTCCTCGGTGTCTGCCTTTCGGTTCTACTGTAGAACCTGACACACCGTATTCAGGAGCGTTATTGTGTATTTAATCGACAAGGAAGAATGCAGACTCGAGGAAAGTCAATTCAAAATATGAGCTTGCTATTTTGACAAAGCGACAAATACATGGCTACCGAAAATATCATCAAAGTTTGTCCTGAGTTCTCCTTTTTACATTTTTTTGTTCAAACCACCATATTGCTGTCAGCTTTTAAATTGCAGCTGTTTTGCAGATCCGTAAAGATGAATATTTAGCCCTTGTTGTGTGAAACTGCATGAAAGGACTTTGCAGGACATTTTACACACCGGGGCTTTTGAGGATTGATAGTTTGCATCTGTGGTTTTTCCTCTTTTTCAGTCTAGAATTTGGTGGGGGGGGGGGGGGTTTAGATATTTTTATTGTAGAATTTTTTAAGGGTCATCTTACAGGACAGTGGTTTTTACACTCCATTTCAAAGGAGTGCTCCGCACAAAATTCCAGCATGCCAGCACTTGAAATCTTTAAGCATTTTAACTCTGTTGGAAAGCTGTTTACTTGTTTTTAGCAGCAGCAGCTATTGTGATGTGACATTTGCAGTGATTGATTTGTCAGCACCACCGCTTGTGAGCAAGAGATGGATTTAATAGATGAAAGGATGGAAGAACGGAGGAACGGGGTGTGTGTGTGTATGGGCACATGCTGTATGCACACTGAGCCTAAACTTCTGTTAAACTGACTATGCAGTGCTTGTAAGCACTTCAGCAGCCCAGTAGAATTTCATCATTTTTGCAGCTCTTTCAAATTCCAGAGTTTACGCCATGTTAGTATATAAGTACGTTAGGAGGATGCCATGGTCATCTTTGACAGCCAGGTTGCTAGGTTTTTTTATGGTCCTGTAAGGGGAAGGGGAGACAGGGCCGGTCTGCGAGTCGGTTTGGCCGGAACTGTGCAGGCGGCTGAGCAGCCTGTCCATTCCCATTAAGGTCTCGGGGAGAAAAGAGGCAACAGGAGGGTGACTGCAATCACGCATGTTGCACTCGCTCTTTCTCTCTCTCTCTCTCTCTCACACACACACACACACACACACACACACACAGCAGGTTGGGTTATGTGCACCATGGTGGTTAAAGACAGAGCTCTTATTTGACCTCTGCTGGGACCCTTCCATTATACTGAATTTGTGAACACTTTCTTAAATTAAATTTTCGGACCACAAAGAAAGTACTGCTACCTCGAAAAAGTATAATGAATGAATGAATGAATGAATGAATGAATGAATGAATGAATTTTGAATTCTGGGGGTCTTTATCAGTGAGCAGATTTATAAATACCAAAACTTTTATTAATAAAACATTCATAAATATATTTTGCTGACCATAATAACAATAATTCACCTGTAATTCTATATAAATGAGTGCACTTGTGTGCCACATTTCTTGTAAATCATTGCCTGTGTAAATGATTTAATTTGCCTTTGCTTTACATACGCAGAGGTACATAGAAAAAAAAATGTATTACCCATCTTGTAAAATTGAATGAAGCTATTATAGCCACAACTTGATCTGAAAAAATCATGCAAGTCCCAAATACACCACATTTTAATGCAATAAATTTTATTTATCACTCCCATTTGGGTACCTGAAATGACTTTAGGTTTGATGCCGTGCCTTTATTTAGTGATAGCCAATTTTATAGCTTTAATAGATTAATGAAACCATAAGAGTACCTGGAGTCACACGAAACAGCACCTTTAGTCTAAAGCACCTCTCCAGTTACAAGCCCAGCGTCTCACGGACGGTGCCATCCACAGCGCCTCAATAGCCATCAGTAACTCTAATAAGGCACCTTTAACAAGTTTATCTTGAGACCCCCTTCTTCCAAACTGCCAAAACGCATCCAGAATACCCCGTAGGCCTGCAGGCTCTGCTAGCCGTCCATTTTCTTTTAGGCGGCGCCCTGGCGGAGACCTGATTCATTAGGTGCTTCCCAATCTTTGTCAGCCGATTCTCAGTTCATTTAGCCAGACGGCTTTTAGGCTTGGTTTTATTAATGGTGAGAAACACCACACAGAAAGTTCCAAATTAAAATGAAGATAAATTGCAGTCCCAACTCCCTAGCTGGGTCTCTGCGACTTACCTGGCATCTGAATTATCGCTGCGAGCCCAAACCATTAAGCCCCGGTCCTTGTCTGACAGAATGTTCTTGAAATATCATCCTGGCACAATTTACTTTTCTGAATGCAGAGCTTTAAAAAAATGCTCCTTAGAGGTGTGAGCCCGCTTTTGTGCGTTCGCCGCGCAGTTTTTTAGGAAATGGGTCTTTTGTTAAGATGGAGTTGTAAGGTAGAGAAAGAAGTTTAGCACAAGCTATCACATGGCATTACAGAGAGGGGGAAAAAAGAAGTCCTTTATTTATTTATGTCACGTTTTTTTGTTCTTCTTAGGCCCCCATTTTTTGTCCACCCCCTGAAAAAAAAAGGAGTTGGGCGGTTTCGGGTTTGTGTGCGTTTGTCTTGGGACTTATACCCATTAGATTGCTGAATAGCTGAGCAGTTCCAGTCCCATTTTCTCCCACACACTGATCGTGGTGATGGCTTCCCGCACCAAAGTGGATGGAAAAAGGAAAGGGCGATAAAATCACAGCTCCAGCACACATTATAGACATTAGACCCCCATGAGCTCGGCCTTAAGGCAGGGTCGGCACTTTGTGTCTTATTTTCGTCCCGGGGGGTATATCTTGTTTGTGTCTTGGTCACGGGTTGAATGCGCAGTAGCTTACAAGCTGTTACACATTTTTTTCACGTTCCAGAGGAAGAAAGTCTGCGAGACACAACAATGCTGATGGTCGCCTTTATCAGAAAGCATCCACCACAACATAGGAAATCAATTGTTAAAACTCTTATCTCAAACTTTTCCTCAGCTGTGAATTTGATAATTTTGTCGCTATTTCTGCGTTCTTGCTGATAAAATGTTTTTAATACTAGAAGGAAACCACTTGACAAACCACTTGAGGTCTATTTTGAAGTGGCTTTTCAGGAATCACCAAAGTGGTGCGTTTTTAATTCTGAAACCCCCCTCCCGTGTCAGTCAGCCGATGCTTCCCTTCTGCTCCGGAATCATTTTGGAGCCAAATTATATTCAATATGAAATGTGACACCAGCTCTTTCATAGTAATGAGAGACAGTCTGTTCCATGGCACGGGTCCGGCCACGCTTCTCTCCGGAAACATACGTTCCCCGTAGTGCGTTGCTTTGTTCCCATCTGCTCCACCAGCACATTCCATAAAGGCTTTGTTGTTTTGGAAGCCCTGTTGGGGGCAGCCAATGCAGTAACTGACAATACAATTGGGATCCTCCTGTTACAAAGAAAGTTTAACTGACACAAAAGCGCCGCCGTTGTCACTGATCATTTTCATCTTCTTACCTACGCTGAAATGGGCAGATGAGGTAAGAAGATGAAAAAACATCAAACCCCAAAAATTGCTAAAAGGGATAGCATTTCCTTTCCCCAGTGTTTTGCTAACTCAGCTAACTCCAAAGTCCACCTCCACAAAAGCATTTTTTATACCATATTTAATATTTATTAAATATTTATAATATTTATAATATCTTGAACTGTCATGTATCTATGTTTTATCACTACAATATTTCTATTTAGCTTTAATTTATCTATGTCTATATTAAATTTTCTTTGTCCCTATTAGTGCACTGTGCCCCATGGACCCGAAGAACTTCATTTCCTTCTCCCATGTACACCTGCTGTACAAGGGTGTTCGACAATAAATGATTTTTGATTTTAAATGGATGGATGGAGATAAATTCGGAACAACAGTTGATGTTTGTATCAGTGAGGTGACCTCAACCTTTCTTCAAGGTTTAACAGTAAGAATAAATCCTCAGCCCCAGTGCAGAAATGCGATCCATTTTGCAAAATCTTACACGGCAGAAGCAAAACTTTGCTGTGTAACTGATTATTTCTGGACACCAAATGGACAGCAAAGTCGCTAAAAAATTGTAATTGAAAACCACGTGTAGCAAGCATGAAAAATATCCAGTCCATCATATTTGTGCAGGCCGTGCTTGCATGACTGATATAGGCCAATATGTACTAATGATAATTGATTAATAATTTTATAATTATAATGAAAAATTATCAACATTAAATACAAAATGGGCAAATTTTTTGAGTCTATTTAATGGCACAACCAACGTTACACAAGTTCCCTGCCAACTTAATGATAGCAGTTCATAGATAGATAGATAGATAGATAGATAGATAAAACCTCATGTTGATGTGCTGGCAACCTCATATTTATTTTACAGGTACATGCTGTCTATACAGAGTGGTTTGACATTTCATATCAGCCATTACATAGCACTAAATAACCCCAGCGTTCTAACCTTTCTCGGGCTAAGAATGAAGTGGTTTCCTTCGCAGAAATGTGAATTCCAAAGCATAGATGGATGATACTGGGGGGTGGTCACCCCACTGCTGGGGAGGTACAGAGGTGAGGAGCTTGTTTTGTGGCTTTGAGCTCTCGAGTCACGTTACACAGCTTGTTGGACAAATTTCATGGCAAATTCCTCCTCTTCCTCTCCCTTCCCATTGTCTCGCTCCCCATCCTCTTCCTCCTCCTCTTCCTTCCATTCCTCCCTCCCGTCCTCCTTCTCTTCCTCTTCCTTCCCATCTTCCCCCTCCCCATCGTCTTCCTCCATCCCTTCCTTCCTATCCTGCTTCCCTCATCCTCCTCTTCCTTCCCATCCTGCTTCCCATCTCCCTCCTTCTCATACTCTTCCTCCTTCCTATCCCCCTCCTCCTCTTCCTCCACCTCCTCCTTAACCCGAACCATGCCCCACTCGCAAGCTTTGTAAAATCCCCTTTGAAAGCAGTCAGAAGTCCTACTTTTTTTTTTTTTTTTACACAAGGTTGTCTTCTACATCATATTCTCACTCTTACTGGACACTTGCTGAGCGTGAAGACAGGCTTGAGGGTGCCTGAGAGCTCCGTGCTTCCGCAGCTACCGACCAGAACTAATCCCTCACCTCCTTTCCCACTGGTGCAGGATTGCGGTGGTTCCTCTCAGGTCCTCGGGACAGGACTAACAAAAGTACAATTGAATACAATACCTGACCGAAGTCCAAAATAAAAATGATGCATGTTTCATCTGCACAATCCCTGTCCAAACAGAACAAAAATCTCACTTACTGAGGCAGCGGAAAGGAGTCGAAAATACACCGTGCTATTATTTTGCTCTAGCCAAGTCAAAGTCATGGTTCAGCTGCTAACACCGTGCACTCCATCAAAGTGAACTTCAAGGCTTTCATGTTCCCCTTCCAGTCGCTCCAGGGCTATTAAGACAGCGGGAGAGCAGATATGGAACAACCAGCATGGCAAGGCTCATTTCACACTTCTGACCGCTGTAACAAACACTGAAGTGCTATTAATTATCTGATTAAAATGAGAGCGAGAAGATGACAAAGAAGTCTTGAGCTCACCACGAGAAGCCTTGTACAGGCTGCTGGAGACCAAGCCCAGCGTTGCACCAAACATCGCTGAGGTTACAGCTCTACAAGCAAGGTGACATTTTCATGCCAGGGTGCACTGCGAAAATAACATTTACCTTCCAGGTAGGCAAAATGTCAAAATGTGTTGTAAAAACTTTTTCAGTTGGAATAAACTAGGAAGTAAAGCTGTAAGCTGAAATGCATTGTGACTCAGCGTGATTTGAGAAAACGAAATTGCAGAGGGAGTGTCAACACACAGAAGAGACACCCGCTTTTCCATCCATTTTTGTTAAACGCTTATCCTGGTCAAGGTTGCGGCACTCTCCACGAAGCGGTGGGCACTAAGTTGTTAACCTACCTCCTGGATGGAATACCAGTCTATCACAGGGTGTCCACACACACACACACACACACACACGATTCAGAGTGACCAGTTAACCTGACTTAACATCTTTGGACTGTGGGAGGACACCCACACAGACACAGGAAGAGTATACAAACTCCACAAAGACTGACCTCAGTTCAAGCTCACACCCAACCAGGCCAGGTGCTGTGCAGTGACAGCACAACTTGTTGAGTCACCAGAAACCCACTTACGAACGGCTGAATTTTTTTCTGTCCATGGTCCTGACTGCTTTATTGTTTTCTGAATTTGCGTGATCATGCAAAAATTCCAGAAAAAAACACAGGAAAAGTTTGTTCTTGGCTTCTGGAGACAGTAACATAAATGCAGTTTAAAGCAAGATTTTTAACCAGGGCTCCATGGGTGGGCTTCAGAGGTCAGTGCAGCTTTGAGAATGCCAAAATAAATAAAAATTATACATAAAATAATCAACAAAATTCTATGAAGAATCTTTCAAGTTTTGACACATTAAAGCGAATGTTGCGTTTGCTCTTCTTTTGAATTTATACAGTGCCCGGCCAAAGAAAGTCACCCCCTGGATTTAACTTAGTGTTATGATGTGGGGTTGCTTCAGTTGGTCAGGTCTAGGTTCAGCAACGTTATGTGCCCAAAAAATGAGGAGCTGACTACTGGAATATACTGAATGAGCAGGTTTTTCCATCAATGGATTTTTTCTTGATATTCCAAGATGACAACGCCAGGATTCATGGGGCTCAAATTGTGAAAGAATGCTTCAGGGAGCATGAGAGACATTTTCACACATGGATTGGCCACCACAGAGTCCAGACCTTAACCCCATTGAGAATCTTTGGGATCTTGTGCTGGAGAAGACTTTACGCAGCGGTCCAACTCTCCCATCAATACAAGATCTTGGCGAAACATGAATGCGGGTGGAAAAAAATGTTGTGACATAGCAAAAGCTTATTGAAACGATGCCACGGCAAAGGCGCGCCAACCAAATATTAGAGTGTGTCACTTTTTTTTTTGACCGGGCAGTGTATATGGACATTTTTGTAGGAGGGGATCCTTAACTTTCACTGCCTAGAAAAAAGTTACACATCTCTGGTTTGGAGAAATGAAAATGATACCCAGAAAGATCTGAATATTCATCAGTGAGACTGTTTTGTAGCAGCAGTAGCAAAGTTGTCAAGTAGGAGACTCTGAAACACACAAAAAAAGTTTTAATACTGAAAGATAAGTTGCACTGACATGAATTAAAATGAGAATGCAACCAATAATAAAACAAATCTGTTTCATCTTGGAAAAGGTAATCTTATTATTGAAGAGGTCAAAGTCCACCAACTGCAGGGAACAATGACTACGATGTGCATAGTTACTATGAGTCCTTTAAATAAACTGGGGGGGGTGTCATGGGTTCAGTAACTAATGTGCAGCAGCTATTGCTTAAAAAAGAGAGAAAGGGCAGCCTTTCATCACCACAGAATGGGTAAAAGCTTATTAAGGAGTTCTTATTTCTGTTATATCAGCTGGTCCGGCTACATGCCCACCGGTAATCCAGGTAACCTTAGAGCCCGGGATCCTCTGAACAGGTTACATGTAAAGCTCCCTTTCAGTGGGGGAAAAAAATCACAGCTTTTAAATTCCTTTATGTCAAAACTGCATAAGCAGTAACCGAATAACCATCTTCATTACAAGACTCGGGCTTGTTAATTCATTATTTTTAAAATTTTATTCTTAGTGTACACTGTAAAACCATAACTTTAACATTTTATATATTTTCCAAAGATTTTGTTACTTTTTTATTAATAGGCATTGATTCATTTTTTCATTGGCCTCACTGCTTCATTTCAATATGATGCTTATTTTAACCATCTGTTCCCTTCTTATTAATATGCATGAAAAATCAAAGAAACTCATTTGCTGGTTAAAACCCTTTCATTTTTATAATGGTTGTTTTGTGTGCCCGTATTATGCAATAGCCATAAAAATGTATTCATTGCCCACTGCTCTGTTACTCAAACTCCTCAGTGGTCCACACTTGTGGCCACCTGGTGCTCACCGTCATTGCTGACGTCGGGCTGCTGTGCCATGAAAGGACACTCGAGCGAACGGAAGTTTATACCAAAGCAAAACTGAGCTTTGGAGCACAAATACATGCAGAAAAAATCGTGGGCCTTGGTATTTCCACAGTCCCAGCTTAGCGCTTCATCCTCCATCTCCGCACACATTTCTCCAGGAAGTGCTCAGCAGTCTCTTTGGAAAAAAACAATGAAGCAGGAAGACTGGTCTGCTTCTGGCTGGAAATGTGAAAAAGGCTGTAGCAAATTCATTGTAGACCAGTGAATAGTTTCACGTAGCATTTGAAATGGAAAGAACAAGTGCCGGTACTTTCATTACTGGCATGTTGTTTTGTTGTTTTGGGTATCGGCAAAGTTAGGGTCGAATGCAGTGAATAGAAGACACAAATAGATATTGCTGCCGTTCACAATATATACTTTAGTAAACTGGACAGACATTTTGGACAAAAAAATAGGAAAGGAGCACATGAGCCAATTTGCAGCGTAACTTAGTGTACCCTGGGTAATGAAATGAGCTATGAAGGCTTTTATGAATTATGAACAAATGGTCATGTAGGACAGCGGTCTCCTGCTGGGAGAGAAAGAGAATTTGGTTGTTTGGAGACAGGACCACACACCAGGGGGTGTTGGTTGTGGGCAGGGGGTTGTGGGAAGTGCTGGCGCGCAACAAAAAGTCCTGGTGTTTTATAGCGCAAAAGAGGTGCAGCTTCTGTGTACCAAGTACCAGCTCACTGTAAGCACCGGGTTTCCCAGCAATTTGGCACCAGGGCTTCAGTCCAACTACACTAGCCGAACCCGAGACAGGGGCTTCTAGTCTTCATTACAGTATCAGTCTGGATCAATATTCTGTTATTTACTTTGACCCAGTCAATATGTGAAAAAAATCTATGAGCATTATTGTGAGATGGATTCCCTGACTGGCACAATATCCTGGCTAGATTCACATTAGGAGGCACAGCTCAACCTGACAAACATAGCAAAGGCCCTCATTCATCATAATGTGTTATGGTATTCAGTCAGGCTTAGTGCCATTATTTTATATAAGCAATAATTTGTTTGATAAGACATCCCATGTGGTGTTTCGGGTGGGAATATTACTACATTTAAACTGAAAAAAACTCTGCAGTATGTCAGCTCTCAAAGTTCAGGGTTGGGCAACCCCTGATTCAAAGTATTTTTAAATAGAACGCCAAAAATTTCACACAAAATGACTAAGAGATGACTAAGAGAGTATTCACCAGAGGTGGGTAGTAACTAGATGCATTTATTTAATTTCATTGTTAAATATCTGTAAATAATGTGCTTTTCACACATTTACTCAAGTATTTTTCCATACATGTTTGTGCTGTGGGGTCACAGTGGTTCAGGGCCTATCCTGGAATCACAGGGCATCAGGCTATCAACATGCCTCTGGATGGGATGCCAGTCCATTGCAGGGAGACCATACACCCATGCACACACTCTTGAAAGTTTAGAGTGCGTAATGAACCTGAAACACATGTCTTTGGACTGTGGGAGAAAACCAGAGCACCTGGAGGAAACCCACACGGACACGAGAACATTCAAACTACATGGGGGGTGGCGCACAGGTGCCCACATACTTTTGACCATACAGTGCATAATTATAGTAGTATTTTTAATCGGTTTTACACTACTATTTCGTGCCAGTCAGCCTTCACAGACCCCCAAATGGTCCACGGAGTCCAGTTGAAGGACCCCCGCCCCAAAAAAAGCAGCTGTCACATTTATTGCAAACATAAATGAAACACCTGTTCGCAGTCAGCTTTGTTCTCGCAGACACTCAGCTCTTCTTCTCTTTTCTCCCAGTAGGTGCAGATGCATCCTCTCCCATTGCATCTCTGCTTGGATCACAGAATGCTCTGTGCAGCTCGATCTTTCCAAAACCAGGATCCTTCACCTCCCAGCAGGTCCATCAACCTGATGGAAGCTCTCTATCAAGTTGGCCAATTCATCCAGTTTATCTGCTTCGTCGGTTAAGCCTCGAACAACCAATCAGCGGCGGTTGAGTCAAATTAATATGTTTATCATATAAATTCACAAGCACAAGAGAAATGGCAGAATAACAGAAAAACTATATTTTTTGGAAGTGAAATTTTCATTCTTTTTTTGTGAACTATTCCCATATGTGAAAGACCGAATCTCTGAGCGCTCATTTGGCATTTGCTATAATTTGTGGTTGGATGTAACAAATACTATGAGCTCATTTTTATAACTTTACATTACAGTAAAGGTGGACAGCAGGACGATGACATGTGGGCTGCACATCCCTCCTCCCTCTACAGGGCATTTTTTAAAACAATTTTAACTTTTCATATACGGGACACACTGAACATTAAAGACAATTAATAACGGAAGTGATATCCACCTCACATTCAGGGTAAAAAAAGTGAATAAGTTTTAATTACAACAAAAACTATGTTAAAAAAAAAAAAAAAAAAAAAAAAGTCTAAATGGTCTAATACGTATCCACCTACATTTTGTGCATGCGTTGTCATCTTTGCCAAAGAATTTCAGTCTCATTGTTTGTGAACTTGCACATTCACTGCGAAAGACAAATTACAAAAGGCTGCTGCTCTCCTGCCATCACTGTTTCTCACCACCCACTGACCAGGCAGCAAACTGCTTGCTTTCAAATGAGAACATTTTTGATGGAGTATCACTTAAACAGATAAATCTGATCACATTTAGACAGCGGTAGTACACCAGCAGCTTCTTTTAAACCAGTGGTTGCTACTGTGGAAGGAATAACTTTTATTAAGGAGGTGTTTTATTCCAATTGCATGGTCAAGTCAAGTCAAGCAAAGTTTGGACCCAAAGTGGCCACTGCGTGCTACCGCGCCACCATCTTGGTGGTCATTTGCTCTTTGTTCTCGGTCAAAATTCTTCACCTTACCTGATGTGTCGCAGTGTGTTTTTAACCTAACCCTCATGACGGTAAATAGTCTTTGCAGCCCTCAAGTTTCTTCTTTGTCTAGATTGTGGGTGGGACTTTCTTTTCATATTCCTGTTTTGATTGGTCTGTTTAAAGGATGCATCTTTCTCATTGGTTAGGTCCACTGCAGCATGTCACATTTTAACAAAGTATACAAGAAGTTTCATCCCCAGAAGAGGTTGAATCCTTATGTAGATTCCCATTCATGTATGGATGTTTACTGTCAAACTCCTGGTTCTGTGATTTAATTATAATATAAATTAGAATGGCTTGGCCTATTGTTTCTTGTTCAGTAATAAAAAATATTTGACACTACATCCAGGTTCTATTGTCCTGAATGAACTGGTATATGGTGGCTAAGGGTCAAAGCACCTAGGCTGAGTAATAAATGCTCATTGAATGTGTTTTACCTTGTAGTGTTTTTTTTTTTTTGTTTTTTTTTAAAACCCTTCCCTGGATTCGGAGCATCTGAATTAATTGGCTGCAACACAGCAGGGTCTGTCTGAAGTAAGGAGTGACCTAGCATTAAGCGGCTGGTGCTGCACTTCCAACATTCAGCTTCATTCACGATTCCTATGCTGAACACTCCACACCATCCCAAACCCTGAAGTCCACGACCCTTACTCACAACCATCCCTTCTTCAGCTTTCCAGGCCTCGCTTAGACACAAGCGGTTCTTGTGTTCTGCTACGCCAACCAAAGGAGCGGGTGTCAATGCGGGAAGGACGTCGACACGGTTACAGCCCAACCTGTCGCTTGTCTAATTATAAGGAAATCAGTAAAGGAGCAGTTAAGGATAAGAATTCCTAACCACCACTTTGTTCAAATATGTACATATATTTTTTCATTGACTAAAAATTCTTAATATATGTATACAGAACTTATAAAGCAGATTTTGGTACAACTGCTTAAAGCGAATTACAATTGTTTTTGCAAGAAATGCCAGTGTCTGCCTTTCTTATTATATTGTGAGTATATGGAGGTTTTGAATTTCAGTTCTTTGTTTAATCTTTACGGGAATAATATACAGTAAATGCATGTTAAAATAACTGTTTACCCTAGAACATAGCATTTATATATAGAAAGCAGAACCCACAGTTTAATCTAGCAAAGTGTTTCATAGAAATGATAGCGTTTATGTAAAAATGTTATTTCTAAAATAAAAAATAGCACCGGTTGTAGGTCAGTTTACGTGAAAACATTTCTTTTCATAGAAATAGCTGGCATGAGCCAGTAAAAGGGTATATTAATTTATTAAGCAATTGCCAGCAATTGAAAAGAAACCCATTGCTGTTTTGAAGCTATTAAAAAAATGAAAACATAGAAATAATTCAACCTTTTTACAAAATACAGCCACGTCTAAAGTGGATATCAATTCGGAAACCTGCAGAGTAAAAATACTTGAATGCAAACAGCAACTCCAGTTGGTGTAGTTACAAGTAAGATACTCTGGGTTAACAGCTGTCAGACATTAAAATGAACTACTGAAGCCTGAACGTGCAGCGTAGGTGCAATTCGCTCACCTTTCACATTAAAAATTGACAGAAGTGTTTTAAATCTTTCCTTGATGCAAAAGGAGAAAAAAAAAAAAAAAAAAGGATGTCAAGACAGGTAAGAAAAATGTATATTTACAGTAGAAAAAAAAATGTGGATTAATGACACAGGTGTTTTAAAGAAGCAAACATATCTAAAGACTGTACCATCATTACACCATAAACATTACTTTAGCAACACAGTTCAAAGCGTGCAGGAAGACAAATAAGTTTAAAAAAAATAAATAAAAAAAAAATAAAAAAGATTTTGTTCACCATGGTTATCGCCTACTTTGGTCAAGCCTGTTTTCTTTGTTCCTGGCCTTGATGATGAGCCACTTCATTTGCTAGGATGCTGTGAGCAGGCGCGCGCGCGCACACACACACACACACACACACACACACACACACACACACCATTTGCTGCCATACTGTGGTGAAGTTGTGTCTCTTTGGCCTCACGGTCAGTTCTTCAGAAGTAGTGGCATGCAAACTTCCTGTGCCATTGCTAACCACATTGTCATGGAAACATCAGCTATCCGATAAGCTTGTTTTTAGCTGTACTGCTGCTAACTACACTGACCAGCCAGAAAAAAGTGACATTTTGTTGGACTGCCTTTAGCTTTGATTCACCGTGGCATCTTTGCAATAAGCTTAAGCAATGTCACAACATTTATTTCCATCCAGAGTTACATTCGTTTCTCACCAAGATCTCATATTGATAACGGGAGAGTCGGAACGCTGCGTAAAGTCTTCTCCAGCACAAGATTCCAAAGATTCTCAATGGGGTTAAGGTCTGGGCTCTGTGGTGGCCAATCCATGTGTGAAAATGATGTCTCTTTCATGCTCCCTGAAGCACTCTTTCACAAATTGAGCCCCATGAATCCTGGCATTGTAATCTTGGAATATGAAAAAAAAATCCATTGATGGAAAAACCTGTTCGTTCAGTATAGTCAGGTAGTCAGCTCACCTCATTTTTTCTGCTCATGATGTTGCAGAACCTAGACCTGATCAACTGAAGCAACCCCATATCATGACACTGCAGATGGTGACTTTTTTTTTTTTTTTGCCCAGGCAGTGTATTTGGCCAGCTTGAATCACACAACAAATACAGCTTTACATATTTATAGCTTGTGCCTTTGTCTAAGGCAACACAATGCTATTGCAATCCAAAAGTAATGAAAGCAACAGGGATGCAGTAGAAAGGGCTACAGCTAACCTAAGAGGAGTGTAGGAACTGACAAAATGGTCAGTATTAGACAAAGCCAAATTATTACATTTAGCAAGAGAAACAAATGTGCTAAAAAAAGTCAAACTTGTAATGGAGGCCACAAAGTAAAACTGAAGATCATGGTACGAACTGGTGTGGAGGGATTGGGTTTGTCTTGAACCTTCTCCTGTCTCATTTAGACACTCATATGGTCACAGCAGCCACTCATTACCCAGCATTTATCCCACCCCGATGGGGGTCTGTGCTCCATTTTGCCATCCTAATAAGACAACATGATCTCCTCCTGTTGACCACAATAGGGCAGGTACCGGCACCTGGGTCAGGGCATGTGTCACGTGCGTTTGCGCGACAATACAACAGAAGAAGCAGCTGCCCGAGCTCCCTCATCTGTCCCCTGGAACCAAGGGGTTCTCGCTGTTGGGGGAGAGAGACTCAAATTTATTAATAAAGACAGAAGAAAAAACAGCAGGGTGTATAGGAGTGACAAAGAGAGCAAGTTGAAAATTAGACAATGGTACTTATTCACTTGTGTGAAAACCAAATCAACAGATTTAAGCAGAATTACAGTCAAAAACTAAAAATTGTCTGATTAAAACCGCAGACACTTAAGCACTGCAATGAGCGGCTACACCTGCTGCCATAGCCATAGGCGCTCTGCTGCGCGGCAACAATCGCTCGATCCGCTTGTTAATTCGGCTCCATTCAATAAAAGCCGAGTTGTAAATTTCCTGCGATTTCTAAATGCGGCAGAGAAAAGTAATTGTGTCTGTAACAAGGAGGAAGGAGACAGCCGAAATAATGACAGGAAACCCCGGAGTTACACATTCGCATAGACTGCTGGTTCCTCCGCTCTATTCAATTACATTTTACCATTCTGGCAGGAGGATGTGTGAAGGACGAAGGTTACAGAGAGACGTGAGTGCAGGCAGGAGTAACGCAGGTTTCATTACCAAACCGACGGCGGGAATTTCATTAGGCCTGTCAATCCAAACCGGAGACGCTGAAGCACGCGGCCCCTCCGCTTACGGTCGGTGGCACAGTGCTGGAAATAGGAAGCAAGACAGTTCAGCGCTACAGTGGAGATGGAAGTGGAGTGGACAGGGAAAGGGAGGAGAACAAGAGTGGGAACTAGAGCGGAAAATAGAAGAGGAATGAGAGAGAGAGGAATGACAGAAAAGGGGGAATGAAAGAAGGACCTAAGAGCAGGAAACAAGAGAAGGAGAATGAGGGGGAATGACATCTGACTAACAAGTGTGCCCACTGTGGTCCCTCAGGATGCTTGATATCGCAGCATCACACACCAACTGTCCTCTGTGTAGGCGTGAGCATGCGTGTTACAGCAAACATGCTCTTTCTCACTGTCCTACTGCAGCCAAGGGCTATGACCACAGCACTGTTTCTAAGGTCATCTTCATCCCAAGGCTTCCAGATCACACTGTATAGGTCAGGTACCAAAGCCATCATGCAGTGAGGACACAGCATTTTCTTTATCTGTTTAAACAGAAATTTTCAGAAAATAAACTTTCTTACATCTGAGGACAGAGTAGCTGGCCAGGAAGCATAGTGTTTACAACAGGCCTGTAGTATTCAAGTCCAGATGTTTTTCCAGCCATCTTGAATTTCTCTCATTCTAGCTGACGTTATTACTGGACTTGACTCAATATTGGTTATTTGCTTCGACTGTGATCAGTCTTTTATTAAAATAAAACAATTATTTTATACCAAATGGAAACCATTTACTATAATTCCAGAATTAAATCTGGATATTAAAATCACTAAAATGAGTTATGGTTTATAAACACTGGTAGCTTTTCTCACATACATACAAGCATGATGACAAACAGCAGCATTAATACCTGATACTTTCCCTGTGGTGGGGGGGGGGGGTTACACCCAGAGGCAGAGACCAGTTCTGTAAGAATGGGTTCTACTTCCCTCAGCTGTATGGAGAGAGAGACACACAAAGACAGACAGACATAGGGAAGCAACTAAAGAGCTCATTTTTCTGCCATCTGTCAACAACTTCAGGTCCTTCAGAACTGGCCTGAGACTCAGACATTAAGAAGGAAAATTAAAAACAGAAATCAACCATTTCATTTAGAGGCTCTCTGGTACATCTTGATTTTCATGATTAATATCCAAAGAACTTAGTTTTGAATTAAAAAATAAATTTAAAATAAATAAATAAATATATATATACCCCCCGCTTGAAATTCACCCAACTGACACCAGACAGTTTAACTACATTTCAGGCCGTTGAATTATCTGCCTTTTTTTTTTTTTTTTTTTTTTTTTTTTGCACAGTACATTTTTTGGGTTGTAAACTGCTTATGCTCAGCCCCAGAGGGCACTTTCATCTGCTGAAAGTTGGAGAAAAGTTGTCAGAATTGATCCCTTCGCTGAAACAAAGAGAAAATTGTGAAAACAGATCACAGGTACGAGATGGCAAAAAAAAAAGAATCAATTATGTAAAAGGGCAAACACTGATTTAATGCAGTTGTCTAAGCAGCTCCAGGTTGTCCAACTGGTAGCAAAAAATGAGAAAAATCCCCACAGCTGTACATTGATCAATATGTACCAATGGTGCTTTTAAGCCTCTTCCCAAAAACCTCCTCCTTTGTCCCCCTGTGCTTTTGGAACCTTTTCATCAATTGTCAAGTTGCAAGGAGCTTTTTGCTACAAGAGGCCAGGCTGAGTTTTTTGTATACCAAGTCCACAAACCAGTTTGTCGGAAAACCTGGGTCACCAGTTACTTATAGGTTAAGTTCTGGAGAAACCTCAGATAAAGGGTCACAAAAATTTGAAAATTCATTCTCTCTGTCATACTGCCATCACCACATCTGCATTGTGTCAAGGCAAATTCTGTGGAACACCGTAGGAGTGTGGACTGGAATTTAAGCCTACTGAACGTGTGGAGATTCCACCAACACATTGAGTTGACATTCAAAAGTCAGCTGTGTGGAAAAGCAGAAGAGAAGCAAGGCAGCTATCTTCTCTCCTTTTTCCATCTACCCACAAGAGATGTGACCAACACACAGGCATTAACTCTGACAAACCCAAAGCTACTTAAAAAAATGATGCATTTGAAGAGTACATTATACCAAAAAGGCCACAACAAAATATAAATTCCATCAGGAAATACAGGGTGAGGGTGAATGTGTTGTGATAGAACTAAATCTGCCAGCAAAAGAGTGTGGCTAATAGCGACGAGATGGGCCGTGACAGCATTGAGTTCTCTGCTAGTTCTCCTGAAGTCAGGGAGAAATTGATGAGTCACAGACCAGATTTAACACTTGAAAAGGCCACAGGTATTGCATGTTCACATGAAATTCCACAACAGCAGTTAAAAACTAGTTTAGCAAAGTAGTGCAGATGTCCAAGTCCGTGCATGCAGTGTTTCGCTAAGGCTCCAGGCAAAGCCGCATGGAAGAAGCTGAAGGTAACAGAGAAGGCCCAAAAGCCACAGTGTGGGGTTAGTATGGACAAGAACATACTATGCAACACCAATGTCCTGCTGGAGGGTGCCAGTGCAAAAAGTGTGGAAAACAATCATTTTGCCAAGGTTTTCAGATCTTAGCAGCTTGCGTCAAGAATGCAGACTTAAAGATGTCTGAGAAGATCTTCATAGATGCCATCCCAAAAGAACACAGCACAACAACGAACAAAGAGGCGTATGTGGAGATTGAAGTAGGCCGCCATCCACACAAGGTCAAGTTAGGCACGAGAACTAAGGTGAGCAGATCTAAACACCTCTGTAGCAGCATCAAGCTAAAACACACAACATGCCTCCTGCGTGGAGGTGGTGGAGAACCGATTGATGTTAAAGGCATCCGTCAGGTCAAATGCAGACAGAGAGAATTCAGTCGTGTTGGTGCTCTACGTTGTAAACACACAGGCACTTCTACTTGGAGTGAAAACCTGCCTTGGATTTAACTAAACTTTGTCCTGTCGGTCCATGCAGACGCAGCTGAGTGTATTGTTAAGAAATCCAGAGACATCTTTGAAGGAGCAGAACAGTCTGCAGGTGCATGAAACATATATTTTGACCCATCAGCCATTCCTGTGGTGTACCCACCTTGAACATTTCTATTCTCCTCATGCAGCTGTTTGAAGAACGAGCTGGACGCCATGGGTATCTCTGCTAAGGTAATGGAACCCACTGGCTGGGTAAATGCAATTGGGGTTGAGGAAAAGCCTTGAAGTGGAAAGTTAAGAATATGCCTGGCTCCACCTGACTTAAACAAGGCTGTTAAAAGGTCACACAAACTACTTTCAACCTTAAGTGACATCACCACAGCAGCCCCACCACACCTACAAAGGATGATCCTACAGCTAAAATAATATGACTGTATAAAGACATTTCAGTACCTCACATGCGATCCAGGAAGTCCATAACTTGTGATGATGAATGAAGGCTTGGAGGCTCAGGTATGCACTGTCATGAACCAGCAATTCATCATCACTCAGATAAAAGCTGTTACAGAGCCAGACTTACAACTCCCAGTGCTCAAGTGAGAACAAACAAGTTGGCCAGAAGCAAAGATGTCTGACACTTACTACTGAATACTGGAACCAAAGGGATAAGATTTTAGAGACTGATAGAATCCTATTTAAAGGCAAAGAAATAATTGTATGGTAAGGCTTACATCCCAATGTGTTCCTGGGGTGTCTGGCTGCTTGTTTGGTAGTTTACAGGTGTCCAGATGCCATTGGTCCTTCATCCTGCCAATCATCATTATCGATGACATCTACACAAAACTCCCAGCCAATGAAAATGAAGGCTGAGGAAGAATTTAAGACCTCCTGGTGCTGGATTCTGGAGTTTTTTTGCTGTTTTTTTCCGCTCTTCCTCTTGGTTTCTTGTGGTTGCCTGATTGTGTTTATGATTGTTTTGTTTTTGCTTGCACTTTTCTGCTTGTATGTCTGTGTGTTCCCTGATCCGCTCTGATATCGGTCACCCGTGTTTCGAACGAACTTAGCGTCACCTGTGCAAACAGGTAAGAAATTCAGTGATGAGCGCATGCACGAGTAGGTTTGTTTTGAGTGTCAACTGTGTAGTTTTGGTTTGGGTGGTTGGGGAGTCAGATGCTGAAGAAGTTTTTCTGCTTGCATGTGTTTGGTTAGTTGGGATGGTCTGCACCGCCATAGCTGGTTTTGGTTTGGCTTTGACACCACTCACATTCACTTTCTTCATGTGTCTATGTATTAGTGGAAAAGAATTTTATATTACAACTGCCTCTCACCTGTATGTATAGTAAATAACTGTTGCACCAAAAATACCCAGTGTTTTTTTTTTTTTTTTTTTTTTTTTTTTTTTTGGGTCCCTTCTTGATCCCATTGAAAGCCATTTATGTGCGATATGATTTATCCACCTTTGTGTAATCCTTCAGCAAATTCATCTAAATCCTTTATCACCCAGGAGCATTTCTGAAATTTCTCGAAGCGTTTCTAAAGCGTGTTAAATTCACGTGGTTCAGCCCAGTTCCCACATAAACTTGTTTATACTTTATTGAAGGAAGACGTGAGGGCTCTTCCGCATTCAAGGAGTCACTTTCTTAAAAGGTTCTCTGTTGGGTGCGACTGTGTCTCCCTGCTCCGGGCGGAACAAAAGACACGGGGAGCATCAGCATATGCAGGAAAACGTGTTGCGCTGAGGCACCTGTTTGTCTGATGCGTAATTTTCTTTTATTTTACAAGGAATGTACATTTCTTAAGGAATAACATTATGAATTATGCCTCTTGCCTTCTCTGCAGTTCTAATTAAAGGCTCTTCTGTCAGTGGCACAGCCTTAATGCTAATTCACAGGTGTCTGTGTTGCCCCGTCTCCATGGCTACGTCAAGATACCCCATTTGACGCTCTGCATTTGAATGGGAATGATTAATCTACACAATGTCCGTGTTTTTGCTTTATTTTCAACAGGGTAATTGTGAACTGTGGTCAGCAGCTAGTGCTTAAGAACGTGTGTTACAGAGCATAGTGTCTCAGAATAAATAGTGCATAACCATAGTCTGTACTGTTATACACTGTTAGCCCTCATTGTCCAACAGGTCATGAAGAGCAAGATGAAAGGCTCAGAGGAGGTTGTGATTTTCAGCAACGCTGTCTACTGAAGTCTTGTTTTCCCTGTGCCTCAGTTCAGAATCACAATTTTTTTTTTTCCCCCTTTCTGTCACTGACATGTTTGTGCTCCTCATTACTCTCTTAGATGATGCAAAACCAAGTTTCCCCCCCCAAACTCCCAGAGACACTTGGGAGATGCGTGTTTGCGACATGCTTGGTAAAGGCTGTGCTTCACTTAACTCTGGTCTGAATATAATCCAGGCATTATTTACTGATTTGCTGGTGAAAATCTTGTGTAGTGTTTTCCTTTACTATTAAAATAGTCCTCGTGCTCCAAACATGGGGCAGCCACATCATTTACTTCTAATTGGCAAAAGTTAGAGTCGCAGGGTGAGCACTATATTTCATATTTAGTTACTATAAATATTTACAAATTACAGTTCACTGCTGCTATACAATGTGGCACAAACCTACAATATGTGTACAATTTTTACTCAGTATTTTTTATGTTTGCACTGTACAGTTTGTAAAGTACTACAGCGATGATCAGAATAATCTAGTACTGCTATAACCTTTATCACTTTTAATAACAAGTGCTGTTGTTGAGAGAGTTGTATCTCAATGTATACAGGAATTCCTCTATATCAGAATTTTCATTTCAACAACTATTGAAAAATAATATCTAAACATTGGTATCCAAATGGAAAATTTTGCTATAACAATTATTTGATGCTTATCCCTAATAAAAAAAAAAAAAAGTCAACATGCAAATCGAAATCAATTTTAAAAATCAACAGCTAAATACCTTGCACTGTAATGTAATAGAGAATAATACTGGATGTGTACTAATAAACTGTCTAGTGTTACAAATTTATCCAAAGTGAGATGTGCGCCACAGCTGGTGTTTTATCAGCTGTTTCCACTGGTTTTGGTTTGCCTAAATGTGTTTGCACCACTTCACTACATTTACTGTGTGTTTCATTTTTTAAATAGACATATTTATTTAATTGCTGGTTGCTGCATCAAACACATGGATGAGGTGGATTACTTTGACCCATGGCCCTCCTTTATTTATTATTTCATAACGTTGAATTCCCCGCTCCAACCCCCCATGTGCTCTCTCATCTCCCGTGTGTAACACAGTGATACCAGCAGCATTAACATGCAAGTTGCCCTGTACTGTACACATTGTACTGTTATAAACATGGGAAATTAATCACAGCAATAAGTGTTTTTGGATGGGCTGGGATAATTTTTTTTTATTCATTTGCAATTTTGGTATCCATTGTGTTTGCAAGAACAATTTATATTTGGATACCGAGGGATTACTGTACATTCATTATTAGCAGTTTTGCTTTCTACAATAAATTTGTTCCCCCGGCAATGAAAGGCCATTCAGACACCATGCCCCAGTGTAAGGTAATGATGTCTGTCTTGCAAATAGCCTGACTTTCTCACAGCTGCCCTAATCTTAAATGTGAATATGTCACAAAGCTTTATAAAGGCCCAATATTTAATCTAACACTGCAGTGACAAACACCATCCAACAATGAGTTCAACAGGTCATCAGTCAACCAAAGGTGACATCAAAGAGCCACTAAAACCTTTAATTTCAATAGCTTAAATGCAGTCTCCGGTCAACATTTGAACCACCCTGCCACAGAAATGTCATATTTGACTTTCAGAGAGCAAACATTACCCTGTTTATTCACTCCATTTCTAGTCTTGTCTGAAGAAATGGATTCATCAGCTTGACACATTAGACACATAAATGTGGTATAAACTTAGTTTCCTTAGCTTTGCAATAATTCTAGCACTGTGCTATAGTGAGCCACAGGTGCGAGAAGAAATTATTATTGAAAACATTACTGCAGACGAAGGTAAGCAAAGTCTAGTTAGCATCAGAGCAGTCAGTGTGCAAAGCAAATGAAAAGACGCTCATGAACAGAATTGTATTGAGTGACACTCCAGGACAGTAAAGTGCCATAAACTGATTTCATTCACCAGCAGAAAAGTAGTTACTCTGTCCTGTAAAGTAAAATTATGACAGACCAATTGAGCATGCGATTTTACTCAGGGTTTTAGGTACAGACAGAAATTTTTGAGTTTTGCCTTAGATTCTCATGGGTCCAAAACACAGAAAAAGAATTCACATTCTCCTCCAGTTTTGAATTCATTCAAATTCATTCTCCAAAAGAATTCATTCTCCTTCAGTTTTGAGTGTTACGCAGCCTGTGAGCCCAAGGGTGCTCCACACACTCAGGAGAGGTCTGAAACGGGCTGCTGCAGTGCATCTGCATGCTTTATTCTCAGAAAAAACAGCAGCAGCAAAGAAGCAGCCGTTTGTGTTTCCAGACTCACGGCGCAAACAAACCGACGGTCCAACGGCCACACAATGCTCTCCCCTCTGCTTCTCTCCTTTCTTTGCAATCTCCAGCCCAGCGAAGCTTTGCAGGTTTGCGTCTGTCAGCTCTTTCCACAGACTGAGCATGTTTACGTAAAAGTTTAATAGATTTAAACTCCCTTCTAGGTAGTATTCTACACAATTATTGTGGTAAACGGTCTCACAGTTTCTTCACTTCTACCAAAAATATTTTTAAAAAAACATCAGAAGTTCATATGAAAGACGTATACTTTTTATCAAATACAGAGTAACATTTTATGCAGGAAACATGAGTCCCTACCTTGTGCAATTTCTACTTTTCATTTTTTCACCATCCAGATAAGTGCTTAAAAATCTTGGAATTCTGTCAGACTCTAAAGAGCTTAACTTGTAAAGTCGGTCTAGCAGGAAGGTTCAGAGTCTTGGCCAGAATTTAACAGCCTTGATGGATTGCCTTGACATCATCTGGAGATAAACAGGAAATAAAACATGGTTGAAGCCATGGCAACCAACTGATCTATAATAAGCGCTCATTTGGAAACACGATGCCCTGCGATACCTTGCGCAGAGGAGAGGGCACTTATTTAGCTTTCTTTTGTCATCGCTAAAGGCGCCGCTGTTTTTGTTTGTGGCTCATTCTCTATTCGAAAATAAACTATTTGTTGACACCTATTTGGTAATGTTTCCTCTTTTCTTTGAATGGCATCATTTAAATAGCTCCTCCCCTTATTATTTTGTTGCTTAGCAGCAATGTTTTTATCATAAGCAATTTACTGTTTATTTTACAAATTTTAAGATGAATTTTTTTTTTTTGCGCTGTGTCACTCCAGAGCATATCCTCTCCTAGTTTTTGAACCTGTAACATTTCTGGTCATATTTAGTCAAGTTTGTTTTCTTAACCACATCTGAACTTGCTGATACCCTGTCATTGTTTGAAATGCACTTTACTGTGAGTACATTTTATACATGTGGGGCTTTATTATTTCATGTTTTGAAAACAAGACTTTTTACTTAAATAGGAAACTATCTTGTTTGCTAAAATATTGATATAATTTTTGGAGATGCATTGCTTGACTGAAATTTTATGGCTATTTTTATTGCCTTTGAAAAGCAGTACCACCTCCTACCTGGGGCAAGTAATTCCAAGGCAGACTACAGAGTGTTGTGAGGCTGAGCAGGACAAGTGGTTACGGATAACAGGCTGACAGATGTTTTAGATCAACAGTACGGATTCACGTAGCATTTTAAATACAATGACAATAACAGTACTAAATCAGCATTAAAGACTCCCTTTAACCCAACACCTACACGGATATGTTTTCAGCTTCACGATGTTATTCTTCTTTTGCAGTTCCCAAATGTCTGATCACACCCTCTTCCACTTGTTTGAGTATTTCTAATGAAAAAAATGTATGTTGAGATATATGGCCATTTTTGTTCTCCCTCGTGATAATATTATTCGGGTGGCTTTGGCAAGTCGTTGCTGGCTCCAAGGCAAGAAGGAACGGAAGTGGTTTGCCATTTTTTTCTTCCAGCATATTTTTTCCTAAGATTTGGGGCAAACATGGAGGAGGAGATGCGAACTCCACACCCACTGCACCACCACATCTCCCACATTCAGGTGACTTAAAGGCCCTGTTTTCAAGACAAACTTGTAACTTGTAGCCAGTTATTTCAAGTCAGTATTGTATGTCTGTGAGAGGTACTGGTTTTATGATTTCTGGTCCCTCAAGCTATCACTTTTGTTCATTTGCCCAGTTCCTTAACTATTTATCCACTAAGCTACCTAATATACTTGATGTTGCCGTTTGGCTGTATACACCTTTTCGTAAAATTAATTACAACTTTTCTATGTGGTCCCCTGTGTACAGGAAGTGTATATACTGTATATCAATAAGCATATGGCCAGTGTTACTGGTCTTATAATACAACATTTTTTTGCATTTATTTATGTACTTATTTGTTTTTTAGCCCACCAGACAGCATAAAAAGATTGACTGGCCAGTAGTTTCATAGATCAATATTGGCAAATACACCTGCAGTCTTGACTGTGGCAACGGATGGATATGTTCACCATTCACTTTCATTTTTTAAACTTGATATGTGGTCTCCACAATTAAAAACGGTGATGCCGATTATTTTAAGTAACCTTTTCAGCATTTTAGTAGAACGCATATAAATTATTTCTTTGCAGGTCATTTTAAGGTAGGTATATTAGTGGCCCACTGTCAAATGCCATACATTTGAAGGCCTTTGACCCCTGCTTGCATGTTTAACCCAGCCAATGTCAGCTGCCATGAAGGTAAATGCTAAAATTTCAGCCAGTCATAAAGACCAAGGACCGAATAACGTGCTCTTCCAAATGGCTGGTTAACAAGTTAACTCCTTTTAACAAAAACCTTTCAAAAGCTTTCCGCAAGAGATGCTATCATGAGATCTGTGACGCTTCTGAGAGGGAGGTCGTGTGTCGATCTTTTCAAAATGAGGGAGATGTGTGAGGGTGGCTGAGGGTGTGGGATGCTGAAGGACCTGAAAGGGTCGCATCACTGATGCACCCGGGTGCACTGTAAGAAAAAAGCAATAAATTAATTTCATTAAAAAGCAAGCTGAATTTACAATTTCCCTTGAATTTACCTGAGAATGAGCAGCACCTGACTAGTGTGTGGCATGGCTGATAAACCTCACTAAATTTTTACCTTAAAATGATTCAGTCTGCTGGGCCCCCATTAACATTGTGGTCCTGTGGGATAGAACCTAGCTTGTTGTTGTGCATGCTGCTTTTTTAAAGATATTTTCCAGTCAAGAGTTAAGCAAAAAAAAACCCTGAAACTATATCGATGCAAAAAAAGAAACAAAAGAAAACTTGAACAGTGAAAGAATGAATGGAAAAAGCTAATTCTAACTAATAAAACAAGAAAAATTAAAAATTACTGCAAAACTCCCAACCTTCTGTTGGGGTCTAATTTTTAATTACAGTTCTTTATGAAGTTTAAATGGTTACACCTGATGTTGATTTCTTGATAAAACAAAACCTCACCAGGCAAATGTCTAGCTGACCACATACTACTGTATATTTCAAATAACAGTTCCTTTCAAACAGACTCACAATGATATGACATTATTATTATTATTATTATTATTATTATTATTATTATTATGCTTGCATAACTTTTACAGAGGTCTGTTAGTGGGTGACACTGTAAAAAGCATTGATGATTACTTGTATATTTGGTTTTGTATTTTTGGATAGCATTTGTTAATTTTTTATAGTTTTAAAGAGGCTAAAATGTTTGAACATCGGCATCATGTATCAGTCGAGGAAAATAAGAAATTACGTTTATATTTTAAAATGTGTTTTCCTCGAAAACGCACCTTTATGCCTTCAGCTGCTTACTTATTCAGCAAATGCCAATAATGTATAAGAAATTTTCAAGAACTGCCCACTACACATTCGGTGTGGGGGAAAAACAGCCACTGTGAAGTTATTTCAGGAAGCTGCAGATCAGCAATTCCAGCACAGGGGTTTGGCCAGACAGCATCAATCCTCACACCAGAGCGCTGAGGCTTTGCCCAGAGGCCGGCTCGCCTTTCCTTCCATCAAAAGAAAATGTCCCCCGAGGTGCCATGGCAACGTTTGCCAGTCTGATTATGATTACACAGTTTGATGCCCCCAGGTTCGATACTCTTTGAGCCGTGGCTGTTCCTGAGATCACCCAGGTAATCCAAGTAAGTGGCGGGGGGTGTCAGCCTCCTGACATGGCCAGCTGTCACAAAAGTTCATCTGTAGACAAAACAAATCCACAACCATTGATCTCCACCGGTGCTGCAGCTTGATAATGGCGATGATCCGGTGAAAGGTTCTTCAGGATCGGCGGTCGGCCTCATCCAGTCGCCCTAAAAATAGCACTGTTGAAACAGCAATTGAATTTGTTTCACTCCTCTCATCACCATACTTGCTGTCACAAAGAAGATTAATTGTGTGCATCAGGTGTGAGGCCATTTTAAGACCGGGGAGACGGCGGTCCACCCAATAGGAACTGAAGTCAATTCGGGTTTGGACTTAATACGCGAGAGAAAAAATAAAACAAAGTTTATAAACTGCAGACTGTCCAGGTTAGGGACCGATGTGCTGGTCATGAATCAAATAGGTAGTAAATCGGATTGCGCTTACGGCCAAGATCAAACGTTTGTCGCTGTTTTGACGCATTTTGTTTTATTTACAGTGTAATAAATAAGCTCATATTGCCATTATCACTATTAAATAATTCACTACTCTATCCTTTGTATACCAAAGCGTCTTTTTCAAAAGTGTTAAAATTAAGAGACATTTTGTCACCCATAAATGCGTTTCTTTGGTTTGCAGTAGAACAAAGAATTTCTGGAAATCACAATGTATTTTTTTTTGACAGTTTTTGTCCATCTTTTTATTTTGCTTATTTTAATTTGTTTGTTTGTTTTCCTCACAGCTGTGAGTCAGTCATCTCTTGAATCCATTGCAGGTCGAGGAAATTCTGTATATGCATTGCATCTTTCAGAAATGTTTCATTGCATTAAATTTGTTAAACTTTGATGGGGTTTGATGCTACTCATACAGCACTGGTGACCAGGCGCCTACCCCCTTTCTGTCAACCTTTTTCTTTCCTTTCTGTTTCCGTTTTGCTTCCGACTAATTTTAGGAAATTTTACCAAATGAAACAGCGATGAAAATGACCAAACTACGAAATATCTGTCTTTTAAAATTTGCAACTTGAATGCCCGTAACGCAAGGTATGCGTGCATGCGTGTGTGCCCCACTCTTACCTTCCTCCCATTGAAGCTGACATGTTGCTGACATGCGCATTACATTTTTTTTTTGTTTAACAGATGCTTTTTTCCAAAAGCGGTGTACGATTTTCTGCATACAAAAGTGCATTTCGCCAAGAAAGAGAGCGACACAGAAGCAGAGTTTCAAAGCTCGGTCACTGCCGCTCAGTACCCCTGTCTTACCGGTGTATTTACAATCCTCACAAACCAGGGTCTACAATATCCTGTGACCACTCCCCTCACTGTCACTGTCCTTCAAGTGCACCTTACGGTTTATTTACTGTTTTATTTATCTATTTTTTTAATTTATTTACTTATATATCTATTTGCTGCTTGTTTCTTTTCTTCTTGGTGTTTGGTTGTTTGCTTTACTCATTGTAAATTTTTCTGCACAGTCTCCTATCCTATTGAATCAGAGCACATTTCACTGCATGATATACTCAGTAGCCATGTACATGACAAATAAACTCTTTTCCATAAACTCTTTTGGCAACAAGTCTCTGGCCCACTCTGTCCCATTCCACCGAACCTTGAGTAAGAAACCAACTCTCCGCTAAAATCAAAAGCAGAAGACCTACTGTGTGCTTATATATAAATTATCTCTACTTTCACTAATACCAATGTAGTAAAAATTTTAGATTCTGCAATTCTGAGTTACAATACATGCTTTTTATCAAAAGCCAGGATGAGAACATCATATTTTCTATAACTCGATCGTAATGGGGAAATTATTCACAGAAAAAGCTGCCTTTCATTCTGTCACCGATTACACATCTCATTCCGTAACTTTATTTTTGAACTAAGTAGTTGCCATGGCAATTCCCCAGCCAATCGCAGCACTGCCATCTACTTAACGCAAGCATACCGTGGATGCTTAAAGCGTTTTTTTTTTTTTTTGTACAGTCGATCTAAACTTACTTTGGAACAAATGCCTTTGAAATGGATTGTAACCGGGATCTCTGAAAAGGGAAGTCGGACTGCGCGAATGGTGAAATTCAGCCGTACTTTTGCAGTTTGACCTTTAGGGCTAAAAAAACTCGAGTTAGACATATTTTTCTTCAAAACAAATGGATGCGTGTTTTTACATCTGAGCCGAATCTCTGTAATCGTAAACAAATTGCATCATTAAAATGTTCCCATTACTTGGAGATAAAAAAAAGTCTGCCTGACAGATTATAGGTATCCTTTGATGTATTGTTTCAGTAACAATGAGCTTTTTTCTTTTTTTCTTAAACCTCAGGTTTGTATAAAACCCTTTTGACTCCTTTTATGGAAATCATGCATAAAACCATGGAAAGAAATTTAAGCTGCCGTCGCATCCGGTCGCTCAGAACATTCGAGGAGCAAATTTACTGAAGTTCTATTTAAGATTCTACATCTATTGTCATTTGAAATACTTTTATTTAGTATTTTGCAAAATTCTGAGTAACATACTCTTAATGTGCTGATTTATATGTTCATAGAACCCAGAGAAAACAATTACATAATAAGCTAAACTTATTAAACAAAATGAATAACATACACGAGTTTCCAGTTTATTAGGTATGTGAAACTGAAATAACTGAGAAAGAAATTAACCTCACATAACTGGATGTCTTGCTCCTCTTTCAACCTCATTCCAAAAAGGACTGAGATCCAGTGACTGTGCAGGTCGCTGAAGCAATGAAAACTCGCTGTGTTGGTGACAATATTCGGTGACAATACGGGCCCAGTGACGTGCATTGTCACATTATAAGTGTTTGTCTGAGCGTGAATAAACTGTAGCCATGAAAGGGTGAACTTAGTCAGCAATGACGTTTAGATATGTCGTGCCATAGCCTTCCGGAGATGTCGTGGGCTGTACTTGACGAAACACAGACGAAGGAAGGTGCCCGCTTGACAACCCCGATAAGATCTGTAGTTTGCTAGCATCAGTATTAAGAAGATACAACCCAAAGCTAGATAGCCTTGCTGTGGGTTGGCTGTGGGGTTGCTGTAGTGTTTGCAAGTTAGGATAATGCAAGATGGATGCTCAGGATGAAGGCTAGTGAGTGGGATCCCCTTTGAAGCGCTAGTCCTTTTGTTAGTGCTATGTGTTTAATATGAATCTGTCATGCCTTTCAGATGTTTTTCAGTGGGTATCAGGGAACCTAATATGTGCCTGGAAAACAATCTTCATGTCATTACGTTGCCACCGCTGGCCTGGACTGTTGGCAGCAAACAGGATGGTTTCATAGACTCAAAATTCTGATCCTTCTATCAGGATGATGCAAAAGGAACTTGGATTTATCTGGCCAGTCAACTTTTTCCACTCCTCAACAGTTCAACCCTGATGCTCCTGTGCTCACTGGAAATGAAATTTCTCGTTCTTTGCTGACAGTTTTTTTGAACTTCTCCCATCTGGCAGGATCTAAAGATGATCGTGTACCAAAACAAGCAGATACTGGAACAGTTTCTTTCCCCACGCTGTTATGCTCTTGACTTGTCTGTTAGTCTGGGCAATGCTCCCTCATCATATTTATTCTTGCTGGAAGGTTCAACATGTATGAAGGTGAGGCATGTACCTAATAAACTGTCAACTCAGTATACATCTATTGTCCAAGTGGAAACTATAAGCACTTAACTACTTCTCATTTGCTTGTGTTTATTTTCACACCCACGTTTCCTGGTCCATGCTCAACAGTCTCAAGAGGTCACTTTTGCAGACTATTTTGCTGTAATCCTTGTTGTCCATTTGTGAATTCTTTCATTCTGCTTTAAGTTTTAAAATAAATACCCGTTCACTTTGTCGGGCAGAAAGTGCCTTGCTGGAATTAATGCTTAAAAAATAAAATGTGATTTAATCATTCAGACTCATTGTGTTTTGTGTTTCCTTTTTGCTTCTTGTTTGGTTACTGTGGCAGTTTCTAAAACTATATGAATGGTTGTTTTTTTAAACATGCGGGCAGAGATAAATTTGCACTTGAAATGGAAAAATGTCTAAATGCCACGGCTAACAAATTGCATCAGCAATGCTATTCGCAATTCGCTCGGAAGCCAAACTAAAATTTTCTGCCGTTTTTGTCCCTCGCAAAGGTTGCCAGAGCGTCCTATAATTTTTGTAACTTTATTTAAAAACTTTACATTTTTTCGCCATAGATTAAATTTTTGTCTGCTTCAAATGTTACACAGCGGGACTTCGTGACCCCGCCACGGCGCAACAACTTGCTTTTTCTTGTCTGAATGCAGATGATTTATTTCTCCTTTGTACGTTCAAAGTCCAAACTGAGGAGCGCTGTACAGTCGTGTGTACATAACTGTGTGCACAATCGAAATGAAAATAAAACTCCTGCTTATTGCCCGAAGGTTTATAGCTGGTGCGGTAAATAAGCGGATGAACGTTGTAGATACGGCCTATAAAGAAAGATCGTGGCCACTATGGTCTGCAGACCTGCTGTGACTCCGGTAGCAGGGGGTTCAGACTGAAAAATGTACAGTGCAAAGTATCGCTGCCGTGTTTGCTCTCCGCCAGTTAGCCCTCATCTGCTTGGAAAGGTTAAGGCTGATGAATCCTGATCCAGCTTCCCTGCAGTGCTCTCTTCCGCCTTGTCTGCCTACCTCTATTGTTGCACCGGGGCTCAGGCAGCATAGAGGGTGCCAGCGATGGACGTTTGACACGACGTGTAAAGTCGTAAGACATCAAACTTTATGATAATTCAAAGCAACCATCAGAAGAACATGAAACATTTTCACAATATTGTTTATTAGCAAAGTGTGGAACGTTCGGTAAATGGAAAGGCCGAAAGAAACAGGTTCTGAAGGTTGCTCAACAGGTTCTTACAAACTCTCAGATTTGAATTCAAGTTTTTTAGCCATACTGTAGATATTCAGGGTTTGCCAATCATTTTTGAGACCAAAATGTTTTGTCTTTGGATAAATGATGAAGTCGAGCTGCTTCATGAGGATGTGAAGTAAAGGTTGGAGTCTCAGGTGAAAGAAGATGAATCTCCTATGAGATGTGTACACTGCATTTTTGCTGGTTTACACTTCTCGCTGACACCTACCTGCATCATTTGAAGCTGACATTGTCAGCAAAAAAAGTCCAGAAAGAGTTGAAAGGTTTGGCCAGCATGGCGGTGAACCAGGTAGCGCTGCTGCCTCACGGTGCTCAGGCTGTTTGGGTGTGGGGATGAATCTGACTCAATCTGTGCAGAGTTCACATGTCCTCTCTGGGTCTATGTTAGTGCCCTCCCACAGTCCAAAGACACGTGTTTCAGGTCTATCAGTGACCCTAAAGTGTCCACAGTGTGTGCATGTCTGTTTGTGGCTAAGCTCTGACCGACTGGAGTCCCATCCAGGCTGAATAGTGCTTCGATGTTGGGCCCCCGTACTCCTGTGATACAAGGAGAGCCGCTTCGGGAAAGTCAGCGACTGTGAGTGAAGCCTGAAGGTCTTCACCTATTCTGTATTTTCAAGAGTATAAATTAATTTACATACAGGCCTTACAGAAAAGAGCAAATTTACAGATTTCTCTTGGTTGTGAATATTGACTTTTTTGAGGAACACCATGAGGATTCTGAGTTTATCTGAACAGAAATGAAACTGGTTGCAAACAGTCAGGAGATGAGGAATTGATCAGACGGGATGCAAGCAGTGCGGTGGTGGCAAAACCCAGAGTGGAATCCATATTTAGCAACGAACTTAGAAAAATGAAGCAGTCGTGTGCCCAGTTCAGGCTGACCAGGCGGGAGGCAGTGGACTTACACAGTTCTTTATTTACAAACCAAACAAACTGTGGTGCTGTGGGCAGCATCTGCATGTGCACCAGGCCAGAGCTTGAAAGCACAAACACTCCAGGCCTCTGCTTGTCTGTGTAAAGATCATTGTCGCTGCAGCTTCTGTGGCCTTGGGTCACTTTTGGAGAAAGATGACAAGAGTTGAAGATGACATTCGCTAAAAAATAAGATCAGACCAAACCCATCGGGGGAAAGAAAGGTTCGGTAAGCCAAAACGTTGTCATTCGGGCTATGCATGGTGAATGTTAAAAAGAGCAGATCCCAAACTAAAGCTGTGCTGGAAGAGCCAAAAAGCAGTGGTTAGGGAGACCACCGGGCAGCCCCGGGTAGCTGTGGGTAACTGTTGGTTTTGCTATCCTCACGGGCGCAGCAGGCTGTCAGCCTCACTCTTGTCCTTCAGCGTCGGGAGCAGTAACTGTATTAGCGGTGGCAGACGTGTTCAATTTGGCCCTCTTCTGGCGCCCGTCCTGCCGAGAGCTGCAGACAGGCCATCTCGCCGCATCCTCTTTCTCCCTCGGCACCTTCGTTGCCAGTGGTGACATTACAGCGGCGCCTCATGCCGAATCACAGCTCCCAAGGTGCAGTGCATTTAGATGGCAAGGCGGTTCTGTTCATTCTCTGCATTGCCGCCACTGGTCATCGGCTGCTGTTTCAAGCAGCAACACTACGAGGCAACAGACAACAGATTCCTTACAAGTTTTGAAGGATCTGAAGGGCTAATTGTCTATTTTTGCCCCACTTCTTGAAAAGACATAATTGTACGTACTTTAGTGTAGCCTGCTTAGTGTTGTAGTTGTCCTTGGAGCAAAGCATCATCTAAATCTGATTTTATAGTAATAATTATCCATCTATTTTTCTAAACTGCTTACTTATCCTGGCTAGGGTTGTGCCCCTCTAGAAACAGAGGGCACTAAGCTGTGAAACTGCCCCTGGATAGGATGCCAGCCCATTATTATTATTATTATTATTATTATTATTATTATTATTATTATTATTATTATTATTATTATAAATGATTACTAAAGGCTCTCCACCAAGTTTCACTTACTACAGTATAACACTGTGAGCAAAAGACAGACATGCATCTATGAAGCTTCACTGTTAACCTCAGGTTAAAGGTTAAAAGGTTGCCATAATTACCATCCACCTATATTTTGTTACTGCTTTTTAATCTTTTTGTGATGTCACTTTATGAGCTTGGATTGACCAGAATGACCATTTTCCATGTTTCTCTAATGGCAAGCCATGCTCCAAAGTGGACTATATTAGTTATAAATGTTGGAAAGACATTTAATATTTTACAGATAAAGGTCTCACTTATTAAGGCAAGTCATATTTAATGTTTGCAAAGAAAATATGAATTATAAATAGTTCGGTTTAATGGCTTTACTTCTTTCTGCATTACCAAAAATTGGATTTTTATTTCAAATATGCACCTGTTCAAATGTTCACATGTTCCACCTTGTAGATGAATCTTCTCAATATCCAATATTTGTGTATTTGTGTATTGTTCTGCTACATTACAGCTTGAATCCTGAATAAAGAACTCTGTTCAAAACGCATACAGTGAATTCAGAAAGTATTCAGACCTCTTCACTTCCTAGACGCTTGACCTGACCCAAACGTGGCAGTTTAGAGACGCTTGCCATGCAATCTAACAGAGCTTGAGAAGATCTGCCCAGAAGAATGGGATAGACTGCCCTAATCTAGGTGCGCAAAGCTTGTGGAGACTCACCCAAGAAGACACAAAGATGTCATTGCTGCCAAAGGGGCTTCTACACAGTACTGAATTAAGGGTCTGAATACTTATATGAATGAGAGACTTCAGCTTTGGATTTTCACTAAATTTGCATACCTCTCTGAAAATGCATACCTCTCCTTTTCATTATACATTATTCAGTGTAGACTGGTGTAGACTGGTGGTCAAAAAGGGCAAATTTATCCAATTAAAATGAAATGTAAACACAAAGTGTGCAGAAAGTGATGGGGTCTGAATACTTGCTGAATCCACTGTAATTATAGCTGTCAATCATTATTATGCTATAATTTTTTAATACACACAATTATTACATTTGTTTATAATAATTAAATATTTATCGTTGAATATAATGGCTGTTTATAATTATTACAGTTAATCATAATTTTCAAGGTTAAATTGAATACATGTGTATTCTTTGCAGTGCTACAGTAGTGTTGGTCAAGGAAATGGTAATAAGTATAAATGCATTTTACAAACACAAAGTATTTTGTAAAAGCCGGGCCAATGCTGTTGTTCTGTGTCCACATGTCATGAGTTGACATCATAAAGCTACCTCTGAGAGACCACAACAACATTTTGAAATAACTGTAAAAGTCAGAATGGCCGTCTCTGTTTTGTCACGTTCCCTTCTCTTTTTTATAATCAGTCGTTTTTTTAAACCTTTTTTAATGTTTGTGATATTCCCGAGCTTATGTCAAAGGCTCACGAGCTTACATCCTATTGGAGTTTACTTACAAGGAATGGTGCGGCTCTTATTTAAACTGTAAAAGATGTTTTCAGTGTAAACAATGAGGGGATTGGAACCCATTCCTTAATACCCAAACTATCCGTTCCCTCCCTAAAGTACTACAATGCCACATTGTTAATCCTCAAAAGTCGCAGCTTTAAAACCCTAGCATTTTGGTCCCATGGAAACCAAAACCTAAGGTGTCCACATTCTTATGTTGAAAGAAAACATAAAAAGTTGATGGTATGAACATAAGAAAAATCTAAAGCTGAGATGAGCTGCACTGCAGGGTCTAACATTTCTACAGCACCAAACACCTGCCTTTGTCTTTTGTCTGTTTTTATTTTTATTAATTTTATTGATGATGATGGCAATAATAATAATAATAATAATAAGAAGAAGAAGAAGAAGAAGAAGAAGAAGAAGAAGAAGAAGAAGAAAGATGATGTTACTGGCATTAAAAGAGAAAAAAATCAATTTTTTTTACAGATTTTACAGACACAGAGGAAAATATTAAAATAAAAAAGTGTTGACAGAGTATATCAAACATGTTTATATAAAAATAGATTCATTACTCCATCTGTTAACTGCTTCTGGCAGAAGAGAAGATCACCAAGGTGCATCAACAGAAAAAAAACCCTTTGTTGCCCCAGTTTATCTTGCTTGGATAACCAAACTGTGTAAACAAAGGGTTGTGTGGTAACAAAGATCAGCAAAACCCAGAACTATCAGTTCCTCCAAAGAGAACCCAGAAGCCACTCACATGCTACAGTGCGCCCACTAATCTCAGCCTAAGGTAGTAATGAACAGCGGACAGAATTTATGACACAAATTTGGGCTGAGGTTGGATTCGGGAGATTTCAGACTGCAGCTGCAGGAAGGGTGATAAACCAGTGTGACCTTCACAGGCAAACAGCTCCTTACAGAGACCCATTTTCTTCTTTAACAAAGAGTCTCTTTCCCTTAATAAAGACATGTTTTCCACAACAAAATACGAACAACAAAGGTAATAAACCACAACATTTTTTGTCTTAAACTCAACAAGGCTGGGAGAGATTATTGTTTATGGATGTCACCCTCAGTTGCCACATGGCCTGTTTGGAGACTTAAAGTGTTCTTGTTTTTATTTAATTTTAGCTTTTATTTCATTTGTACAGGAAAACACATACACACACATAGAGTTCTTTGTGTAACTCATTACTGAACTAATAGTCAATCTGTGCACTGACTACAGTTGTATAGTAACCGACTACAACAGGGGTACTGATGGCTTTTTTTGCCACATTTTTCATAGCTGTTGATTTAGATAAGAATGCTAGGCATTAGTAAAATGCAAATGGATATTTGGATAAAACCAAGTCATTAGATTGAATACATTTTAGAGTTATTTCTCATAAAAATGTTCACTTTAAACACAATTTAAGGGTGTAAGGAAGGTGAACTAGGCAAAATGATAGTAACCCAGCACTACGTCCCAATGCATTCCTTGTTTGTTTACAGTAGTGTCTAAATCATACAGGCAAGGAGCGAGTGTCAACTGTATAGTTTTGGTTTGGGTGGTTGGCGTAGGGTGGTTAGGGAGTCAGATGCTGAAGAAGCTTTTCTGCTTGTATGTGTTTGGTTAGTTGGGATGGTTTGCACCACCATACCTGGTTTTGGCTTGGCTTTGATTTTTTCTTTCCTTTAACACCATTTCCTTTTCCCCATTTGCCTATGCATTTGTATTATATAATATATTTCACTATCAACCCTCTCACTCGTGTATATACACTGCCTGGCCAAAAAAAAGTCAGCACCTGGATTTAACTTAGCGTTATGATGTGGGGTTGCTTCAGTTGGTCAAGTCTAGGTTCAGCAATGTTATGTGACCAAAAAATTAGGTGAGTTGACTACCTGAATATACTGAATGAGCAGGTTTTTTCATCAATGGATTTTTTCTTCATATTCCAAGATTACAATGCCAGGATTCTTGGGGCTCAAATTGTGAAAGAGTGCTTCAGTGAGACATCATTTTCACACATGGATTGGCCACCACAGAGTCCAGACCTTAACCCATAGAGAATCTTTGGGATCTTGTGTTGGAGAAGACATTACGCAGTGCTCTGACTCCCATCATCGATACAAGATGTTGGCAAAAACCCCCATCCAAACCACTGATATTCAGGCACTTTGTTACACCCCTTTACCCCTAGACACTTTGAGGTTGTAACACAGAATAAAGAGCCCCGAGGTTTTTTCTCAGTGGTTCTCATTGCAGGGTGCTCACTTTGTCTGTCTCCTATTTCAAAACACCCTAAACATCCAGTGTTCGCAGAGGAAAAGGAACAGTAGGGTTCACATCCTAACCTCCAGTGACACCAGCACTGAGGGAACCTCTAATCCCAAGCAACTCATCCACATGTGCATACACTATACATTGAAACATGAAGAATGTGAATATGTTTTGTATTTCTAAGCCAAACAAGGTCACTACAAGTGATTTCTTCAACATGTTCAGCATGAACAAATGCATGGCAAACCCAAGAACAAGCTTTCCAGTTCAAAAGTCTAAGAAATTGATTTTTTTTTCTTGAAGAGGTTGAACATTGTACTTTTCAGAAGATAACAATTTTTTCCTGCATTTCACAATTGATGGGCTGGTTTGGAGACGCGGCCAGTGTCACTCCCCATCATTTCTGGCACCTCACATGCAGCGTAAAAATGTAATATTCATTCCACAGGGCACTGTACAGTGTGTGGGGTGCCACAGAAACCAAAAGGCAAAAGTGTAGGATTGGTACAAACCCAACAGTGTGGTAAATACATCAGCAAAAAGTGGCTTGGAGAAACCAGAGCCAAGGCAAAGATCACACTCATCCATATATACTGAGAATGTTTTTATTATTTCTAAATAATGCCTTGTAAATAATTTATATGGCTTCAGATTGGGACACTGGATTTGGAAACAAAGAGAAGGAAATGCATCAACAACTTCCAGCTGCTGAAAATAAGCTGACCTACATAAAAATTTGGGTTCTTAACAGCATGCACGTACGGATGGAACATTAAAAAAAAACCAAAAATCAAATCAGTGGGTTGATCAAAATGTATTTTTAACGCGCGTTTTTACAAGGTCATTGTCGCCAAGTGTTTCACATTTACAAGAATAAAGTGAAATTACCTGTAAAAGGAAAACTTAAAATTATACCCTGACCTCAGTCAACCAGGTAGCTGCATTCAGCTCATATTATGTTCAAAAAAGTAATAATTTGATCGGAGTTACCTTTCGAAACACAAGCAGCATATTTTTTTTATATGCATTACTTCATTACTTGCCCAAGACAACCGTGAACATTTGGGCCTTCGAATGAGCGCTCCCTGCTTGCTAAACATTTTTGGTGGCACAGATTTTCTGCTGCTTTCACGTTTGCTGGTGTGTCTGTTAACATGCACGCGATGTGCAGTTAACACATTTTTTTGTGACGTCATTATCGTACAGGTGCTTAACCAGCATAACTTGCATTTGTTAAGCTAGAACACAGTTAAGTAGAAAGACGAAAGCAAACTGGCCATAAATCCCATCGCTAAGCAAAGCTGGATGGGTAGACCAAGCTGGTAAACACACCAAGGTGGACCTCGAGGACCAAGGAGATGCCTACTTGTATGACCTGTACTATGGACAGCTTGCACTGAGGTGAGACTAGAAGTTGGGATACTGATATTTTAGATATTTTGAATGATTAGTAAAAAGTAGTCACCTTACACGTGGGACAAAATTGTTTGCTTGACCAGATCTCCCGAAATACTGCGCTGACTTTAGTCAAGAAAAGTGACATCAATTTGGCGAAAAGAACAAGGGTGTGAGCTTTTGGTGTAGCAGATCCAATGCGGTCATTTTGCTGGAAAAATAATTTTGTTCATCTTCAGCTATTCGATAGTTTAAATGCAATAATTGTGACTGGATAGCAACTGCATGTTTGGAGGTCTGGGTGTGAAACAGATGAACTGTTACACTCCTACCACTAACTGGAAGAAGCCGGATGGACCAGCATTGTGGTACCACAATCCCTTCCTGTGCACCACCTTAGGAGTGGTGTGTGGTTTGCTGTCATGGTGGGGGGTGTGCTGACAGGATGGAAAGCGTTCCCACATGGTTGCCAGCCTAAGGTTCAGGCCCTGCCTCTGCTTACCCAGCACTCCATTTACTGTTCCACTCGCAGCTTCCCAGTTAAAGTCTGTCAACCTGTTTTGATGAGGATTTCACCTGAGCCGGGGTGATTCAGAAACCTGGACCTTGCTGAACTGCTTAAAAGTACCTTTTTTTAAAAGAAGTGGGTGATAAATGAACAAGGAAGCGAAGAGATGGAGACGAAAGGCTTCATTTTAGTCTAATGGCAAAGGTTTGAAATGTCCGCAGTTCATCCTTGACCGTCTGTTGTGCTCTTCCTGTCCCGACTTGGATCGATCTTACTTTAACGCAGCGCTATGATAACAAAATATCTGTGCCTTTGGGAACATGCACTCACAAAGGCCACTTTATTAGGCGCACTTGTCTGTTTAGAGTCACGGTGAGTCACACGTCTGAGTCAACATGTAAACATGCAGACAGGCTCAGCCAGCTCCGTTGACGTTTGCTGGTACACTAGAACCGGCAAGATGCGTGATCTAACTAGCAGTGTACGCGGCAAGGTTGCTTGTGCAAAGCTGGCCTTAGCATCGCCTTAAAATTGTTTTGTGCTATGGTGTCGAGTCGCCGACAAATGTGTAGCAGCAAAAGAAAAATTCGCTCAATAGAGGCGTAACGGGCATTTTTATCTCAAGAATTCCCTTTTATGAGAACTTAAAGGAGATTGCAAGCTTAAAATGGGCAACAAGCATGGAAGGAGCAGCTCAGTGGTGTGTAGAGTGTTATTTTGGAATTTACAGCCTGTCACAACATGAAGCAGATGGGCGGAATAAAACCATGAAAGGCATCTTAGGCTGCATTTGTCTGGGGTAAGAAAAATTGGATAAGGCGCTGATGGACATGCAGTGACCAAAACTGGACTCAAGTGAAGAGTGGAGAAACGCTGGCCGATGAGCCCGTTTCTGTTGCGAAGATGCTAATGATAACTCAGAAGTTTGCCTGGCGTTGGGACTACAAGCTGGTGGTTGTCCAATGGTCTGAACGTTTTCTCGGCACACATTTGGCCCTTAGTACCATCCTTTACTGTACCGTGAACGCCACAATCTTGGCCAGTCTCAGGATGGATCCACAAACCCGACAGCGGCGTCAGCAGTCCCCACATCTGAGCTCAGCCTTTGGGGTGTGGCAGAATGAAATTTATGGACCATCAGAGCAGTGTGGTCCCTGCGGGTTGCTTTAGGCAGTGCTGCTGAACTCATCATTTTGGAGGCAAAAGCGTCACTGTTTAGGGGGCAAGAGTGTATGCACATTCATGACAAGAAACAATATTGTTATGTTCATATTAAATGATTTGGTTATTTGTTTGCTAGAAAAAAATTCTGCTGGGTTCTACAAACTCCATTGAACTTAATTCTGTCCAGTTTTAGGACCACTTACTTGACACAATGGCGGAGCCTGACCTGGTCAGACCTAGGCTCAAATCCATCAAAGTCTGTGTGGAGTTTGCATGTTTGCCTTGTATCTAAGTGGGTGTTCTCCCACAGTCCAAAGATGTGTTTGAGGTTAATTTGTCGGTGTGTGAATATGTGTGTGTGTGGCTTCTCTATGATGTACCGATGTCACATCCAGGGTTTGGTCTCCTAACTTGGCAGTCAATGATTCCAGGAAAGACTACACCCCTCTCCAGGACAAGTGGCTAAAAATGGATGGATGTAACTATGGATGTGTAAATTAAAAGCAACCGTTCTGCATTCCAAAAGTTTAGGTGAACTACAGCTGTGTTTTTGTCTCCATTTTGAATATCTTCTTATTTAAATGACTTTAAATAATGCATTATAAATCATCAGTTTTCATACTGACTTTTATTTGTTTTATCCAAACGCTCCAGGCCGGCCTACAGAACCATCTTCGCATCAATGCCAGCAAGACGAAGGAGCTGGTGATTGACTTCAGCAAGAAGTCACCCCCTATTACGGCAGTGACCATCCAGGGTTTGTTCATTGAGACGGTGGAGGAGTACAAGTACCTGGGTGTTCACCTCAACAATAAACTGGACTGGTCCACAAACACGGAGGCACTTTATAAAAAGGGTCTAAGTCGCCTTCACCTGTTAAGGCGACTGAGGTCCTTTGGGGTTAACAGGACTTTCTTAAGGACATTCTATGACACTGTGGTAGCGTCTGCTATCCTTTATGTTGTGGTCTGCTGGTGTGGCGGAATTGCGGAGAGGGGAAACTCAACAGACTGGTCAAGAGGGCCAGCTCTGTCCTGGGCTGTTCTCTGAAGTCCATCGAGCAGGCTGGGGAGGAGAGGATGTTGTCCAGGCTGACATCAATCATGGACAACACCTACCACCCTCTACATGAGTCTGTACAAGCACTGGGTAGCTCATACAGCAGCAGACTCTTACATCCACAGTGTAGGAAGGAGCGCTACCGCAGGTCATTCCTACCAGCAGCTGTCAGACTACACAACGCAGTCTAAATTGGTTAATTTATTTATAAATTACCGTATTTTTCGGACCATAAGGCGCACTTAAAATCCTTTAATTTTTATCAAAAATCGACAGTTCGCCTTATAATCCGGTGTGCCTTATGTATTAATTCTGGTTGTGCTTACTGACCTCAAACCGATTTTATGTGGTACACGGTGCTCAAAAATCTGTCAAAATGTTTTAGAATGACTTTGGTAAGCTACGAAGCCGCACCGCTTGATGGATTGTTGGAGCATTACGGCTACCGTAGTCAGGGGCCTCGCGGAGTAATACGTACTGTACTTCAACATAATATTACGGTGTGTTTATTAGGACCCCAAAATGGCACCTGTTAAGAGACATGCTTACGAAGCGGATTTCAAACTCAAGGCTGTCAGGCACGCAGTAGAACATGGGAATAGAGCAGCTGTGAGAGAATTCAACATTAATGAATCAATGGTGCGGAAGTGGAGGAAGCAAGAAGATGACCTGCACCAAGTAAAGAAGACCAAACAGAGTTTCCGAGGGAACAAAGCGAGATGGCCACGGTTAGAGCACAAACTTGAACAGTGGGTTATTGAACAGAGAACAGCAGGTAGAAGCGTCTCTACAGTCTCTATGCGACTCCATGCGCACCCATCTCACCGATACTGTCAAAACCCAAGTGAAGCAAACTAATTCGGAGCTTGCCATCATTCCGGGTGGATTAACCAAAGAACTCCAACCGTTAGATATCGGTGTCAACAGGTCGTTCAAAGTTAAATTGCGAGCTGCGTGGGAGCATTGGATGACAGAAGGCGAACACACATTCACCAAGACAGGAAGGCAATGCCGGGCGAGTTGCGCCACTATCTGCCAACGGATCGTGGATGCCTGGGCTAAGGTATCAGTCTCAAGTATCGTCCGAGCTTTCACGAAGGGCGGAATCATCACTAAACAGCTAAGTAACAGCAATGAGACTGACTCGGATAATGACGAGAGAGATCCGGGCATGCTTGATGCTGAAATCGCGCAACTGTTTACCTCAAACACTGAAGATGAAGAATTTGAAGGATTTGTGGAAGAGGAATGAACTGAAAAAGTGAGTGTATTGTTTTGTATTTTATGTTACAACTGAACAATGTTGAGAGTTATTGTGAATGAGTTGAATAAAGTTTGACTTATCTGTTTTGTTTCGCTGAATGCGCTTTATAATCCGATGCGCCTTATGTATGAAAGTAGACCCATTCGTTGATATTGCGCTTTATAATCTGGTGCGCTTTATAGTCCGGAAAATACGGTATTTATGTATATAGGGTTATTTTATTTTATTTGTGTACATAGATTACTAACTTAATTGTTCTTGTCCTTCTTACTAACTACTTGTTCTTCTCCTATATTCCCCTTGTGATAAGAGCTCTGTAACACCCAAATTTCTCATTCGTGGGATAATAAAGTTTTATTCTATTCTATTCTATTCTATTCTACAGGCAAGCAACAGATAAGTGAAACCGAAGAGAAATCTAAGCCATTCAGATGAAGCTGCAGCGCTGAAATGTTATCCTATAGGATAAAGTTGACAAGGAATGGGAGGAAAATACACATTTTTATACATCTTTATGCAAGCTCATCACGGTCTTTAGAAAAAACTTGCTGCTGAAACATTTAAACACTGTTTAGATCATTTCGAGTTCGATAAATTCATAAGGCAACATTTTAGTAAATGGATTTGTCCAGACCAGCAATGTTTAAAAGGCTGACGGCTGTCGATGCAAAATATCCCTGCAAAGCAGCTGAGGTGGGGCTGTGGCACATACGTTTCATCTATCGACGTTTGCCAGATGACGACTGCAAATATTAGGTGAGCACAAGGTAAATACGGACATGCGAAGGTCACGTTTTTCCAACATGCGATTGCTTCAAAACAGTAAAATAACTATTTTGCATGTTAACTGCTGTAATGAAAACAAAGCTGACTGAAGATGCGATGTCTGTTGGTGGCTGTACGATGGTGAACGATGGTGTCTCTCTCTAATAAGATTAGTGAAGATGCCTTTAACAGACAGTTCAGACAGCTCAGTCAGGCCTCAAACGATGCGATCAATAGTTCTCCAGCATGGGATTGAATTCAGTTAAAATGGACAACTGTTTTATCTGGCAACTCTTATTATGGGCTAACTCCTAAACTGCAATTGCAATAAATCCAGAACTTGTTTGCCATTAAATCGAGGCATGTCTGCAACACACATGATAGAGTTGGAAGAACTGCTATGATAAAGTCCAGAGGATGGTTACGACTAGGGCTAGGGCACCATGACACGCATTCAGATCCCATCATACATATGAAATACCTTCGGGTATTAGCGAAAGAGGCTGGAAGTAGTCACAATACCCTGTCGCTTGCGCAGTGTCTGCCTAATATCTCATCTGGACCTAAAATCGAAGCACAGAAGCTGATTGTCAGTGAAAGTTTTATCACCGAAATGAGTGAACGAAAGAAATCCTCCAATCTTACCAACCTTTGACGTCTTGTTTCCAGAGAACGAACAATCTTTGGCCATCTTTCATTCCAGCTCTTTCCCATTTTCGCTCGTGCAATTAAAGAACTACAAAAGGACCAAGCGGGACCACTTCAGGCTGAATAAAATGAATATCAGTTACAATCATAGCTTTAATGCAGATACTGATTTAAAAACTCAACATAACAGATTAAGCAAACCTAACAGCACACACATTAAAAACACACTGTCCACCTTCATAACCGTTTTACCATCTTATACATTAGTTTTACATCTTATATACCATGCTCTATCTTCTTATACATGAACCATTTGTCAGCCTGCAATCCTGTTTTACTTAATTATGCATTTACAGACTTGTAGTTGATATAGCTAAAATGTTTATGTACTTTATATATAGCGGTAACATTTTTTGTACATGAAATAATTGTTTTTCATTTAAATACAGCAAAACTTCATAACATACAGGTTTGTTTGTAAGGCATGCAGTTATTTTCAAACCTTCCAATACATCTATTCACGGCATAGCGGTTATCCAGCGTAATTCTGTGTTACGGTAAAAGCAATTTTCGTTACATAAACGTGTGATTCGTAAAATTTGAAAGCGGTCAGAGCATGCATGCTGCAGTTATACAAGCATCAGTGTCCAGAAAAGCCATTAATAAAGGGAGATAAACCCAGTGGCCACCGTCACTGGAAAGCAGGGGACAAACACACACGCCGCGGAACACAAAGACGCTTCCTCGACCTGAACCGTTCGCTCGGGGATCACTTTTCCACAGCACACGTAGGCACTTCAACTGTTTAAAAACAATAAAAGCACTTTATGCTACTAAACAATGTTTCTACCAGAAGCATGGGGGCCAAAATTTCCCTGCTTACCGCTCAACCTCAGTCACTGCCATGGGATTTGTGAGATGATCAGAAATTATACAAATATAATATACATGGCACTTTTCTGGAAGATTCTTTGCGCTTGAAAGCAACGCAAGTACTGAAAAGGAAAAGTGGTCTTACGCTGTACTTTTTTTTTGGTTTCTCCTTACAGTATCTAGACCAAAGATCTTACTACTGAGAGGGTGAAATAAACTTTTAAGAAAAGCTTAAAACTACAGTAAAACTTGTGGGTGCCATCTTATATTCTTCACATTAAGAATTACAAGTTTATATCAAACAAAGGTAATTTTTTTTTGTACACGGACGTCATGCAGTTGTGACCTCACAAAAATACACCCATGGGTCCAGAATAAGTTGCAACTTCATGCAGGACCTGACAGACACAGCCCATGTAAAAGTAGACTGGAAACAGTATCTCAAATATCATAAAGTTAAATTGATTTCATGTACATTATGTACATCAAAACACTTAAAAGACCCCTATTCTATCAGTTTAAAGTTATCGTTCTCGGATAAACACTTTGAAATTAGAGAAACCACTATGCTCTCTCTTATTTGTCCCTTTATAAGGCTTATGGGTGCTCCTTCTGAAACGATTCAGAATCCATAGAGAATATCGGAGATCAAGAGGCAAACCGACAGGGAAAGCGATTGATCCAAGTAAGTATGAACGGCAAAGCACAAGAGTGCCTGTGTTTGGAGACTGAAACCCCCTTGAAGCCGTACGTGAGGATGAAGTCATTAAACGGTTTCTCAGCTTCAGGTGTATGACTAAGGCAGACCGTTTTAAGAATCCCGCACCCCAAACCAGTGGTCACAAGATCACAACCAAAGCGGGGCATTTGCACATCAGATTGCAGTCAGGCTTCAAAGCTCCTCACGTTCAAAGAATGTCTCAGCTGCGTAACCTGAACCGCATGCTCACATTCTGCTCTCCCTATTAGCCGAACCGCATCGTGCAAAAACAGTATTTAAATAAGCTGTATCAAAGACATTGGTACAAAAGCTAATTAAACTCACGCACGCACGCGCACACCGCGGTAACCATTGACCTGTGCCATGAAGAATTTCTCATTTCTCCTCCTTGAAGTTAAGCTGTGCAGGCTCACGTGGCTGGAAGATGCCTGGCAACCTGTGGCTGGAAAATAGAAAACTTTTCAGTGAGAGACCAGTGCATCCCAGAAGGATCAGGTCAGCGCATAACCCTCGCCACCTGTCTCGTCCAATTTCAGAAGCTCCACACTTCTAGAGGCCGGAGAGCAGCTTTCCCAGAGGAATCTCCCTCTCGCCCAAGAGAAGGTCCCTTTTCAAGCTTGTTCCCTTGTTCACCACCTTGATTTTGAGGGTCAGGTTCTTCACCTGCACTGCGGGCACCGAATCGAAGAAGAAGTCCTCGTTGAACACTGGCTTGCGGCTGTTCTTGATGATGGTGCTCCTCTGCTTCTGCAGCTTGCCGGGGTTCAGGTACAGCGCCACACAGCAGTTGATGCTCTTGATGTCAAACAGCTTGTCGTACAGGTCCTCGGCTGCCAACACGCGGATGCGCAGCCTGGCGGCACCTGCGTCGTAGTCCACGCACAACCGCAGGGTGCCCCTCCTGTGCAGGTTTACCGTGTGCTCCCTGTACTGCCGGTCAGGGCCCTGCGGGTGCTCGCCACCAAAGGTGCCCCTGGCAGCTGAACTGTGGATTCTCCGCTGCACGCTGGGACTGGGTTCTGCCGAGCTGCACTCATCTGTGGAGAGCGAACTGTGGCGGGCGAAAGTGCGCTTGGCCTTCACCACCTTGGCCTGCGTCTCGTGGCCAAAGATCTTGAGTAGTGAGGCAGAGCGGGACAGCAGCGGGGAGCTGAAGGGCGAGGACTCGGCCGAGGAGCAGGTGTCACTCTCCCCACCGCTGAAGTAACGGTAGGGGTTGATGTGCGAGGTGCTGAAGTCCGGTGGGTTCAGGTGGTGGCCCTCACCGTTGTTCTTGGCCATGGATCTCCTGCGCTGGGAGCTGGGGGAGGTGACAGGGCTGGTGTGGTCGCTGTGGAAGAGGGACTCCTTCCGACGAGTGTGAGGACTCTCCATTAGCGTGGCAAAGCCGTAGGAGGTTTGTGTTTTTGGCACATAAGGCAGTGACATAGCTGTCTGCGACTGTGGGTCAGCATTAGTGTCTCCAGCCACAGTGTCATCAGCACTTTCAATCTGGATAATGTGGCGGTTGGCTGCCTTCAGCAGGTTCTTGGTGTCCCCTGCCAGCTTGCTGACCAGACGGGGACTGCGAGGACTCCCAAGTGGTTTCTTGCTGCCAATGGTCTGCTCTGAGTTGGAGGGTCGCAATCTTTCTTTGGGTTTGACGTCAGGCACCTCCCCCTCCGGGGGGCAGCTCACCAGTTTGGGTGGAATGAAGAAGTCAGGGATTTTGTCTGGGGTCAGAACATTGCTGTAGACAGGGGCTTTGCCCTGTTTATCTGCAGTCTCGCCATGACGCAGCACATTGCTCTCCACTGATCCACGGATCTTCTCCAGCACCCACATGATCTTCTCTCGGCTTCCTCGGGGTGGGGAACAAACGGTCTCTCTCTGCAAACACAGGCCAGGCAGAAACACCTGTTACCAACAAAGACCTCAAACACACATGGTCATGCCTGCAGAAAAACATCCAAGAAAATCAAATACAAATGACGTTTGCCGTTTCTAAAGTTATCCCGAATGCACGGCAGCATTTGCAAAGGCACCGTTAAGCCACTTCACTGAGATCAACAGCCTTCGACAAACCACTGGTGTTTCAGGCTGCTCATGTTGAATGATCAGAGAACAGCAGCAGACGTGAAGTTAGAGCACTTTCCATCCATTATTTAAAAGTACAAATACACCAAAGGCAACAATACATCTTGTATGAGTTCTGGTTATGAAAAATAAATTAAGGACTGTCACAGGTCTTCATGCAATCGCAGGAACTGCTTTGAAATCACTGTCTCATGTTCAGGTGTTCTAGCAGGAATTCCAAGAAGCTCAAAGAAATCCTTTGGGCTCTGAGATCTTACTTCAATAACCAGTGAAAATAAGGCCTAAATAAGCCAAACAATATGGCATGAGCCCAGCATGCATCATCTTTAGCTCCTTCACACAGGGAGACGGTTTATTCGTATTCAGCCTTGCTTATTTACCTTTAATCTTTTTAAACGTGGATTTGAATTACCATCGTACATTTAATCTTATAATCCCTGCACACAAACACATCAGCATGGGCTGAGGTAAATGCTATGAGAACCAAAGATGCGAAGCAGGGTGGATTTCAGCTTAAAACATTATTGCGATGCCCCCTGCACACAGGCTGGTACTGACTTTGCAAATTAAAAGTCAGGCATAGGGCACAAATATATAAAAATATATAGAATTTGCTGCGAATTTAACGGAGAATTTAAGGAACAACAGGAATCAGATTACACTGTGATCACATCAGTGAGCCCTTCACTTGGTGCCCAAAAATCCTGTACAGTTGCACTGACGTCTGTCCAGAAGCTTCTTTACTCTCCCAGGAGAAATTTCCCAAATACAATTCCCTTTGAGGATGAGGTAACACTTTCACCCATGAACTGATCTGAAAAACTTCAGTGATTCACACGATGCAGTAAAGCCGCTCTGTGGCAGTACATTGAGAGAAAATATTACGATATTTACCCAAAAGTCTGGTGTAGTCATGCATTTGAGCTCGTATGAGGGTCAGCAAACATGGAAATCCAACCAAGTATGGGTGAGAGCTTAAGCAATGAAGCGGGTAAAGGGCAACAGGTGGGGGGGGGGGGTGCAGTATATGTCATTGTACCATAGAAATGAACAGAAAACACTTTTAAAATGATCAGCTATTTTGTAGATGCAGTTCAGTGTTCATAACAATTGATAATTTCGTCTGAGATGACACTTGGTTAATTACTAACGTACATTATTATTTAGATTTATTGTTTTAATTACAGAAAATGGTTTAAAAAATGGTAAAATATCATCATAAAAGTTCTTGCAAATCCAGAGTAAAATATTTTGATTTTCCCTGTTGTTTGTATGCTGTCAGAATCTGAGCCTTTACTAGCCAAGTGAGAGCAAAGATGGAAAAACAAATCAAAGGAAAATAAATATTACAGCACAGTTATTTAGTGCAAAAAATGTGAGTAATACAGTATTATTAATATAAATAATAATACATAATAATTTAAATAACATGGTATGATCACAGAAGTGTAAACCGTGGCCTGCGCAGAAATAGATGGCATTGCATTGTTGTAAATCGTTACTTTATTGTATTTACAGACATGGAAAATCGGATCAATCCGATTTTTCCCCCTCTCAAGCCCCTCTAAACACGCACATAACTGTTTTTATTACTAATGCCAAAAAAAAAAACTATTATCAGTGCGCCACAAATATGGACACTTTTGTCATTTCATTCATAAATAGCGTGGAATGTCGGTAAATGACGTCTGCGGAGAGGACGTGAGAACGGAACTGGACCGAGGGCGCGCGCAGACACAAAAACGGCTGTCAACCTGGACAATTCGGTGTTTTTGTGGTTCGGGCATCTTAAATTCTGTTTTCGGACAAAACGCAGACAGCAACACCGAACCCCCCCACCACCACCACCACGTATTGGTGTGCAGATTTTTTTTTTTTTTTTTGTAAAATTCGGTGAGCAGGACAGCGAGATCGACGATAAAAGGGAAGGGAGCCGCCGCTGGACAGACACTTGGGTGTCACTCGAACCTGCGACCTGGCTGTCCTCGCTGCGACACTCAACAGTTCTGTCGTAAAGCGAAAGAAAAGGCGCAAAAAAAAAAAGTTATCCGCAGTCTAACCGCGCGCTCGCCGTCCACTCCAAGGCGGTTCGCCGGGGTGACACCTGTTGGACCGTCGCTCTCTACCTTCAGCGCAAGTCCCCTTGTCCCTCCAGCTCGTCCCGTCGCGTCGTGTCCCTTCCTGTCCCCTCCTGTCGCCCACTTGCGGAACTCCGGCGGTCGCGGTTCGTCGGCGAGCGCGAGCCGCGCTTTATATACGCGGCAGCGCCTCGCAGCCCATTGGACAGAGCGCCCCCCCCCCCCCGCGTCGCTAACGGTCCTGCACTCCGGCGCCGTTCGCTGAGCTGTTGACGCGGTTTCTGAGGTAAAAAAACAGCCATCCCGCAACTCCGCGCACGCACGGGGGTTCAAGCACGGGTTGCGTTATTTCGCTGAAAACTTTTAAAAAATGTTTTTCTTCACGCGTAACGCGGACATTTTTGTGTTTTAAGAAGTCCGTCGTTTGGCAGCCGCGTTTGCGGATTTGCTGGGACTCCGCTCCGAAGCGCATGAACACCATTTAGCTGAGAGGCACCCTTTGCCTATTATTCATCCACATACTTAGACATCTTCATCCTGTATATCTTTATTTATTACTGTATATACACTAAATGGACAAAAGTATGTGGACGCCCCTTCTAATAACTGAGCTGCAAACAAACGCATTCTAGACAACTGTGTGCTTCCAGCTTTGTGGCCTCAGTTTGGGGAAGAAGCAGCTCCTCTCCTGCTCCAGCATGGCTGTCCACAGGAATACAGAGGATGCTGTTGCCATACACACCCAGTTAACAATTTATTGATTTTGTCAAATAAAGTAATTAAATGCAAGTTTTACCTTATCTGACACTCAAATAACCCAGTAAATTCTCTCTATGATTCAAAGACATTTATTTGTCACATACATGGTAACCAGGTATGCCATACAGTGAAATGCGTACTGAATCGACAGAAGACTGTGCGCGGTGACGCTCAAAGGAAATCCAAGTCACACAGCAAATGGATAAGCAAACAAACGAAACAGTAAATAAAAAAATAAATAAAGTTGAATAAAATTAAATATTAAACAAACCTTAACAGTGACAGTGTGGGGGGGGGGGCAGTAAGAGGATGTTGTAGACCGTGGTTTGTGAGGATTGTGATGGGTTCAAAAGCCTTATGGCCTGTGGATAGAAGCTCCTCCTAAGCCTCTCCGTTTTGGCCATAATGCTCCCGAATTGTTTGCCTGATTTCAGCAGGTTGAACAGATGGTTGCTGGGATGAGACAGGTCACCGATGATCCTAGTCGCTCTGGTCCTGCATCTCCTGGTGTAGATGTCCTGTAGGGATGGCAGATCAGATCTGGTGCAGCGTTCCGCTGCCCGGATCACTCTCTGCAGTGCCTTGATGTCGCGAGCACAGCTATTCCCAAACCGGGAGATGATGTTCTGAGTCAGAACAGTTTGTACAGCACCAGAGTAGAGGGTTTTAAGGATCGCCGGAGAGACCTGTAGCTTCCTCAGGTGCCTGAGGTGGTGGAGCCGCTGCTTTGCTCTACTGGCCTGAGCTCGGATGTGTACGGTCCATGTCAAGTCCTCAGTGAAATGAACACCCAGGTATTTGAAGCTGCTCACCCTCTCCACTGCAGTCCCGTTGAGTGTAAGGGGGGTGTAGGACCGCTACTGTCGCCTCCCAAAGTACGCCACCATCTCTTTAGTTTTGCCTAAAATCAGTTGGAATGCGCCCCATTGGTCGAATCACCATTATTACTTCTTCAGGAGAAACGTTTGATTTCTACACAACGTCACCTAAAATAAAAAGAAAGGCCAAAATAAAAGGTAATTTCACAAACAATCATTTTACAATATTTGTAATAAGTTAAGCGTGAAGTCGGGTAATTCCAGTCTGCCCCGTCCGCCAACTCGGCCTCACGCTGCTTGGTCAGGTCACAGTCGCCCGCTTATAAACTTAAGTTATTATCCTATTACTCTTCAATCTCAGTCACTTCCCAGTAATGTTTAAACTATTTCCCCAGTTGGTTTGTGAAGCATCACTGTTATGGTTGCACCTTATCCTGAGGGCTTTCTTGGTTAACGTTAGCCTATGTGCTCCTTTTCTTTTCTCAGAACTGAGCTACCTTTTGTATCCCTCACTTTTGTTATTTTGTGTTTTGCTTGTGCAACTTTAGCCCAGGCCTGTTCTCCTTTTTACCTGCTAATCTCTTGTTTTTTGTTTTTTTTTTTGCCAAAACCAGGAGTACCCGAACGCCAGTCATGCCCGATGCCCACCCGTCACCCTGTAGTGGATCGCCGCAGCGCCAGGCCCCAGCAGATGCCAGGCACTCCAGACTGAACCTGTTGTCTCCCTTCTAGTTAATGAAGGATTTTGGCGTGTGCTTGGATCCACCTCTTCGTGTCTCCTTCACGCACACATGACAAGACAGGTCAGAACAAACCCCAGGATTTACAAATGTACTCTACAGCCGAGTAAACAGTTGAGTGAGATATTTTGATCATTTGTCTCCCAAACATTTATTGCATAGCAGAAATAAAGATAATTTCTGCAGGCAGACAGTAAGTTTACCCCCAGTTGGGCTGTAACACCCTCGATGGAGGTGCTTACCCTGATTTGCTCCGGTACAAATGACCCAGCTGCATACACGGATGAAGAATTGTAAGTAGCTTAACACTGTAAGCTGTTTTGCAGAGAAGCGTCATATAAATGAATTTGAATGAAAAATGGGCCAAAATCTGCCATTTCAGTTGGGGTTTTCCTGTGTTTCTCTAGCTGAGGGCTGTGATGGCTTGACAGCATTAATGTGATGCGACGCTGATTTGTTGAGTAAGAGGCACAGCGTCCACGTGCTTTGCACAGTTGAAGACAAGAGGCAGGGAATGAATTACCTATGGGGAAAGTAAAGTGACTGCACAACCAAGGGGAAATGCTGTTGTTCTGAATATTAAGATTGTTGTCGAGAAAAGGGGTTTCATTAAAATGTCTCAAGACATGGGACCCCGTTGTTTGAGGGTTGAGAGTACTTTTTAAAATGTGTTTTCCAGGTACAGATTTAAAAAAAGATTTTCAGTGAGGAATTTGTCCTGACAGTGTAATTTTGTGCAAGACTGGGTTCACATTTGATCCAATAGCCACTTCTCATCTCATCACTCAAAGGTCAAACACTGAGTACCTGACGGTGCGGCATATCATCTCCTCCTGGCCAAGCCCAATTCTAAAGAACAAGATTTTGGAGGATGAACTAGATCTTCCACTTGAATACACTCAAAAGTGTGGCGATGATAGTGAATTTCAGGAGGAACCCCCCCAACACTGCCCTCCTCCCTTTGATCTTAATAGCTCTGCATCTGTCATGGACACCTTTACGTTCCTGGGATCTACAATTTCTCAGGACCTAAAGTGGAAAACCAACACGGTGTCCATCATAAAAAAGGCCCAGCAGAGGATGCACTTCTTGTACCAGCTGAGGAAGCTCAATCTGCCACAGGAGGTGCTGATCCAGGTCTACTCAGCAGTCACTGAGTCTGTTCTCAGCTCCTCAATCAGTCTGGTGTGGATCAGCCACCAAACAAGAAAAGAATAGGCTGCACCGAAGAGTCAGGTCTGCCGAAAAGATCACTGGTGCCAGACTGCCCTGCCCCCAGAATAGCCATTCCTCCCAAATTAGGAATCATCACAGGGCCCTCTCACCTGGGCCACAGCTTTTTTGAACTTCTCCCATCTGGCAAGATCAGCAGATGATTGTGCACCAAAACAAGCAGATACAGGAACAGTTTCTTTCCCCACGCTCCTATGCTCATGAACAGCTGACTTGTTTGTTAGTCTGGGCAATGTTCCCTCCTCAAATTTATTTCCTTATAGTATTTATTCTTATTCTCGTTCACTTTTGTGAGTGAGTGATGCGGTGGTGCAGTGGGGTAAGTTGGTGCCTCATAGCTCCTGGGCTGCTTGCCTGGGTTTACATGCTCTCCTACGTGTTTGCCCCCTCTCAGGAAAAAAATATGATGAAAGAAGGCAATGGCAAACCACTTCCATTCCTCCTTACCTTGAAAACCATGTCAGTGGTTTTCCAGGAGTCAGTAATGACTTGATGACACTTTCCAGTTCCTGTGTGTGTGTTGTGTTCTCTTATTTACACTGAGAGTCATTGGAAGCAGAAGCCAAAATCCCTTTATGTATGAGCATACTTAGCCAGTGATTCCACTCAAAGACATCCGGCAATGGTGATGGCTGTTAGATGGCCATGTTATTCCATATCTTTCATAGGACTTGTCTGAGGGTGCTGAAGATCTCCTACTTGTGCTGGATCAGACATGAGCAAACACCATAGCATGAATCCATCTAAGGAGGTGGGACAGCACACAGTATGACCCCAGATCCCAGTGCAAGGGCTTATGGGAAAGGGGTTGCAGGGTTTTGCATCTGTGAGGACAGACCTATGACAGCCTCCACAAGACACTCATGGAGAAGCGTCAGTACAACAGCTTTCTTCAGACCAATGTCTCTTTATGGACTTCTGAGTTTTCCCCAAACTTTTTTAGAGAAACAACAGTTGGAGATAACTGGCTTCTCATATCTTCCAGGTACCGTGGGAATCTTGGTTGGCTTCTTTGAGTTTTGTTAGCATTTTCTCCAGTGACTAAATTAATATTCTGATTAAATTATCATTTCAACCAGGGGTATGAAATGCAGCTCAATTAATTTATAACAAACAAATGAAGCAGTTCCCTTCCGAAACCACAGTTGAAGGGAATCCAGCTGCGTGCCATGAAACTGATTCTTTAATCCTAAATACATTCATCTCCCTAAATAACTGCAGCATGATGGTCATGCAGTGGCAAACAAATCTACTACCACAAACACCAGGGACCTCCAACAGCCACTTAAGCTGCAGGAGATGAGGGCAAAGACATAAAAAGAAATTACACAGAGTCTGTCTCAAACATAGGACGCCATAAAATTAAATTAAATTGCATTATCAAGTCCGATTTTAGAGAGTAATAAGTGTGTGGCACCTTTCAGGCCATTGGACTAATAGGCCGCACTCATTTCTTGTATTTTATTTTATTATTCTTGCCATGCACTCTTTATTATTTACTTTCTACAATGTGTATTCTTGATTATATTTTAAATTATCTTTAATTATATTATCCTAATATATCTTTTGCATGCTTTTTACTTTACTTCCTGCACATATGAGAGTGAACTGTATGTCACAGACAGTTCTGCAATGTAAAAAAACACCCTTGTAGCTGGTAAAATTCCATTAGCAAGGGTAGGGGGCTAAGATATGTTGGATGGCTTTTTTTTTTGGGGGGGGGGGGGGTCATTTCCAAATGTATGAAAGGAGAGCACTGAGATGTGCATGCTTTGTAAATGTGTGTGGTGGATGAGACCTGGTGCAATTCTGCGCAGAAACAATGTTATGCTTTTTTGTACCTCGTCATTGCAGCTCAGAAGAACTTGGCATTGTCTGGAAAGCAAGATCAGTTCCAGGAGTACCAAACCATGAAGCAAGAGAAGAATGGCTCTAGCCACAGAAAGCCACCCACACTCCATTTCATGTATCAGAGGCACCAGTGAGAAAACAACTCATAGGTTAGAGTCTCTAAAAATTCTCTAAGATCTGCAGAAGCACATGGCTGAAGTTGTCAGTGAAGTACCTAAACATAGGTGAGGTACTCAGGTTAAGGCCTGAGGAACAGAGCTACAAAATGGAAACATTACTGACATAAAATCCCCCTTAAAATGTGCCAAAAAAAAATTAACATCAAGAACTTCATTGCAGGGAGTGAGAAGCCTCTCGGTATGGAGGGTAGAATGGATGAAATTAAGTGCAGAACTGGCAAATTATTGATATGAACCTTGCTTACTTTAAGGACCTCATGTGGAGATGGATATCTGCTTTCAGAAGTATGATGACCCCAAGCATCAAGATTGTGAAAGTCCTGAAGTTTCCTTTGTACACACAGCTGAAATAGAGGTTTAAAATTTAAATATTCTAATACTTTTATAGAACTTCACCTGAGGCTTATCTCTACTTGTGCACTCTGCAAATACCAAGCAGGTCTTAAATGAAAGAAGACCCATGGGGTTTTGAAAATAAAATGTTATACAGATTTTCCAATATCATAATATTTTTGTCCACCAAAGCAGAGACACTTGGAATTGTAAAGACGGTAACCGGAGGCAGAAACTTCTAAACACTGACTTCCACAAAGACTGGGTTCGTAATATCTGCCCTGTTGTGGAAGAAAATCCCAAGGATCAGAACTGAATGGGGCACTTTAAACAGCTTTAGCCTCAAGGGTTCAATTCTAAGGCATGCAGTGCGAGAGTTTCCCACAAAAATGTTAAATTCAACTCAGTTTGTTTTCGTCACGCACCTTCTCCACCAGCATGGCACAGAGAACCAAACAAGGTTACCGCGAATGGGACGGAATTACAGGCCGTGATACTGAGGCAAGAAGTGGCAGCTGTGGTAAATACTAGCATAAGGCTACTGGCAGCTGAGGAGAGGAAAACAAAAAAATTCCCAACTGAAAAAAAGGGAAACCAATAAACATCCAGAGGTCCAAGCAGCAGTGGTTGCCCCTTTTTCCTACGTACTGTGTTGTGGTGACAGGGCACCTGTGTGGAAAAGTCCGGTCCAGGACAACAAGGCACAGGTACGGTGTGTGGGAGCTTCAAATTTGAGGTAGTCGTGGTAGCTTTGAAAAGATTTACATGTTTATTAAATTATTTCTGTATAAAAACTGACCGAACTAAGAAATGCCGTAGCTAAGTGATACTTTTAAAATGAAATCCCACCAAGTATCTGTAAACACAGACTTGCTGATGAAAGTAAAAGTTAACTCAGTAGAGCATGTCAGAATGCACTTGGCTGAATAATTTAATTTAGTTCATGTTTTGCGCATCTTGGGGTCTGTTCTAACCTACCTTTGGTTTCCGTGGAAACTTAGCCACAGCTATGGCAACAATATTTTTTTCATGTTTAAATATAGGTACGGGTGGAAAGAGTGATGCGAGGAAGAGAGACGAGGGCCAACCACAGAGGGACGACAGGTACGCCGTTAAATGGAAATAGCAGGCATGCTGCAAATGTTCCTTGGTGTGCATAGACTGCGAAAAATGTCCTGTGTTTAACCACAATTTTAAAACACAGACCCTCGTTTTTAAAGCACGTGTAATGTAATGGGAAGCGTTTCCCAAAACCTACTTTTCCCAACACAAATTTGAAAGTTAAGGTCCCCGTTCGCTTTCCCCAGTTGTGTCAAAACCAAACCGGCGAGTGTTAACACTGCTTACTGACGGGGTTTCTTCAGCTGCACACCATCTATTCAAAGGTAGTCCGGCTCATCGTATAATAAATTCGCTCCCCTTCTAACTGCTCTGTGACATTTGTTGTAATCTTGCCTTCACGTTGAATCAAGCAGAAGGGAAAAATCTGCCAAGTGATTATTCTGTAACGCATTAAAATATAATTAACCAATTGGCAAGAGAGGACCCGGGGTTCGGTGCGGAAAGGCAGCCACATCAATTCCCGACGGGTCAGGGAATGGTTACAGCTAAAGTCATTAGCAAGAACACACAGACATTTGCGTGGAGAGGCAATAACAGCTGAGATTAATATCCTTTCATGGGCTGCAATGTAGTATTAATACATTTTCCACCGCTGGAAAGAAACTATTTCAATTTTATTCTCAGGCCACATTTAACCGAATTTCTATTCCTATCCTAGGAGACAAATGAGGGCCGAACAACCTCGAATTAGCTGGAGTCGGGCCGAAAGGCTTGCGGCTCGACAACATTTCATACGTTTCCGTCTTGCACCGAAGTGGCGGTCTGTAAATAAGGCCCGACTGGCTAGACCCGGGGCCGTCATTCATGCTCAGGCTGCGCGCACGTTTTAATATTCCGGAGTGAAAATAGATGCCGCGTACAAGCTCAGAATCTTTCCCTTTTTTTTATTTATTTGTCCATCCGAGAGATTTTTTCACAGGTAAAAGGTTTAACAAGCGCACGGCAGCAGGCACAACAACACAGGTGTCGGATGTTTTTTCTTTCCTGATGCGGGTGATCTTATTAACCTGAATGTAGACCAAAATTAATAATAAATAACAGATGAAATAGGAAAAATAGACACAAATATAAGCATCAGTGTAAATATAAGCATACTGGCAGTGAAAAACTATTAAATTGTGAATTTTATTTTATATGTTACAAAATTACAATTTATTAAATGCTTTCAGGAAAGATGCAACTTTACATTTGAGTTCTCAGAAGCCAGAGTTACAATAACCGTGCATGTTTGCATCACCTCACTGTAACAGCTGTATGACCCTAACACTCAATTAGTAAAAGTAGTAAAGTTATTAGTAATTTTATTACAAAGTTATTAGAAACACTTTTGACTCCCGCAACAGAGGCTGGCAAAAATCCTGTTATTTTTTTTCCTATGGTGAAAAAATTGTTTGCTCTCCAAATCAAAGTGCAAAATTAATTGGAAAGAGTTTTGCTGACGCCAAGTCAAACGCTCACAGCAGTAACTCGGGTCAAGGAAGCTTCATATTCAGTACAACGTGTTTTATATGAAATAAGAGCAAAGTAATTTAAACAAAAGTCAGTCAATTCCTTCTCTAAACAGAGAACTGCCTTTTGGAGAATGAAGCCCTCGGGTTCATAAAATGGGCGAAATTCAGTGAAATGCAGGCACTGTGTGGACAGAAATGCATCCGCATCCATTTTAAATTTTAAGTATTAAATATTTAGTTTTTTTTTTTTTTTTTTGAAATAGACGAATTGAACTTTCAACAGTTTCATGTTACAGAGGTCCAGCGTGTAGCCCCTCTAACAAATTGCATTGTTCATTGTCCTCCTTAGTTGCTGTTTTAAATTCACAACTAAACCTGGACAGCGAAACAACTTGCCAAGAATTGCAGGACCCAAAACATTAGCAGTCGGACTCAGAGGAGCTCAACACAAATATGGAGAACGTATACGTGGTGCTGCTGACACATGGGTGCTTTCAGTCCCAAACTGTGCTGCCTGTGTAAATTTTTCACAGCATGAGGCCATAATAACCGAAATTATTCACTTGTTTTAGAAAAGAAAAGAAAAGAATGGTTCAAATTTTGCTTCTGGAACAACCAGCTTTTTAAGGAAGCCCCCAACAAAATCCATGGACATCTGAAACCAGAACAAAACTGATGAAGTCAGACCAGGAACAGTCTAAAAAAATCTAAAAAAGCCCCAAAAACAGTGGACATTAAATTAGGCCTGAGGAGGTGAAATCCAGAGAATCCGCAGGGATAAACACAGCAGGCTTTTTGGTTGCACCAGCACAACGAAAGGTGAGCTTCTCGGCGCGTCGACATTTCGCGGCAGATGATGTGGCACCAGCTCTTATGGGTAAGCGAGGTTTTTAAATCACACGCACTGAATCTGTTTGAGCCAGAAAGTAATTTAGAGACATTTAGAGTCTTTGTGAAAAGGTTAATGTGTCTGTCCGGTACTTGTTAACCCTGAGATGCATCACCTTCTTTTCTGACTCAGTATACATCAGCTTGGAAGCCTCCATACCGACGCGTGGTATTTAAATGAGACAGTAAACAGCCCCCCGTATCGGACAGGAAATCATTCATGAAATTCAAAGCCTTCAAAGCAGCAGCATCACCTTCATTGCCATCCTCTCCCAAACCCATCTATGAAGCACATCTGGCACATTGGACCAACGAAAGAAGGCACAGCGCTGCGTGTACAACTTGGGGGAGACCATTCTTCATAGGAGCGATCTGGTTATGAGATCGCTACCTCCAGGCTAAAGGTGCTAATGCTGTCAGAGTTGCAGAATACGATGGTGCCATCAAAGCTACACCGCAGGCTCTAGGAAGCCACGCACACCCATTTCTGTGCCTCTGCTTCGGCAATGCATAGTCCTGCAGGGGGAAAATACGGGATGATGGGATCGAACACGGAACGTGAATGGCAGTCAACCACGGTTGCTAACGGCACCCTCCCAAAACACCTGGGGGTTTACAGGCGATGCCCACGGGCAGCTTCATCCCCTTTTGCCCGGGGGCCGCACGATGCTGAAACTTGTAAAAGGAAAATACGCACCCACACTCAATTTCCCATTCCCCCTCATTGTTCGTGTCTATTTACAATCGGTTGCCACTGGCAACAAAAGCAACAATTTCCTGGCATTCAGCAACAAGTAATTTCTTCCTCCCCCTGGCCTCCTCCACTTCTCCCCGTGCTTCTGCATGAGTCGAGGTTTGGGGAAGGAGAGGCTCCACACCCCCCTCCCACCGCCAAATAAGAGGGCAGTGAGTTGGGATTCTGACTCACAGGCTCCTCGGGGAGCAGAGGAAATGGCAGACCTACGTCAACCCCCTGAGGTCTGTGTGGCTCCTTTCTCACTTTCTCGTACGCGGTACGTACAGGAGTGAAGCCCTGCAGAGCAAATAAAACAGACGCCCGATGTCCCTCCAAAACCCATGGTCTAATGGAGAACTGCGAGGCAGCTACTGCCCTCCGCTGAGAGTACGGTGTAAGTATGGACCCAAAGCGCAGAGTTTATTCTGTATCATCCCTTGTTGTATAATACCATGGATGTGTTTCAATTATATTTAACAAGTTTTGTGAATCACTTTTCCTCTCTTTTTTGGCAGTTATGGGTTTAGCGAATTGGTAGGTAATTGTGCTGCGGTATTACGTCTTGCTGGTAGAAAATCTATTGTTTTTTTTAAAACCAAAAATTCAGTTTAAGTTTGGAACTCACTCATGTCTTTTTAGCTTAACCATATACCCAGCCTTGTCTTGAAATGTATTTATCTTTTTTTTTTTTTTTTTTTACACAAAAGCATCTAAAAATGTTTTTTAGCATGTGAAAATGATTTTTGTTTTTAATTCGGTTTTGTCCTTTCGATTTTTATGTTGGAAGGTGAAATGCCCCTTCATCTGCAACTTTCTGACAGAGGCCAACAGAATATAAGAAGATCTTGATATTTTTGGAGTTAGTCAGTATCCCATCTATCCTGGCTAGAGCCTCTGTCCAGCTGAAGAGAAGCAGCCCCAAAGCATGATGGTTTAACTGGTTAGTTTAGATGCACCGTATGGTCAAAAGTATGTGGACCCCCTTCTAATGACTGAGCTGAGCTGTTTCAGCCGCAGCCACACAGCATGCAAGCACATTATAGACAACTGTGAGCTTCCACCTTTGTGGCCACTGTTTGGGGAAGAAGCTCCTTTCCTGCTCCAGAATGACTGTGCCCCCCCCCATCCACAAAGCAAGCTCCATGAACACATGGTTTGCTCAGGTTGAAAGAACTTGAGTGGCTGCGTAGAGCCTTGACCTCAACCCTACTGAACCCCTTTGAGAAGAAATGGAACGCTGACCACAAGTCAGGCCTTCTCGCACAACCTCACCGATGCTCTTCTGTCTGAATGAGCACAAATTCCCAAAATCTAGTGGAAAGCCTTCCCAGAAGAGTGGGGGCTGTTTAACAGCAAAGGGGGAACAACTCCATGGGAGGGGAGCACAATAAAAGTATTTTGTTGATACAGCCCTGGATCCCAAGATGTCTGTTGTCACACTGCGTGAGGAAGAGGAATGGAGTTCTCATTGATGGGAACTGGCCGATGACCATTTGGAGAAGAAACTGCTGAAGAAGCTGCAGGACACCTGCAAGTGCTTGAAGAGCAGGGAGCTGGTATGCGGCAACCTCATGGTTGGTGCCAAACAAATCCCACCCCACGCTAGCAGACCACCTCCAATACCACACACCGTCGCCCCCACCTGGACACCCTCGGTACTGCCAGCCGATGGAGGTTCCCGCTGTCGAATGCTGTTCTGCTGCTCAAGGTCCTCACCCTGAGGTCAGAGTCGTAGCTGTATAGTTCCAGTTTATCAAATGATGGGAGGAAAGCAGCCAAGGGGGTGGCAGAGGACCAACGGCACCTTCAAGCTGCGCCAAGCTACGGCCACGGATGCGAAAGTAGAGGGACTGGTTACTCTCCTCCCACTGCTGCTCTAGAGGGACCGTCGCTCCGTGCTTTCTCATGGGATTTTGCCCTGGGGCACTCTGGCTGTCCCTCATACATTTGTGTGCAGTTTCGGGGGTGAACCAAGGGCCATGCCCGTGGCATCCTTTGCAACACACAAATAGAAATTTTTACTGGTGCAACCCTGGGTACCCGGGCTGTCTGTTGTCCCAGCAGCCTTCTACATACAACCAACTTGTTTGTTATGGATAAAAAGTTTTAAAAAACTACATTATTAGATATTATATAGGATGGATGACGCAGCAAGGAATTGTTTCTTGAATGAGTATTTCCTGCAGGTCTCAGTTTGGGTCAGTGGCATTTTCAGTGCACTATGCAGGAGCATTTAAGAGCAACCCAGATCATGACATGTGAGAGGTTCTGGTGCCACTAAGCAGTGCTTCATGCTTGAGAGCAAGAACATACACAGTACAATACTTTTATTTGAGATACTTTAAGTTTTTGGAAGCTTAGCAATAGAACTGTCATTGGGCTTTCCCCTAGAGCATCAGGAAAGTAAAGCCGCATCACAAATATCACTACTTTGGAGGGGGGGGGGGGGAATAACACTGAAAAGACCAAGGTGTCGAGTTGTACCGCTGCACGGTCTTTACCAAAGTGACAAATACTTAACCGTGTCCTCATTGTGTGCCCCCCCCAGTGACAGTGCTTCAAGCATCCAGATGGCATCGGAGAACAAAATTCACAACGAATCAGGGAGAGAAGCCACATCGGATGCTCGGTTTCACAGCAACAGCCACATGCGGCAAACCCAAGAGCTTCATTGGGAAGTTCTGCAAAAGAAAACGAAATTAATATTCATTCAGAAGCAAGCAAATAATGCAACATACACTTTCGGAGCAGCTTTTAAATTGTTAGAATAATGGTTGTATGACAGACTCAGCAAATCAAATGCATCTAAAGGACAACGGGACGAGCTGCAGGGTTGTATCGCCCCCAATGGTCGCTCTGAGAACTACAACACACCTGAAAAAGAACGCAGTGTTTATTCAGGTTAACCTCATGACATCGAAGCTGAAAAACACCTGAACAACCTGGCTGTTGAAATAACCCCCACACATCTGTGCGCTACAGCACCTGCCATCAACGTGGGGGGGGGGGACCTGCGCGACACCACCCCATACACACCTATGGACATTTCAAACATTCGGTAGAAACAAACACAATTATTCTAATAAAGATCTTTATTTTTAAGTTTTAAATAGATTTACAAACCATATAAAAAAAAAATGAAAGAAAAAAATACATCAAGTGATCGTCAAATGTCCACATGTGCATATTAAGGTAAAGATTGTAAACAGTCCTTTGAAGCAGAGTTGCGCTCACGGTGGGACTGGCTTTCGTGAAAAGACCGAGTGAGAAATGGCATCGGGTTTGTTTTGTCCTCCTCGTTCATCCTGAGGTTAACTTCTAAAGGTTGTAGCTGCATCAGGGCCTCGCTGATGCCAACCTAAGCGCTGAAGAAAGAAAAGAGCAACAAAAAGGCAGGAAACACAGTCACCCTGCATCTTCACATGAATGCCACACACCCTATGAAGACGGGGGGGGGGGGAATAAAAAAAAAATCAACTTAGGCATGAAAAATACACATTTAAGGACTTTCTAAAACAATCTATGCATGTTAAAAACCTTTTGTATGGGAATAAAGTATATATTTGCAAAGAAGATACCAAACTAAACCTTCCAAACAAATTCCCAACAGGGGTCAAACCAAAACAATGCATTTTTTTTTTCTTCTTTTTCCCAAGACACTAATGGTAAATGCATTAATAATATATAATCCATGCTGAGGCCAAAAGGCCGGCGCTGCTCTCTTGTCAAACTCCATCTCACTGCCTTTTCATTGACAAGCTGACAAGTTGCTTGAATTCACCCCCCCCGCCCTCCAAGTGCCTGCTTAGCTATTCAACATCCTTGTTAAAATAAAGAGAAATGCATTCATAGATATTCTGATTTTCACCTGTAACCAGTAGGATAAATAAGTTTCGTCAGCACCAAGTAATTAATTTGCTGCAAGTTTGCCACGACAGCTTTTCCGCTGTAAAATCAGGTGGGAGGTGTTGGAAGACTTTAAAAAGCAGAACTCCACCATTATGCGGGGGAAAGGGGGGAAAAAAGAAAGAAAAAAACCACCCAAAATCTTAAGCGGTTCCATTTACTCAAAATCTGGTATTAGCTGGTATTAGACCACTGCCCTCTTAAGAGAAAGAGGGGGGAAAAGGACAAAAATCTAATGTTTAAAAGAAATGTTTATCTGCAAATCTTTGACATTGGCCCCAGTGTTGCATGGACCAGGTGATGTTTACACACAAAGAAAACCAATGTCAAACGCCTTCAAAGCAACTTCCCAAACGTTTGCAGCTCTGAAACAGCCCATCGCAAGCAGAACTGCAAGCACCTAAACCCACCACCTCTCCGTCTCTCTCTCTCTCTCTCTCACACACACACACACACACACACACAAAGAAATGAATTCTACGTGCACTCCAGACCATTAAAAACCACACCCACTCGAAAAAGAAACTGCTTTCGTGTTCCACAACACAGCTTGAACACTTGACGCCACTTTCGCGCCATATTTCAGTGGCAGTGTTACTGTTCCATTTAATGCGGCATGCTAACACCCGGCTCAGCGAACCCTCTATTTACACTCAGATGCTCTTAGCCTCTTCCACACACTGCAAGCCTTTGTTCATCCACTGCAAGGTGTCACCTCTGACAGCAGGAGCAGCACGGGAGTCAAAGTGCAGAAATTAAAGCAACTCAAGTCGCCCCGCAGCACGTAATAGTGAGGTGCAGTGGGAAATAACAGCAGAACAGATGGGCTGTGGGGTGGGAAGGGGCGGCATAATGCTTCAATCTTAGACATCAAAAATGAGAACACAAAACTCAAAACACTGAAGTCTTTTTTCAAAGAGATCTGATTTTAAAAGCAGGTATGGCTATGCAGGCCTGTGAAGAAGATGCATGAGAGTTCAGTCTATGCGGGGAGGGCATGGGATGGTGGGGAAGGGGGGGGCAAGACAGCAAGAGGCCATCAGGACTCCTCTGTCCCAGAGTCATCTTCATCATAGCAACAGTCCTCTCCTTCGTCCTCATCCTCCAGGTCTTCGTCATCGTAGTAGTCATCGTAGAAGAGGGTGGAGCCCTCGTCGGGTGGGGGGGCGCGCGTGCGAACACAGTACTCCGCCAGAGTGGTGGGCACTTTCACCCCATCCCGCTCCGCCTCCGCTTTGGTGGCCAGCACCTGCTTCCTGAAACACAACAGGGAGAGGCGGCTCAGCGTTGACAGGAAGCAGGGGAGGAAGTGGTGAAGAAACAGGCTCCGCGCAGGAATTCCACAGCTCGGATTAAACCTGAACTAGAAGGGATTTGAAAATTTTCACCCAGAAGGAAACCCAAAATATTTTACTTCTGTGGCAGCGGTCAAATCACAGCTAGAAGTAAACGAAAAGCCAACTAGACTATTACAAATTTTGCAGTAGCAAAAACTTCAGTGAAATTTGACAGACGGCTTCAAGCAGAAGTACCGCTACAGGTCAGATACCACAGTGGTCTGTGTTCTAGGTAAAACCTCCACTAAGACGAAGGGAAGGTCTACAACGGTCAACGCCACCGATATCAGTTCCACTACAAAGAGGGGAGCCTCAGCCAGGTCACCCACCACCAGGGGGCAGCTTGACACAAAACACACACACTATAAATATTTGTACTTTCCCCATGCAGTAATAATTGCTGAACAGGACAATGTGGGAATTGAAAAAAATCCCATCTTTAAAATATTAAATTATGATGTATGGTAATGATTTGAATTTCTTTTTGCATTTAGTGATATTAGCAGGTGAAGGCCAAATATTTCTCTAAGCCTGAGGGAACAAAGGTCATTACATTGCTTTCCTTTAGCCATCTGTCCTCTGGTTTTATACAATTTATCATTTGAGATGTATTGCTAGGACTCTTCTAGTAACATATTAAACCAGAAACCGGTCACAAGTCAGTCTTTTTGCCTACTATTACTACTGTTAATAAAAGGGTGACAACTGATGTAGTGAATTCCAGCCATCGCTACAGGCCCTACAAACTGATGATACATAAACTGTCTGAACTGGACTCACGAGTGAACCTGCTTGCAGGAGCACGTGTGAAATGCATCCAAGTTCTATACAAGCTTGGCAAAGACACTACTTTAGAGCATCATCTATATTCGCTCATAGATATCTGTTTAGAAAGGGTATAAAAAGTGTTTATGCTGAAATTAAGCAATTGTGGAAGATAAATACAAATAAAAACAGAAAACATACACAATACAGCAAAGCTCTGGCATCACCTTTTCAGTAATTCAGATGATTCAGGCACATTCCTTAACTCCCATTATGACCACATAGGAGCAATGAAGTACAACTTGGCTGTCTCCTCCTTAGTCCTCCAGATGTACCGGGGTACTGAAGGCACTACTCTCACCTGATGATCTCTGCGTATTCCCGGTCCTTCCCCTTACTGTCCCTCCACTTGCGGTACATGACAGAGGCATCGACATTGGCTGGAGAGAAGGTGTTAGGCTCATTGAGCAAGGAGATCACGCTCAACAGAATGGTCCTGGAGGAAAAATGGACACGAGGGTCACAATCATCTCCCAAACTAGTTGCTCCCACAGTGTTAGAGCAAGCAGGCTCCGGGAATGAGTGGATGATATCTTCCCATGCACAGTCCCCAAGCAACTTGACAGAGATTGAGCAGTCTTGCAAAGAACAGCGGGGGGGGGACGGCAGTCTCCAGAGGTGCAAAGCTGAGAGACGTATCCACACACACTAGGCTGTAACTGCTACCAAAGGCGCCTCTGCTAAATACTGACTTGAAGAGGGTGAATTATTTGTGTTCAGCAATTACAATAAATTTAGATCAGTTTGTAGAGATTTCTTTACACTTTGATATGTTGCTCTTTCTCTGATCAGTGTCTAAAAAAACCTAATAAAATCCAAGATAATTCAATTTTGCAAGTCAATAAAACATGAGAAGTCCAAGGTGGTGATTACTTTGTATATAAAACTGTACACGTAAATGCCAGTTTCGTCTGCTATAGACAAATACAACAGCCAAAATACTGAGTCACACATAACCTGTAAACAATGCAAATCACAAACTTATAATTAAACAACTATTGCCACCTGGATACACTGAACACAAACACAGGTAAAACTTTAATATGCCAGCACTTTCCATTAGCACACCTCTTGCTGACTTGGATAAATAAACTGGTGAGTTGTATTTCAAATGCCATGGTCCAAGGTTGCCTGCTGTTACATATTGTGTGAGCTAATCTGTTTGGACAACTTAATGATCTTTGATGCGCGAAAACATCACTCTGCGAGGTGCAAATAAATAAATAAATAAATAAATAAATAAATAAACGCCACCGCATCAATACTGCACGTTCGGGCCTTTACGGGGACGTTTGTAAGGAGGGGCAACAGGGAGCAGGTTGTTGGCCTGTATCCATTACTAACCACTCTCATGTGAGACACCTGGAGGCGTGAGGACAGAATCAGTGAAACCTCATTGTACCATTCAGGCTCCTCGCTTCCCATCACACTCCCTGTCTCTCTGGGCGAAGACACGTGAGGCTATTTTTATTAACTGCTGTTGCCAAGCCAACAGAGACACCCAGTATAGCAATTATGCCTATGGATGGGGGGGCAAGAAAAAGTACCAGAGAAGTGAGGAAATGTGGATGGCAAAGGTAAAAATAGCAATACCTCGGAGTTCTAAAAATAAAAGCTTGCTTCACACTTAAAGGTGAACCTCTTAATACAACTGTAGCACAAATGATGTTTAAATATCAACACCTACCAAAAATACCTTACATACTTTATGCCATTGTTCTCAACAAGGTCATTATCAACAGCTATTATTATTTACATACCTGAAATACGTTCTGTTATGAACCTGTTATGGCTTTGCCCGTTTACAAGGTATACAGCAGGAAAATGTAAAGAGTAACCTCTATACAGACTAAAGGCACAAGGGGGAGTGGAGAAAGGAAAAATATGGAAACTGGTTTGCTCAAGGGCTTCACAATGAATAAAATGCTGATCAACTTGTAGCTGGACATGGACCTAAGGCAAGCTAGTGGAAGAAAAAGTATGTGTGGCATACCTGACGTTCTGCGTGGGGTTCCATCTTTCAGAAGGCAGTTCTCCGCTCTGAGGATCATCCACAGGGGGGTGCAGGATGGAGATGCACACGTCCCCATTCTGTGGAAAAAGAGGCACTCAGTCTACTATTTGGCACTAGGCAACATTATACATTTTACATTCCAGATCTCCTGGGTCTAAGACAGGTAACTACATGCAATGATGACAGGGCAGATCGGATAGGCCGCACTGTGCAAAAACCTTACCTCGTAGATATTAGGATGCCACATTTTGGTGAGAAACCGGAATGCAGGTGGGGAGTAGGGGTAGTCAATCGGGAATTTGATACGAGCCTGCAAGTATGGGAGAACTGCCATTAGTGTTGAAGAGCAGCTGATGTTCAACTTCAGTCTCATTCTGCACACCTCCCCAATTAAAGCACATGAATGGTGAGACAAATGTGCAATAGTGAGACAAGTCAGAGTGGACCTGAACAAAACACACAGATCGATCATGGCCTTAGATGGCATGTCGTGGAAGGATTAATGCAGTAAAACAGAGCGATACACCCGATAATTCTACCCTGTCCAGAAAAGCATGGAGTTGGTACATAAAGCCCCATCAGAGGGCAGGATATCTATGCTGCACATTTCCAAAAATGCCATGAGACACTGTAGGCAGATAGAACCCCAAACAACTGTCCATCTCCCACCCACTGGGGACAACAGACTTTTTTTAAAAGTCAGGTGCAGCAGAAAGTGATGCAGAATAGTTAGTCAACACCCTGATATAGAAAATCAGGAAAAAACTGAGCAAAAGAAAATGAGAAAACAAAAACCAAATGTAAAAGCACTTGTAAACAGCATTTTCCCTGTGAAAATCATTATATACAGAAAAATGCTATACTGGATAAAAGACAGTAAACGTTTTAAAAAACTTCATAATAAAAGGGGCTTTTGTAAGCAAAATCAAACTCAAAGTCTAACACAGATGGGTTTACTGAATATTTTAGATCTCAACAGCACACTATAGGATATTCCAGATAGCTTCATCCAATGTGTTGAGGCAGACATGGTGCACAGAGGCACCTGCCTTCACTTAACCCACCAATCTCTGAGGATGTAAGCTGCATTGGTTGTAAGTTAAATCGTACTCATGGTAGAACAATTATTTCCAAGTATGCAGTCTACCATACAGTAAGTTCTCTCTTTTTTTTAAAAAAAAAAAAAAAAAAAAAAAAAACACTTTTGACCCCGTTTTATTTCTGGCCACAGTATAGAATATTGTTCATGCATTAATACATAATTCACTACTGCATTCTTTATCAAACTTTCTAAAGTAAAGCATTTTCATAACATTTTTAAATACTTCAGCATTCTGTGCCATATGACAGCAACATGTAGTAAACCCAATCCAATGGCAGAGGATGACCATCCACCAAAACCTTCAAAACTCAAATGTCGTGAGAGGATGTTTACTACTCATTGTCACAACACAAGTTTTTCTATGACGTTTGTCATGTATTCAATTAACCTGCTGCATTGGCATCTTTATGTGATAGAACACAGATGACAACAACTAGCAATGTTAGAACATGGCTGCTGGTTGTGTGTGGATGCTGCTGCCATCGTGTCATATGAAGCTCATCTTACACAACGGCTAAGCTATGATAGTACGGTCACTGACCACCTCACTGACCCTAAACACAAGGACCATCAGCCAAACATTTGTCCCCTTCTGCCGCTTCCAGGTAGACAAGAAGCTATTAAAAAAAATAAAACCTGACCACACAATGATCACTGGTTTAGGCAACCACAAAAGTAAAGAAAGGAAATGGAAAGGACATCTTAAAAAAAAAAATGAGTGAGATCCTAAAAAAGGAGCATTCCTTCCATGACACATTCTGCTTGGGAGAGGGGGATTGGAGGAGGTCTTTTTAGTAAAGACAAGAATATTCCCACAAACTGGATGAATGAAGTAAGAGATAAAAAAAAAAGTGGTACATGGATTATAAAACTAAGCCATTTATTACAAGACTGCAGTGATTTCTGGAAGAAATGGATGACAAACACCACAGGAAACAGGAGGGCAATGAGCGGGCAGAAAAAAAATTTGAATTTGGCACATGGACACAGACGAGACATAACTACAGATCGAGCCACTGGGAGTGTTTGTCTTCAACTGAAGGCAAACTTCCAGTTTCTTAGCATGAACTCCATAACCTGACTACTGCAGACACTGGGTAGATCCCCCCCCAGGCATGACCCACACTGCAGCAGTCTTTTTTAACCAGTTAACTTCCTCCTATATCTTCTAAATTCTTGGTACTTCTCCATATATTTTAGCCTTTTGTACAAATCCATTTCTTCTAAAGTTTGACGAAGTTCTGATTACCCCTTGGTATATCTGACAAAAAGATCAAGTGTCAAAACTTGCTCTGCCTAACCACCGCACCCCGAAACTTCAAAAAAGAATTGAAAATGTCACCAGAAGGCTGACTTCACTCAATCAAATGAGATCACCACAACTGCTGCTCAGAAACAGAAGTCATAACTAAATCCTTGCTGACTTTCCCTGATCTGACACCCAAAGCTTTCTGTACAACTTCGGAACTCGCTGAGTAAGTGTGAGACAAGTTACAATGAGAGGCGTTAGCACCGCAGTCCTCGGCAGACTCAGTAAAAGCAAACACGAAGCAGCATTATCATGCAGTCCCACTGTATCATACAATTGCTCTTCATCTTGAAGGCCAACTTCAAATTTCTAAACCTAGGAATGCTCAAGAAACTGCACATGCATCTTCTAAACAGAACACTTTACTCGTTTTATAGCAGAGCGAACAACCTGTCCCATACTTGCCAAGCCAATGAATGGAAGCAAAACACTGAAATACAATAGGAGGGAGGGTCTACCCAAGTCAGCTTGCTTCCATGTGGTTTATAGCTTATGCCTTGTTTGTCATTCTAATGGGATGAAAAAAATATATGCACCATTACAACAACTGGAATTGAAAAAGAATTTGTGGAGATGTATTTTCACTTCTGTAATTTAAAAGGTTCCAAGGTTTTGAGAAAAAAACAAATAAATAAAAGGTACTCAATTTATAGCTTTACTTAATTTGGATGTAGGGTAGAGATTCAAACAAAAAGTGCTAACAGCTCTACAGCCCAAACCACATTCATAAACTGGGGGGCCTAGTGCACAGACAGGCTTCTTTCAGTTTATGAGAAGGAACACTACTTCTACACACATTCTGACCCAAAGTGTAGCTCTTACAAGTGGTCAGGAACTGAATTCGTAAACACAAGTAGCCCATTTATAATGTCAACTCTCAATGCTACATGAACAGAAAACAAAGGGGCTTTGGTTTTTGGGGAAAAGGGCAGCATTCAACAATGGAGAATAAAAGTGCAACAGTCTTACTGTAAAGTACAGCAAGCCCCCCCGCACACATTAGGGTCATAGTGCCACATGGGCCCCCATTCAGTTCCAGGCTGGTTTTCAGCAGGGCTTAGCAGGTGCCCATAAGAGCTAGGTTGGATTAAGCAAAACTCTTCTCTGGACCCAGTTCTCCAAAACGGGTGCGCACACACACACAGGTATGCATACAGTCTGTACTAAAATAGTGTTGCAGTAATACAGTATTTTACATAAAGTGTTACCTGTGCACGAGATGCCACTTTACAATATTCATGTCATGACACCGAGGCCAGATTAAAATTTACTACTGGTGTCACCACAAGGGGACCAAGAAACCGGAGAGTTGAAAGCATGCCATTTTAAGTCCGATGAAGTCCACTAACAATGAAAAACAAAACAATTTTTCATGACAACTGATTCAACACAACTATTAGCCATACAAACATTAACACTAACAGACACGCAGAAGAAAGCTTTCGTACATATGTGGCAGCTGCCAAGAAATCATTTCCTTCAACCATCTCTAGTTTTAACTTGTCAAGGTAAACACTCCTGCAAAAATATTTCTCAAAACTACTGTGTACAGCTTTGGCAGAAATACTTAATGTACCAGTGTGACACGTTATAAGAACCATTTCAGGGAAAATGTTGGCAATTGCTGTAAGAAACTTCATGTCCACAACATGATCTTCTCCTGAAACATCAAAGGCTAAAAGCTCAGGCTAAAAGAGTGAAAGTCACAGATTACAAGCTTCAACTAAAGGTGAATCGTATGTGGGCTGTTATAACACATAAGAAGACAACACTGCTACAGGCCAGGTTTTTATATATAACCAGACAATGATTCAAAAATGTCTAAATTATACCCATCTCCCATTATACCTTTTTAAACCATTTTAACTGTAACAGTTCCGAGTCATTAAGCCATCAAGTTTAAAGAGGATGTAAAGGACATTTTTATTAATATTCAGGTTCTTGAACAAAGACAATGATAATATTCACAAAACCTATGCCCCTCCCCCTTGTGAAACTACATCAAATTTTTTGACAACCGAAGATATGAGCCATCACCTTAACTGCAGTTGGCCTAACACGCTCACTAGAGCCATCAGCGAAGATGTGACGGGAACAAGGTTACCAACAGAAACGTCAATGGGTTTTTGTCGCACTGGATTCTCTAGACATACCATTGTACATCTGATGGGCAGTAATTAGAATCTTTCTGTCACACCAACTGTGAAGGTAGTGCTGTCACAAAGTGTGTGGGACCCACAGGTTTCTTTGATGGCAGTCACAGACACTGGAATTTAAGGTAAGAGCAAACTTTTAATGCTCCGGTGAAACATACTGAACTAAATATTTAAAATATGTACAGGTCCACACATTAAATCGAGAATATACAGCACAGGATGCAAACACCGAAAAGCTAGAAGCCTTCGCTGCACCACACAATGTTTTTGCATCTCTCTTCAAAGCCTCCTTATAATTCTGAAACTCCACCCCTTGTAAATCATATCATAATTATACGACAAATAAAAATGTCCAGGCTTAAACACAGTACAGTACTTTTGAAACACAACACACATATACATAAGCATTTAACACATAAAACATTAGTTGACTTCAGAATAATTACAGTATTAACATGGTGTGAACAAGACATGGAGTTGTTCTCGATGGCTGGTAGGTTCCAGAGGTGGGCACATCCCTTGGGTTACAGTAAAGTTGATGCGAAAACACTGCCCGTATCGCAGGACAGAAACAGGAACAAACTGAATGTAACATGAAAAACCCAACAGTAAGGACTGCAGTACAATATAAAAACAGGAAACAATCAAAATCTTAACACACACGGTTTTGTGAAGTTGAGTTCAGTGAGTGTTAAGTTAGGACAGACTAAGCCGTGACACCTTCAAATTGTCCACGTTGCCTGTTTTACTCCCATCTCATAATACTCCACTGAAATCTTCATTTCTACAGCCAGACATTTTCATAGCAATAATCTCACATGTCAAGATACCTATCTGAGGGCACGACAAAGGGTCGCATGATGTACCGAGGCATCCATGTCCCTTTGAACAGAAGCGTGTGATCAATCAGCACCGAGTACCAGTTTCAAAAGTGGCAGATATTCATCACCTGGCTTACCCAAGGTGCAGTTGAACAGCACAGGCAGTAGGACTGATGGTGCATTACAGATCAGGCCAACAGACCTGAAGAGAGGCCTATTGCTTTTTAAATGAGTACAGCAAACCAGAATAAACATCTAATGTCTCCAACTATCTAAATGTGCAATAGAAATCACGATCTGTACAAATCTCATGACACCGCTATCTGTAATCTTAGCATCTACCTTTAATCTCTCAAGGTTGTGTTTTACGACATTTGTCCTGGATAAAACAAAAAGTACAACCATACCAGCTGCCAGTCCTACAGTCAGACCACCTAAGACTGCCCAGAAAGATGAGCTGAACTACAGAAACAAATTGTCACAAATGTAGGCCCTCTACAAACAGCATTTAATGAGACACCCAACTTCCTCTTTTTTCCACCACCCAATTTATAAGGTCCGGTCCACTTCACGTTGTCTTCGGGTGTCATCTTTCCGAGAGTTATGCGTTGCACCACTTAGTGACAATTCAGACTGGGATGAGTGAGTGTCCCAGAGAAGAGCTGTGTATTGGCAGGCTGTGCATTCCAGGGCTGACAATCCGGTCCAACATGCAAACACCCACACACTCTGTCATAGATTTCTGGTAGTACTGGGAGGAGCAGAAAAGAGCAGCGGGGGGGGGGGGGGGGGGATCCATCAAGAATTTATTAATACACTTCAGGTTGACAAGTTTCTCTTACTTAATCTCATCTGAAGAGTTAAAAAATATTTATTTTTTACAGATTTCCAGTATGCATTTACTTGCCTATAACCACATAATTAGGTTTCAAATGAAAGTCAATGATCCCATCCATGGGTAGACCTCATGTCACACAGCAAGTGTACAAAAACTGATAAACCAGAGCACCTTAATCTCTGTGGTGTGAACGGAACGCCCTGTTCTTTGGCACAAACTACTCACACTTGCTGTCCGTAATACAGTACAGGAACATGGTTCATACACAACAATTATAAGGTTCACAGAGCTACTTTAATAAGCACTACAGCGTTAAGGATTAAATTCTGTACAAGGCTTAACATGTTTCAAAATGAGATTTAAGAGTAAAGTGTGAACTTTAATCACTCTGCCCTAGATTCTCCACCTGTTTACCTTTAGCAGGAAACCCCTCCCCCTTTCTAAAGGTATCAGGCCATATCAAACAAGGCCATTTTAGAAGACTCTATAAAGCAAAAATATTTAAAAAGTACTAACATCAATTATTGTAACAAAGCTCTCAGAAAACAGTACTCAATCCTTGGTTTGGCCAACACTTAGCTAATAAGGAGGACATGGCTGTAGGCAAAAGCAATACACATATGAGGTAGTAAGCTAAGGCATTCTGGTAAGATGTAATATCACAGATTCATTTTTGCTACAATAAAACAATATTTCAGAGGAACACCTCATGTACTTCAATACAACATGAGGTATACCATTTCATGAAGGCCCAGGAGAGACTGTACATTCTCTCTTGTACATTTGTATAAGTGTAGAATGACAAGGGGCCATTTTACCTTTAAGGCAAATTTGTTGCCCTGACTAATGTACTGTACCCTCTATACTTTGCACACACACCCAAACTGGTTGGAGGAAGCCTGTTCACAAAAAGGTTTGAGGACAAACTCCAGAGTTACTGTAATCCTTTGTGAGGTCTTCGCAACCACAGTTTTCCTGCGCAAAGTTAAAACTGACAAGAATAATTATAGCCTTCAGTGTCACTGTGCATGAAGTCACTTTCATGGCAAATGTGCGTAGCGGGGAGAGGGGCAGAAGAAAGGGGTGAGGAGAGCGAAAGGGACCGATGAACGGTGGATTTGCCCGTGGTGGCTGCTGGGCGGAGTGTATTCCCACTGTGGGCTGCACACACCACCCCCTGTTGCCAGGCAAAACAGAGCACATGTTAATTCTGCCACACAAAAGGTTACACTGGTGTCTCATGTGCACAAAACAAAGGACAGTGCGTGGCTTTGGGTCTCTGGTCTCATGACCAAGTAACCGTATGAATAACATGAACATGGACACAGAGGCCTGGACAACTAGCCGACCCCTCCCCCCCCCCAACACACACACTGCCTTGTAGAATAGCAGCCATGAATCTCAGAGTAAGACTACTCCTCCACCCATTGCATAGACCACAACACCAAGTTTCTTCTTTTTACTCCCCTGTTGTCCAAGAAATCTTACACATTTGTCTCAATACAAAAAACAGTCAAAAGGGAGAAGTCCAGTCTGCACTTTTGTGTGCTTCAGTGAAGACTACAAAAATGCACACACTAAGTTTAGCTACTGGAAGACTAAAGAAATCTCACCACGACATAAATACAGATACAGTTTGCAAAATACAGATTTAGTCCAACTGGTCATTTACTTAAACAAGAGGTTATTTTCGTGGCAGAGAGCAACCCAGCACCACCACCGAGGAACAAAAGAGCTGGGCACTCAGTTCAGCGTGCTGGACTTTGGGTTTAAAACCGAACAAAATAAACTCGACGTTGTGGAAAGAGCAAACTCACAACTTGACAAGCAAGTTAAATAATAACAATAAGGCCTCGGGAAGGGGCGGCAATGCGTGGGGAGCAGGAAACAATGCGAAGTCCGCCGTGGGTGCGAAGAACAAAGGGGCAATGCCGAGTCTCCTCACCTCACACACACTCGCACGACAAAGGAGTGTGGACAACGGCCCGAAAGTGTGTTCCACGAGCACGGACACACACCACCGAATGGTCAGCGGAGGAGGAAACGTGCAAAACGAGGGGAGCAACAACGACAAAAAAAGAAGAAAAAAAAACACGTTTTTGTGTGCGGTTACTTGCTGACGTCGACAGCTACCGCGCGTAACCGCACACACAAACAAGGCGATTTACCTCGACAAGTCCGTCGCGAACGCGGGCGGAACAGTGTGTTTGTGCGCGGCGACGGCTCGTTTTTTTGCGCGCACCGTTACCTTGAAGTAGCCGCCCTCATAGTGCGTGTTCGGCGGTCCGAAGATCGCCACCTCCCAGTTGTACAGGTCCGACTCGTCCACCAGCGTGATCTTGAAGCCCTCCACTGGCTCCTCCTGTAGGCTCTTCATCTCCAGCATCAGCGCCTTCTGCGAGCTCGCTACATGATGGTGTCCATGTTGAGCCATATTCCGCCGCGCGTCGGCTGAGCAGAACCCGCCGGGGTTTCGACTTTTTTTTTTTTTTTGAGGGGGGCGACGACAACAATGGCTTTGTTTACGAGCACAATGGAGGGGCTCCTTTGTCTGGAGGTCCGCTCGTTCCCAGGAACGCGTCAGTTCCTGCTCCGCCGTTCGGCTCGCTCGCACTTCGCCTTGTGGAGCCCCGTAAACGAGGCCGACGACTACCGAGCGCCAGACGCGGACTGACCCGTGGAACCAGCGCTCTCTCCGACTGCCTCCTTTATCCGCACCACCACAGCCCTAGTAAACCAACCTATCCACTTCGAAGTTCTCCTACTTCCGAACGATTAGAACGTGTAATAAAAACCGTATGTGTTGTCGGTGGCAAAAACAAAGTAAACCAAAAAAAAAAAGAAATAAATGAGTGGACGTCCGGCCAAAGAAGCTAACTCTTCCCTTTCACTTCGCAGCTACTTCGTGTGTCGCACTAAATGTGTCCCCCACAATAATATCCAATCAGCGTCGAGCGACGCTGTGCATGTTGGGTATTGTTGTTCGCAATGGCTGTAGTTCCTCTTAGCTGCACAACACACAGGAACATGTGATTTGGACGAGGCTTCCATTTCAGTATTATTTATACTTTCCTACGGTTGCATGTTTTTTTTTTTTTTTGGTAAAAATTGGATTTAAATAGCTGCAGAGCCCAAGATGTGGTGACACAGAAGTAACAGGAGCACAGCCAAGCATCTATTCTTGGCAATGCAGCACCAGAAGATAGTAGGAAAGGTTCTTTGGCCTGCCCATAAAAATATTTCAAATTTAAGTGGATGATCTCTGAGCAAAGAACAAAAACAAACAAAAAAAGTTTTTGCAAAATGTTAAATCAGGCCAGTAATACTTCCCCTAAAAAGGCCCATGCACTGCAACATCTTAAACTGACATTACTGGAACATTCAGTAACTTAAAATGAGCTATTACTATGTTGTAAGACTACAAACTTTAAAGTAATAAATGTTTTTTTTTCAGAGTAACAGGCCATCCATATACACCAGACACACCTACATACCCTATGCAGTCTTGCACAATTGTCACAAAATGTGCCAGTCAAACGAATTTGTGATTAGAACATAGCAAAACTCAAATAACTGTCTTGCAATACAAATTAATCATTTATATAAATCACCCAAAATTTCAAGTAAACACATTCTTCCATATACTGTAATGAAATATTTCAATCTATATATCAGATATACTGTATGTCTGGTTAAAGGCTTCAGCTAACTACTGTATTTCCTTGTCTGTGCAGATTAACTACATGTTTTTTTTTTTTTTTAACCTATATGGAAGGAATAAAAACTTTCTTCCAGGCCAGACTCAGTAAGATATGTTTAGAGTTTACCAAGCTGTTGTACTGCAGAAATTCTAAAAAAAAATCCTAAAAATTAAATGGTGTACTGACCAATTAAATAGTTTATCACCACCCAGTATTTCAAAAGCAGTAATGAAGAAAACAAAGGAAGAAAAGTTTCCAGTAATCATTTGAATATCCAAGAACTGTGGATTTGTGTTTAAAGCCTTTTATAGTTGGTCTTCAGCTAGCTGAAGTTAATGATATGCTGTCCAGGCTGAAAAATGGCCTTAAATTGCCAAGGATCTTAGTGCAAACATTTTTTTGGCTTGTTGTTCCTTGTTCACTCTTTATCCTCTGTACTCCTGTGTTGTTTATGCTTGTTCTTTTCTTATTTAAAACTTCATTTTTAATTACTACTTTTAATAAACAAGCTGCCAGCTGAGCTGTTCTCTCTGCATACAGCAGCAAAGATGACAATGCAACCTATCTTGGTATAAAGATGATGAAGATGAGGTTCTATACATTGAAATAAATTTTACCCCACATTTGTTTGACCCAGTTGTGTGAAGCCCTGAGTTACTCATCTGCGCTTTTCCTATCCGTTCCCTGAATTTGACAAGTGGCCTCTGAATGACACAATATTTTCTAGTTAAAACAGGCAAAGTGTGCTTTCATGTAATGTAATGCTGAAAATACATTTGAACAAAGCTATTTTTCCCCTAATTATTTCATTTATTAATATTACCAAGTATTATGAAGCAGTTTCTGTTATGATTTTAAAAGATCAGCTACTGTTCTACAGGATGATGCAACAAAGTGGATGGGCATATCACACCAGCAATGAAGCCACATTTTACCCCCTGTGGTTCTAATTACATAAAAAAGTGCTTCTGGAACAGATTTCATCAATGAAAATAGACATGATGAAAACCTTATCTTAAATAACCACATAATGCAATATTTTCTGCAATTTTTCAAATAACTTATTTATAGCTGTTTAAGTTTTTCTCACTTAAGTTTTTCTTTTTAGGCCCTATGCAAGGCTTAATTTTATTAGTTTATAAAACATCAATATGGGCAAAAAAAATTTGCTTAAATTTTAACTGCATAACTAAGACTTGCAATGAAAAGGTTACCAAAGCAAACTGCCACAGCTTTTAGTTTGGAATACTGTTGTGAATTACAACCCTGTAAATCCTTTGCTTTTTTTTTTTTTCTTTCCATTACCTTAGCGTTTGCCCACTAGCAGTTTCATCAGCACTATGAATCCTCCTTGCTGTTCTTCAGCACTGACTCTTGCAGTCTTCCACAGCTGGCAGAAACACACCTTTTGGGGAGATCTGTTCAAAACATTTTTGCTTAAAACCAGCAAAACTCACAATCCTGAGGTCACTGATAGAATGAGCACCCAATCACAGCATTGCATTTGCTTGCACGCTACCAGAGCTGCCTTCTACTGAGGTATGTATAAATGTCAATTTGGGAATTAAAATGAAAATCACATTTATTAATTTAAAAACCTGAACATTTTACAATTATACATACTGGTGAGAATACCTTTGTTCTCATAGACATGGAGTAAAGGCTAATCACACACATTTCTGTCACATCAGAACCAGGCACAAATGCACGAGACATTCCTCAGAAGATCTTTCTGTAAAGTTCAATAAATAAAACTTTTTTTAAATAAGATGTAGGAGTTTATTGGTTCACCTAAACACAAAATAACTACAGCAGCTCAACTTCTATATGTATATGTTGTCCTTTAAAGGGTATAAATTAATTCCTTTCCATCTTGCATTATTCCTTTCATAATATTACATAATACAGCTTCAGAACAAATAAACAGGAATTACATTACCTGTTTTCAAAGACAAGAGTGGTGGGACGTATATTCTACAGTATTTAAAGCCAAATCCAGCAGGAAAGATTCACTACAGTCTACTAGAATAGAACTTAAGACAAGGCGTTTCCAAGAAATGTTTGCTTAAATTGCACAGAACTGCATGTTTCCTTCTTCTACGCTCAATGCAAACAAAACCTTCAACATGTCAGTCAGATACACAGCAGGAATTGCCACCCCCAACCTAATATACGGAGAAAGAGAGGAAAAAAAAAATAAAAAAAAATCACCCTTTAAAATGCAACATTCCTATTGTATTTTTAAAAATTTGCATGTCTAGGTAAATAACACATGATCTAATGATCACAAGACGTGCTTGATAGAAGCTCATGTTTTTCATGAAAGTAAAAATGTACAAAATAAAGGAACGAAAAAGGAAATTTACGCGTGTATTTTCGGACCACAGTTATGAAAGTGTTTACATTCTTACTCATGCATGATTTCTAAAAGTAAAACTGTGAGTAAATATTTTGCACTTATAATCTTACAAATATTTTCTGTTGCTCCATTTTAATTAAGCATAAATTTTGTTTTACAACATCCAAGCATGGATAATATTCACTATTAGTACTCCTGAAAGAGGTAACCACCCTACGCTCAAACTGTACAGCTACTTAAGGGGCAGCAAAGATGCACTGTGTGCAGTTTTACATGAATGCACCAGAAATGGACAAGTCAACCTTGCAAGAGGATGGAAAGTCAAACCTGTGTGCATTTCAGGATGAAAATTACACAAGACACTAGATTTAACACTGAAAGCTCTCCTAGGTGGCAAGCAACCAAAGGTGGCCTGTTTAAATGAGTCCTGTTAATGCAAAGCGAACAGGTAAAGGCAGTGGTGAGCATGTCCAATGTATGTTACTTGTATGAGCTGTGCAAATGTACATGCACCATTGTGCAGTTCTACAGACACAACGCATATGATGCGGCTGGTCATCATAGTGAAAGACCCACGACAGCATAAGAGCCTGACTTAAAATGCAAATCACAACAGGGCAAAGATAGGTACTGCTAACCCTTCAGATGGACTGCGATTAGTGTAATGAAGGCCAACAACACAGACAGATAACACTAACAAATACTGATTAACAAAAAAGAAATCTTGCTTAAATCTCAGCTTCACGCTGTTCTTTCAAAGTACTGGAGAGGGGCCAACAGCTTTTCAAGTTCCCTACAAGAGATCCAAACATCTCTTTGTCACTCCCAACTATTGCAGCTAAACCCAGAAAATTGTACATTTTGAGATACCAAAAAAAATTATAACTAACATGATATATGGAGCTGTGTACAAGTATAGCTACAACACTGTAATTAAAATGGTCAACTCCGCTGTATTGGGCAAAAGGTATGAACAATGTGGGTCAATGGAAGCAGAGCTCTGTGGGAGCTGCCATTTCATTCCATTACAAACCTGAGTACCATTGACCCGACTTACATGGGCCTAGCACTAATTCTGCTGGTACAGAGGTCACGAGCAACAATACACGTCCTCTCTTTAGTGAAGAGTGACTGCTCCCATTTCATGACACTGTCACCTTCTGTTCAGGGAAAATTCATAACAGAAGAATCCAAACAAGTCCATAAATCTGTAACTTTGGTCTTGTCGTGCCCTGCATACTCTGTGGTTTCAATAAAGCTGTCATATAAACCAAATTAAATGTTTCTTGCAGTGCAGCCATATTTATTTCATAGGAGTGTACAGTATTGTGGGACCAACTGATTTAGGACAAGCCTGAGTCGAGGACGGGCGTCAATAAAGAGAAAGTTGTCACCATCGAGATCCATGGCACAGGACACTCGGTCTGAACTAAACAAGGGCAAAAACCAGTAGCTTTGCTGGTTCCAAGTTGTGTCAGTTTATTGGTGGTAGACACCAGTCACTCAGGAGGGGGAGAGACACTCTCACAATGAGGAGGAAAAAAAAAAAAAAAAAAAAAAACACACAAAACGTACAAAATCCAGTTTTAGTGAACATTAAAGTAATGGGATTGAGGAGGTTGAAAACCTGCAGGGCTGAAGAGGTTTGAGAACAATGGAATGTAGAATATAAAGCATAACAAAAGTATTAATGGAGTGAGAGGGTAGGCAAAGTGTTGAGAAGCTCAGGAAAAAGCACATAAATTGAACAGGGACATAAAGCTGGAGGAGGAAAACATGAAAGCACATGATGCAGTGGTCAGAGGAAATAGCACAAAAGCTGCGAATTCCAGAGAGTGTTGGTGAAATTTAATGACGCTGGGGGGCAGGGTGTACCAGCCTCAGTGTTGATTATGAGATTTTTGCATTTGGTGTGCATGTGGTATGTTTCAGAGGATGGGCTGGGCACCAATAAGTTATCTCTAACACAATCAGCAATTGGAGAAGGTCTGCTTGATCTCATCTAGCACGTTCCCCAGCAGCGATGGTTCATCACATTTAGCGTCGATTGAAACGGTCTGGCCAGCCTGAGTGAGGAAACACAGTTACAGTCAGACACCTAAATGCTCTCCATACTTCAAAACTCTTGAAGGATAATAAACATAGTGAAGTTTGATTGTACTTCCAATTGGACAAAACGCAATTGAAACTCACCGTCTTCACCAGCAAACACACATGATGACCCTGGATTGACCGGCTATACAAAGAGGCACAGGAATCGATTCTCTCCACAACTGAAAGACAATAGAAGAGGTCATTTGTTAATGCTGAATATTTACACACTTCAATTTGAAATGGATACAAGGGCAGAGACAGGCAAAAATGACAAGAAGCCAGACTCAGATAGATTCGTGTTCTAAAGACACAGTAAAATAATCTGTGAAGTTACATTATTTTAATTCTTTACCACTCACTGCTACAGCACAATTTCTCACCCAATATTGATATAAAAACTGCCTGTCCTTTCAACCCCAAATCTTCAGGTCAGCTATATATAACCACCCCAAGCCCAGTGTACCAGAGAAGTGGTGGTGGAAGCAGATCCTGGCAAGGAGGTGGTGGAATGGCATGCTGACTCCCTCCAGCCGCACAGAGCTGCTCTTCAGGTCTCCGGACTCCAGCAGCTTTGCATATGCATCACTGGGACAAGGACAGCAGGTCACCGACACACCCTTTACACCCCACTGTTCCATGTTCATTGAACAAACAGCTTTTACACACAAACAAATACACATATCAGTTTAAGATGCAAGTATAACCAGTATTAGCTAGAATTCACCTTATACAGTTGTATGCAAAAGTTTGGGCACCCCTGGCCAAATTACATGTTTTATTGATGTTCTATATAAAACAATGTGAACACAACTTCTGTGTTAAAAACAAAACAAAAAAAAAATTAACATGACATTTCCGCTCATTTTAATGCACTGCCACTATTTATTTGCTGAATTTAATAGATTGAAAAACAAATACCAGGCTAAATGTAACATGTGCAAAAGTTTAGGCACCATTCCAGTTGACCCACTGGTGTTATTTTTTTGCACAGTCTCAAAACTACATTGACTAGTTAGGCCTTAATCTGAGTCAGGTGATGACAATTCCAGAGCTTGATAAATTCTCAAGTGTCTTCAAAACACTCAGAGTGTTAAGCTTGTGCTTAGCATCCCTGAGGTCCTGTAAGAAGCTTTCAGAGAAACAGAAAATAAATAAAATAGACTGGTACAAAGCAGGGGAAGGCTATAAAAAGATATCTAAACTTCCCGCTTGCAATTTCCACTGTCTGAAATATTATTAAGAAATGGAAGTTAAGGGGAACTGTTGAAGTCAAGGCAAGGTCAGGAAGGCTAAGAAAATTCTTTTATAGAACTGTTTGGAGACTGGTCAGGAAAGCAAAAACCCTTGTATCACTGCAAAGGACCTACTGGAAGGTTTACCTGACAGGAGAATGGTGTTGTCCATTGCGTAACAATGGAAGAGTCATCAGGAGGAAACCTTACTTGCAATCTCATTACACAAGGCAACATCTGAAGTCACAACACATTTAAATCAGCCACAGTCTTTTTGGAACCAAGTGTCTTATGAAGTTAAAACTGAATATTTTAAGAATAGTATTTTAAGAAAAGAAAACCTTGGCAACTTTTAAGCATGGAGGACAAATCACTTATATTTTGGGGTTATGTGACAGCTAGTGGCAGAGGAAATATTGTACAGGTAGCAGGAAGAATGGATTTTCTGCTCAATATAAAATTCCTAATATCCCCCAGTCAGTGAAGAAACTGAAGCTGAAAAGAGGTTTAATCAACCATTAACTAATTCAAAGGAAAAAAAAAAAGAAAAAAAAACGAAGGTTTCAGAATGGCCTTCACAGTCCTCAAATTTGAATATTATCAAACATTTGTGGGTAGATCTGAAACATGCAGTAGATGCAAAATGACCTAAGAATATTTCTCAACTTGAAGCACTTTGCAAGGAAGAGAAGGGAAGAAAATTCTACACAATGAATAGAAACACTTAGTTGGGTACAGGAACTGTTTGGAGGCTGTGATTTCTGCCAAAGGGGGTGTTACTGACTGACGGGGTGCCCAAACTTTCATATGTGCCACACTTAGAATTTTAATTTTTTCTCCAATTGGTTAAACTCAGAAAATAAAGAGTGACTGTGCATTAAAATTAGTACAAATGTGCTATGTTGTAACTTTTTCTGATGCAGAGGTTGTGCTCACATTGTTTTAATAGAATATCAACAAAACATAATTTGGTTAGGGGTGTCCAAACTTTTGCATACAACTGTAGCAATACAATTAGTGATTAAAGCATGTCATACTGAGAAAGAGTATGGAAATGGATGTAATGTAAAACACGGACACAAAGCACTGCGGCACGTGTCAGTTGTTACATGCTTAATGTATAATACAAAGCAGATCCCAAGTATCCTCAGTTATCCAGATGACAGAGTGTCCACAGACCTGTAGCATGGAGTGGTGATCAGGTATGAGGTGCAGGTAAAGTGCAGTTTGAAGTCCAGTTTCTCATGAGTGGAGGAGTCCTCAGACTGAGAGAGGGAGACACAGCATGAGACACAAACCTAAATAGACATCTATCACACGCATAGGCTACTAGGCAAACCCACCTTCACTATGAAAGTGAGGGTCCCCTTCAGCTTCTGTGGCATTACGATGCTCTGCACAGAGAAGACAAATCGTGCTTCGTTCGAGACTCCTACAGAACAGGAGGATTATCATCAGTTATAAAGGAAAGACTCAATGTACAACACTTCTTGGTTCCATCAACAGTACTTTTAAACCAAATGAGGGAATCTGATGTTTTAAAAATACTTCTTGTACATGTACACTATGCAAAACCTGGTCAGCAACAGAACCTTATCTGTCCCTATACACCAGCAGCAGCACAATACTCTACGTCTGACCACCGGCTTGCCCCTCTCACAAAAGGTCCAAAATGTAAGGTTTGATCTCAGTCTAGCCCCTGATGTGGCACAATGAGCTCCTTATGTCTACCAGAACTGTGGAATCCTTTCCAGCATGAAGAAGGGTCAAGTATGTTTCCTCCAAACCTCCTAAATCCTTAAGTAAGTCCGTCATTACCTGCCACTTCTTATGTACCATTTTTTCCTAAATGGTGAACTATCATATTATTTTTCCACATAATTTACCTTCTTTAATAGCAAATTAAATCACACCTGAGTAGCTCTGCAAATTCACAGATGAGAAAGTTGGTTAAACAGCTCAGGGCAACATCCTCCCCCCTTTCCCATGCCATTTTCCTCTTGGTTCCCTTCAACTTACCAGGGGGTAACTGGAAGGGGACACTGAGGCCATCATGTGAGCCAGTCCCATCCGGTCGTTGCAGCTTGGAGTTGAGGGAGTCCAGCACATTAAATTCCATAGACTTGAGGAAGCTGTTGCTCTTGTTCTCAAAAATGATCGAAACCACCACCTGGCTGCCATCCTGAAGATTGCCTTGGATGTCACACACCTGAAAGGAAAGGAGTTTTGTCAGCTACAGAACAAAAGCACAAATGCAAAATGCCTGCTGCTTTAACATGCTGAGAAACCACTCATTTACACAGCAGCCTTGGGAAAAACCACAAGTGCAAGACTGCATGCAACACAGTAAATAAATCCTCTAAACAAATCCTCATGACACCCTAATGAGCTTTACTTGCTTTCAACAACCTGTCAAATCTATTTTGTACACCTGCTCAGCCATTGTAGAGTTACAGTCAAAACAAAATGTTCTCATTGTGCACAAGGCAAACTGAGTCATCATGAAAGTAAGGATTCCTCTGACTCCCCATGATCAGAAAATAAGAAAAAGATGTGACAGAATTCTAGTCAGGTGTGCCATGTAAAGACACACTTGGAAAAAAATCACAATGTGTGTTGTCAGCTCCTTGCCACTGCATGCAATACTGACACCATCTCAACCTAAACCCATACCTGATTACTGTCTTCCATCATCTTTGAAGAAAGGATATAAGGGAAATTGAGATACTTGATGGTGAATTAATATTGGAAAAAAGCACACCTAGAATAAAACTCATGTGTTACAGGGTAATCCTGTAAACAAGAGCAACTGTCTGCAGACACTTGAAAAAAATAGTGTTGAGAAATATATACTACTTCTATTTTTATTTTACTCACCATTTTGATGTAGGAGTTTTCAGCAAGTAGACAATAATTGGACATGGGCTGAAATATTAATGGAGAAAACATGACAGTTACGGTAGGTTTACCACTCAGTAGGCATATTGCAGTGATACAGAGACAAGATGCTCACAGATGTGCATAATAATGTATGCAAGTGTGTTAAAGGCCAGAGCCATTGCAGAGTTGGTATAACAGAAAAGGTGTTTAAGAGCAATTGTGCAGCACAGGATGATGTGATAGAGCATATACTGACGGGTAACGGTTCTTCTTCCTCAACAGTGCCATTCTGCACAGACTCCTCCCCACCCTTGTCACTGTGATGACGATGATGCCGCTTTTTCTTCTTCTTGTCCTTGTCCTCCTTCTCTTTCTTCTGCTTTTTCTTCTTATGTTTGGAAGATTTCTGAAGCAGGTAGAAAAAAAAAGGTGCCAACAACCTCATCAGAACGTGTGAAGTAGTGTGAGAACATGTGTGCCAACAGAAAGAAGGCAGCAGTATGTAGACACATACAAGTGGATTCAAATACAAGTTAAATTCACAATTTTGAAGTAATTTACTCATATTTCTCTTACACAAAACCCACATTTCTCTCAACAGTAGGACATTCATCTGCACTCTGACAAAAATATGATTATTCTTATGCTTATTATAACACAAGTCAAGCCTTTTCCACCTGGGCAGCCTTTTTTAACATGCTAGTTAGTGACCTCCTGCCATGGCTCTACTTTGGTTACACTAGGAAATCTCAGAATGATGACTGGATTTCAATCCCAGGAAAAACTACTCTTGCGGTCTCAAAGGAGTGGCGTGAAGGTCTACACCACAAGCTGAACATATCAGCAAAGATAACAGTAAAGCAGTAAGACAGTGAAGTACAAAGTTAATGGATGTACAGTCAATTCCACTTAAGTGGATGCTGGATAAGTGGATAATTCACTTAAGTGGATAGTGTCTCAATGCTAAAGTTTTGGTCTCATTCACTTCAAAGGAACCCAAGCACAGATAAGTGGACACTTCTTATGTGGGTAAATCACTTCAGTGGATAAAATTTTCCAGTCCTGTAGCCCATTTTCCTATGTTAGTGATGGTTAAATGGATTACACACTATTAATCCAGCTGAAAATTGTAAAATGAGTTAAACTGGTGCATCACCACCAGCGTGTCTTGTCACTTTTCAGCTGGCAGGCAGAGAGTTGTGTTACTCACAGCAGTGGCTGCAGAACTAATGTGCTGGGACACATGACATGTGCGCACACACCACAATAACAACAATGTAACCTCCACATATCCTGAGGACGACGATGGAGCCCCGCACATGCATCCCTGACAATCACATGAATCACTGACAAACACTCATGTCCGATGATGCCCAGGCCTAAAAACCACACACCTGCATATAAACCCCTACATCTCTCTCTATTTATGACAAATGTGAGAGGCTATTGAAGCAGTAGAGAAAGAGACACTGTGCATAGTTTGACACACCCACATCCTGGTCCCATCTCCATTTCCGACGAAACAAGCCCTTCTCTTACAACCTGTTCCGGTTGTGCTCTAATAAAGCATCGCTCAAAAAGGCATTCTACTTCATCTCCTATTGTCCCAAATTAGCCTTGTTACATGCATGAACTGCATCATGGAGCTGAGAGAACTATGACACAAACTACACTGTGGAAACCACCGATTCCATACTGACTACAAACTGTGTTCAGATTAAATAATTTGTTGCATATCAATTCATATTGTTATGTTACAGCATGATGATGTACTTTCAGCAATTTATAAACAAAACACTTTTGTCAAATAAAAAAAAATTAAAAAATTGCTGGTTTATGGCTTCCTCATCACTTCATAGAATGCAGAAAATTGCGATCCCATCACTATAAGCAGTGGATGTCCTGCATCGTTTCATAGAGACTAGCGGTTATGCCTCCTACGAACATTTATATGATTAAAAATACTGCTCAGTGCTATATAGTGCACTATTGTGCAGAAAAGCAAACTCTAAACACTTTTGAGAACTAGTACATAAACAAATGAAAGTATTATACATAATAAATAGTGATGCACGTTGCTATCGGAATAAAAACTATAACCAATAATTGTTTAAATTCATTAAATTTCCCACTGAGCCAATGACAATTCAAACTGATGTCCAACAAATAATTCAAACTGATATTTGATTACGTAATTATTGTACTTCAGCAAACTAAAAGGTTTAGGCGACACAGGAGCTATAGTGCAGAAATAACATGAAAAAACATGGCTTACTACAACTAGGGAGGTATTATCTTGTTCATTCGAAGAAAAAAAAACAGAATAATGCACTTTCAGAAAAAAAACATTTCTTAATTATTGCATTATTTTGCATTTTCTCAATTTTCATTATTTCCATTGTTCAATTTACTGCCCATTTAAGGATCAGGTAGCCAACCAAACATGGCAGATGACATTTATTTTTAATAACTGTACATAATCTGAAAAACTAAAACATTACAGAAATAAGTGTTAGTTTTGTTTGTTATTCTCATTCAGGCAGATATAATCTGATTTTTCTTGGTATTTTAAAATATTTCAAAATTGAGCTGATAGGGAAACTGAATTTATCAGATATCTGATAAATTCAGTTTCCCTGTCACAATTCTCACACAGTACATTTCTAAAAAAAAAAAAAAAAAAAAAAAAAATATTTACTTTCCACATTCACATTCCCATATATATGCATTGCTCTGTTTTAACTGGTAGTTAGTGGTAAATCACAGCTCTAGTTAACTGGTTACACCACTTAACTGACTACCACTGGTCTGGTCCCAGGTTACAGTAACAAGTATGGAAGCTACAGTTCAACAACAGGCTCCTATGCTAAAACAATCACCCAGAGTCATCTTTTCCTTCAAAGAGCAAGAAGACAGCTAAGATCTTCCTCATTATTTATTCTAGGTTGATGACTCACAGTCTCCTCTGGCTCAGTGTCTTTGTGTTCGTCAGGCTCGGATGCTTGAGCAGCATCTGGGGTGGGTTGTGGAGCTGACACCGCCATGTCCTGCAGACACAGACATGCCCATCTTTAATAGACGTTTTGTCTGTTGTCTCACTCTCTCTCTCACACACACACACACACACACACACACACACACACACACACACACACACAAAATGACAGAAGTTTAAAATAGTTAATACAGTTAATAACATATTATTAACATACTACATATGTGCGTGCAGTGACTATTTACACTACGATGAACATGAATTCTTGCTGTTAGAACTAACAAAAACTATCATCTGAAAATAAGCCATCATTTCATCCATCCATAATTCCATCTTAAAAAACGTTGTAAGCAAACAAATTGATGCCAGGATCTGATAAAACAAGCAAGGTAATTGTTACTGTGGCACAAAAAATCCCATGAGAAATTTTGTCAATTATGGCCTATTATGTAAAAGAACAAATATTCAGTTAAAAAGTAATTTTTGTAGATGTTTAATATGCTTCAAAATATTACTTTCACGCTCATGAAGGTAAATTAAAATCACATTTAACAGACAGTTCAAAATAAGCTTAGAGCAAAATCAAAACTGCTTGAAATAATCAAGATGGAAAACAAGGAAATGACAAAAATGCTGACTACATGAGGCTAATAAATCAAAGCTGAGATCTGTACAGACAGCACAGTCAGCCCAACATCAACACCCAAAGAGCAGGGGAATGATGGACTGTCCTCAGGAGTCCTGTGCATTGGACATGCAGGAATACACCACTTAGATAAACTTTTAGCAAATGTGTAGTGAAAGACACTATTAAAGTTAAAAAACAAAACAGGATGCTCTTCAGAGACACAAAGATCAAGAAACTGAGGACATGGCAACAGGGAGGGATAAAAATTGTGCCACCTAAAAGGCAGGTACATTTAGATCCATTTGAAATGAAGGATGTGTGAAAAGGACAGCGAACAGCAGGTGGAAGTGAGTGATCATTACAAAGTGGTGAGACGGCAAAAACAAAACAAACTCAACCTGTTTATTAGAGGGCACTGGAGCATTAGAGAGCCAAAAGTCCAGATCAGACGCCTAAAAATGGAAGGGGTTGAGGGGTCAGGACAGATATATTGAAAGCAATAAAATCTGAAAGAAAACGTATAAAACCATTTCAGCATGGAAGACTCGTCCAGTGTCCAGTTTAAAAAGGGGAGAAAAAAAACATTAAAAAACCTTCTAGAAATGTTGCTTAACTGAATGATACAATAAACAAAAATAAACAAGATCTCCAACAAAAAGCCAAGGTACTTGCTGGAAGTTAAGGTAATTGATTTCCAACCACAAGATTTGTGGCACGAGTCCCAGCAGGGGTCCTACAATTGTATTCATTACCACGGTACTTAACTGCTTCCTTCAAAATGTCTAGGTATACCCATGTGTAAAGCTGTAAATATCTACCAATCAACAACAAAAAATTTTTATTACCCATTACCTGGTTATTATTATTATTATTTTTTTTTTTAAACAAAATATTTCAAAAACCAGATACAACTACTTACTCCTTTATATTTAATCGGGAGAAGCTCTAATTTATTCCAAGCCCACACCAAGTTCCCTGTAAAAAACCTTTAAATGATGCCTAACATAAGGGAAAAATTAGCATAAGACACTAAAATTGGATGGTAAAAGTAACAGAATTATACACTCGGTCCTCCATGTTCATGTACAGCTAGTACACTTTTTACAATTACAGACTTAAAGAAATATTTTGTATTTTTTATACAAAGAGCTAGCATACAGCTGAAATCCAAAGCTTCACCTGATTTGTTGAAAGATAACAGTTCAGAATGGTTCATGCTCATTTGTGTTTTTGAAAACCCTGCTCTTGCTTCTGGCCAGAGTTGTGCATTCTTATTTACATGTCATAACACAGGGGTACACAGGCATGTGCACAAAGCATCCTGGCTCACGAGAGGGACGAGCTGTGTGCCAGTCTGGCCTCTGAAAGCTGAGCATTTGGTGGGGAAAGAGTCCACTGCTCTGTTCCCATTCAACATAGAAAGCTATCATGTTTCTGACATTCAGGCTACAATTTCTAAATACATTAATCTATTAAATTTATTTGATCACAATTACAAATGCTTTGAATAATTTGTACTTACATAGTAAACAACAAATAATATTCAATATGTTTTAGATTTACAATTTAAATTTTTATTTCAATATACATTATGTGTAACTTTTTTTATCGTACTCTGCTTTTAAAATAAATACAGGAATTAAAGAATTTATTTCATGGTTTCTTTTTTCATTTTTGGATGAAACAGTGAGCTATTCATGGAAATTTCACTTTCAAGAAGAGAAACATAAATAGTCTAGTGTACATTAAATGAATAAAAAAATAGTGATTTCATGAAGTACACTTAATGTGACAGTGTACATGGACTAGCTTCAGAAAGCTAAAAGCTACACGTTATAATTAATTAAAACATTAAAGCACAACGGTGTAATACAGTACCTGAATCTGCAATGGAGATCTTACAATTCCACAATGCAACACACCTCATCTTGCCACAAGTTAAGAGTAAGTGGTATTTATAATCCACATAAGTGAAAACCCTCTAATAGGAGACTGAATAACAGAGGATGAGCATATTACTAGTAAACTTAGTCTTCTTTAACTGTCCACACCTTGAGTAAAATGTCACTAACTTATATGACTTCATACCTCTGAAGGTGGTGTGACAGGAGGAGCTGCTGTTATGGGATCCTCTGCTGCTTGTGCAGGTTCTTCTGATGCCTCCTCCAGCTCATCATCTTCTTTGTGCTTTTTCTTTTTCTTGTCCTCTTTGCTTTTCTACAAAAATGACATTAATTTCTCAGTGAAGAGCCAACCATGAGAAGCTAAAATCAACAATTTATATGAAAAAACCTAAACTTTTTTATTATTTTGGACCAATGTAAAACATTGGTACATAAGCACTGTCCATCATTCTACCTTCCTCTCTTTGTCCTTCTTTTCTTTTTCCTTCTTTTCCTTCTTGCTCTTTTTCTTTGTCTCCTGTGAGGTGCCTTCTACATCAGCCCTCTCAACTGGGCTTTTGAGGACTTCCATGGGCCGATGTGTCCTCACTGGAATCTTCTCACTGTCTGCTAGAGGTCTGAAGACATGAGATGGATGACAGTCATAAATGCTGTTCAAAGCAAACCCTTTTCTACGCAGCTAACAGAGGGAGATGTACATCTGGTTTAGTAGCTGGTAATAGTGGTGCAGGATCTACTTACATACAACTCTTGACACTAAAGAGCTCAGTGCTCTTAAACAAAACAGGGGTTGCAAAATGGTGCTACACTCAAAATATATTAACAATGCATTACAGCACTTTACATGAGAAACAAACATCTTGTCCTGGTCCAAACAGCATGTTCCAGGACTGTAAGTAGTGAACGTTCTACCAGGAGCAAAGCAAGCAAAGGGCAGTGCTCTGTGCAGGCTATCAGCATCCAGCTGCTGTGGTCTGCCATGCTGTGCGCACACCCCCCAACACCAGATTCCAGCCTAATACACTACAAGTTTACATTAAACCCACACGTAAATTCTGCTCAGCTTGTATTCAATGCATTTCTAAAACTGATAAAATGCCACATAACATAGCCCACAGAATTGTTTTCAGTGCCTTTTTTAACTAACTGGCATTTTTTATACTTTATACTACATCATTCTTCTGCATGATATAATTACTGTATTCTGATTTTGAATACAAAGCCAAAAAACACTGACAAATTTGCATTTTCCTTCAGGCCATGGGAGGCCCATTATAGTATATAGTATGTGCTTTTTGTTAAATACTGTTACACTAAACTATTATAAATCTCCATGTCAGGAATATAAATACAGATTATACCTCTTTACCTCTTTGATAAATCTGAAAGAAGCAGGGCTTAAATGAGACAAGTGTCAAAGCCAGTCTCAGTCTGGAAGAAACTCAGACTCACCTGCGTGAGGCTCCCATTACCAGGCTGCCCAAGGGGCAGTCAGGTGTGTACGTATGAGAGAGAAAGAGAGAGAGAGAACCACAGAGCACAGTGTGGTGAGTGTGTGTCTGTGGCAAGAGTGCAGGGCCAGGGGTTTCCACCAGCCTCTCACTGGCAAGCCCTGGCATAACCTTCAGAGGGACATGTATCACGCTGCTATCCAGCCTCTATGAATATGCACATTTATGCAACTCACCATTTTATCCAGGTATTTACATTGTAAATCTTTCCTCCATTTATTGCAAATCATCTTTCACAAAGCTAACAAGTTGAAAGACAAACTAATAAACAGCAATAACATTGACACAATACTAATATTTGCACATATGTAACTAAATTGTGAAAATAAATAGTCATGTAGCTAAAACCATGACACTTGTGCAAAAGAAAAGAACGAGAAATATTTGCTTTTTATTGGCACTAATCAATAACGTGAGGAAATAAGGGCGGGTAATGATTTTACTAACTTGTCAAGGTCAATGTCCAGAGCTTTGTGTGGATCATTAGGGTCCTTGTCATCATCATCACTGGGCAAGGCATTCTGGGACAGAAAAAAAAAGTGAGAGGGGGTGGAATTTAAAGTAAACTCAGATGTAATTTTTTCCATCTGCTTCCTATGAGAGTGGCTTATCAACAAATGAGATCTAACCTCATCCATCAACTTTATTGTTATATCTGCTGGGCCTACAGATCCCCTCCCACCTTTCCATAATTTTCTCATTGATTATCCACCCTATTTCTGTTGTCCTCTTGCCCTGGTTTGGACAGTTTTGTTCCTCATCTCCTGAAGAATCCCTCAGGTCGATCCTGTTACTAACCTCTGGCATCTCTTCGGTGACAATATCCACTGTATGAGCAGGAGTAATGTCTTCCTCACTCTCTGGCCCCGACTCATGCTTGCGCGCCCGGCCACGCTTCTCTCTCTTCTTCTTTTTCTCCTTCTTTTTCTTCTCCTCCCTTTCCTTCTGCCGGCGTTCTTCCTCCAGCTTCAAGTACTGATCAGACATGGGCATACCTGAGGGACATGAGAGGGAGTTTCAGACAGAAAGGTGGGCTAGTTTTCAGCACAGAATATAAACAGACTACGCAGAACTCCTGAAGGAAAAAGTGGGCTCAAATCAGGAAAAATGGAAGTGCAAAAAAGGATCAATGATGAAGATGAAGCAGATTATGTAGGATGTAGTCAAGAGCACAGCAAAGTAACAAGACTATAACACAGAGAGGGGATGTTATGCACTGGCTGCCTACACATTTTTCATTGTTTATTTTCTACTGTAACTGTTGTTAAATGCTGTCAAGTCGGCATAGCTGTCCTGTAACTAGCAAAGTAAATAACCATAACACACCTGGGACTTTGAGAGGCACACTGAGGTCAATCTGCACCACTGGAATGTGTTCAACACCGGGTACCTCTGGGTAAACCTGTCAAAATAACCGGGGAAGATGGTTGGGGGCTTCAGGTTTCTCAGTCCTGCCGACTTCTAATCTACAGTGAGTGCTTAGTGTCATTTCACCCATAAAGTTCACATAATTTAAAAAATTTAAAAAAAAAAATTTAAAAATTCAGAACAGCTGCTTGGATATTAATCTGTAATAAAAAAAATAGAAAAGAAAAGTGTATGTACTTTAAATGACAATTTCACATAAACATATTAAGTAAAAATCAGTGTACACCAGGATATTGTACATGTAAGCCTGTTGTATATAAAAGGAGGACAACATGCAATTTTTTGTTTATATCTGCTTTTTTGATGACAATTAAAAAGTGTTATTTTTAAGCATTTAAAAAGAGACATTTAACAAACCTTTCAGGTGGGAAAAAGGCTACTTTTTCCAAACATTTTTTTTTATAATTTCATATGATATATAAAATTGTTTCATATAATTTTTTTTCCCCTGTACATATGTATATAATTAAACTTTATTTAATTTAATTATTTATTGACTATAACTTCTTTTTGTATTGTGGCACTGAGCATGTTGTTGGTATAAGAATTTCCCTAGGGATCAATAAAACTTTATCTTCTCTTAAGCAGCCCCTAAAATCTGGCTTTTGCTAATGCAGCGCCCTGGAAGTGCCACAAACTTCAGTATATCGACACAAGACACAATATGCAAAGTGGGAAAAGCGGAGTTACCTTCTGAGAGGATGGGGAAGACTTGATGTAAAACGGATTGTTGGCTTGTTCTTGCTTTCTGGCTTCTCTCCTCTGAAATAGTAATTATTTTGGTGTTGAACACATTATTGAAAATTGAGGATGAAAAGCAGCGAGTTTACACACTGAGTGGGTTTTATACTAAGTGTGAAATGGAGCAACAATGAAGCTGCAGCAGAGGTGTGATAAAGCAAACAGCTTCCGGAATTTGAGAGTTCCTATGCGTGTGGTACAAATAAGTAAATAGTAATAAAAATGCAGTGGTTATAGTCTGCAATGTGTGTTTACAGTGAAATGTAATGAAATGAAAGGGATACAAATCCGAGGCTCCATTTGTTTGGCAAATTTATTATGAATCTGTGTGACGAGTATGTATTAAGTGTGTAGAACCCTTGTAGCATTGAGGAGAGTGATGAAGAGTAGCACTACTGATGTACCCTTGCCAGCTCCTTCTCATCCACTTCAGTGTGCCGAGGCCGTGTGTGTCGCGGCTCCTCCTGAGAGAACACAGCCCTGGGCTTTTCATCCTCTGACTCACTCTCTGAAGGAGGCTCATTGATCCATGCATCAAGATCCAGGCTGAAGGAACAGGTTGTAACAGAGTTGGGCTCAGACACATTGATATAATTTAGTTAAAGGTGTAACTAAAAAAAAAAAAAAACTAAGAATGCAGAATATGTCTCAACATACTTAACTTCCCATTGCAAACAATTTATTAAACAAACATCAACTAACTGAGAACTGACACTCTGGCTTAAGAAGCACTGACCCCTCAGGGACGGGCACTTTTTTCTGTGCCTTGGGAGCCACAGGGTTGAGCTCTCCAGCAAACAGGACCGACACCTCCTCTGCCACTGCCACCTCTTTCTGCTGCAGCTTTTGGATGTACTTCACCAGCTGCAGGACACAGGAGGCCTGTAGTAGAAAGGGCAAAAAGTGCAGAAAAGAGAAAAAGAAAAAGAAGTGCAAAGAAAAAGAGACATCAGCTCTTCATTCAGAGGGCAGATGTTCATCTGGAGGGTGACAAAGTTTATCTGTCAGTGGCAACATGGCACTTACCCTCTCCTGCACCTCCAGGTTTGCGCTCTGAACAAAGAGAGGCAGCCGGTCAATGAGCAGCTGGCTGGTCTCCTGTGCCTTCTGGGTGTCTGGTGCCCCCTCCTGGGCACGCAGCACTGTGGCAAAGAGCTTTGCAGCATTCTGGATGTAGACGGCCTGAATATGGCCAGGCAGAGTGGCCACTTTGGGCCGCAGCATTGCCTCCAGTGTCTGCAAAGGGTCTTCTAAGTGCCTGGAGACAGAGACAGAAAAATAGATAAAAATAATGGTTCAAATTCAGCTGTGTCTATGAGTCAAGTGTGTCATACAGCCCACAGCCAATATGACAGCGTAAGTGTTGAAACCCTTAAGATGATTACATAGTGGTCTTTGAACCCAGGAGGTTCTTCACTTGCACCATCAGACACCATATGCCAAACTGTGAACAAGCAGGAGATTAAACTGTAAGAATGAAGGAAGTGCTTACAAGGTCACATTCTGTCTCATACTCCTCTGGTCTCAAGGCTCAGTGTCAAAATTTATTATTATTATTTTACACAGAATCCCAAGGTCTCACATTTACCAAACAGAATTTCTACACTACTGGTATGACTGATGACAAACAATGTCTTTCCTTTATTTTCTCACGTCTGCTCTCTTGCCCTAACATGCCTAACAGAAAAGTCAACCTCAACTACCACCTTGTACAGCTGCAAAAGTAACTGCTCTCAGGCAACTAACAAGCTACACCTCCTAGCCATTTGGTAATACAGACTGCTGAGTAAATAGTTGCTCTAAAACGCTCTAAAAATTGGGCACATCCTTCACAACATTCTTGTCCGACCACTCTATGCAGGTTTTTCTGAAGAGTCCATCAGAGCAAGAGAACAAAAACAAATAAAAAATGGGAAGAATTAAGAGGCTCTAATACAAAGGGATCATTCAGCAATTCAGATTTAACACCTTCAGTTGAACCCTATATGACCAGAATGGTGTATAATTTGTGATTTTTGACCATTCTGAGCTGGCAGTAATCTTGTTTTATGTACATGTTTTATTTTAACAAAACACATAATATGATAGAACAGCAGTGTTTATGACACTTCTGTATCAATTTTGCATTCAAAATAAAATATCTATACCATTATTAAAAGTCAACTTAAGGTAAACACTTTTAAATGTAAGTGTTATTGTAACAAAGTATTTCACTTTTTCTGGTGACTTATGTTTTTTAAATTCTAAAATATAAATAAAAAATAAAAATCTCTAAAATTGGACTGTTTGGTCATGCCAATATCTAGTCACCAGATGTCCAGCCATGCATGAATAAACTGCACTTAAAATTTGTATTCCTTTACAGAGAACTGTCTGGGCCACGTAGAGGTTTGTTTTTTGATTTTAAAACTCCAAAGATTGGTCTGTGTGTGTCAAAAACAGACTGAACTGAATTAGACAGTACAAGACTGATGCTGACATGCAACACCATGGCTCAAAGGTAGACAATGTTCAGAGTTTCAGGTCTCACTGTAAATGAGGGGTCACGTGTAGAGCTGCCTTACGTACTCTGAGAATTCACCACAAATCCAGGCTGCAGCGTAGAGCACTTCGCAGATCCCGTTGCGCTGGGTGTTGCCGGTAAGCAAGTGGGCGTTGTCGAGTAGCGTAGCCATCTGCGCCACGGCAAATCCACGGATGGCTTTCACACGGATCGCCACATCCAGCATCTGGGAGGCGATCAGATGACCGTGTCGTGTTCCCTCTAGCCGGGTCAGCTCCACCAAAATGCTGATATACCTGAACACAAGTTAAACCTGTGTCAGTCAGGCCTGGTTTAAGGTCCTCCACAGTGCTTGAAAGGTTAATTTCATAAGCATGTTCTTCTTTTTACTGACTAGCTACAAAAACTATCTGTAAAGTACTTGGCAACTTAAATGTGGAGAACTATATACCGATTCATACTGACCACTCAAAGTTGGTGATGTACTGGTAGTTGCTCTGGCTACAGATGTCAATGATCTTGGTGAGCAGCTCATCACGGTAGGTGGTTCCTTCAGCCTTGTCCACATGCAGCATTAGTTTTTTCACTATCTCCATCAGGTTCTTTTTGGAAACCTTTGTGGAATGAAACAAAAGACACAGAAAGGAAAGAGTCAGTGAGAGAACACCCAAGACTGTAACAGAAAACATCAGTAGTCTTATAGTAATATATAAGGTTGTTTTCACTCAAGATTTGACCCTGCATATTACACAGTTACTGTTAACCCTAAGGATACACAATACATGTACCAAGGGGCACGCTAGTCATACCATGCCATACAGAAGATCCAGCGCCCTAAGTCGAATGGATTCATCTTTGTCGTCCAGACACTGAAGGATGAGGTCCTTGTGAGACTGCACCGACTTTGGATGCGTCTTCAGGATCTTCGACATAGCCAAGAGACCCAAGTACTTCACTAAAACACAAGCAAAAAAAATCTCACTTGCCTCTGTATAGCATAGATGTGTCTCAGCTAAAGGCTACCATACACATTGGTTATACTGTATAAACATGTGAATGGTATATATAGTACAAGGCATACAATAGGATATTTATGCACTGTACTTGTAAGCATGTCAAGTTATTTCTACACAACAGTGACTTTCCTCCACATAAAAAAAGCTTTTGTGTGGATCAAAAGGAATTATAATCTATGTAACATATAATTTTACCAATTCAACATGTGTCCAGTACCAATCATTTTGGGGTACAAACTACATTTTACAGAACAAATTCCCCTGATTGGTCTTCCTTTGCCACAGACTTTACTCAGAGAAAAGACAAACGGAAAAATCTACAAAACAGCAAAAACAGCACAATCTCAAACACATAGAGGTTGAAGTTTTGTTTTCCTGTTTTCCCTTTGTTTACCGCTGTAAAATAATAACTGGGAACTAACGCAATAGCATGGCAAGAACATGCTGAATTATATCAGACAAGAAAGGCTGCTCAGGACAGCATAACAAAAATGCCGCAAAAATGTAAATAAACAAGCAAAAAGCTTTAATTGGTTTTAGGATTCATTAAAATTTTAAAATATCCAAGCTCATGCTAGCATCTAATCTACAGACAAGACAACATACAATCTAGATAACTCGAATTTAACCAGTATTGTGCAAAGAGGCAAGTACATTTTACCCTTTAACAGAGACATGATCGTCTGCAAACAGCACTGTACCCTCTTGATGCAAACGCATTTTTACTTGACTCCACTTCCCAGATTAAAAAGAACTATTCAGAGCCACAAACACAACAAACTGCAAGTCAAACAATTCATCCCCATTCCCTGGACTCGTATTGGATTTCGACCATTTAAACAGGGCATAGAATGGAGAAGCTGAACTGTGAAACGCATCAGTGGAAAGTCCAGGTGGACCACCTAACTTGGTCTTGGTTGAAATGTTCATCCAATAAACTATTTTAGTTCAAAAAGGGAAAAAATGTGCTCAGGCTGACCACAAATAAGTGCTTTAAATGAAAGTATTATATGACTATTTCCATCCTCTTTTCTAAGCCACTTTATGCTGGTCAGGGACAATGTAGTCCAGAGCTCATCTCAGAGTCGCTAGGTGCTGGGTTTGGAGACTACACCCTGGATGTGACATCGGTACATACATAGTCACACACACAAACTACAGACAATTTAAAGTGACCAAACAGCCTGAAAAGCATGTCTTTGGACTGTGGGAGGAAACCGGAGCCCCGGAAGAAATTCACACAGACACAGAGAGAACATCTAAACTTCACGCAGACTGAGCTGGATTCAAACCCAGACTTGAACAACTCTGTGAAGAGGAACCACTACTTGCTGCGCAACTGTGCCACCAAACCTCCTATCTAGGTTTAAAAAAAATGAGCACAAATTCTGTCAAATACAAAGTCAAACAACTTCTCTCACCATTGTGCCATAACAGCACAAAAAAAAATCACATGAAAATTTAACACAACTTACAAAAAAAAAAATGGAGACTGGTGTTGACATGATGTAGCCATCACTTCCTTCTGGCTTTTACTGAGCAAGACATTTAAACTGCCAGTACCTATACACTAGTTTTGCTTTTGTGAACAAAAGCTGAGGTGTGATGATGTGATAGCACAGTAACAAATTTAAAATGTATTATTTGATTGGTCCAATGTCACATATTATTAAATGTTTAAAGGTGGAAATAATTTAACATCCCAAAAAGAAGTTAAAATGATGACTAGGCTTGTCATTAGTCCCATAATCCTTGCAGGATTGTTCCTACTCAGTGAGTTGACAAAAATGATGCCTGAGAGACCAGCGTTAAAAGTTCGAGTTATCCAGTTTTCGGGTTACGCCAGAGACTAAATACGCACTACATGGAAAAAAGAAATGCAGACAATGAGAAAATGACACACTGCATGCATTGACAGAGGGCTCACAGTTCTGGTCCGAGTCTTCAATCAGGATTCGCAGCTTCTGTACACAAAGCTGAGGACAAGAGAGGGGACTGTTTTACTGTATCCACACATGCAAAAGAAACCACTCCACATCAGTTCCATACGTTATTAATTAAAATATACACTATGCAAACTCAGTTACTTCTAACACTGACTGGCTCTAAAATAAATGATAAAAACAAGCAAAAACAGGGTATAGTTGTATTTTATATTTTCTCTGGTTCCATTTCCAGGAGCACTACTACACACCTCTGAGTACAGAATTTGAAAAATGAACACAAAAAAATTGTAAGGTCCCTGTAAAAATAAAACAATCCTCTCAATCACATAAAAGTGACAAATTACTACAATATCCAATCAGCTGGAGCAGAAAGGGTTTTTCTTTTTTAATTTATGAAGCCACAAGAGACAAAAACAGGGGAACAAACAGTAGGGGATGGATACCTGGATACTAGCACTGTGATTAGGCATCCCAGAGGACAGCGAGATCAACACTGCAATGACAAAGAACAAGAACATTAAAAACACAGAGATGCTGGAGACAACCAGTTGATGTGGTGCTGGTATTTGTCTTGTGATGGTAAGGTAAGAGGACCAAATTACAGAACAAACTGGTAACATGTACCACTGTCAGAGGTGGACACTGGGGTAAAACATAAAAATAAATTTCCACATTTATGCTACAAAGTGCAATAAAAATACAGACTTTATAGATGCAGAAATATGTGTATAATATTATTTTTTGGTAAGGATGTTGTTTTCTTAGAGAAAACACTGACCTGCAATCACAGTGTTGACACATTCATACAGCAAAGACATGGCTGAGGTACTGTGAAAAGATAAATTGAACACAGGGAAAGGGATGGAGAGGAGGAGCAATTTCAACCATTTGAAAAGCACAACCGAGACAAAAGAACAATTGGTGCAACAAGAACTGAATTGCTTAAAAAAATATTGCACACATTTCCAGGTTACAAATATTTACCGTCTTCTCAAAAGCAAGACATACTGTGTACTCCATAAAGAGAACAAGGCTCTCTTCAGTGAAAAACTGGCATTTTTACCAGTCTAATGCTGACAAGAGAGATATTTTGAGGTAAGAGGATGGAGAAGAACACTGGTGAGCAAAGCCCACACTCATCCTGGCAGTTGGATTTAAACAAAAATATGAATGGCAGAGGTGTGAGATGAATGATCAATGAATGTTTTGTTCAAGCCTGTCATCGCTGTTTCCATATACAGCTATACGATTTGGTTTAAAACAGTAACAAAAGATCTGCAGGGGGTGGGGGACGATCTCCTTTGATATCTTACCTGTGAATGAGGTTTGTCAGCGGCTCGATGAGCTTCTTCCCCAGACGAGGCTCAAGGGGGGTTAGGGCACCAAACTGAGAAACAAACACAAAACTGGGTAACAAGAGATGCAGAAGTGGAAAAATTTCAGAAATAAAACAGATGTTCAAAATCAGTTTCTTGCTGGATCCCCCTTGTTCACAGTGCTGTTGCAAAAGGACAGCAGATCTAGTTCATCTGCACTTTTTCTCTATTTGTGTACTAATTCAACCCCCATGCTGGCAAATACTGCAAAGTCTGAGACACTGTGCTGGCACAACTCTGTTTCTTTGTCTTGTCTATGTACTGACATGCTAAGTGCGCCAATAAGTATGGTCGTGGCAACGACAAACAGCTCATTGGCTATTTGTATTCTTTTACTCTGCTGGAAATGCAGCAGTCACCAGAACATTATCAAAATGTGAAACACGGTAGCTCTGTTGACACAGGAAAAAGGCACTGAGAAGGAACAGCTGCATGCCTCCCAGTCGGATGAATGAGCATTTCAGCAAAACACTCAAATTTACAAACACCTATTTATTTTTTAGTTAAATAAGATGAAAGATGACAATACAAACAGCTCCTCAATAATGTTTAGGTACCTAAACAGAGAAAGGCAGATGACAAAACAAAAATGAAAATGTTTACTACCAATTTTAATTTTTAAAAAAATACCAAAAATATCAGCAAAAAAGAGAAGGCTGGTACAAAGAATGATTTATTTCAATACAGCATTTCCAAAAAGTTTCGAATATATTTGAGTTTTACGCTTAAAAATCACTAAACCAAAAAGAACTTAACACCTTCATACATTTATTACTCAGTAATTAAACATCATAGGAATACACAGCATACACAAAGTTGTAGTTGCCCTTAATTTTTTCTAGATTTTGCTGCTTGGAAGTTAAAATGCATTATGATACTTAAATAACTAAGTAATACATTTGAAAGTGTTAAATCGTTTTTTTTTTTTTTTTTTTAACAGTTTGGGTTTCTTTTTCAGAAATCAGCTACATTTTACCAATTGTTTTGTGGAAAATTCTGGAATATATTATTTTAGGAAAGTGCTGTGATGCACTGAAATGTGGTCATTGTGATTTACAGTTACATGTGGATGAAAAAAACTCTCAAACTAGCAGGAAATGCTGAGCTCTCTCACCAAGGATGGCAGGTACAGTACAGCCCAGCCTGACACAAAGATGACGAAAATAAGGACACTCAGCAAGGACAGGACTCAGTGGACCGAGTAGGTCAATAAATGGGGGACACTCACCAGCTTGATGATCTTAATAAGAACCCAGTTGTTGGTGGAAGAGGTCATAAGCTTAAAGAACAAGGGTGCCAATGAAAGGTAGTTTTTGGGGTTTCTTCTGGCCAGTTCACAGATGACATTTACTGCTGCTGATTGTACACCTGAAAGGCAACATCACCAGCATTTCACACTTTGGCAATGATGATGTAGTAAAAACAAACTGCAGTTACCCCCATTTCTATAGTCGCTATGGACTTCAAATGTATTTCTGAGCTTCCAAAGCCACTGAGATCCCACTTTTCATGAAGCACTGCTCTAAAATCTCCTTCTACCCACACAACCAAAGCAGCTCACTTTTAGCAACTGGAAAAAACAAGTTAACATTCAGTAATGAAGTAGTTTTGATTTTTCCACTAGAAGGAGTGGAAAGGTCCTAGGCTTCTAGTTGCATACGCTGGTCCTTAGTTTGCGATTTGATTTGTTCATAACTCCAAAGCCATTTTTACCACAAAGTTAAAATCGACAACCAATCCCATGCATTAGTTATCAACAACTTGCTTGTTCTGGTCAATTCCAGAAGCATAGAGTATAAGGCAAGGCACACCCTGAAGAGGACATCACATCATCTCAGTGCAACACATATTTACTAAAGTCAAACTACAATCAATGTAAAATTGGTTTAAATTACTGAAAATAAAAATACATAATCTCTACAAGCCCCCTATATGCTGTTGATGATTCGTACCCTAAAAATGTCCAGTGTTTATCACCTCCGAGCCACTTTTGTCATTTTTTATTATGTACACAATCAGTGATATACAAGTAATTTTCACTCTGCAACAAACAAATTTTAGAAAACAGGACAGTGAACTGCATTTAAACATGAACAGGGATATTTTTGCAACTTAAACTTGAAACTCAAAGGTTCCTAACACAAGGAACATTTTATTCGATTTAAAACACTCTCCACACCATGTTTCTAATACAGTCCTGCTTCCCTTACCAGGATCAGGATCCTCCAACTTTTCCTTAAGGCGAGGAAAGGCTGGGCGAAGGGACTCGGGGTATTTAAGAAACACCTTGTACATAATCAGTACAGCCTTTTTTCGGATGAACGGCTTTGTATGTGACATCTGAAACAAAAAAAGGGGAAGAAGGAGTCAAGCCAGAGATAAGGAGCGATTCAATGTCCAGAATCAAAAAGGAGGATGCTTACTAGGGTCATGATGTCATTAGCCAGGTCACGGGCAAGGTCGGGTGTCACAAAACAGGACAGTCCGGTAAGAGCAACACCTGTGTCATACTGGTTAGGACTGCTGAGATCCTGAAAGGAAAGAAAAGAGATGTTAATTTTAATTTCATGCAAAAATGTTCTCGACAGCAGCAGGGTGAAAAGTCACCCACCTTACGGATCTGATTGGTGGTCAGCATGATTACATCAGTGCCCTCATGAAAACACTGGGAGGCTGCAAGGTAACCAATTCTCTGCAACAGAGAAAATTAGTTAGATACGGCATATAAAGAATTTCAAAATATTGTGGAATTTTACCAGAAATCCATGTCTCACCTTGTATGTAAACTTTGAGGAGGACATAACTTCTACAATGTTAAACGCAGCCCAGCTGACGTCATAGCCAAGCATTTGCAACTGTGAACAGGGAGGAAAAGCAAATGTTTACATCGTGTCATTAACGCTGCATCCTTCTTCACAAGCTGTTCACACACGATGACTGCCGGAGAACAATGGTATTTCTAAATAAACAGGCGAATGGAGAACACAAACAAAAACTGAACATTAACTTGGAAGCAGTATCCAGCTTCCGTTTTAAAAAACATTTAGCAACTCCTTTGTTAAATATTTAATATATTTAAAATAACAAATGGCATTTTCTAAGGCCAAAATTGTGCTTGAGACTCTTCTAGTTAAAAAAAAAAAAAAAAAAAAAGACTGAGTTGCAAATATTAGCCTATGATTTATACGCACACTATTGAAAAAGAAAATAATTTGTTGCAGATTTAGTGAGGGACTTGGGCCTTACATAGGTGAGCTTGCACACTGCATTAGCCTTGACTGCGATGTTGTCCTGCTTGAGTTCCTGCTTGATCTCATCAATGCAGGTGGAAATATACTTGGCCTGTTTGGAAAATGAAAATGAGAGATAGCACACATCATACTTTAATGTTTCTTGAGGATTTGTATTCAGCAATTTGCTTAAAGTCAACAAAATATTACTGCACGGCTCTGACCTCATGTTGGTGAAATTACCGCAATTATATTTTATTTACTTCAATCTCCAGTAAATTAAAATTTATTGGCATAAGCTTCTGAAACTTTTCATAAAAATTAAGGGACTGTAGCTCTGTTAACACCATATGTCTGTACTGTGCCAAGTTAAAAAATATCTACATGCACACTTATAAAGAAACCCATTGCTGATCCACGCTGACGCACTGGTCATGTGCTTTCAGTCACCAGACACCAAAGATGTAAGAGGGGAAGAAAGGGAGGGGGGTTAGATTTGCAGATGAGCAATTCTGCTCTGTGCATAAATAAAGTGAGAAAGGCCTGTGGATACCACTGCAACCTGCGCTGCCAGCTTTCACGACAAATTCATATCCAGCATCGAGCATCCAGACCTTCAAAATCTGAAAATAAACTACTGAAATGGAAATGAAATAAACTATTGTTACCCAGCTAATCCTAGTAATGGAAAACAATGAACCACTAAGTCCTACTATTCCCCCAAGGGAAAAATCTGAAGCTGCTGATGGAATATTTAATACATACAATATAACAGAATGTTTTTTCATCAGAGCTATTCATTCAAAATGTGTTTCAAAATTATTTACTCCTAAATAATGCTGATCTGACAAGTGATTTGAGTCGTAACACCTAGGCTTAGTTAATTTCCCAAATGAATTTCAAATGCGGCTGTATCTTGAACAACTCAAGCGACCAAATGAGCCATACGTCTTGTGCAAAACCTGATACACGCCACAAACCATTCAATTAGCCTCCCACACACAACCTGGAATGAGAAACTGCAAAGGACTTTCCATCCTTGAGTACACACAGACTGTGCCAGAACAAACAGCAAAGGCCCCTGGGAAAACATAGAGAGGCTAAAAATGTATACACTCATCGAGAATGTATTAATATTTCATTGGACCGAACACTTTCTGGCAACATGAGGTCAGCTTACCAATTCAGGTTGTGGTTACCTGCCTTGTAGCCTGTGATGCAGCCCAACATGCATGGGGGCCTCACGAGGCTAAAAAGCTGCTAACCACAACTGTTGCATGCATTAAACTATGTTTGAAACCCAATGGCATGAGCTGAGGATCCAGTAAAATGTCTATGAGTAGCTAAAATTAACTATTTCAAAATGGTTTGCAATTTAAAACTAAAAATTAAGTTGCAGGAGCTAAAACACTGGAGAAACATCTCATGTTCCCTCCCCTTCTCCTGGTAAAGAGAAGGGTTATTATCCTATGTAATAGCAATGAACAAATCAGTGATGTAAACACTTTAATGACTTTAAAATTTTTAAAGCAAAAAAAAAAAAAATCATAAACATGTTTTAAACATATGGTTTTATACAAAGTGATCGGAGCTGTAAATGAATTCATTTCACCTTACAGAAACTAAGATTTTTGAGCTGCAGGAACAGGCAAACAAGGGGCTTTCGGTGTGTAATGAAATATTTAATGTAGGCAAGAACATGGAAAAACAGAGCAAAGGGACAAGAACAAAGCTGCTAAGACAGGCCTTCAATAGTTTCAGCATTTAACAAGAGGAAGAACTATTCACCCACAGGAATAATTTTAGCAGCCTTTGGGGGGGGCGGGGAAATAAATTAAATAACCTAATAATGGAACCTGAAGTCTTGGAATAAACACAACATTAACAATAAATGTCACCATTAATTTTATCAGAATGTAATCTGTATTTTGGACTGCAGGTTTCAAAACTCATCAGAATAAATACAGATATGTGGTACTTTTAGCCCTTGGTTCAGGTCCAGATGCACCTCAGAAGAGGTTATAACCTCTGTTACAGTTTGGTGTGAATTTTAACTGCACCCGCAGGTTAAACTGAGCAGTGACCGCGTCCACCACTGCAAACATTAGCTTTACTGCTGACCTGTAGAAATGCATTCAATCTCACACAGACACTCCGTTAACAGAAAAGGCTTGATACACATTTTCTCAGACCTAGCAATCTGCAGAGAATTTACAACCTCACTTATAAACAAAACTGTCGATGTGAGCCAGGAAACCTCAGTAATATTCTGCAAAAGTAAACTCTCATAAGCAGACAGGCGCTAAAATTAAATCCCCTAATATTTTCTAACACACCGATAAAATGAGTCACTCTGTTATACAGTACCAGTCTGAGTACACCTGAGCAATACCTGTATGGGTCAAACTGGACAGAAAAGTGCAAGCAAAGTGGCCCACAGATGTCCTACATCCCCAGGTTATGTCGTAGAAGAGCTGGGAAGACAACGGAACTCAGTCCCACATCAAACATGTTAACCCGTCCCTCTTAGAGGGAATCCATTTTTAACAAATGTGCTCAAACTTTTGAATGGTATTGTAAATATTTAATGCTCAGCAGATTTCAGGTTCTATACAGATCAAGAGAAATACTAACAGATACAACACAAGTTTTGTTCTTCAAGGCAAACAGTGGGTAACCTGACATGTCAATTCGGAAATAATTTTAGTATTGGTTTTCTGAGCACATTGATAGAAATTGCAGCAAAGTCCTGCTGAAGACCTTTCTATTGAAAAGAACACGGCTCACTGTATTTCAGGTAATAGCACCTACTTAATCGCTACTTTAGATGGTTTTTGTTCTTAAACCTAACACTCATACAAATGTGATTCTGAGCCTGTGTATGAGAAACTCCAATTGAATGCTGTTCAGTACATCAATATTACATTACGTAACCAGCAAAGGCCTCTGTAAAAATAAATGCACCCGGCATTTGTCAGCTGCTGCACCACTGACTCCCCAAATATTGTGATTATTGAAAAATTTGCTATTTAAATGTCACAGCATTATAAGTGCCTTTAAAGGGGTTTGAATTTTAGATTGAAATGCTGGAAAACGTAAGGCAAGATGGAAAAGCGCAACAGTGCACAAGGCCAAGGACAATCGGCCTGCGCAGCACATTACGAACTTTACTGCGGTGGAAAAATAATCTTTTACAAATGGGAAAACCGTACAACTTTTGACACAGGTTCGAAACAGCCAGCGTCACCATGTATTGCACTATTCCAACAGACTCAGCCCTCATAAGCAACACAACAAAAACACCACTGTGACCGCTTATGAAAATATAAAGGCTTATTATTCAGTAGCACAATATTTCCAAAGGTATGTGGTTATTTCACTTCCCCAATAGGCCCTTTATTCACATTGCACTTCTTACACTAAAAACTAACTACTGTACACACGTCCTACCTGATATCGTACTGACAATCTCGACCAATCACAATCCTCGATTACAGTATATAAAGTATCACCAAAAACAGCAAATTCTGCTTTTGTTATTAATACATTTCATCGATGACTCGCATTGTCGAGCCATTTACAGTAAACTAACTATTTAAACAGCTGGGTTAAGTGACCTTGCACTGGATAAGTGGTAAATAAAAGCAACACAAGAAAATACAGGTAAAACATTAAAAGGCAAGCGGAATTATTTTAAAACAAATATATGTTGGCGTTGCTGCGGAGTGTCAGAAATAACGGTTTCCTGACCCCATCACAATGGGAACTTGCCTAACCGTGCGGTTTGTTAACCGAATTAACTCCGCTTGATGACAAAAGGACGTATTCACCCCTGGTGACAACATTTTTTATTACTTAAATGATGCCAAGGCAGCGATTTACCAAATCCGCTGGGTAATATTTACCGTGTTAATTCAGGGTAAGGTACCTTGCTCAAGGGTGGGAATGGGACTGTGATCCGACGCCGCTGTTCACCTGCTCAACTAACCCAGGAGAGATTACACACCCAACACTAACTACCATTATCGTCCACACTGGACAAGTGGGTGGTTTCAAAGAGGCAACTAACTGACCAGTATAGTGGATAAAGTAAGTCAAACAAATGCACTAAGTTACTACATAACCTACGCGAATAAAGATTAGCCAAACTGTACAGACGGTTTTATTTAGGTGCATGATGGGAAATGAATGACCACGTAACTGCTAGTCAACCAATTGGTGATAATTAGCTAGTCCTGTCAGCTAACCAGTTAAAGACATTTTGTCAGGTGACGGGTATTAACTAGTACTGACAGCTAGGTAAGCACACCTAGCTGGTTGCTCGCACCACATCAGATAGGGAGGGACAGCTAGTCGATATCCTGCATTGATCGACAGTCGGTTAGTGGCAACTAGCAGCGCTGCTAGCTAGTTAAGGACAAGTTAGCTGGCTACCCAGCAGTGGCTAGCGGAGGACATCTAGCTGGGTGCCCGGAGAGACCGTTAAGCAGCGGCCCGTTCGCCTTCATTCCGTAGCGAGGCGATGCTCGGGCTGTGCGGGGTACGCGGCAAGCGAACGGCGGCTGTACCTCGTCCTCTTTGTGGTTCCTGATGCCACGTACGAGATCCTGCAGGTTTTTGTCGAACATCCTATCGATGCTGCCTTTAACTATCTTGAGGGCCATGGTGTCGGCCGTGTGCGCGCCGGGACGCGGGCGGGCGGGTGCCGGGGAACAGGGCGGCCCACTGGAGGGTGTCGGCGCCGGGGCTCCCTTGTCTCGGCGAGTGCGTGGTGCAAGAGGCCGTGCGCGAAGGCTCTCGGAGCGCGGTCCCGATCGGCAGCCGTGGGCGCAGCGAGAAAATGGCAGACAAAATGGCGGCCGGTCAGCTGACTGAGCGAATCACTGTGGCGGAGACTCCGAACCCGGCGCTCTCACTTCCTCTCCGTCCACGCCGGCCTGCGCGGTGCTCGCACACTGGAGAAGGAGATTTCGGAGTAAGGCATCAAAATGGACTGGTGGGTGTGCGTGTGCTTCGGGTGTGAAATGCAGGGATCCACCAGTGTTTCTCAACCCAGTATCGCTAAGGCTGTCAAGCTCACTTTGTTGCTCACTGGCCAATAATTTACTTTTACAGCCAGCTATGGCTGCTCTACTTGTACACAATTGTGCAGGTTTGTCTTCTGAAGGCAGACATGAATTGTGAACAACATCCCAGGAAAGCTGCGGAGAGGAACGATCGCCCAGCCATAAAGAAACTGGAAGGCAGCCATGGTGACCACAATTCCACCAACACTGCCTGACTGCTGTTTTCATAAAAATCATAACTTAATCTAGAGCGGGGGTAGGGGACTAAAAAGCTTCATTTTTTCTGTCCACCAAGGTGGCAGTTACAGCCAGGCTGAAAAAGAGGAACCTACTTACAAGCGCTGCGTTCATAAAGCATCCCATAATCTGAGATTTGATGCTGTGAATGTGTACTGTAAGTCTCACCTTATTCCAGCATGTGGACAGGTACAATGCACCTGCTTAGCACAGCACTCTAGCAGGGACATCCTGCCACCTCAGGTATGTACATGTGAGAAATATCATTTTTGTTTTTCTCTTATGATCCCTTTTCAGTGTTAAGATCAAGAGAGTAGGGGACACAAATGGGGAAAAAAGGATTTAAAACAATTGTTACACCAGGAACCAAACCAAGGCATATTTGTGGAAGGGTTCCTTGTGAGAAAGATTAGTGATTTATAGTGAATATGTACATATAATATACTTCCCGGCCAAAAAAAATGTCAGCACCTGGATTTAACTTAGTGTTATGATGTTGGGTTCAGTTGGTCAGGTCTAGGTTAAGCAACGTTACATGTCCAAAAAATGGTCACCATGGCTGCCTTCCAGTCCAAAAAATGAGGTCAGCTGACTACCTGAATGAGCCGGTTTTTCCATCAATGGATTTTTCTTCATATTCCAAGATTACAATGCCAGGATTCATGGAGCTCAAATTGTGAAAGAGTGCTTCAGTGAGACATCATTTTCACACATGGATCGGCCACCACAGAGTCCAGACCTTAACCCCATTGACAGTCTTTGGGATTTTGTGCTGGAGAAGACTTTATGCAGTGCTCCGACTCTCCCATCAATACGAGATTTTGGCGAAAACACAACTCTGGATGGAAATAAATGTTGTGACATTGCATAAGTTTATCGAAATGATACCATGGCAAATGCATGCCACAATCGAAGCTAAAGGTGTTCCAACCAAATATTAGTGTGTGTCACTTTTTTTTGGCCGGACAGTGCAGTAATGCTCAAAAGTGTCACAAGTAAAAGACTACAGTGTTTTACTGTGTGTGAACCAGAGACCAACTGGCTATCTTAAAACTGGTAAGAAAAAGTGGCAAAGCGAAAATAAAGTCTTCCATGCAATGCAACACAACCCCTGTTATTGTGTGGGGTTCTTTATAGGCACAGGAGTGCACCCATTTGAGGTTAATTGATGTTTCTTATTTCAATTTGGAGTCCCGACAGTCCTCATTGTACCACAGGGAAGACACCAATGCACAGCCAGGCCTTGAGCTGTTACTTTATTCTCAGATGTGCTTCAAGTTTGTAGGCACTGCAGTTTATGTACTCACTGCTATCTGTTTGCAGCTGACAAATAAAGTAAATGTTTTAAGGGAACAGGTTTTGACTCATTGACTTCAGTGCTCTTTGATGAACTTTAAACTCTGTATTTCCCCTGTGAAATATCCTGCTGCATCTAGAAGAAAATGTAAAATAGTTTGAACATAACCTGAGTCCTCTCTGAGTGTATTAAACAGTATGTTAGGTGAATTTTTGCAACGTCACAAACTATTTTTGTAGGGAGGGCACCTACGCATCTGATTTCCTCTTCAACTTTCACCTGACTTTTTCTTTCTTCTGTACTTATATAATTTTTCCCTGTACATAATTATATAATTTAATTTATTTTATTTACTTATTTATTGACTATCTCTTTCTCTGTATTGTGGGACATAACATGTTGGTGTAAATTTCCCTAGGGATCAAAAAAAAATTTTTTTTTTTGTCTTATTTTAAAGAAATGCTACATCTGACCTGATAAATAAATGCTAAAATTTAAAATAATGATATTTGTCACTGGTGAAAAAAGAAAATACCTTTTGAGGTACAGCGAGAGGCCATCTAAATGTCTAATGAAATGCTTTAGTTCTGCAGTTGGGATGCTGTTATTTTTGGACAGAAAGATCCTCGCAGACCTGCACAGCCCTTCTGGCACTTTCAATCTCACTCAATACATGCGGATTAAAATATTTTTATATTTATTTATTCAGAATTTAAAAATAGACATGAAAAGGTTGGATAAGGAGTGTCCCTCTGTGCTGTTATTTTATCTGCAGAAAATCCATAGCCTGGATGGCCCTGGTAACATTAAGCACAGTGCTGTTGCAGTGTCTTAGTCCCAGAGGAGCATCTGCTATTGATCCCCAGATGGAGTTTAACCCCAGTTGTTCCAAAAAATAACAGAACAATATAAGTTGGTTAAAAACTCCAACACTTTGGACAAGCAACAAAGTAACAGAAATGGATGTCTGCTATTGTCCTGCCAATATTGTTTTCTACCAGTGTTGTATTTATAGCTCGTCCTCTGTTTCTCATCATAATAGTAAAAGACCCTCAACTTATCAGGAATGAATTAATACACACTATCTCAATTTCTGTCTCCAGTTATTGTTTATAAAATATTATTGTTGGCACAAAAAAAGAAGAATAAATAGACAAGAGGTTGCAACCGCTGCCACCAGGGCGATTTTTGAAAATGTGTTGTCGTTACACCGCCGCAACGGCCGATGTCGCTGCCACTTTTTTTAACATTTTTTTTTTTTTTAAATAAGCATTCAAGAGAGTTACGTGTCGGGCAGTTGTTGGCATTTCCTGTCAGCCCACTTCCTGCGTTCGATTTGTCTGTCAGTTATTAATAGTTTATTCCTTTGAACTGTTTCCTGTTACGTCCCATAAAGCGCAAACATGAAGAAATTTTTCGAGGACGTTAAGAAAGATTTTAAGTTCAAGCAAGCAGGACCTGGAAAGAAACTAACTGAAGACAGCAGGTACAAACAAGCTCGCGTAAGCTGGTTTAGTGTTTGTCTAGGTAGACTGCTCCACTAGAGGTGAGCTGACCATGTTTTTTCAGATGATTAACTGAGTTAATACGGATTTTATCGGCGAGCCCTGCGAAACCACACGGCCATTTACTGCTACGCACAGAGAGAAGGACAGCAGACTTCTTTAGATAAGCATGTGTGACCGCGTATTTACAGCCAAGCCGTTTGTGGCCCCTGTGCAATAAATTCAGGTCTGTCGGAATCCTATGTGCAGTACAACTGCTCAAACTGGCGTTGTCGTTGTGAGGAGATGTCGGCTAACTCCAGCCTGACACTGCTTTGCTGCTGAGGCTTCATTTTGGAGGTCTGTGCACTGAGGTGTCCTGAGATCTTTGTGGAGGGTTTGTCATGCGTTGTGACACGATCTTACACTTAAGGCCTGATAAGGCTTCTGTTTTCTGCAGCCCCAAGCCACCAGTGGTGGAGAGCGCTGCCCTGGCTAAGTCCCGTCACACACCTACGGAAGGGGCACAGAGGGCTGGTGCTGCAGCTTTGGCCAGGATAGAGCAACAGCATCGCCCACGACCCCAGACCTCGCAGGATGCCATCCGTATTCAGGGTAATGCGAGATGTACATGCATTCACCAGGCCAACGGTTTCTAGATACAACTCATGTTGATATATGACCTCATAAAATTACAAAGATCCACAAAAGACCAGATGCTGCGGATGCGGATGGCTTTGCCTGGACTGTAAACTGGAACTTATCGTACTCGTTTATGCAACAAAGACAAAACAACAATTTTTGACTATTAGCATTGCTTAGAATGCCCAGGAGGGGTGAGCTTCCACTGGCACATGGACCCCCAGAGGTTTATTTTTCTCCTACTCTCTAGTGGAAAGGAGTTTTTTGTTTTGCTTTCCTGTGTGACCAGTTGGCTAACTGTGCAAGATTACGTGTTGAACTGCATGTGAATCAAAGCCCTTTACATGTCTGTTCAGTGCTCGGTGTCACTGCAGTGAGAAGAGTGCTATATAAAAATAGAATTGAATTGAATGCAGTATATCAGCAGGTATCCACTGCTCTGATGATAGCAATAGTCTGCCTGCAGTTTCCAGCTAATTTTTAAATTTTATATTCTGCACTACATTGACTTATTAAAATGATCCACTATGTACCATAATGTCTGATTTTATGTAACATTGAAGTGCCTCTCATCTTTCAGTGAAGAAAGAATTGGAGGCTGAAGCTGCAACAATAGCAGCCGATCAAAAACCAACAGCAGCGATAGAGGTATGTTGGGTAAACACATTACACATCAACCGAAAGACTGCACTTACTGAGCATATCATATGCTCATAAACTAGTGTACTGATCAGTACATTCATTTAGCACACACTTTTTCACAAAATGACTTGCAGCTTAGAGTAAAAAGTGCATTTCACTACAGATGAAGAACTTTAGTTGAAGAGAAGTCGGTTTCTCTGTCACTGTTTCTGCTGGCACAAATTAGTCGAGTGGCTGCCAGTAGTGTAGAAGGAAACACAGAGGTGATCATGGCGGGTGTTGTAATGCAAATTTATGTAGCTGTTAGGAGACGGAGAGAAGAGGACCTAAGAAAGTTGGGTTTTGGGACTCTTCTTGAATGCAGCAACAGATGCAGCAGTTCTGAAGGAGAGCAGGAGTTCACACTGCCATATCACAGCAAAAAATAGGGATATATGAACATGCAATTTTGGATCTCTTGGGTGTGGAACCACCAAGCAACCAGATGTGGAGGAGCACAGTGCCCTTGGCTACAAGGACTGATCAGGTCCTGTACAGTGTCTTGTAAGATGCAGCTACATTGTGTGATTTGATATGCAAGTGATATCTAAAGAACCTTTATTTATTTCTTCAGTGTGTAGGGAGAAAACCCAGTCACAAGGGGATGCACAAACCAGTGTATTTCTTCGTGCCGGTCCCAAGCCCGGATAAATGGGGAGGGTTATGTCAGGAAGGGCATCCAGCGTAAAAATTTGCCAAATCTAATATGCAGAGAAAAATACAAGTTTCCATACTGGATCGATCGAGCTCCGGGTTAATAACGACTGCCACCAGTACTGTTAGCCGACAGGGTGCTGGCGGAAATTGGGCTACTGTTGGCCGAAGAAGGAGAAGAAATGGAAACGGTTGATCCGCTGTGGCGACCCCTAATGGGAGAAGCTGAAAGATGAAGAAGAGTGTGTAGGGAGAAGCAGAGACTTGAATTGTTACTCCCAGGGACTTAATAGAAAAAGTGAAATAAGAAATTTCAGCAGGTGGGAGGACCAGTAGAGGGAGTGGAGGATTTCAGTGTTTGAGATGCTCAGTTGCAGATGGTCATTGGTTTTCTAAACAGATGTTGTGGGGCATAGTACAGTTACAGGAAGTTTTAATTACTTTATATCAGTTTTGTGAAAAGAACAGAAGAGCTGTGTAGCAGTAATAAAAGTTGTGAGTTAATTAAGCTAAAGTTAGCAGTGCAGATGGAGATTAAGGAACCAAGCATTTAGCCCTGTGGAATACCTGCTAAGAGAGACAGGGGGTCACACCTGATTGGTTAGAATCTTTTAATTTCAGTGATTATCCCTTAAATGTAAGCAGTTCTAGTGTGGAGAAAAAATGGATGAAGTTGTTGACCAAGTGAAGTGCTGCAGAGGAGAAAAATCAGAATAGAGGAGACAGGTGTACCACATTGTAGAGCTTTGGACAGTGCAGGTCAGGTAGTCTCAGGGGAATGATCTTGAATCCAGAGTGAAGTCCACTGAGGAGATCATTCTGGGTGAGGAGTGCTAACAGCTGCAGTTAACTGGAAAATGAGTGTTTTTTTTGTGTGTGTTTTGTTTATAGGGCTCCGATGCACCAGTGAAGGATTCTGCCTGTCTCTCTGTGTCTGGAGTTTATTTTATCTGCCCACTTACTGGGGCTGTCTTAGCAAAACGCGAGAGGGATGTCCGCATTAAAGAAGCTATTCTCATGGTATGTAGCTCTGCCCAGGATTTCCAGTGGCAATAGCATACAGAATTTTATGTTTAATCGCAAATGACTACATCAGGTTATACAAAATTCCATCTGGTTATCTCTGACCGTTTAGTCAAGTGTTCATTGATAGCTTTGTAGATTTCTCTGGAAAAAAATGTGGCTTCTGAACAACAGCAACAAACATCTGAAATTCATAATAAAACTGCAGTATCAGCTAATATTAATGATAAATTTTCTGAATTCCCAAATAACAGCAGTTTGAGAAAGACCCTGTGGAGGCATCTATTATGATGATACATACATTCAACAAGGACAGAGAAAAAGTGAAGGTGTCGGTGGACATCATCAGCAGGTAGAGAAAGCACAGGGTATGGGAGTTGTTGAGCAGGAGACCACTGTGCTCTGCTGACTGATGTGTCCTGCGTGCGCCTATCCCAGGTATATGGACAACATCTGCAAGAACCCCGCAGAGGAGAAGTACAGGAAGATTAAAGTGAGCAACAAGATCTTCCAGGTGAGAGTAAAGCAGAAGAAAAGAGGCTGCTCAGCAGGTGGGGGCTTCTGCTGTTCCTCTCTCTCATTTACGGCTGCATGTTTCCTGCCAGGAGAAAGTGAGCTGCGTGGAGGGATCTCGGGAGTTCCTGCAAGCCATAGGGTTCGAGTCCACCTTTCAGGAAGTGGAGGGGAGCAGTAAGCCAGCTCAAACACACATACGATTTCAGTTTAAATATGGTTTTGCTCTTCAGCGTAATTGCGCTTTTTGTCTCAGAAACGTGCACTTTAAAGGTAGCTGGATAGTTAGCATCTTTATGATGGTCACCGTGGAGCTGCGGTGGTTATGCAGGTGGTTGTAGAAGCCTGAGGAGGAGACTAAGCAGCGCGGTGAGCTTTGACAGTCTGTTGATCCTTGCGCTGGTTTTGTTCACCCTTCATCCAGACGAGGACAAGGAGGAGTTCCTGGTGTTAGCAGAGCAGGAGCCCAGCAAGGTGGAGCAACTGAAGGAAATGAAAGACAGACTGCAGAAAGGAGAGCCTCTGAGGGCACAGCTGGACCGCCAGCCGCAGGCCTTCCGGCCGTCTCCCTACGCCACACACTTTGAGCTGCCCTTGGATTTCTACAATATGACTGCGGAGGAGTTGAAGAAGGAACAGCAGCTCAGGTATAGAGACAGACGTGTGTGTGTGTGTTTTTCACAGGCCGGAAGCCATCGACAAGCAGGTTCCTTCAGCTTGAATTTCAGTATTCATCGTTCTGTAAACCCCCGTTTGTGTGCGTGCATGCAGGACAGAGGCAGTAGAAAGGAACGCAATGCTTCGGACAAAGGCAATGAGGGAACGCGAGGAGCAGAGAGAGAGGAGGAAGTACAACTTCACTCTACTGAGGGTGCGACTCCCAGACGGAAACCTGCTTCAAGGTCTGAATCTGTTGCGTCTTCACAATACTTTGGCTCTAATTTATCGTAGATGCTGACATGGAACTCTGTGTACTATAATCTCACTGAAATGGTAGCAAACTGGATTTCTGAAACTGATGCGGCGCAAACACCTTGAGTCTTAAAAGGCGAACACATTCTTGGAAGAGCTGAACGTCAAGAGCCTTAAGGCATACGGTAACCATGTGCATGTCCCGCAGGCACCTTTTTGGCGAGGGAGCGCATTGCAGCACTGTACCAGTTTGTGCGCGAGTCTCTTGTCGACGGATGGCAGCCATTTGAGTTGGTGGCTCCGGGGGGACAGAAACTGAAGGAGGACGAGGAGGTGGCCTTCAATGAGTGCAGCCTGGTGAGCCCTGCGCCAGTGTGTATTGGCAGCTGTGAATGTGGGGGAGTTCAGATGCACGCTGATCTCAGTGCTCAAATCTTCACAAACGATTACATGGGCCAGTGGACTTTTGGTACAAAAGCGGTTCCTGGTTTAATTCGTCTCAAAGTCCTTTTTGGACAGGAACTCTGCTGATGGCCCCAAATTTGGTCATTGAGGAGCAATGACGCAGAGGGGTGCTATAATGCAGCTTTGCTGAAACAAAGGAACGATCCCAGTTGCTAGGCCACAAGTAGCAGTTAGCAAACACGGTGGAGAACAGAGGGAGTCAGACTCTGCATACTCTTTGGATGCTGGGAGCTGATGGAGGATGCGGAACTGTGCTAATTGGTAGACAGTTGATCATTCAGCATTTAAAATTGTCCCTCCCCCACTGCCCCGGACAGGTACCAGCGGCCCTGCTGTCTTTTTCCTGGGATGCAGCCGTGCAGGCAGACATTGCAGCAGCCGGAGGACAAAGCCCTTCGCTGCTCAAGCCAGAGCTGCTGGAAAAGATGAAGACCCTAGTTTGAGCAGAATTTTTACTGTTTGTTGTGGGACTTGACGCTGCCTCAGTTTCGGGGGGTTCAGCAGGGGCAGCAGCAGCAAGCAGCCGGTTTTAATTACACAGGCATACACCTGCGTGAGCTCCTCGTGGAGCTCAGTATGGCCCTGTGTCGCTGGGGCACGGGCTGTTGGCCGGATGTACGCGATTCAAACATCATGGTGTCAATGCAGATCATCGCTCAGCATCCGTACGCTGCACCAAAACAGGACGCAGACAGAACTACTGTTAAACTCAGCATTAACGTGAAGGAGGTGGACAGCAGTCACTCAGCCAGGGACACTGGGGTGGGGGTTTAGGGGCCAGAGGGCTGCTACTGCTGTACATGCATGTGCTGTTCTGTTACTGCTCATCAAATTCCCTTTGTAAGCACGACTGCTGGGGAAAAAAAATCTCCTATTGCCATTATTTTCATGATATTAATACAGGTTTTGTATTAATCTGATTTAAAATTGAATTTGTTGGCAGCATTCCTTGAGGCTTTCATGGCAAGAGGAATGGATCAAATCATAGGGGGTCAACTGGGGTGATGTTCTACTTATCTTCATGCCATGACATCAAACACATGCTAACAATGTCTGATCTGGGGTTGATTGACAGCAGGGGTGCAGTTAATGGTTAAATGAGTTATATTTTGATTATATACATTATTTTTATTGTCTAACAAGCACTTTCATAGCAATTGCAGCAGTGAATTTCATGTGAAATCTTTTGCACAGCTTCTCCACAAGGCCATGTTGTTCAGCTTTTTGTTCAGTAGTTTTGCCGTTGCTACCTGTTTTGGGGCTGCAAGATCTGTCAAACATCTTTAAATCAGCACTGAAATATTTGGTTTTTTTGGACTACCCCATTTTAGTTTATTTTCTGATAAGATGGAATTATGACTGTTGAATGTATTTAAAGGAAGAAATGCGTTTGTGACAAACAACTGAAGCACTGTAAACTCCGAGACTTTAGTTGTACTGCACTACACCCTGGTTCCCCCCCCCCCCCCAACCTCTGCACTCTAAGGGAGCCAAAAGCCCCAGGGTCATTAGCATTGTCTTATATATTAAGTAATGGCACTGGTATATTTATTCATTACAAAAATAAGCTTAATTTCCTTAACAGCTACTACTGCTGATTATAATAAATGTACAAATAAAACAGCACCAAATCCTTCATCAGCTTCAGTTTGCGGTCTTATTTTTACTGCAACATTCTTTTCAATAAAAATAAACACAGGCTGAGGCTTGTGCGCTGACTGTGCTGCAACTGAATGTGTTAAAACGCGCGTACCCATTTTCTTTGGTTTCTTCAGTGTGTCGGGGGGGGCAGTGTTAATGGTTGTCACCATTTAAGCAGCTGTTTAAAAAAAAAAAAACTACAGTAAATCTAAATAAAGCTTATTAGCCTTATTTATAAAATAAAGCTGAACACAAATTTTGTCCTGATGTTAAGGGGCACCATCACCAGAACACATATAGCTGACCTTTAAAAAGATTATTTATTTAACCTAAAAAGTGTATTAAAAATACATTAGCATATCAGACAACTTGTCTCTTCAAATCCTTAAAATGCTGCACGAGGACAGTTTTTAATAATGCTTTATTTAAAGACTTTAAGACACCATAGACCTGCAAACTGAAATCTGACCAGTTGTGCCAATGGTGATTAAAGAGAAAGTTAATGGACAGGAATTTACGTTTTTATCTCCATCCCCTCGCGAGAAGGACCGGGCCGGACCGTGGAGAGACAGAGCGGTACAACAAGCACTATGTTTAGCAGCTTGGAAAACAAATGGCATCTAACATCTTTACACCCATTATAACCAGTGGGTTCCCCAATATGAAATGAAAAGGGGTTCATTTAGTGATTGCAAACAGTTGGAAAAAGGGGCCCATGTAATGAAGCAAACCAGTTCAAGTATTCTGGAAGCACATCTGTGTACAAAAACATAAAACAAATTATATATATATATTTATATTTATATAAAAAAGATTAAGTCTGCACGTCTACAGACATCCATTCCTCCAAGCAAGGTGGCACAGACAGATGCCTACAACTTTCCTGCTGAGATTTGATACCAAGTTCATCCTGCTGAACAAACTGCTGGGGGTGAATTTTCCCTGCAGGTGTGAAGGTTATGATATTTCACGCTTCATTTTCTAAGCTGTTACTGCAGGCAGGCAGGCAGCAAGTGCCCCATTAAATGGTGATACGTTACCGTCGTTTTGCAGAGGTCTGCAGTTTGCTGTGAACAGTCTGAGGTCAGTAATGTGGAGCAGGCAGCATCGTGCCACTCATCTTGCCACCTTGACTGTGGTCCCCCATTCTGACAGAAACCCACACGTGGACGTCCTAGCCGAGAGGTTCACGCTGTTGCCGGGGTGGGAGTGGTGCCAGGTAATACGAGAGCAGCTGGGAGTTCAGCATTTCCATCCTTCACCGGATTTGAGGAAGGGGATGTTTCCTCACTTCTTGATCCTGCAACAGAAAACCCAGTGTTTGATTTATTCAGAACCAAACACAAGCTCCTCATGGTCAAATTTCATATTTCACAAACATGCAAACATTTTACAATATATTATTTTACAGTTTATTCTTAATTTCCATTTTTTCATCTAAATGTCCTATATAGTTTGTAAAATTTCTCTTTACATTAAAATTTCTCTTATAATGCAACCAATATAAATAAATAGCCCATTTTCAAATATTCTAATGTAAGCAATACCAAAATTAGCAACGCTGTATGAATTCAGCAAATCAGTCAGCAGTTGGTACAGAACAAATGTTTCTTCATTTTAGATTTGCCATGAATCTCTTCAGTAGCCTAGCAAATGCTGTGTCCCCCTTTGACTCACCAGGCTCTGAGCTGATGATTATGCAATCTATGTCATCGTCATCATCCTCTGTGTCTGCTTGGAATCCATCTGTTTCCACAGCATCCGCCTGACAACCAAAAACACCAATGCACCACATCCCAGACTTATAATATTTATCTGTCTCAATAATGTAATACACATTACACTGCTAAACAGCAATGCAAATTTTTAATCTTTCTCGGACGCCGCACTACTCAGTACATCATGTCGTGTGTATAAGGAAGTCTACTGCAGCTTACCTGCTCTGTATCTCCGCACTTCTTCATGAACTTGGTGATGGACATGCTGCCCATGCTTTTCTTCTTGCTGGAGCAGGTTGTACTGGCAGAGGACTGTGGAGTTGTAGGTGATGCTCCCTGTGCTCCAGAGCCTTCTTCACGGCCACTGTGAGCACCCGGCGTGACGTATTTCCATTGGCTGGGCACAGGCAGCGTTTCCATGCTGAAGCGTACCAACACCTCAGCATGCACATACCAACAGCGGCAGCGGTAAGTCGACCGCTTTTCATACACAGCATTCTCCTTGATGAGACGCTTCAGACGAATCCTAAGGACACACAGGTGTTAGTGGTGGTGGTGAAAGGGGGGCCTTGAATTTCAAACTGAAATTATGTAAAAACTTGCACAAATGTCCTATAAAGGCTCCATTTCAATTCATTTAAAATTTATAGAGTTTAGTGACAGTACAGTTTCATTGGAGAAGGCAGGACCATTTATGTAAATAGCTGCCATGGTGCACTTACCTTGTTGGGACATTGTCACCTGAGTTTGGCGAGCCAGTTGGTGAAGCAGGTTGTTGGCGGCAAAACTCTTGGAACTCCGTGATGATGAACTTACTGCTGTTCAAATTCCCATGAAGCAATGGTAGGAGCTGGCACAGCACTGGAAGGAGAAATAAATGTGAAGACATGAACAACAAATAACTTCTAAAAATACACTGTGACTATGAGTACAGTGAACAGGATGTGTAATATTATAGAACCACTAGAGGTGTAACAGTCCATTGATTTGGATCATTTATTGATTCAAAAGGAACCAATGTGTTTATCATATTACAATGCAATACCACGTTCAAAACAATCTAGATTGATAATAATCAACTACAGTTTGAATGACAGGAAAACAGCATAACAATTTTTTAAAAATGCTTTTATGGTTATTAGTTCACAGTGTACTTTTTAAAACATTTCTGTCACATTTGTAGTGAAAACATGAGCTGATGTTAGAAAAAGGTTGTGCTGCACTCACGCTGATCATCCTGGCGTTCTCTGGACAGGCCCTCGGGAGTGACCGACTCTTCCCCAGGCAGAGGCTCAAGCATGCAGACAGCGTATGGGAGAAGAGCCTCTGCCTCAGGCCCTTTGTTCTCCCACATGCAGCCCTTCACCACTGCCTCCAGCACCCTGAACTTCTTTTTAGACATGAGTTCATCCCACTCTCGAGCTTTCAGTTTCTGTTGCAACTTTTTCTTCTCTAAATCACCACTCTCCTGGACAGAGGAGCAGGTTGGAGGTTAGGGTTGCAGGTGCAGGACAAGGGGATATTTCTCAGCTCTAGGAGTGAATGTAACAAAACTGCCCCCTTCAACAGAAATAACTACAAATTTTAAGTTTAATTTTGAACAAATTTAACATTTTCATGTTGTAGAATCCTCAGTTTGTTGGGAGCAGCACAGCCACCATGTACTAGACTGTCCAGAAAATAGGCTGGAATTACTCAGGTAGTTAAAGTGAACTGCTGTCCACTTATGTGAGTAATTTATTAAAGCAGTTCTCTAAGTTTTCAAATCGGATGTTAATATTGCATTACTATGTATTCGTTTAGTAGCTGTTTTTCTCTGTAACCACACAGAACTCAGAGAAAACACAATGCACCAAGCAAAGAGTTTTAGATGCAGACAGGTGATTGCTGAAGCACAACTTTTCGCCAGCACGCGTTACACAAGTAGCTGTCTGGAGATCTGAGTCAGCGGAAAATATAAAGGTGACAGTGACACATTATGCGATTCAAACGTATGGAACTGTTATTAAATCAGGAAAGAAGTGTGTTCAAAAGAGATGCAGTTTGAGACCCTTCCAGAATGCAGAAAGATTTAGTAGTTCAGGGAAGAGGGAGCTCTTTCCACCACACTGGAGCCAAACTGAGAATCTAAGATCTTTTGATTTACAAACTTTCATGAGTGATTTTTCAACCTCTTACTTCAGCTGATATTAACACCAATCATGCATGATTGATGAATATAGGAATTTTATGTAATATAATTTGGAAATCATGTTGCTATATATGCAATTTTTAAAGCATTAAAATTTTGTGCCACCAAGTAACAGTGGCTGAATGTGAAATTCACTAAAAAAGCTGAATGCAGCCGGCCACAGAGCAATGCTGTGCACGATGCCCATCCACTCCACGTACTTCAGTTGGACTGTGTGTTCCATTTTGGAAGTGAATATTGCATGGTTCTCCCCAATCTTTCTGCATTTTTTCCCCTACAGTTAATTCATTTATTCAGTAAACAAAGTGAGAAGAAAATGCCACAATAATTTTCATAAAATTTCTCAGCATAAAAGAAAAGCTTCAACAACTGAAAAAAAGTTTGACATTATAAAGCATTTTGAAAGCTATAACACATCACTCATGCAACTGGTTTTAAAAAAAAAAAAAAAAAAAAAAAAAAAAATCAACATTGTGTACTTCAGATACCTAAGAAAATCCTGTGCCAATGGCAATATTTCAATTCTATGTACCTATCAAACAAAGCCGATGCAAATTTATAAAATGAGGGGAAAAAATGATTAGATCTGCCTGCATGAGAATGACAAACATTTCAATTTTTTGTATCATGTACAAATGTTGAAATTAATGGCATCTGCTGAACCAGCTTTGGCTGCCTGCCTGATCCTTAAATTTGAAGGTTATGGCCTTAAACGCTGCATAGCACTTTTAATTTTCTCTTTTTTTTTCTTTTTTTTTTTCGGGGGGGGGGGGGGGGATTTGAAATAATGAAAACTGAAAAAAGGGGTAAATGATACCATGATGAGGAAATAACACTAGCTTTACTAACAGTAGCTTTTTCTGGAGGTAGAAAGCCGTTTTTAGTATCCAGGACAATTTTTCTTCCTAAATGAAGAAAAATCCCCATCCTTGCTTGGGGTAGAAAATGTTTCGTTTTTTTCCTTAAAAACATATTTGAAGCTGCAATGAACAATCTCTTACTGTCAATACTAGTCACTCTCACTTTCTGGTTTAAATTATCAGTCAAATCTAAACATTGGCCCAATGCCAATACAATTTAACAATTATTGGCTAATGCCTATTCAAAGCCAATATTGTTGTACATCCTTATTGCAGACAAGAAACAATGTTAGGAAAATAGTTATCCAACTGTAAAATCTGTTGAGAATGAGAAAACATGAATATTGTTATTGTTTTTGTTAGTGCTCCAATTTCAAAATTATATAGGTATTCAGTGGTTTGACCCAACCCTACTTTACCCATAAACTGTTACTGTTACAGCACAGTTTCACACAACGCTGGGGTTTTCCAGAACACGTGTATAACATTATAGCAAAAATGCCTCTATTTCCAAAGTTGTGATGCTTGTCTTAAGCACTTTTATTCTGCTGTATCAATGACAGGAGTAACCCTGGTGTTAGAAAAAATTCAACGCTCAAAGAAGAAAAAGTACCTCCTCCTCCAATGCACCTTCTCCATCTGACAGGTAACCATGAGGTACAAAAAACCCATCATCGTCATCATCATCTTCAGCGCCATCCTCATCCTCATTCTGTTAGGAAAGAACAGTTTTGGTGCGGTTTTAACATGAGAACATCAATTATTTTCACCAAGTACTTCTGCTGACCAAAAAAATCTTACACTGGAATGTATTACCAAATGAAGAATACACAGGTGCATGTCACAGGAAACAAGCCAGAAAAATGCACAGATCCATTACATTCTGCCAGTGATATTTTTCATAATGTAAACCCCATACAATTATTCTAATGACTGCCATTTCAAAACTTTCCTCAGCTATTCTTAAAATTAAATACTCTGACAAATACCAACATGTTCACATTAAATATATCATTACTAGAATAAATTATGCTCCCAGGCTTATCAGACACGAAGATAAAATGCATCACACATCAAACTACAAGTGCCATATTTGTCTCACCCCTTCACTATGAGACAGTGACTCTCCTGGCTCCTCCTCCTCCCACTCCTCATCACTATCCACATCGTAGTCCAACCGATCCTGGGCAAGGGGAACAGTTGAGAACCTGTATCAACCAGCAAAAAGTACCACACAAATCTTAAGGAAAGTCAAGGAAACTTACTTTATCCTGCCTCAGGGGGCAGCGCGGAGAGATGAGTTTGCTCCTTTTGCGCCAGGTTCCCCAGTAGGCTGGCCGATAATTTTCATGGAACTGCAGGAGCTTCAAGCGACCGTAACGATGACGATCTGGCACTCTGTCAGGCTTTGGGCCATCCACCACCACAACACAATCCCTGTAGGAGCAAGCAGAGTAAAAATTGATGACAATGTAGAAAGTATTTTTGACAAACTTTATTCTGAGATGATAGAAGTAGAAGCGTTCAGACCAAATAAACTGACCAATATTTTTACATGAAAGTTTAGTCACCCAAAATTACTTTACTGTATTTAATATTAGTTTACTGTATTTCAATATTGTTCCATAGGTCTTTTTATTTTTTGTACTTCTTTTCTCCTTAGGTTAATGATTTCCATTTCAGCTAATGGTCCCAAGTCCGCTAGTAGGACAGAACAGCTGACTCAGGGTTCCGACAGTAATTTTTTCCCAACTCCCTAACTGTTTTCCAATTGTTTATGTGAGCGAACAAACCATCAGCAGGAGGAGGAGCAACACGATGCTAATCCAGTGTTTGCTCATAATCAATAATGCACCTGCATGTTAAGTTAAAACAGTAGTAACACTGACTTGTTAATCATGCACAAGAGGTTTTGGTGCAAATTCAAATTGATTTTGCTAAAATTATATTTATTATACACTTCAGAAATGTCAAATACGAATGAGTCATTTATGCAATGATGGAAATAAATATTAATAAATATACGAAAAAAACTCAATTTCTCACAAACTCTAAAGCACTACTGTTCTTTGATTAGTCACTTGAAATGAAAACTAATATTTTTATCTCTATTCTCACAGCTTAGCATTCACAATTATTGCAATAATTGCATAATTATTCAACCCTCTTAGCAGCAAGAAATTCAGGTAGTATGACTAAAATTCATTGAAAATGTGTTCTTTATTTACTAAGGCATTAGTTAGTATCTTCGCGTGACTCTGAGAACATGAGTTAAAATGTCTATGTGAAAAATTACTCAACCCCAAAGGTCAGCATTTTGTGGAGCATCCTTTACCCTTTTACAACCTCCATTAAATGTTTCCTGTACGAGCTCAAAAGCTTCTGACACCTCTCTGTTGGAATCTTAGCTCATTGGTTGTGTGCAAATGCTTCCAGCTCGCTGAAAATTCTTTGGTTTTCGTGCTGCCACCACTTTCTTTAAATCCCAGCAAAGATTTTCAATGGGATTTAAATCCAGGGATTGAAATGGGCTTTCAACGACATTCCAGAAACAATCCATGAACCCAGCTGTGGTTCACTTGGACATATGCTTGGGATCGTTATCTTTTCTGGAAAGCCCAATTATCACTAAGGCTCAACTTATGCACTAAAGGAATCACATTCGCATCTTGGAAATCTTCTTGTAGTATTGCCTTTTTTCTATAATGCAATTCTTTCTTCTTATAGCTTCTGTGAGAGGTTTTTTTGTTTACAGATCAACTTGAACACATAGATGGGTGGGATATGTATGTACCACAGCTGTAGTGATTTAAGTGGAATCATCACATTCCTAGTTAACTGTTTAATAAAATCATTTTGCAACATTACAGACTATAAAGTGATTTAAAAAAAACAGCAATATTGAATGGGGGTTGAATAACTACGATATAGCTGTATTACAAATATATCTTGCTACTCAGCAACATTACATATTACATTTTAATTATTAATTTAGATGTATCACTCAGCTGATACAGGTGTACTAAAAAATGTCTTCAGAAAAGCTCATATTTCTACATTCTTACAGTCTCTGGAGGGTTGAGTAATTATGATTGCAACTGTAGCTAGTTGGACGTTTGTCTTTTTTAATGTTACTTATTTCCTTCTTATTTTCCCCTATACTCAGCAACACTATTTTTGGGAAAAAAAATAGTACGTAAATATTACTTCAAAAGATGAGATCATTTTAAAGTAAATATTCCTTTTGGCCAAGGACAGCCACTTTTGGAAATTGATACTTTTTCTAACAAATATTTACATGTGCAATACAGCAACAAAATATTTCTGAACACTGAAAATGAATGAACTCAGTAAATAGCTACACCACCTTTTTGTATCGTCAAAATTTTGACATTCATAATACAAGATTTCCGTTTAAGTTGAATTTGCAAAGCAAAAAACCAAAGTGTGCAAAAGTGATGATAACTATGAGTGCCTTCGGGCTTTAAAGTCATACACACTGTATATACATAGGAAATTACACAAATAATTTACTCAGCCCTATGCATTCTGTTACTATACCTGTCGGGCTGAGCAAGCCGGTGACGTGTGGGGCCTGAGCTGCGGGGCTTGTGCCTCCTCCACTCTCTTAGGCCATCCAGACTGCTGTCAGGCTCGGCCAGATACCTGTCCAATGCCTCAAGAGCTTCCTCCCCGCACACAACCCGAGATGAAGGTGCCAAATACATGTTTTCTTTTATCTCAAAGGGAGCAAACTTTCCACAGGTAGCTGCAAGGGTCTGCAGAGAGAATATTGAACACATACTGAGTTTAACAACCATAAAAGGAAACCTGTAACAGATCACAAACACCAATAAGCAGAATAACCTCTAATAATTTGCACAAATGCAAATCTTACCTTTGGTGCCTGCAGAGTTTTGGGTTTCTGTAGAAATCGTGTAATCTCTCCTTTCTCTGCTTTGATTCGCTGTATGGACATTAATGAGATTTGTTCAAGTCAGGTGTACTCACAGTTTTGCATAAACTTTCATTAAAAACATTAATATTTTAAAGCCATCTATATTAAGCAACATAAACAGATGCAGAATAAGGCTCACCAAATAAAACAGTGGAGTAATTAGGAAGGTAAATCAAACTGCTTATATTAATTTAGAAACGTAAAATCTGACTTTACTAGTTAGGGTCTTAGACGATTCCTGCTGAATAAAAACTGAATCAGTAGCTGAGTAACTTATTCAGACACAAGTTATTAAAGCAAAAGAAGGCCTTTTACACACAAGGTTTGTACTTTATTACAGTGCCATCACATTAAAGTGAATATTTTAGACTTGTAACCTTTTTTAACAGTAAAAAAAAAAAAAAAAGCTCTTAGAAGTACAGACAATAAAACAATGGCTTCCACAAATGCATTGCTCAGAAATGATACTACAGTCACCTTCAAGTTACATGTGTAACTGGTTCCCGAAAAGATGGTGCAGTGTGAAAATGCATTAATTACGACAGTCATTTGCATTAGTTCTTAAGGGGGAAAATAATGTATTCCAACCCAACCTAAAAAATCCAATTTCCCATAGTTAACCAGACCACTGAAAAAGTTACATAAGAAGAAGAAAAAAAAAAAAAAAAAACACTGTAACGGTAACATTTACCAGGATTTGCCACTGTGGTGTAACAAATAAAGCACCATCTTATTTGCAATCAGGTGTACACACAGCTTTCATCCACAAAAGAAACCCCTAGAACTCTCACAGCCAGTGACAAACTTCCTTACCATACTCACCTTAGAAGGGCACACATTAACATAATATTACCCTATTCTCCTTTGAAGAACAGCACTAAATAATACCCCAATTCACCCATGTAGCACAGCACTAAGTAAACACTACTACATACACTAGTCCAGCATGAATCCCCCACCCCCTTTTTTGCCAATTCAGTTTTTTTTGTCTAGAGTGTACTGCATCATGCAGATTAGTGCAAAACAAGAGGAATTATATTAAAAAACAAGTTGTTTTAGTGAAAATGTGTTGTGTGAGTGCACATAAATAGAATGATGACTGAAAGAGTACTCAACAAAACTGTTAACATTAATATTAGACATGACACCAACACAATACAGCAAAATGACAGTGTGGATACTCACATCCTTCTCTTCTTTTAACCGTTTTTCCTCTTCTTTTTTTCTTTTTTCTTCAAGTTTTGCTCTAAGTTTGGGAAAAACAAGTAACAGAAATTAAAATGTACACCGAATAAACTGGGGAAAGCAATATATACTCATTAATGCACATTCATTTTTACAGAAACTCTTTATAACAGACTGAGTAACTTTATACCAGTTTTTTCACTTAATGGGAGAGCTTACATACCGCAACAAAAAAAGAGAAACACCTTCCTTCTAAGAGAATGTACCATAATAGAAAACAAATCCTACTGTTTAACAGTACTGTACAACAAATGACTCCATAATCTTCCTTTGTCGCATTCATTTCTTTACCTTCATCTCCAAGCAGCTGGCTTACTTCTCATTTTTTTTAAATTAAATAGTAGATCAGCTTTATATCAGTTTGCACTATTTCACAGTGATGATGGGGCTTATGTTTTACCATCATTATGTGACAATCACACGTGACATCATGCATTAATACCATGTGCACAAGCTAAAGAAATGTGCACCAACCTAAACTGACATGATGAGTTAAGAAAAACTGTATCCACGTCAGTGCTACAGGACATCTTTTAAGCTATTAGATAGCAAAGCACAACATTAAGAACATAACCAGCTGAAAGCCAAATTACCAACCTCACAGGAGTCAATGCAGAGAAAACAGCTAGACAGCCATAAGCCAGCTAGCTAGAAAAACCTTCAGTTGCCATTTTATATGGCTCACAGGTATCCATGAATGAAGGGTTAGGATTTTTAATAACCTTTGATAGAACCTCAATTTTGTCAATATTCACTGAAAATAAACAACACTGTTATGAAGCACTAACCGTACATTTTAGATTTAAACACTGCTCAGAGGGACACTTACTCCTGCTTCACTTTGCGCTGTTCTTCCTTTACCCTCTGTTTCTCGGCCTTTTCTTTCTCCTCTCTTTCTTTTTTCTCTCGCTTTTCCTTCTCGTCCCTTTCTTTTTTCTCCCGTTTCTCCTTCTCTTCCCTTTCCTTCTTTTCTTTTTTCATTCTTTCTCGTTCCTCCTTCAGCTTGCGTGCCTCCTCCTTTTTCCTCTCTTTGGCAGCTTTTGCCTCTTGGCGCTGCCGATTTCGTTCTAATTGCTCCTCCTGTCGCTGCAGACGCTCTCCCTCCGAGACCTAAACAAAAAAAATATTGACATCACGTGTCACCTCTCATCACAGAAACTGTCCATTCTTAGAGCAGTGATAATAAAATCATTGGCATTTCTCTCTGCTAATAAGAATTATAATAAATGGAAAGATCTGCTCACATTAAATGTAGATTTAGTATTATCTTTCCATTTACTTACCTTTAGTGAGCGTCTTTTGGGCTTTTTCTCCTCTGTGTTTGCATCGGCCCTCGATTCCTGTTACAGACATTCAATTTATTAAAAGCTAAATTTTCACATTGCAAATTAAGTTTAAATATAAAATCGAAGTATTCTTTTATTATACAGTCTGTATACATTTTAAAAAAATAAAAAGTAAACTTCTAAAATGTGGAAAACCAACCAAGGGATTCCATTTACATAACTAAAAAAAGCACAAGGGTTTTTGTAAACTGAACATTTTTATACAGTTAAGATGATACATCAGCAGATTGCAAAGCTGTAGATAAAATAGTTACTCACCGCTGAAGGTGGGGTGGACATGCTCTTAGCCATCTCAGGTGAGCTCTCTACTGCTGACAGGGAACTAACAGACACTGGTGATGACACAGACTCATTTCCTTTGCATGGTGACCTCTCCACCACCACCTCATCCTCCTCAGTTTCACAGTCATCGGGAAGCTGCTTCTCTGCTGAAGACGGCTGAGAGGGTGTTGCTATATCCACAAGGCTTGCTGTGGCACTCTTGGCAGTGGAGGTCTCTGTGGCCTCCGGGTTCTTTTTTGGCTGACTTTCTTGGTCAGGAGGAGCAGCAGCTGTCAGGCCCACTGGAGGTTGCAGGAGGGCAGCTTCTGCTGAGTTGGAGTCCTCAGTGAGATCGATGGTCATACTGTTGCTCAAGGAAGAGGTCCTGCTACTCATAAAGCTGTCCAAAGGTCCTCGGCCATTCACTAGTGCTTTTCCTTGAGGCAGAGACAAAGGTGAGCACTCTACATCATTCTCCCCATCTGAAGTCTCAGGTTCGAAGCTGGGGGGTGGCAGAGCACTTCGCATCCTTTTAGCCTCTCCATTGTCCTTAGAGGCTGGGTTCAGGCGCTTGAAAGGAAGTCGGGCTGTAGAGAAACAGTTTACTAGAATTAATTTAAAAAAATTAATACATCAATTGTGACTACTGTAAAATGCATAATGCTTCAATTATATCAGGAGAATTTACCTTGAACAAGTTTCTTGACAGCAGTGCTGGACTTGTATTCAGTACCTGCAAGAGGCCACAGTGCAGTCACAGACCCTCCTGTAGCAGAAAAATCTTACCTGACAACAACAGGACCTTTCAGTGCTTAAATTTAAAATCCCTGGGGACTCTACTGCCACAGATGAATGAAGTATTTAAATTGAACATCAGCAGCAAAATATGAAACTGTTAAAAAAATCTATTTCAAGTAGTAAAAGCCACAAAAAGTTTGTTTGATGTTATTTATCAGTAGCATAAGATTATCGATAGCATTTCGACACTATTTTCAAGTTTAAGCACGTTTAATTTACTTCACATCACCTGACATCAAGCCCTTGCGTGTGATCTACAATAGCCAATTAAAATCAAAAGGAAGTTGTCGAAGTCCTAGACACTGCTGAATTAATACGAACTTTTCACGTTTAAAAAAAATTCGGCACACAAAAGTGGACCTAAATTGCTTGTGCCCAACACCGGGGGAACCCTAGTCACTGAACTGAGCTGTGAACAAGATTTGACTGTAGTCGCTTTTGCGCTCCCGCCATTACTACGTGAGCCAGACGGGTACGCGCACGCACTGAAACGGGAACGGGTACGCGCAGCTCCGGCCTTTGCGGGACCAAAACGTCACATCTCGCAAGAAAACAGGTTCGCTAATGGGGAAACTCACCAAGATGCCCGCTTTTCACACAAAACCACCGAATTGTGTTAAAACTTAAACCGTGTAAAGGAAATACGGCGACGGAATTCCTACCCTCCTAGTACGGTGCAACAGGCACCGAGAGAACGCGCTCGTTCAACAAAACACGTTGACGACCTTTTGAGGTACAAACCGCGCCTTTTTGCTTTAAAGTTAAAGAAAACGTCGCATTATTTTATTTACTCGAGTTAACAAAACTGATCAACAAAGACGTTTCTGTTGAATCAATCAACAGCTACCATTTAACTACGCTTGCAAGTGATTACACTACTTATCTAGATGAATAAATGCAATCTGTCAGCCATTTTATAGACCCCGTAAAACACTCCGTGCTGAAACTGCAAACTAGCTGTATAGACACTTTGGAGAAACAACAACGTCGATGCACTGACAAAAGTTACTGTTAAACTCACAAGTTGTTTTAATGACAGAGTTCGGTGTGTGTTTGTGTGTGAGCAGTATTTCTTACCTCGGCCTTTCTGGATGGACGTTAAAGGCCCTTCCGAGGACGGGTTTTCCGCCGACAGCATCACTACCATCAGAGCCTTCCTACACACCAAGAGCAACCTTTCACATAAACACTACAACTCGTGTCAGTATTCGGACAGTTATTTCATTTGCTCAGTTAATACTTCTCGAAACACACGACACTGTATACCTCGGTCTTGGTGCGCGAATTTTTATTCCCCTTTACAAAACAAAAAACACAGCTCCTGCTGCTCCTAATGTCTCCCCTCAGATCCAGGCACACTGTCTGGCGCTCACCGGTCGGAATTGGCGGGAGCCTCTCGATGGCTGCGAGCGAGTCAGACGATTGGTGAATTATCTATGACGTCGCACGTCAGTGTGCGTCTCAGCGACGCACTGTACGTATCAGGTTTAGCGCAAAAGTGTACGGAAGTGTGATGGCGTGAATTTACTCATCCTTCATTGCAACAAAAAAAAAAAAATCCGCGAAGAAGGGATTCGAGCTCGATCTCAGATTTTTTTTTTTTTTACCTAATTTTGCTTTTATTTACACATGAGTACATTTAAGAGAAAAGCGACAATTCATCGTTGTCTTAATTCGGCGTGTTCTATTTGTCCAAAGTGACAGTGGATAAGCATTGAGTTTAATTATGATTATTCTATCAATGGTTCGACGCTATGAAATACTTGGTAATATATAAAACTCTGTTTTATATCATTGCTTTGACGGCTAGATAGTTCATCAGTATTCTTCTTAGTTCAGACTAAAGCAGTTATCGCGAGATAACACAAGCGAGCCCTATTTGAGCAAAGCTAGAACTTCCATAAAGGAAGCTGAAATTGTCGTAAAAGTGACTTCACGAATTCAAGATGAATGTGTTAAATATTAGGGAAAGCAGTGAATGACTTTTTTTGTTAAAGTGTTTCATGTGGTAGTTAAAGGTAGTCAAATCTATTTGTGTATAAGTATATTCTATATGATGATCTATGGAAGATATGAGAGTGACAATACTGAGCATGATATATACTGACTTATAATAAACCGGTAAAATAGAATTACAGTACATATAATCTGAACAAAGGACATGCATTGCAGCACCCCCACCCATAAGACAATCGGTAACAATACATATCACTAGAATATCGTATCTTTATATATTGTTAATACATTCGTTAAAAGTTGTGCATATCTGTTTGGCATCATATGGCAAATGTATGAATTACATTAGTGAGCAGATAGATTTTGAGCATTAAACTGATAGTTTCCCAGAAAGTGCTTTTTCCTAAAGATATGCCTCGACTTCCGGAAAATACACTTCATTGCTGACCTCAGACAGCTCACTTTTGGGGGTTTCACTTCCACTTGCCAGGATGTAGCAGATATTTGATGTGGAGGGGCTCACATACTGAGCACGGACATGATTCAGCTGAACATTTCGCACTTGAGATTTTTTATGCATTTAAACCTATTTTTCTTACCTCATAAGGGTGATAATGGGATATCTGAGCAGAATAAACCAAATAATTTCCGAATCCCTCATGTTACAAAGTGACTCACAAAACGAATAGTACTTTCAGTTTTTACTTTTTTAATCCCGGCAGATTCCAGTTATTATGCTAAAATGTTTTGTTCATAGTTTTCCTTCTTCTGGACAAGGCACTAAGGGAAATATCTTTTCAATTTTATTATGTATTCTAATCAGCATTTCTCGTACTTGTTGAATAAGAAGTTATATTACTGAAATAATGGAAGTTATCAATTTAATGGGTTTTCTAGTCAGGAAACTGTGTTCTAGATTAAAAAAAGAATAAACTCCCAGGTGAAAAATATTGAGCAATGTTTCAGTCGGGAAAGACTATTTTTAAGCCAAGAAAAGGGCTTTTTCCAAGTCACACGTCCCCTGGCCACGCCTCCTCTGCGTCTCTCCGGGACCTGTAGTTCCAAAACCCGGCTTGTTCTTTATTATTTAAAACAAAAAAGATGACGAGAAAACTACAATTCCTACAATTCCGGTTGCGCGCTTCCTGTCACTCACGGGGCCGAACTGGTGCATCACGAAGTATCTGTAGTTAGCGGTTCTCAGGTAACTGTTTAAAATGTTCATCAAATATTTCATATGCAGGCGTAATAATTCAACTCTTTCAAAACACCGTTAAATCGTTAACATTACCGTTTTCAAAGTTGGAATTACGAGTTTTCGGATCACATTTTCATTGTCTTTGGTTGTACGGATCTGCAACTGACGGTAATGGCTATCTGATGACCAGAACACACATTCACTGGAATTGCGATTTTATTATTTATCTTCAGTTTTGCATATACATAGTACATTTGTAAATGCTACATATATGTACATACTAACATTTACGTCACACTTATGAAATTGTGAGACTTTAAACAAGTTGCTTAGTAGTCAACTATTGCTGCTCAGTATGAGCGTTCATGTAAACTGTATGAAGAAGTCATTTAGAAAAGACCTGAGCATTTTCATTTTATTATCATTAAGCCAGAAATTTCTTATATCAATTAAGTGTGTTTGGATATTTAAATAGGTTTATCAGAATTGAATTTATTAGCAAGGTACACAATAACACTTTTACTCCTGTGGCTTGTAGCCATTTTTCAATTGGGTGTTTCCAGCAGGAGGATTTATGGGTAAGATTGCTTATATATACTATCTGAATGAATGTCATTATTACTTTTTGGTAATAAAAATTTGAAGGGCAACACAGTGGCACAGCATGTAGCAGTCAGGCACCTGGACTGTGAGTTTGTATGTAGGTTCTAGTTCAGTTGTATGGAATTTGCAGGTTTTCTCTGTGTTCATATGGGGTTCCTTCCACAGTCCAAAGTCATGTTTCAAGTGAATAGCTGACTAAATTGCCTGCTCTGTGCATGTGTGTGTGTGTGTGGTATTACCCTCTGATGGGTTGGTTCTCTCTTTGTGTATCTAGAATAGACTCTGGGATCCCATGACCCTGCACCAGACAAGTATTTATTAATAACATATGACTATAAATTAAAACAATATTCTACAGATGCATCAATTATTAATGCCACACGTGTCAAGGCTTCTACACAGTCACACAGTACCTGCATCTTCTGCAAACCTTATCTTTTGGCGGCACCTTGGTGGCATGGTGGCAATAAGTCCCGTATATAATAGACTGCCTGGGGTTACATGTTACTTACAGCAGTGACCTGAGCAACAAACATGTTGACTCAAGTGGCTTAGTTGTGGGTTGAACTGTTCCACAAAACTGTGGAGGCTCTATAGTTTCTTACACCTCTTCAGCATCTCTCCGCAATCCTTCAGTCCTTCTGCAGGTATGGATCACTCTGGTGTTTTGGCATATTAGAGTGTAATTCATGTATGTCATTCACGAGAGATGGTTTTCCATATTATATAACACTTGGTCTGTTATATTATACATGGATTGTTTGCTATTTAATTATGTTAGTAACAGGAAGGGCACGTTACTTCAAGCAGGACGGCTGTGTTTGTTGGCAGGAAGCACAAACCAAATCATCTCGTACAGGATGATGCCCGCCTTTGAATGTGAGAAGGCGACGAATGATGTTTTGTCATTCATGGCCTGTGCGGTGCTGTGTAGCTGTATTTTCTTTGAAAGGACATTTAGGTAAAACATGGAAATAACAGGTTATGGTTTGCATGTTGAGGTGCAAAATGCTTATTTGAATATTAACTTGCGGAATAAAGGCTGTTTATTTATCTTTTTTTTGTCACTGCGATACAGTGGATAATGTTCAGAGGAAAAAATTTTGAATTCAGTTTTATAGGAAAGCATTAACACAATTGTTTTGCTCCCTGCTAATGATCACAAAACAGTAGACAGTTTGACAGGGCACTCATCTTTCAGTATCTAAACCATCTTTATTCACATTTTAGTTCTAATGGCCTTGGTTTTTCATACTCACATTCCAGTATCCCAACTGAAAAGTCTCCAAACTGAAATTTATCTGAAGTGCATTTGGAAAAAATCTAAAACAAAAGTCACATGAGTGATGTGGAAATAATGCAGTTAGCACTAGTGCAGCGTCAGCTGTTTCTTGTTGTCTGGTCCCGCTTAACACTTTCCTTCACTCAGTGAGTCAAATTTTATTATTGTAACTCATCTCATTTGTTTATTTCAAAATGTTGTCTGTACTTATTTTTTGATATAAATTTCATGATTAAATGATTTTGTTGTTTACTGGTTATAAGGAAAACACTTTGTATCTGAAGCTGTTCTGTACTTAAGGTTTTGTTGCTTACAGCATAGAAACTTTCCCATTACTGACCTCTTATGTGTAGAATGATGAAGTAATTGGTGTTTGAAGTGTTTTATGTATGTTAGAGTTGATAGTTCCACAGGTGTTTTGCATTGTTTTACTGATTTTTGGGATGATTGGTTTAGGTTTTTCAGATGGCGCTGAGAATGCATTATTATTTTTCCCATTTTAAAATAATGGGAAATAGATTTTCAGTATCTGAACCTTTTTCTGGAACTGAATGCCTCTGCAAATTGTAGGGTGGTGTATTTTGGAGTTATGATCCATTTCAGTTTTTGTTGTCAAATAGGCTTCTACATACAGAGTCCTGGGAGTCCTCCAGTGAGTTACACTACTGTCCCACAGCACCCGGGCGGTTCGGATTTTGTTTTGAATCCATGTCAGTGTGAGGAGTTGTAAGTTCTCTCTATGTCTGTGTGGGTTTCCTCCAGGTGTACTGGTTTCCTTCCACAGTCATATTTCAGATTAATTGATGACTAAATTGTGTGTAATTTGTGTGCGTGTAAGAGAGAGTGAAGGAGTGTGTATGGTTGTCCTGCAGTGGACTTACAGTATGCCCTGTCCAGTGTGTACCTTGCCTCATGCCTTGTATTTCCAGGACAAGCTCTGCACTATCATGACCCTGTAGGAGACAAGCTGTTTTAGAAGAAGAAAGAATATGCAGTACTGGTGTATTAACACAAAACACCTTTTTGAATGTCTGTCAGAAACATAGTTGTAAATCACAAATAATGACTCAGCCTACTGATACCCCTGTGGATGAATTGTTGTTTTCAGAAGGTACCAGAAAGGCAGCATTTCCCTTTGGTTCTTGGATTTGGGCTTTTGTGAGAAACTGAACTACTGTGCACATTTATGCATTACATTTGACACTTTCATTCCTGCTTTACCTCTTCATGCTTTTGCTGTTATATTAAACTTTGTCTCAGTTCAAAATGCATAGTTGAATTTGTCATGTACTAAATGATTATTTAGGATTAATATGTACGTTTTGTATTGCAGTTAGAAGAAAGTGTCTAAATAAGGACGCACCAAAGATCAGAAAATGACAGGTGAGTCTAAAATATCAATGAATAATTTGTTTTTTAAATAAAGGGACAATGCAACATACAGGGACATTATCTGTCACTGTGACACACTTTCTGTTTCACACTTATGATAGAGGAAAAAAAATTATTGAATTATTATTGAATTATTATTCATTTGTTTCTGTTTTGTCAGTATTCAAGCTAGAAGGGAACTGCTTGTCCAAAAACAGTAGTGATGCACTTTGCAGTTATACCGGTAAAGGTGTTTTATAAGGAATATTCAATTGAATGGAACTGGCAGGTTCTTGTATGTAAATATGCAGGAAAAATATTGCATTACAGAGAATTGTTCTGAAAAAGTTCTGTTGTGGATATTTTGTGTGAGTATTTAGGATCAAGATCTAACATGTAATTGAATTTTGTTATTTTGTTTAAAACAAAATGTAAAAAAAATAAGGAGTTTGCTGTGATTATTGTATGTTGTGCTTGTTTTGCTCTTGCCATCCGGCATCTGGTCTTTCCCCACTCTCCTTGTTTCCCTGCTAAATCGTGTTTTTGCCTGTTTCCTTCTGTACCTCTTCCGTGTGCATCAGAACGAGTGAACAACTTCCCCCCACTGCCTCGCATTATTCCGATCAAGCCCTGCTTCTATCAGAACTTTGAGGAGGAGATCCCACCGCAGCACCGGCAGCTTATACGCAGGGTCTATAACCTTTGGATGTGTGAGTGCCCCCTGCTCTGCTCAGTAAGGCCTGCTGCTTACATACAGTTTCATCTTGCCCAATTTAGTTTGGCCTGCTCCAGTATGGTAAGAAATATTCACATAGAGACTTGGATTCGCTTAATTTGGCTCAGTCGGAGAAGACCTTTTGGCTTTCCTGTCTTCTACATTATGTGTATATTAGACTGGCGTAGTCTAAGCTCTGGGTCTGTCAAGCCATTTGAATAATATGGCAATGCCAGAAACATGATCAACGCTACAGTTTGTGATAAAAGATGTAAACTAGGGTTATACTGAATGCTTAGTTAGAAAGATTGCAGCCAGTGATGAGGACAGCCCTCACTGTTATTACCCCTTTATTGTGAGGATGGACACCTTTTTGCAAAAACCCTTCTTCACTGTGCAGCAAATAAGAAGGCCATAAATTTCTCAGTCACCTTAATTGTTAAAACTTGTTCAGTTATGCAATTAGTTGTTTCCCACTCTTCTTGTTTGTAGTTATGTGTATAGGAAGGATGTGATAATTGAATATATGAAGTAATGAGCAAATGTGAAGAGGAACAAAAGTCAGGATGTAATGGAGCTTCTCTGTTGCCTGCTGTGCCATGTGTGATATTCACATGACTGTTGTGTGTATGCGTTTGTCTGCTTGGCAGTGTACTCGATCACACTGTGCATGAACGTGGTTTCCTGTATAGCCTGGTGGGCAGGCAACGGCAATGCTGTCAACTTTGGCTTCTCGCTGCTCTGGTTACTGCTCTTCAGCCCTTGCAGTTACACTTGCTGGTTTAGACCTCTCTATAAAGCTTTCCGGTAAGTTCTGGACCTGATATATGCATGCAGGTGTGGGTAAATCTGGCAGTGTGACCAACTTCTTATTGCTTTCTTTCCAGGGCTGACAGTTCCTTCAACTTCATGCTGTTCTTCTTTGTGTTCTTCTGTCAGTGTGTCCTGGTCATTATCCAGGCAGCTGGCATCTCGGGCTGGGGCACTTGGTAAGTGCATGCAGATCATGTTTTGAGCACCATTTGTGAAAGGCTTAGCTAACGTCAGCATTTTTCACTCTGCATCCTGTCTGTTCCCAGTGGTTGGATTGCTACCGTGATGTTCTTCAGCACCAACGTGGGCTCTGCTGTGGTGATGCTCATCTCCGCTGTGATGTTTACTGTGGTGGCAGTGCTTATGGTACTGGTTCTTGTCAAGGTGAGAACTATACAGCTGTATACACACACACAGAAACACACACAGAAACACACACACACACACAATATAAACACACAAAACTTTGGGCTTTGTGACATGCAGACTTCCAGATTTAAGAGAAAATGTGCCTTTTGCAGTTGCATGCACATATTTATTTATGTATCGTGGCAAGGACTTTAAGTGACAAATGTTTCATCTCATCCCTACTAAACGTATAAAAATAAGAAATGTTATAACAAAATGCTCTTACAACGTTTGGAAAGAACATGCAAACACACAGAGAGTCCCCTGTTCTCCAGCGCTTTTGTACAAATGAAGCACTTTTACTAGGAAAAGGACAAAGGCCCCCACTGTGTTTATGGACAGCCTGTCCGGCTGTGAGCTGCAGCACTAAACCCGTGTCCTCACCAGGTGCATCGGCTTTACCGTGGTGGTGGGGGCAGCTTCCAGCGTGCACAGGAAGAGTGGAGCAGTGGAGCCTGGAAGAATGCCGCTGTCCGGGATGCAGGCTTTAACGCCATCTCTGGCAGTGGCTCTAATGTCCCGCAATACCCAGCTGCTGTGCCAAACTACCCTGACAACAGCCAGTGGTGATACCACAGCCAACCACTTGGCGGAGGCAGAGAGCATAGGAGAGGGTTCGAGCCTAGATGGCTGTTTAGTAGATGCTAGTGAACAGAGTGAGTGGTTTGTAAGGACAAAATCTAAAGAGGTTAAGTTTGGATAAACAAATAAATATTGTAAACTACAGTTATGCGTTTTATTCCTTTGAGGGGCAGTTATAGTAGTTTCGGCGTAATTTCAATGGGAATGACTTAGACTACAGAAACAGACCGATTTCACTGACTACAAAGTTATATTTAAACTTTTTCCTTTTGGGTTCTGTGAAATTGATACCCTCTTTAACACCTTACCTGAATGTTAGACAGCTGCATAGTACAAAATTACTAAAAAGTTTTATTGTTCACTTTGATGGTCGTAGAATTACCAAGATAGTACTTTTATTTTATACTATAGTGTGGCTGTTGGAAAGATTATAGGACAGCTGTTTTACGGCCTGTCCAACATATTCCTCCGGTGTTTCCATGGAGAATGCTTTAAAAAATTCTGCCCGAAATAGGACCCATCAAAAAGAGACTTGTATATTTCACAGTAATCAATGTCAAAACAGTAATATTGTGTGATATTTTTTTTAAAAACAGTACCAGATTTATATCTTTGCTGAAACTCAGATGACGATGAATATTTCTAGCACGGGTGATTCATGACAGTGCCTGACCAACATGTATGAACTGGATGATGCCTTTAAGTGCACTTATTTTTGTTATGCAGTTTTACAGTTGAAAAAAATAATATCTGTAAAAGAGGCTGATTTTAGAGACTTATGCAGGACAGTTAGTAAGCCTAATGTTTATATAGTGGCAGATTGTAGATTTTTTTGGTAGGTACCCCTGTCAAGTGCACATTGCAGGAGCACAATCTTCATGTTTTTTTTGTCTGTTCTCTTTGACCTCTTATTTGAGGTTTCCTGAGAGGAAATGAAGTTCCTTCTTCTAGTGCCTTCTACTACTAGAGGTAAGATGCAGATTTAGGTGCAGAAAAGAATGATTCATAATCTCTCCTGCTGGTCTTACTGTCTGGGTTCTGCACCAGCACCTGGACAGTATTGCAGCTCAGGTTATGGCAGCATCCTCTGAATTGGAGATTCATGTTTACAACCTGGCTGGTGAAACTGAGCCTCTTGAAATATGTGACTGGAGGTTTCCAGTGAGCATGCATTTATTTTTGACTGAAGTGCCACTTAAATGTAGTATTTAGGAGCTGTGTGTTTTAGACATTCCATTGTTTTTTTTTCTCTCTACTTCATTTGGAGTTTTTTTTAAAGTGATATTTTGGAAGGAATTTATTAGACCAAACCTTTAGCCTAGCTGTTATGTACAGTGTGTATAAACATTTTCCTCACTAACCTTCAGTCTCCTGTGTGGGCTGTTTTCTACAAACTCTTCACTCCATCATCCTCACCTCTCTTTTGTCCAGAGGTGTTCAGTAAACTCTCTGGATAGCAAGAGAAAGCCCATCAGTGAACTCTGAGCCAAGATGGAAAGTAAGCATTTGCCCAAACATGGGATCACAGTCTAATACATTCAACTCCAGCAAGTTTTCTAGTGATAAACACTATATCTAAATTAAATATAATGTTATGTACCTTATTGTGCAATGAATATGTTCATGTGCCTTTAAAAGATGTTGCATATAAACTTTTTGTATTTTTTGTAATTAAAGTGTAATCAGTATATGTCTCTTTATGGCTGCAGTTGTTGTCTAACTCATTCATCTCAATAAAAAATCCCACCCTGTACTTCAGTGTTCTGTATTCAGGTCAGGAAAGTAAATCCTGCTTTGGTATATTTTGGCCAAATATATTTACAGATCTCCTTTAATGGAATAACAGAACCTCCAATATAAGTGATTGAGCTTTATTATTACATTTCTTGCCAGTTTTTTTTGTTATGAATGTATTTACTAGGAATTCCTGCGATCACTGTAGATGCTACAAAATATTTGAAACATTGCTCCTGACTAGCAAGAGTGGGCATCAGTCCATTATAAGTTACCTTGGTGGTCTGCAGTCTATCCCAGAAGCATAAGATGTGAGGCAGGGTACATATTTATTCAAACACACAAAATAAATCCAATTCAGAGTTCCTAATTCATCTAACACATGTCTTCAAACTTTGGAAAGAAACCAGCACACTAAGGAAACCTACACAAAGGTGGGGAGAAGATACAAGCTACACAATGATTGAGCAAGATTTAAACACGTCTATACCCAATGGCCAGGAGCTGTCGGGCACCACCATGTTGGTCACAAGTGACTGCATTACTCCCTCAGGCATCCAGTATTCCTAGTAGGTACTAGGGAATAACTCAACCCTAAAACAATGTTCTGCTATAACTTGCAAACCTTCCAGGTGTGCCTGTTTATCCTTTGAAATGGGGTTGGCTACAACGCCACCTTCACGCTATGAGTGTGAAAACTGATAATAAGAGGGAGCAAAGGTTGACCTTATGGAATGGGAAATCACAGGTACAACTTAACAGCATGTGACTTGAGCTGCCGGGCATTGAGCTGTACAACCATAAACCATGGCATGAACCCAGAAGCATAATCATTTTTAACTCATATGTAGACACAGCTCAGTGCTGGGTGACATCATGTTATGGCTTTATAAAAATATTGAAAAAAAATATTGTTTTGGATGACAGCATTTTTGAAAATATAATTGAAACTCAAAGTTGTTTTTTCTGACTTCACTGGAAGTTATTTAATAGTTAAAACTATATTTTTTGAGCATTGGTTTTTACAATCTGAACAGATGAAAAAATACATCAACATGACTGACCCACTATTAATACTGACAACTCCACTATCCATCACCCATATGCCTGAAGCAAAGTAAAGGAATTTGTTATGTGTCCAAAAATACTTTCAGTTCCCACTGAAAGAAAAATGCAACAAGAAAACTCCAGTGACTCATAAGCTTCTCTCTATGGGCGGAAACTTTTCAGTGCTGTTACACCTAGGGGTGGACTTAGAGAGGTGGGGTCCTGGGCTTGAGTCATTGTTTGAATGCTATCTACACCATAGCATGGTGTGTTGCATCTGCTAAAAACTCAAAAAAGAATAGCATATAATACAAACTTAAACAGTATGTACATATTTACATATATCTGGTATATGTAAATATACCCTATACTGTATATATCCAGGTCCAGGGCAATAGATGCTTTATTCTCATTTTATGTACATCTGTAGAAGTGCACAATGACAAAAAACTTCACCTTGAGACTTGCTATATATGAATATTACAAAAAGCTTTTGCTGTAAGCAAAGTGAATATGCATGCAGGTGTTACTGGTTTAAACTACTTTCCACATTATAGTCCAATAACACAGTAGGACTATAATGAAGTATCAAGCACAATTGAACATGGAGCAGCAACCCACAGACAAAGTAACCGCCTGGGCCTGTTCCACAAAATACAGGAATGATACTGGGCCCAGCCAGAAATCTGAGTGTGGCTCCCGAACCCTGTTCAACCAAGGATTTTGTAAGTACTGGGAGGCCTGGGGGCATTTTTACCCTTAGTTTCTCAGCCAACACAGAGGCAGTCTCCAAGGATCCTAAATGATCTGTACAACAGGAACAGGAATGAGACCAAATGTGGTGGATCAGCCTCTGACAATTTAGTTTTTTTTTTTTTGCTCTGTTTGCAGACTGGGAAAAAAGTCAGAAATGTAAGCAAAGTCTGCTGGGAAACAAGTGCAATAAGATGGGGTAGAGTGCTGATGGAGTAGTGGCACTGAACCTCTCTTTGGCAAGGGTCCAATAGACTGGAGCTGTTGGATAGCGTAGCGGGACAAAGTGTGAGCAGGTGAGGAGTAGAAGCAAGGTATGGGACCATCTCCATGAGCCTGAATGCCTTCAGCTCCATCTAGTCACACAGCAAAGTAAGAAATGCTATAAATTTTCATTTATATTTTTAAAAATGAGGTTGAAGAGATAGACCTGCTCCCTGTTCCCAGTGTTTTGCACAATTTGTTTTGTATGGGTATTGGTTTTCAGTTGGTGTCCTTGCCTGGCCGGCTTAATAAAAGGTTATTTTTCCTCACAAGCCCTGCAGTCTTGCGTCTCAGTCCTCTTGTAATTGCATTTTGCATCACCCTGCTGTTAAAGTGGAATCCGTTTCTATAATTTTGAACTCAGAGCTATAATTTCCAAATGCTCATTTCAAAAATCTGAATGTCATTTTTATGAACACATTTGCATGTTTAATATTAAAGTCTAATTCATTATGGTCAATGTTCATATACACTACTTATTAAAATACCACGGAAACAAATAAATAACATGAGCCAACGGCACAAAATGAATTTATTGTGCTCTGAAGGATTGCTGTAATGTTCGCGTTCTAGATTCATTATCCTCATCCTATTATATTGGTTAAAGTTATTTCATACCATTTCAAGTGCTCTTTTCTGTTTTTTTATATTAATTAAACATCACGGGGGGCATTAAAACCGAAAAAAGGTTTTCTACAGGAGATAAAACAGACACCATAGAAGAGTTAAATACATTTTAAAGTACAGTAGAAATATTTCAAATATCACAAAAACACATACACCATAAATCATGAATATATTTATAGAGAAATCTAGATATATCCCACAAAATAAAACAAACTGCAATATATAAAACATTTATTAATAATAACAAAAATGAACTGAAACTGAAACGGGGGCGTATATACAAAACCGCTGTATACAAAAGTATTTAACATTGTTATATTTGTTTTTACTGTCCCTTTCTGGGTCTTTAAGAAGACAGAAAGCTAAAAGGAACTCCTCAGTTTGTGCATTTCTGACACGTGTGCTTGACAGGCAGCCCAGCATTTGCGTAGGCACAGTCAGAAATTGTCGAGCGATTTCTAATATTCAGAACTGGGCGTAGATGTGGTACTTGGATATGGAAGCGCTTCAGTGCAATGATTTTTCCCAAATCTGCAGAGATTTTGCAGACTAAAGAGGCAATTGCACTTGCCAGTAATACTTAGCATTTTCCTTGGGTTTATCACAGACGAAAAGGAGTTCTGCAATTTGCTTATGCTACCTGGAAGAGGTGGAGTAATATAGCAGCCAGCTGTCTGGATTGAAAAAAATTTAAAAAATGAAACCCACAAGTTTAAATAAGCTAAATATATGGCTTCGGACTCAACTTGACATCAGTTGGTATAGACTGCTTTGGGGCTCTCTTGTCTTTAAGAGCAGGCAGGTTAGTAATGTTTGTCTCCTGTCCACGACGTGAAGCTAAATATTTGGATGCTGGATGCATGTTTTCGTAGATTGGATTTTCTAGAAAGGAATGGCAAAAGAGAGACTCAATGAATTGTGTGCATGTTTAATAACAGTTGGGTTATTTGCGGTTATCAGCTGTGCAACTTTGAAAAGATCACACCAGGGGCCGTGTCTCTTTGCAGCATTTAACATAGATCCCAGGCTCCGACATACTTACGCTCTGTGCAACTCTAAACCACACGCCCACCTGCACAAAACACATACTCTGCAACTGGGGGCTGCAGAGGAAACCTTCTAGCTGTGAAATATCAGCTCTCATACTAGAGAGCCTTCTGCAGTGCTTGTTTTTCCATTCTTTGGCCCAGAAGCTTTGTGCCCCCAGTTTCAGTGGCTGCTTTAAAAATCTTTTACATAAAGTTGTACTGTCTGCTAATTCAGTACATCTGAAAGCAATGAAGCGTGATTATATTTTCTGTTAATATGGCAAAGAATTTTAAGCAAAAAATTTGAAACTATAAACTACTTTGTGCATATCATGAAAATATGCACCAATGAAATGAAAGAAATAAGCATTATTACTTGGGAGATTTTTGAAAACTTGCAAAATTTAAGTTAGGACAACATGAAAGAAAAGTTATGTTTGTAAAGATTTATGTCTTACACATACTGTTAGGGTAGATCAGGATGACTAAATAAAAGAGCAAGTTGTAAGTCTGTAAGTTTGCCTCTTGGTTTCCCTAAAATTTAACCGTGTTTTGTTAAAATATTTGCAAGATTCATCCCTTTTCCACTTCTACTTGTACAGTAGTATTTGTGTTTTTATGAATTGCTGTACCTAAGGACTGCCTTTTTTTAACACAACATAATGTGCATTATTACCAAATATATAAAGTCATACCTTTATTTCTGTTATGGCATTTTCTTTTCTTGCAGAAGATCCAGATGACCGCTACAAGCACTACCATCATGATAGTCCCGGACATCACAGGCACTAAAAGTCTCCAGCTTGACCTCACTGGAGGAACAGTCAAGGAGACATTAGGGGCTGTAGTGGGGGGACGAAACGAAAAGACAGCAGATAAAACTTTAAGTGGGGAACAGAATATAATTCACTGCCATCCTGTTGCATCTGCCTAACTTAAACTTGGATTTATTTAAACATTCCACATTAAGATAAATTGATATAAACCAATACTTGACGCCCTATGAGTATTTTAAGATTTGAACTGAAGGATCATTTAAGTCTTCCTCTTGAGCTGTGCTCTGAATTGCCACTTGGTTGTTGGTGCATTGTGGAAACAGGGTGATCCATTTCTGAACTTTGACCACTAACTCAGATTTTTTGCTGCAGGTAAAGAGTAGGCACACATTAAATAAAACTTAAAAAAAAAAAAAAACACATTCTGACCTGCAGTGTGAAAAGTTGTTAAGGTAGCATTGTCCTCTGTAAGAAAAGTACATGCACCAAAGTTAAAAGATTTAATTTTTATTTTGTGATATTCACTGTATTTAACTATTATATTTAGGGAGTGTATCAGCTTACAACACTGCTATAATCAAATTTTTATGTCAGTATTTCATAATTTAGTTTGTGTCACGCACACCTTCTATTAAGTATGGTACTGAGGATTTTTATTAGATTGTATAAAGAAGATATGGCTAGATAAATTATGCTTAAATTATAAAAAGAAGAAAATCAGCTACTATAACATATTCCGGTACATACGTTCTTAACTGCCACAATAAGTATATTTTTATAATATACAGTAAAATATGTGCATAACAGTATAGGTTAAAAGACATAATTATTATAAACTTGGTAAAATCTGTATTTTTACAAGGAAGCTGAGGAAGTCATTTTATATTTATTTAGTAACTTATGGGTTTCATCTAAAATATCTTACAATGATTTACCCACTTATGTAGTGGGCAGTTTTTATTGTGCCAAATCAGGGTCAATACGGGGGTCCTACAGCAGGAGGTGGGAATTGAGACCTCCATTCTTAACTGCAAGAGGGCAGTTCTAAGTTCTATACCAGCTTGAAGATATAAAAGTTTTGCCCAAAATTTTAAATTTTTTTCTACAATTTTTCAAATGCAGTATAAAACAATTCAAGGGTGTTGTGTCTTTGAGGGTGCATTTAAATGCAACATCATATTCTAAGATCAGAAAGTAGAAAGCATTGGTTTACTTGCTTCAACAGGAACAATTTGGGTGATAAAGTCTGAACTGCATTTGTAGAATTAAATAAAATTTGTGAAAAATACAACTTTTTGCCTGCTGTTCACTCCTTGTAACAGTGGACTTTTTTTCTGACGTGATCTTTCTTTTGCACTTACCAACGATGAACTGTGCTCCACTACTGCAGAGAACGCAAAGTTCTGGAATCTCCATTGTGATTTGGCAGAAGTAAAAGCCACTCATATTGTGTCCAACATCCTTCAGGGTCAGCAAGAAGTGGGTATTCTCCGTCATTTGGAGAAGAGGCCGCTCATCCTTCTGTTTCTGGTTCACTGAGGTCTGGGTGGAAAGTTCTAAGCCCTGGCAGTGCTCAGCTGAGCTTTGGTTCAGGAGCCATTTCACCCTGAACCTATCTGCTCTCTTGGAAAGCATGACAGTGCAGTTTAAAGTCAGAGAGGATCCAGCAAACAATTTCTGATGCTCCAGGTGAACATGTGCTTTGCCTTGACAGACGGTATCCACAGTTTCTGGGCTGGGTGCTAAAAAAATGTAGATGGTTTGATGCAAAATTCTCACATTAGTAGAGAAGAGGAAAGGGGAAGTGCGCCAGGTACCCAAACTGAAATCAATGAGCAAAACGCAAATAAAAGAATGTGACAAAGGAGACAAGAAGGCGAAGCAACGGAAGCTAAGCACAAGACAGATGGTGTTGTATTAAACTTTCTGTTCCATTTGCATCATCAGAGAACGCAGATTCTTTGAAGTCATCTGCCCGAAGCTGCTTTCAGCTTGGGCGCTCTTGCATGTTTGCCTCTGATTTGTGCTCACTGTCCCAGTTAGAAACATAGCTATTTGAGAGTAAAAATGACCATTGCGTGACACTCGTTCGTCCTACTCCAATAGTCTGAAAACACCGGTGCGTGCATCCGCAACGCACTGACGAATTCTCTAATCCGAAATCTACAGACCGCATTTGTAAAGAAAAAAATATACTTTGATCGGGCCTTGTGACAATGACAGCAGCAAAAAAAAAAACAGCAGTAAAATGTACAAGAATGCAAAACTACTACCATGACCAAAGCTCGCAGGTTTTTTAAAATCCTTAATGAAAAGCTAAAGAACTGCAATACGCAGGAAAAAGTATTCAGATTTATCCAAATTAATGGAAAAATCCTGCTTTAAATGAAATAAGGAAATGAAAACTTTTAATTTGTGTTTCCATTAATACCTGGAATTCCAAGAACAAGTGCATGTTTTTAAATATGTATGCTTTAGTGTATTTAAGATTTAAGCCTTACCTGTTAAAATCAGTAGGCATGCTGTTTTGTACCAAATGTCCATTGCGCTGACTGCTTATGCTGACACAGATCAGAAAAATGAGTGCAAGAGGGTGGTTTGGCGAGCAAGTAGTTTGGGGGTGGATAGGAGGGGCTTGACATGTACTGAGGTTAAAAAGCAGAAAAGGGGGGTGTGAGACTTGCAAAGAGTTATTTAATCTGTTTAAACTGTGAAGCCAAGGTAACTGCCAGTAGAGTATTACTGTTAGAAGATAATCTCCCGATAATAAGAATAATAGTTACATCATATTGGAGGCAGTATAAGATTTTGCTTTGTTTTGCTTGTGTATCTGATTCAGAGAAGGTTGAGGAACTGTTAAGATCCTTAAGTGAGTGTGTGAAGTTTTAGAGACTCAGTGCTTGCCAGGCCTCTCCACAAATTGTTCCCTGATGTATTCACAGTTCTACTTTTGGTAGAGGTTTTGGCGATAGTGAAAAAGGTTGAAACCACAGGAGATGAACACTGCTTTCATTGCATGCTTTTTACTTTTCAGACACCTACTGGCATTTTCGTTCCCTGGGAACTGAAACTATCTGTTCAGTGTTCCACTGATTCCTCTCATATCCTCATTTGTTTTGCGACTAGAACAAAATGTTGGCTTTCAGAGAATACGCGTGCAAACTCGTTGTCTGAATTTCCTTCTGCTGAATAAAAATGTGTCCCGCTTTTCATTGGTTTTACTCTGTGAAGATGTAGCCATTACCACAGCACCAGAATTCTTCAGAAGAATGTGGAATTTAGAAGCTGGGTATTTAAAGATGTTTCCAGATGTTTTAGATTTGAAGTCAGTTGTATATATTCCTTTTTTTGGAAAAAAAAATAATAAAAACCAACCTCACATTTCTCTAACAGGGCTATTTTTTAAAGTTTGGTTTGACTTAAGCATTAAAAACCTATGCTCTACCTTATCAAGATTGAAAGGTATGAAATGACTTTATCACTCTTACATATGTCAAAATACAACTTTAGTAGTTTCAGGATGTACTACAAGAAAAACAGTAAATTGCACCCAATTTTGGTCTTTCCTGTCTCATGGTTTTGTGCTACACTTCCTTTCCTTACTGTTGACTATAAATCATTACAGAAAGACAGGTGACCACAACCCACCAGAGTTTCATTGCCTCACACAGCACTGCTTATGCTATTTGCCAGCAGAAGAGTTTAAAATAAAAACATGAGGACTGAGAAAGTGAACTCACATGCGATGAGCAGACCAAACAGCCTTTTATTTTGTCATTTATTTATAAAGCAAGATAAAGGACATTAACACGTCAAATAAGTGTATCGATGATGTCCAACTTACCAGCTGACACCGAGTGATCAGGGAGGCAGAAGGACACAAACAAGAAGCATCATGTGAGAAAGAAGGCAGCGATATCAGCCAAGTGTTCCAGTTCTCCTTGCTAAATTGCCAGGCGACTAGTTGGTACATCAATATCAAAATCAACATCAATAACTGCAACTCAAATCTTATAAATTATTTAGATTTGCAACAACAGGAATGAACTTTTTGTGTCGCAGAGCCACATAATTTAACACTACAGTGACATCTGAAGAGGTTTTAGAACGCATACTTTCCTAAAAGTAGACTGTCAAGGTAGAGTTCTCTTTTTAATAGAAAAATATATTTTGCATTCTATAAGCAGGACTCATTGAACTGAGCTAAATATTATAAATCCAAGGCTAAATTGAATGTATTCAGATGGACGCAGTTAAGACAGAATTCATCAACACTTATTTTATCAGAGAAGGAGTTACCGATGTTTTAACTATGTCACAAAACATAGAGCTGAAGGTACATTGATGCATAAGGCTGAAACATAATAAAATAAAAAATAATATAGGAAATAGTGCTAAAATACTATGCAACTGTATTATGTATGAATGCATAACTGAGTTGCAAGAAATTTTACCCTCTGTGGCTGTTTCACAAAGTCTTAAGCAGAATTATATTATAAGGATACTTTCTGTATTCAAATCCAGCACTTAGTGTTAAAGTAGAAATATGCAAAAGACAAACATTTCCAGTGCAGCCGCATGTGGCCATTCCTATAGCAGACTTGAACAGATTTATTATTTTCTTAATAACATGCCTTGATGGTGGTGAAAACAAAACATGCTGTATAACATTTCAATTCATTTGTATATAAGCATGAGTATGCACACCGTGTGTTCAATTTTGTGTGTATAGTTTCACTTAAACGTCAAAATGTTGATATTTAGCATCGGACATCACTGTCCAGTTAAAACTACATTTCCCAACAGACCCTCCCCCGCATGCGCATGCGCGGCAGATACAACGAGACTCGGAGGCAGTGATGCTACGTAAACCCACAGTATCAGCACCGCCCTGGTTGCGCTCGGAGGGAACGGAGGAGAGGCGGACGGACCGCAGAGGGGCTCCACGGAACCGCTAGAACTGCGGCGACGACACCGCGAGCATGGCAGACCAGAAGGTAAAAAGGAGCAAAGTGCAGGGGGGAGTGTAACTAACGCAGGGGAGCGGCTGCTTATTACTGAACAGACAAAGAAACGAGAGAGAGAGAGAGAGAGAGAGAGAGAGAGCGAGAGAGTGTGAGTGGTCATCACCTGCAGAACTATGTCGCGATCAGGTGTGTGACAGTGAAAGGGACCTTAACACTGTGCTTAGGTGCTTTTGAATGGCAGTGTGGAATGGCAGCTGTGGCCATTGCAGTGCCACCCTCTCCTCTCCTGTGCAGAGCCCTGAACTGTGCAGTCCAGCACTGTGGCCATAACATCTGTGACACTGCAGCACTGTGGTCTATGTGTGTGTGTGTGTGTGTGTGTGTGTGTGTGTGTGTGTGGGGGGGGGGTGTCCTATTGCTCTTCTTCGCTCTTCTTCGAGGGAGTGGCCCTTCCACTGGGGATGCGTTCACGTTGCCCTTCTTTCCCAGGTTCACTTCCTCCTGACAATGACAGTGTCTCCACATCACACGAGTCATCTTCATTTTTCAGCGTGGTTCTGTTAAATCCTCTTTACAAGCAGCCTTTTGTGGAACCCCCCCCCCCCTTCTTCAGGTGGCTACAATCATAGTGGCCCAGTGCAAAGGTAGTCCTGGACCAACCTTTATCCCCCCTCGCTTTTCTTTAAAGGGATCGTGTGGCTTATTATAGCACCTTATTTCTGGGGGGAAAAAAAGAGAAAATGCCAGATTTTTGCATGTTATGTCAAATCAGCAATGTGTGACCGATATGTTCACTGTTAACAGGAGCATCTGCTCATCTTAAAATAACTTAGGCTTCACTGCATTGTGGAAAAAGCACCTTGTGGAAGTGCATACTTGTAAACAAATTGGACGTTGAGCAAAGGTAATGGCCAAAGAGAGTCTTGGCAAAAGGCCTTTGTGGTGTAGTTAGGGCTTCTGTCTTCTGCATGGGACATGGGATTGAGTCCTTTGTGTGCTGTCCCCGGTGAAATCACTACCTTAGCGTCACAAAATAACCAAGGTGTATTTTGCCAGACAAATCCAGCAGCGTGGCGGTAGCACCCCCAATGTAGCCTGCACTAAAATTTGTTCCTTTATCCTCAAGATGTGTACCATATATCACCAACGTGGTTTTTAAAACCTGGTTAAGCCTTATAGTAAGCGGTAAAAAAAGTACAACAGTGAAAAATTATTCATACAGATTCCTCTGTTTATGCTATCAGTCCTCATGTTTGGTGCTCTCAGGTGTCAATGCACACTGTAATTTGATGAATTGCCTCTTCCAGAGTCTCACAGATCACGATAAAGCATAAAACCGAGTGAGTGTTCACAGCCGATGGTCGATCATTTCACCACCCTGGGAAAGAGTGGACACAGAAAGGGCAGCCAGGGAACTGGTATGAGCAGGAGTGGAGTCGAGTTGGTCGCTATGGGACCACTGAAAGTCACAGCCTTCTGAAATTGTCCGGTGGTAACCAGCTGTGGGATGTTAACACAGCTTATTACCTTAAAACTCTTTTGGGACCCTTCTTGTACCTTTTTAGTTTGACCATAAGGCTTGGTCTGTTGTTGGCTACACCAATGAACATATAGTATTTCAGTATGTATTGTTGAGAAAATAAGAAAAGGTCAGATCTGTCCTGCCATTTCAGATTTCAAATTCTTTGTTCTGTTAGCATTGAATAATATCACCAGCAGAACAAACTTTTCACATCTGCTTTCTGCTTCTGCACATGCGGCTCTCTGTTAGGAGTCGCTGCGGAAGATCTGCACCACCCTGGCCCAGAAGAATGAGGAGATACAGAACTTCATCTGCTTCCTGAAACAGAGCCTGCAGAATGTGGAGGTACGGAGTCCCCGATGCGTGCAAAGCTGTGGACCATCAAGCGTGAACTGCTGTGGTCTGTATAGCTGTAGTTAGTGGTAGACTGATGTCTCACGTACTGTGTGTGGCAGCATAGGTAAGTGCTACAGTGGCTGAGGCAGGCTGAGGATGGAGACACATGTGCATGGTGAACACATCTGTTTTTTGACCGCAGGCTTGTTTGCAGACTTGTTTATCAGTGGGATATTATTTCACCACCTTTGTCTGGCAGGTAAATGCCAACCAAGTTCAAGAAGACCTGGAAGGGGAGTTCACCTCTCTCTACTTGGTTCTGGATGAGCTGAAGAACAGCATGGTCAGCCACATCAAGCAGGAGAAATCCAGTCGTGTTTATGAGCTGCAGGTGTGTGTCCTGTCTTTCTGTGTGACAACTGGTCAGTGGATGCGGTACGAGTGCAAGAGCTGATTGTGGGTGGTCAGAGTTGGGGGTGCTGATGTGAGAAGCAAAAAGTGAGATTTAAACCCAAAGCATTTGGGAGCCTTGCATTGCAATTCTTGTGAATGTGGACATCTGCCTGGGTGAATGGAGTCTGGAGGCTATCCTGTAATGGGCACCAGGCTACAAAACAACACCCTGGATAATAATAGCCAAGCATAATAATTATACTGTACTACATTCATATAATAATTGAATACTTTATTATTTTAACATGAATAATGTGTGAAATTAGTGAAAAATATAGGCAAGCCCTATATTTTTATTAAACAATAAAGCATTTAGGTGTGTTAATTCTTTATGTAACCTTACAGTTTATATAACACAGCATTAAACCATTTGCGGCGTACAGTAAAATGGAATTATGTCAAGGTCACTGGATAAGAATCAAGCTCTAAATTGAAGACCAGCTGTATGTTGAGACAACTTAAATGTGAAACTTGAATCTTGTGAGCCTGTGGCTCTATTGCAGGGTAACTCCAGTTTGCACTCTTACCATTCTTCACCTTTAACCTTGTCAGAACCAGCTGAGCGCGTGCACCAGAGCTCTGGAGAGCTCCGAGGAGCTGCTGGAGATGGCCAACCAGAAGCTCTGCTCCTCGGAGACAGACGGCTTCAGCCAGGTAGGCTGCCCACATACACCTAACACACGATATACAGAACACACATAACAGATGTGCATTAGTTAATAAGCATGATTATAAATAGGACTTTTTATGTATAACTGCATTTTCTGTGGTGTTCAATATTAAAATATGGCTCCATTTTGCTCTATCAAGGCATTAACATTCATAATAGTTTAATACAGGTAAACCTAGTTTTATGCACTTAATTTGTTCCGGAAAATGCTGCAAAAATCAAAAGAACGTGTATAGGGATGCTATTTTTCACCAATATTTTTAAAAGGGAAAAATCTAAAACCCTGGTCTAGCTAAAACCCTGACTAAACCAACTTTCCCAAATAGCAGTGAAACACACGCAGGGCTTGTAGCTCACAACAACAACATTTATTTGTATAGCACCTTTCATACATTGGTCAGTAGCTCAAAGTGCTTTACAAGGATAGAGAGACAACAGTAAGAAAGAGACGGTACAAAAAAGAAGGAGAAAGGGGCAATGGTGGATATAAAACAAGATGGGTGTACAGATCACGTAGCACTGCACCACACAGCATGCACACAGGGCATCACACAGCACAACAGACACACACAGGGGATTGTGCTTCACACAGGGAAAATGGAGATACTCTACAAATGTTTTGAAATAAAGCAAACACAAGATATGAAACTGTAAGGATATTAGCAAAGTATGACCCTTACATGGTGCCATACTGAACAGTATTACATTACAAGGCAGTGTGGTACAGGAACAAGTTACTCACCTGATACCTGAACTTTGAATTTCTGGTGCTTTGTTACCATTTAGTGGGGCCTCAGGCGAGCAAACCAGGAGCTGGTATTAAAAGCTCAGCTCCAAAAAAGAAACTGTGTATACTGGGGTTGTGTGTACCAGGGTTTACCTGTATACCAGATATCAAAGCTGCAACGTGCAAAGGCACCGCTGTTTTTCTGTGATCGCAGTATTTCTTTTAGTTTGGCTTGGCAAAGTTCAGGTTATTAAATTCTGTTGTTAATTTTTCCTGCCTCTTGCAGTGTCTGTGTCCAGTGTGGCAGAGCTGCATGGCTTGTTGGACTGAGGGTCTTCAACTCAATGCTTTCTTGATTCCTTTCCCTTGTCCTCTCCCTCCCTTTCCCTTTCTTCCCTTTTCTCCTCATTTTCTTGCTTCCAGGCTGCCAAAGACATAAAGGATAGGTATGGTTTTCATAAGTTTCCTGTAGTTTATAACATCTACACCCATCACTTATAAACTGACAAGTGCACATAAAAATACCCATACAAATATCTATAGGAGTTGAATTGTCAATGCTGTCTTTGGCTAAGAGTTTCTTTGGCATCCTTTGCTTTCTTGATGTCTAAAACACTCCTTCAGCAGCAGGTTTTTATTTCCTCTGTCTTTAAGCTAATAACAAGATGATGTTGATGAATCAGAACACATGCATGTCTTTTACAGGTGTTGATAATGGTGTGCTCTTTAGTTCCTCTCCCTTCCCTGTGAAGTGTGTACTGCTGTGTTTGACAGTACGTTTTTCTGTACCGCTGCATCTAGTGTGACAATGGCCCCAGCCTTCCGCCTCACCCTCAAGCCCAATGCCAGCGATAGCATGAGTCATATGATGGTGGACTTCACCCAGGAGAGGAACATGCTGATGAACATCAAGTTCCTTCCAGGTCAAGGAGTACCAAAGCTTCGCCCACCTTTCAAAATCATAGTGAAACTCTTCAGTTTTTCAACACTTCTACAGTTTCTCATTTTCACTTTACAATGACACATAATTGCAACCGAAGAATTAAATTTTAAAAACACACACACACACGCGCGCACACACACACACACACACACACGCACCTTTCTTGCTGTGTAGGTCTAATACAGTTGATTATGAGGTACCCAGCACTGGTTAGGTTGGAGCACACAGTTCATGGCCTCTCATTCCAATCCCATCTTCTTTCTCTCTATGCTCCTCAGTTCCTGCCACTCCAGAGATACTGGTGTCTGAGTGCCAGGTGTGTGACAACAGCGTCACAGTGGTCTGGGTGCTCCCTGAGCCCGACACCAAAATTGACCACTACATCCTGGAGTACCGACGAACCAACCACGAGGGCCCACCTCGAGCCCGTGAGGAACACCCATGGATGGTGGTAGAGGGAATCCGTCAGACTGAATACACTCTCACAGGTAGCGTCACTGTGCGACAGTCAGCACGTGCTTCTGGAAAGAAGACCAGTGTCAGGGTCATAATGGCTGAAACACTGCTGCTGGAAACACATGCCATGAGGAGACAGTACAGCGAATGAACTTGTTGTTGTTAGGCACCGTCGAGTCGATGTTGGCTTATAGTGACTGAGTGGAACAGTTGGTCTAAAATGTTTTCGGTCTTCAGCCAGGAAGCTAATCTTTGCTGTGTCCATAGCTGCAGTTATTGTATCAATCCATCACATGGCAGGTCTTCCTCTTTTGCCTTGACCTTCAACCTATCCAAGCACGATGTCCTTTTTGAGTGATCTTTGTCTCAGTTTTCTTTCTTGCGTGCTGTGTCTGAAAGACGAAAGTTGAAGCTTTGGCATTTGAGCTACCGGGGGGAGCTTGGGATTGATCTCCTCTAATACCGGTACATTTGTTTTTCAGGCAGATACCGAATTCTCCTTGAATACCTTAATTGAAAGGCATCCATTTTCTTCCTGTTCTGTTTTTTCAGTGTCCAACGTTGGCATCTATACATTATTGAGAAAACTATGACTTCAACAAATTGAACCTTTGTCCACAAAATTGCATGTCTGCATTTGAGAATGTTTTTTAGGTTGTTCATGGCTGTTCTGTCAAGAGTGCTTTGCCGTCGGGTTAAAGCTGTCTGTTTCTATGCCTTCCTCATCAAAAGTGAAGTTATTATCAAAAGTTGATCTCTGTCTTCTTCACATTAAGGTCAAACCAGGGTGTCTTCTTTGATCGTGATAAGCAGTTGTTTCAGGTCATACTCACTTTCAGCCATTGTTGTGATATCACCAGCATAACAAAGGTTTTTTTCCTCTCAACTGTTATGTTTTGGTTGAAGCAGAGGTTGTCAGTGAGAATTACACTACATGGCCAAAAGTGTGTGGACACCTGAGCATTGCACCAGTATGTGCTGGTTGAACATCCCATTCCAAACCCACGGGCACTGATATGGAGTTGTTTCCCCCTTTGCTGCTATAACAGCCCCCACTCTTTTGGGAAGGCTTTCCACCAGATTTTGGGAATTTGTGCCCATTCGGCCACAAAAGCATCAGCGAGGTCATCCGAGAAGGCCATGCTTGCGGTTGGCGTTCCAATTCATCGCAAAAGTGTTCAGTGGGGTTGAGCTCAGGCATTTGTGGAGCCACTCGGGTATCCTGGTGAGCTGGTGTACTAATGCAGACTGAGCTCAGAAGTTCTGAGTTGCTGGTATAATATCAGAATTGTTCGGAATACTGTTTAATTCATATAACATCTAAAGTAAATTTAGAAACGAGTCTTAAAAGTATCCAGAAATTTCTTATGATTTTTAAAAATAATTTTACTGTGGATGAATGTGTCCCAGCCAGTGCATACTATTTGCAAATGAAAAAAGGTTTTTCTGATCTAGCATTCTGGGATTGATTTCAGCGTTAGCTCACTAGACCCTGCTGCTGTTTTCATTAAAGATGGTAGTGTAATGCAAAAGTGTTCAGGTTTTTCTACATTTACACCACATCCTGCTCTGCAGTACTAAAGTGTGGTCTTAAACTCATCAAACCGCAGAAGCCTAGTGATCAGCAGCGAGGGTGATTGACAACAACTCATGTGTAGGCTGAGTCTCTTCTCATCTTTTGGAGGAACCATTGTTGACCACGGAAAACAGCACAACGATGCACACAACTTCCGAACAGCTGAGCAGTATTTAAACCTTAAACGCACGCCATTTTTGCACATAAAACCAACAAGCTTCAGAGTCAGCACACAGTACGTTAAGTTCACATCACACTTCCCACAGGTGTGGTATTAACTTTAGCTCAGCACATCCACAGGTTAAACACACCGACAGCCACAATAAAGCCATTTGGCTCCTTGGCAGAAATGTGTGATTTTGTCATTCTGCGGTTTGCAGGGCTCCGCTTTGACACCCGCTTCATGACTTTTCGTGTGAAGGCGTGCAACAAAGCGGTAGCTGGAGAGTTCTCGGAGCCCTTGACCTTGGAAACGCAAGGTGGGTCTCCTGGGATGGGGTGGTGCGCGTGGTGTTGCTCAGCATGAGGAGCTCCACCAGCAGATGAGGGCTCACAAAGTAAATTGTGTGAATTACACATGGCAGCGCTACCAGAATCTAAAGTATGCTGGGAAGGAAGAGCGCAGTGCAAAGCGCGCGTGTGCGTGAACAGTGTTGTCGCCCATCACAGCCTTCGTGTTCAAGCTGGACGCTGGATCGGCGCATCAGAACCTGCGTGTAGAGGATCTCACTGTAGAGTGGGACAGCAGCGGTGGGAAGGTCCAGGAGATGCGCAAGGAGAAGAACCGAACCAACTCACCGATGAACTCCCCAGCAAGGTACGGGCACACGATGGGGACTTAGCGTGACCTTGTGTCTGTGTCCTCGTTCCACCTGATGGCCTGTTCTTCCTTTCTCTTTACATTTATTCGTTTGGTGGATGTTTTTCTCCAAGCAAATGATTTACCCGTTTATGCAACAGATAAATTTTTACTGGAGCAACTCAGGATAAGTACTTTTCTTTAGAGTTCTACAAAAGGAGGTGGGATTCATACTCGGGTTCTTTCCAGCGCAAGGAAACAACTCTAACCTCACACCACCTGGTCATTTTATGTGCTGGGAGGGTTGTATCTGATCTTTTTTATGCATTATTCTATGTAACCTGAGCTCAGTTGCAGCTACTGGCACTCTGATGTCTACGTAGAATATCCAAGGAAGAAGCCACACAGGTTTATTTATTTTTATCCTTCACCTTTTGGTTTGGAGTTCATTGTTTTCCTCTCCTCAGTTGCCAGCTGGCTTCCTTTGTAGCTTTTCTACCTGTCATATTTTCATAGCTGTCTTCTCACTGGTTTATGTTGTATCCACAGGCTTGCTTTTGAGAAGTTATAGCTGTTTCTGCTGTGTCGCTTTGACCATCTTTTCAGTTCCGTATCACTGTGATAAGAGCACTCTGTAAAATAAATGGAATAAACCTACAGCCTTCTTTTCCCCCCCAGGAATGCAATAATGTCCCCAAAGAGAACACCCTCAGCACGAGTGGGCCGTGACCGGTTCACGGCAGAGTCCTACACCGTGCTAGGTGAGGAACAGTAGGTCACCCAGTGCTAGATAGCAACAACATGCTAGAAGTTTCCAGACCAGGTTTATGAGAGCGTATTAATTTGATCCTCCATCACCTCTTGTGCCGTGACAACCAGGAGACACGATGATCGATGTGGGCCAGCAGTACTGGGAGGTCCGCTTCGACAAGGAGAGCAAGGCGTTTGCCGCAGGTGTCGCCCTGCGTTCACTGGGACGCTTTGACCAGCTGGGCAAGAGCAGCGCTTCCTGGTGCGTCCATCTCAACAACTGGCTGCAGCAGAGCCTCACCGCCAAACACAACAACAAGGCCCGAGCGCTGGACTGCCCCATCCCCGACCGCATCGGCATCTACTGCAACTTCGACGAGGGTGAGGGGAACTCGCCCTTCGCAGCAGCAGGCTGAAGTTCAGGCTGTTTAAGAACCACACACTCCTGGGTTTAAGTGCCTTTGAGGAACGTGAAGCAGAAGCAGGTGAAAGAGCTCTTTTTGGGCTCCTTCCTACATTTATTCATTGTGTGGATTCTTTTCTCAAAAATGTGCAGCTATTTATAGTGGTTTAACCATTCATACAGCTGGGTAATTTTTACCGGAAAAATTCAGGGTAAATATCTTGATCGAGGGGAAGTACAGCAGGAGGTGAGATTGGAACCCATTGTAACTACTATGGCACCTGCTGCCACCATGTGCACAGCTCCTTCAAACTGCTGTATTCCTGCTCATGCTGATTTGTCCCTTACTCTGTTTTTACTGCATTTGCCTTGCAGGAATACTATCCTTCTATAATGCCAGAACCAAGCAGGTGATCCACACCTTCAGAACCAAATTCCAGCAGCCAGTGGTTCCAGCCTTCATGGTGAGGAGGAGCACACTGGTTTGGTCTGCAAGCAGGTCCACCAGAACACAGCCTTGTGCAGCAACGTACTGACCGTGATGCGCGTCCTCCTCTGTGTTTCCCCCTCCAGGTATGGAACGGCAGCTTCTCGGTGCAAACCGGCTTGCAGGTCCCCAGCACAGTGCAGAGCGGCCAGAGGAGGAACAGCGCCACCAGCAGCTCAAACGCCAGCCTCACCTAATCCAATGATGGCAGACGGAGCCACGGGCATAGTGGAGCTTTGCCCAGCCTGGGTCCTTTCCTGCTCCCAGTGCGCAGAGCTGGCGACCCAACCCCCCTCTTCACCCAGAACCGTTAACCAGCTCTCACTAGCGTGTACATCCACCACCTTTGGGGTGGGTGAACATTTCATTTCATTGCAGAATCCTTGTGCCTTTCAGCTTTTGGCAAAAAGAAATGGTATTGTGCAAAAATATGCACTTAAATTGTCTGTATAACTGAGGTCGATTATTAAAATGTATTAATATGCGTGACTCACTGGTCAAGACAGAATTCAAGGCAGCTGAGCACTGAAGTGAATTTTCAGTTTCTCGTGCTGTTTTACTTCAATTGGAAACACTGACATTAAACTTTTACAGAAGATATCCAAAATTTGACCAACTGGAAATTTTAAATCCACTTCAAAGTTTTAAGTACTTTGAGTGTGATTATTTTTTGAGTCCAGCAGAAGTAAGAAGGGAGCACAACGACACACCTGTAGTCGCTATTGCTTGCTGTAGAAGTGTTAGACTCAGCATCGTCAGCACAGTGTTATCTGCCATGAGAACATCGGGTATATGGGGTCGGGGGGTGTGGCTGGATCTTCCTGGGGGGTTCAGACTGAGCAGGAGAGCAGTTTACTGTACTGTACTGTACTGTGTACCCCTGTCTGGTTGAGCCACTGAAGCCCATTTCCATCACCCTGTGTGCCCTTCGTTTCTCATTTTTTGTGGAATGTGAACCGCGAAGGTGCTATTGTATAGCTTAAGGGTGGTAGTAGGGGACGGGTGGGGGTATTTGCAGGGTAGCTGCCTAAATATCTTTTAACTACTGTTTGCAATGCTTGAAAGCTTCCAAAGTAGGATTTTAAACCCATTTTAACACAGATAACCTTGTAAATGCTTTGATTTTTCCACTCAGTCTGTTGCAACTGTGCTAATAAAGCCACAGTCCTCACAGTTGTCAGTGCTGTCCTGTTCAATACTTCATGATACATGCAGACAAGAATAAGAATTAAATTATCACTTCATAGTTGCTGAAGACTGCTGTGTGTGCGTGTGCGTGTGTGTGTGTCTCAGCCTTACTTACAGTCATCACTAAGTCACGCACATCTATCCAACATACAATTCTGAGCAGCAAGGTTGGTGATAGAATATGTTTGGTGTTGTTTACTGAGGTATTAGGGTTAGGGTAACCTACACTTTATGGCCAAAGGTGTGTGGACAACTGAGCATCACACCCATATGTGCTTGTCAAACCTTGCATTCCAAACCCATAGGCATTGATATGGAGTTATTCCCCCCTTTGCTGCTATTACAGCCCCCACTCTTCTGAGAAGTCTTTCCAACAGATTTTGGGAATTTGTGCCCATTTGGCTGCAAGATCATCAATGAGGTTAGGCGAGAAGGGCTGGCTTGCAGTCAATGTTCCGGTTCATCCGAAAGGAGTTCAGTGGGGTTGAGGTCAGGGCTCTGTGCAGCCACTCAAATTCTTCCACATAATCCTGGGCAAACGGGGTGTTTATGGAGCTAGCATATTACAAGGGGGTGAGCACAGCTAAAGCAAGAAAGGAGTTTCCCCAAACTGTGGCTGCAAAGCTGGAAGCACACAGTTGTCTAGAATGTGCTTGTATGCCGTATGGGTGTGGCTGAAACAGCTCAATCATTAGATGGGATGTCCACATACTTTTGTCCACAATAAGTCTATAATATAGGCTGCAGAATGCCAGCTGACAGCTCATGAAACAACTGTGCAATCTCTTGCTGTGTTCTTGAAGAGTTATTGCTGTAGATACCCACAAATCCCTTTCTTCCATTCAACATACAGACAAAACAGTTGACTGAAATTCTACTGCAAAATGATAAAACAAGACAGACTTTGAACTGTACTTACTGCTGGATAATGAACTGAATGAGAGAAGCAGCAGAATGTGGACATAGGTAGCCAGAAGATATTAGCCTACAGATTGTTTGCGTGGCAACAGAGGCCTTCGCTGACTGCAAGTGGCGCCCTAATGGGGTAGAATTGCCTATGTGGTGACATATAGATGGTGAGGTTGGCAGGAAATAAGAGCATGGCAGGAAATCCATTCCGCCACAGTTTATGGCAAGATGCAAGGTTGGCAGGACTACGTGAAAAAGATGTTAACTATATAAAAAAACTAAATCAAACATGCAGGGGGTGTAGCATTAACAGCTGCAGATTCAACACGTTAAAGTCCTTGAGCTCCAAGTTTGTATTTGAAGCGGGATAAAGGCCTGCGTAAAGAGCCAAATTATTTAAATGTTTTTTTATTAAATAGTAGTAAGTAGATCACAAAAATTCTCATAGTTTCTTTTTACTTTGTTGCTTATGATCCTTGTAATCATTATTTAAATACACTTCTACATTTGCTTGCTCAGGTTTAACAATCGGCACACGAACATTGTCTGGGTTTACAGAAAGACAAAAGTGTCCGTGATCAGATATACAAAGTGAAAATTCTTAATGCCAAAGTATCAAGTGAATACTCATAGGCAGACATGCCATCGTGAACACTGATAAATGTAAAAATCAATGTGGCGAACAAACAAAAACAGCGCTTATGTGACATTTACATGCTGACTTACAACCACTTAATCCCCCCCAGCAGGCTGTACCTCTTGCGGGGATCGATTCCTCTCATCCATCTTCTTCCCCTGCGTGCCTGAACTGCACGGGACGGTCCAGTAAAATGGGCGAAGTGGACGTTTCACACAGCCTCGTGGTCAGTGTGTCACTTAAGTGCTTCCTGATGTGAAACAAGGAGTTGTGGGTTCTCTGAGTGCCGAATACCTGGCCACCACTACAGGTCCTTGGTGCCCACAATCCTGAAAATCACCAGGGCCTCGCGATGCTGAAGCAGTGGAGTTGGAGTCAGGAACACATGCTCTGTGGATGCTTGAAGGCCAGCTGAGGGGTTCCTTCCAGAGCTTTCTACTGTCTGGTCCTAAGCCCCAGGTTGAGTCACAGCTGATTGACAAACCGCTTTCCCACGATTTCCTTGAGCTCCTCTGAAAGCTCCTCTGAAAAATAGAAAGGATGTTTCCGTACAGTTCTGTTTTGTGGACAAAATACTCTCAAAATATGATTGTTTCCAAATCAAAACTGTGTTGCAATTCTACTATAATTCAGCGTAAATGACCAGTTTGGTGCTCATTTGTATGCTTAATTTCATGTACGGAGACCGATTTGATAGCACAAACATGTTTAACAGAACAGCAGTAACAATGAAGAGAAGTTCCTGTTTGCTTACTCAGTTTTGGGTTTGCGCTGGTGAATATTTTCACAGCAAAGGGCTTCGCACCACTGGGACTGCTTTGAGAAATGGTGGCACGAGGAGCGTGAAGAGGAGGCATCAGTGCCACCTTCTCAGGCACTTTCTCTGTTCCTACAGAGCCAGGAATGAGACACACAAACATCACCCCAGTGGCTCCCAACAGACTGTGTGGGCCTGCAAACCTAGCACTTTGTAAAGAATGCAAACGTGTCATCGTTTCAGCTACTTTACTCAAAAATGCTCCACAAACCTGGATGGAAAGACGATTTTCTAGAACCAATTCCTTACTAAAGTGTTCACAATGTAAAATCTCAATGTATTTTGTGCTAAATTTCAGCATAAACACATGGAAGGAACATTAATTTGATGATACATCCATAACGTAGTCAGCAGAATACATAAATGAAATGCATATAAGATACATTTTTTTTAAAATTATTTGCAATCTCAAACAAAGACATGGATGAAAATTCAGATTTTAACTCAGTGGCACAGCAGTCAGTGCTAGGGTCTCACAGCTCCTGGGCTGTGAATCCAGCTCCGTGTGTGGAGTTTGCATGTCGTTGCCGTGTTCACGTCAGCGTCCTCCCACAGTCCAAAGACATGTGTTTCAGGCGAACTGGCTGGTGTGATGCATTGTGGTACGTTGCTGTGCTGTGTACATGTGTACATGTCCACAGGGAGTTCAGTGCCGGGTGTCTAACACTGCAAGTTGTCTTAGATGAAAGTTTCAGCTAAATATTTCCTAAAAAAATCATACTATGATTTGGAGAAACATGTGAAAGGGATAAAATGAAACAAACCTGGCTTTGGTGGAGGGATGGGGGGATGAACAGCTGAAGAAGAAGAGGATTTCAAACACCCCTCTTCCTTGTATTCCCCTGCAGGGCCAACACAAAGAAACACAAATAAATGGTTTGAGCTGCAGCTGATATAAACACGAAATTGTCCTGTACTGGATTTCTGAAATCTTTAAAATGATGCACATAAAATTTTTCTTCAATTAACAATAAGGCATTAATACAAAATTTTCCAAGGGGGCACGTGGCAAGGGGGAAAGAGGTAAGGGGTTAAAATGGGATGCATTTATTTGGTACTGAAGTGATAAGACAAACAAAAAAATCAAATGAGGCTCAAATGGAAAATCCTGTTCCACCCAAAAAAGATGTTGCTTTCAACGTCATTCAGGTAAGAGTAGCTGAAGCAGATGGAAGGGGGACAGAGTAATCACAGTCGTTCTGACCCTCGGAGTGGTGGCTTGTGGGTAAGCAGCCCTGTGGGGGTACCTCCGTCTTCTTCACTGAAACACAATTCGACATGGGTCATATAAACCTCGAGTCGAGTGTCACGAGACTCTCGGTGTCTGTCAGTGGCACCGTAGCAATCCAGTACAGGTTAAGGGTCACGTCTGAAAATAACCCATGCATGCATAGTGTGCTGAGCCGCAGTCCATGGCTTCTGGAAGACTGCAGGAAAAGGGCCGTGACGAACAAATTTTATTCATTTTACTCAAATATTTGCATATAATGGACACTTGTCCGTTACCGGCTTTGGTTATGGTTGTATATTTTATGTGCTGCAGTTATGCTTAAGCTCAGTCCTCAGCTTATGAGTCTTGGCTGTGCCAATTTCAATTTAAAGTTCTGCATTGGCTCGAATATAAGCCGATCCTGATTATATGATGACCCCCTCTTTTTCAGCACTCATTTTTGGAAAAAGATTTTTGGAAAATTATGAAAAAGAAAAATAATATTTATTCATGTTTAGCATATTTGCAACTTTAATATTGTCTTTATGGGCTCCCCACCTTTAAGCATGACATTCTATAACTTTATATTTCTTGGCTGACTGATAGTAGTTTGAACCCTCTGCCTCATTGACCACCATTATCTTAAAATTGGCATCATAACTGCTCCTCAGTTCTAGGTTAATTTGGCCTAACTTTGAGCTACTTTTTTCCCAGACCATCTCAACGTTTCACCATCTGTCACACTCGACAGCTCCTGTTGATCATTTCTGTGGATAACTGATGCCAGTGGAGAAGCGATACCGCCACACCACAAAATAAAAAACAGTGGAGCCAATACGGTATTTAAAATACAGGTTGAAATTTTTGAAATCTATACATTTTAGAGGTATAGGTGTACTGGAAAAAATTACTTTAAATTTCATTATTTAAGCCAACACGTTGACTTATGATGTTAAATTACTACAATTTACAGCTGGGTAATTTCTACTGGCGCAGTTCAGGGTAAGCACCTTGATCAAGAGTCCTGCAGTAGAATGTAAGATTCAAGGCCAGATCCTTGAAGTGGAAGACAGGAGCTCTAACCACAATGGCACCTGTTGCCTCTCTTGTGCTCTTAATGAATTTTGTTTAAATCATTTTGTAACAGTAAATAATTTATTAAATATATATATAGTTGCTCTTTTTGTTTCACTCTTTTTATCCCAAAAACGCAACCTGCTTCTTCTCAGCTGAGGCTCAGCCCGCCGGATGCATCGCTGCAAGATGACCAAGAGCATCTCACGCACCAGCGTGTGCTCCCACAGACGCCTACTGTCCAGCTGTGTACTGATGTGTCACTAGGAGGCTCCAAATAAATATTTTCATTTAAAGATTTATGAATAGTGACTGGTTTGAGGAGCAAAATGAGGATAGCTGGTAAAACCAATTTTAAATTGTAAAGTTCTGTGAATAACAGAGTGACAGAGTGGGTCTTTGGGACTGTGGTGTTTTAGCATTTGTGTAACTTGGAATGGAGGGGCACAGTGTGCAGAGAATGACTCTTACCTGGCTTAGGTGGGGGTGTGGGTGGCTGAAGAGGGGTGTTAGAGTGTGAGGATTTTGAGGAATTTTCTTCACTTTTACCTGGATAACAAACAGACAGTCAAATAATCCCACTTGAGTAAAGATAGAAATATACAGGTAGAAATACAGATGCAGATAAAACTAAAAAAAACAACTAATATTCTAATCATTCTCCTCTTCATTGTTCTTTTTGTGTATTATTCACATATTTTGCGTACACTGTTCGGTATCATGGACCAGGAAATATTTAAAAGGTGCACATCTGGAGAGGAAGCCAAAGGGTTCAGGTAGTCCCTTACAGTTGTGGTTGAGGTAGAAGTTCGCATCAGTATCCCACTCTAGTTCTGGACTGGGTGAACTTTCTTGAGGAGCTGTGGAGGAAGAACCGCACATGACGGATTACTGAACATATCCTCTCCTTTGGCCATGACCCTTCCCCAAGCTGAGCTCAACAGTGCATCCTCAAGCTGAACAGTTCTCACACACTGGACTAAAATCAATGGTTCAACTGATCCGAATCCGAACCTGGTCTGATATTGCTGCTTCCCCTAACAACTTAGTGCTTTCTCAGGACTGAAGCTAACATCTCCTTCAAGATGAACTTCACCTTATCCAACGTAGACCTCAGTCAGCTGGTTGTGAAGGGGTTACCTGGCTTAGGAGGCCGAACAGGAACTTTAGCGGAGCCGTCAACGGTGCACATGAGAGTTCTCTCTCCATTTTCGCTATTCAACTGCATAAAAGCTACAGAGCAAAACATGAAGCATCAAGATGAGCTGTCAGCCAACAGCTTAAGGTAACACAACAATAAAAAGACCCCAAGCTGTTAAAAGTGAACTCCAACACAGACAAAACAGCATGCTCGATTTTACTCGAATGTGAAGCTGTGTGTGCTGGATGAAAGGCTCTGCTGTGCATTTCTGTGAGTGTAAACGCGTATGTAGGAATGCCTGTGGCCGAGGTGAGCTCCTCACTTATGCAATCCTCATACGTTTCCTGAGAGGTGAATGGCTTTAGGGCTCCGCCTGTTTCCTGTACCAGGTAATGGACGACATCGTGTAGTGTGGCACAAGGAACCTGCGTTGCAGAGGAACACGAGAAGATGGTGAGGGCTTGGAAAATGGAGCTCATCACATGGGCACTGGGTGGGTGGACAAAGAAACATTGTATTACCAACAGTACTCAGAGGAAATGCATACAAGACAACTGGTAGAACATTAGGAGGACACGTATCTCCATTTCTCTTGTTATGCAACAAGGCCTATGGCATGTGACCTTTTTCAGTCAGAAGGCATTGGGAGGAGATGAACCTGAAACCTAAACACGCTGTCAAGCTGCGTCAAAGACACCGGAAGTTCCAGCTGACAGACTATACGACGTATGTAGATGGTCTGACATGGTTGACACAAACAAAGGATGGAGAGCAGAAGAGAACCCCATCTAGAATGACCGCGACCTATGGTTGAATGGAGGAGAAAAGGAAAGGGAGCAATTTTTGTGCACAACTGGACAAACAAGTCGGGTCACCCATTAAGCCCGTAGGACGAAATGTAAACAAACTACATTTAAACCTGACAAATGAAAATTTTCAGTGCGGTATCCTGAACAGTTTGGTCAGGTAATATAGCCGTGTTTTAAGCTTTTGGGAGGAACACCATTTTTTGGGATCCTGCACATCTGGATGGTGACCTTTGTGTGAACATCTCAAAGTTTAATGCTTGGGGTTCAGAAGTCAGTCGGCATTATGCAATAAGTTATAGCAGCCTATGATTGTACAGGATATTACAAAAGCATTTCTGTCTTTCCACCTTGCCCGAGCTTTAATAACAATGTTTGCATGGGAAACAATCCCGAGTAAATATATATGTGGCGCTGTTGGCTGAACCAGCCGGAATGAAATAACACATAGCCTGGAGATAAACTGTTCATTTATCCTCTCGCTATCCAAGTTGCCTTCATTTGTGAATAAGCAACGGTATTAAAATTAGCTCCGTATAATAAAAAACTGTGTAACCGGTACGAGTTTCAAAGTGTATGTAAGTATGAATGTGTGTGGGGCCTTATTTTCCTAAGGACTGGGGGGTTTTGAAACCAATGTCCTCATGACTACAGTAAACCCAGGAAAACGGACTTTATGGGGATTGAGTCCACGAAGTGGTATTTTTTTTCAAAAAAACGAGCACAAACTTTTTGCTTGCAGTCAACATTCATGTTTTCAAGTTTTTTTGACAGGGGTTGGAATTGGTGCACTAAAGTGGAGGAATAAAAGACAAGTGTGTGTGTGTGTGTGTGTGTAAAAGCACATTAAGGTGCAGCTCTACTTACCGGTGTCTTAAGATCAATGGAAAATCCTCCTTCTTGTTTTCGAAACACACGGTAGTGTTTGAACATTGGTCTGGAGAAAGAGGTAGAACTGGTTTTGTGGCAAGACGCTGCAATGATCCAGATCACTGCAAATAAACACTCTTCCCTTTCTGGGACACAGCAAATGGAATGTGGGATTGTAAGGAAGGAGTGTGTGAAAGAGAGTGGTGGTCTTACTCATTGAGGTACTGGTAGGTGGTGATCGCCAGCCAGGAGTCGTCGCTCCCTGGGCGCAGCAGCAGGTTCCCACAGGCTGAGTGTCTCTGTAGGAGCATCATGGCTTCTGTCCGTGAGACTTTCCTGTAACACCTGCAGGACCCCCGCAACCCCCACACATATCACTCACGCTGGCACGTACAGCATTTCTGTCATAAACTACACAATCCTATTATTCACTGTCACCGGACTTGCCAGGCCAACACAACCATGTCACACATCCTTAAAAAATCCACACTGGTGTGCGGTAAAATCTTTCACATTGGCAAGCAAGCAATGTCACTCAGAAGCAATCCTTTCAAATTCTACTTGTATGCTGTCTGGATCTGTGGTAGAGTTTAAAGTCAAGTAAAAGATTGTTAAAAACAAATAAACTGCGTTCTCAACTTGCCAGATCAACTGGGACTGGAATTTTGTCCTTCATCTCCATCCACAGAAGGTGTAACCAGTACATACCTGCTGCCCCAAAACTGCTTTGTAAATCCAAACCACTACTTCACCAAAAATGAAAGATTAATAATACTGACATCCCTTGACTCAATCGCGGACTCGGTTCTGTTAAAAACTCAGATGTAATGACTCAAAAATTCACCGTAAGACATTTTTCATATCATTTTCATCAGCTGCATATTCAATGCTGAGTTTCGGTGTTGCAGAGTCTACCCTGGAAATACAAGGTGTGTCGTGACATTTACACACCCAGCCAGGTGCCAATGGTGCTTAAACAAACAGAAGGGGTACAGTGTGTTTAAACAACGCACTGTACATTTTTATAGCATTGAATTTGATATTTTAATGCTTTTATATTTATATTTATGAATGCTTACAGCGACAATGTAAATTTGTTTTCAAGAACTTGAAATTTGGATTCATTTTAATTTAACTTGAAATTAATATTTTACTCAGAAGCCAAAAGCAGAAGTTCTATTTTTTTAAACTAATTTATTCACAAGGGATTTGGTTAAAGGACCTGCAGCAATTCATACCAGTGGGTCGCTTTCATTTCACTCTTATGTCCAGTTCATCCAAAGTCAAAAGTCAAAAGAGTCAAAAGAGTTTATTTGTCAAGCACATGGTTGTGTACCATGTGTTGAAATGTGCAAAAATATGGAACGCTTCACGAATTTGCGTGTCATCCTTGCGCAGGGGCCATGCTAATCTTCTCTGTATCGTTCCAATTTTAGTATATGTGCTGCCGAAGCGAGCACAGGTGCTGTCCATACTGTACTCATACTTTTGACAGGTATTGTAACTATACTTTATGGCCAAAAGTATGTTGATGTCCCTTCTAATAACTGAGCTGAGCTGTTTCAACCTCACCCACACAGCAAACAAACGCATTCTAGACAACTGTGTGCTTCTAGCTTTGTGGCCACAGTTTGGGGAAGAAGCTCCTTTCCTGCTTCAGAATGAATGTGCCCTCCTCTCTGCACAAAGCTCCACAAACACAAGGTTTGCCCATGTTGGTGTAGAAGAACTTGAATGGCTGCACAGAGCCCTGACCTCAACCCCACTGAAAGATTTGGGATGAATTGAATGCTGACTGCGAGCCAGGCCTTCTCACCTGACATCGGTGCCCAACCTCACTGATGCTTTTGCGGCTAAATGGGCAAGAATTCCCCAAAATCTGGTGCAAAGTCTTCCCAAAAGAGTGGAGGCTTTTATAGCAGTAAAAGGGGAACAACTCCATATCAATGCCCATCGGTTTGGAATTGGAGGTTCAAGAAGCACATATGGGTGTGATGCTCACATGTTCACTTGCTTTTGGCCATACAACCTATGTCCACATCTTCTACAGAATCCAAGGTCCAAACAAATCAAGGGACATCGCTATTATTAAACTTTTTACTCCTTCTGGCTCAGTGGCTAGAGAGAGGCTTTTGAGTTGTGAACAAAATGAATTACAAACAGATTTCTGGTCCCATTTGAGCTGGTAACCTCGAGGGCCATTATTCAGTAGATAACTCAGCTGGTATACATCGCTGAGCCAAATCTTGTTCGGTGAGCTCTGACACAAAGATGGAAACACTCACGATGGCATGTCTCCCAGCAAGGACAAGTAAATATTGTCGACAGGCTCTTGTGTGTTGGCAGCCTCTTGTGTGACAGTCAAGAGTTTGTGCCTCTCTTTTTCCTTCTCAACCACCTCCCTCAGCACGTACAGTTGACCCGGGAGTAGTTTCAAAGAGCTGGGCACTGAGAGCTGTGACAAAGAGATGTAGGTGGAGGTTAGTGACAAGGGCAGCAAAATATTCCCAACAGCAGGGAGAAATATAAGTATTAGCATGACTAACCTCAGTAACAGCGTGAATGAAGCCCTTCCACAGCTCTCGGGCCTCTGGAGTAGGGATCTAGAGAAGAGGTAGGCGGGAAGAGGTGAGACGGACAACTTACCTATCAACAAGCAATGCTTTAAGAGTCAGTGGGGTTGGGTGTGGTGGGACCCAGGTGTACCGCACAAGGCTACAGGACTTATTTTGACGTAGATCATGGTACATTAAGTATCGTTGTCATCGCACAGTTAAAATAGCCACTTCACCCCAATGCTAATATAAAACTATTTGCATGTAGTGGTAGATAAAGAACCAAATGCAATGCCATACAGACAAAGATAATTCCACACAAATCTTTTCAAACTTTTTTTTTAAAAACATTAAAGCACAACCAGAGCTGGTCTCCACCATGCGCTCTCCTTTGTGATGCGATCTGACATGCAACTTTGAATGCTAATACTGAACAAACAAATCGCAGGGATGTTGTGTTGTCGGGGCTTCATCCAGGGGGCCGGGCCGGGCGGCACAGTGTTGGTGCAACTACTGAAAGGTGGGCTCAGGTGGACTCACGATCAGCTTGATCTCTCTGTCCTTCAAGCGCAGACTGAGTTGTGCCGCCCCTGGATTTTGGTCCCGGCTGTTGTCGTCCATCAGGGACACGAAACCACTCAAATCCAACTTCTCCACATACTGAACACGGGGATGCGAGAGAAAAGCCATCATCACAACTGCCTGCATGGGAAGGCTCAACAGAACCGAACTTCCCTACGGCCGCACCCCTTCTACCACACTCACGTTGGTGTCCTTGCTGTTGTTGAAGAAGAACAGAGTTTTCCCACACAGGCATGTCCACAGTCGTCGAGGCACCTGCACAGAAGCAGACGGCAGAAGTGAAGCCTGCATACCAGTACAGGATAGCATTTAGGGGGAAGACAACTCTGCAAAGAATGTAATACAACTAGAAAAGGAATGGTGGTGAACACACAGCGCGCTCTCCTCATCGAAAAAGATGAATATGTGACCGAGAGGAATGAGAACACGTAGAGCGAGAATCTGAAAGTGAACCGGGAAAAACAGCAGCCAGTCAGGTTTGTTATGTCACATTACTTTGTTCCATTTCTGTCAAGCGTTATGGTTCTTTCCGCCTTCAGCTGATGGTGAGCAGGGTCTGGCTGGGTGGTGGATGCCTACAGAACCACGGAGCCAAATGCATAACTTAAGTGCCTACCAAAAAAGTACGCTTGTGGTGTCGGCCCTTTTTCTGTCTCTTGTATCAAAGCTTCAAAACATTTGTTTTAATTACTCATCCGTCCGTCCGTCCGTCCATCCATCCATCCATTATCCTTAACTGCTTTATCCTGGCCAGGGTCACAAAAAATTGAAAATAAAGAATAACAATTAAATAATAATAAAAATTACGTGTGTGTATAATATATGCATATACAGTATACATATAAATAAAAATAATAATTTAACTGACTTTGAACATTTGCATTTGATTAAAAAAGTTGAAATGCTTGCGATCAGATTTCCTTGTTTTTCCATTTGCTGAACAGAACCTAAACCCTGCTGACGGCAGGCCGCAACGTGTCGGCAAATATGCACAGAAGCCTGCGCGAGGCTGACAAATGCTTGCCAGCGTCAGTCATGTCGCGAACTTCCTGCTTCCTTCCGAACATCGGACGTGTGAAGTGTTCCTTGGCCATGATGTCAGCGGTGTTTACTAGAAGAGATAGCGTGCGGCTCCAAAGAAACGTCTCCTGACTGCAGCAAGTGAGTTAACACCCCCCCCGCCTTCATTCGAGCACTTCCTCATGTTGTTGTGAAATTTCATGTTCGTGGCGGTTATCCATTAGCTGAGCGAGGGCTTCACCCAGGTACGCAGGCCTCAGAGGTAGTGCTGGACCTGACAGTTTTACGCTAAAGGAGACCGTGCTTCGAAATCTTCCTTTCTTGTCGGATAACATTAAAGCCAGCGTTTTATGCTTTCTCCTCCGCACGTAGCTCTGCTTATATTATATAGTAAGGGATTCAAAGGAAAAACACATTCAGACAGATTTTTACACATTAGCTCCCGGTTGGTCACTCGGCGTACGCGGCTAGGCTATGTTAAGCCACGTTTCTTTATTTGACTCATGGTTCGACAAACTTCCTTAAGGAGGAATGCCCTGTTGCTGGAGGGCACTCCCAGGTCAAAGAATAGACCTTTACCCATGAGATCTTTGATGTGGACGACTGCATTTGGGACTTTTAACACTTATACTGAGCATCATGGTGGTTTTATTAAGTTTAAAATGCTGTTATAATATAAAGAAAAGTGCAGTTAAGTCCTTTTACACTACAAATTTCATTCTACACACTTACTTTTCTACTTTATAACATGGTGATGAATAGACCTTGAAAAGTACTCCATCTTAGTCGTGTCAAAGCTTATGGATTTAACCAAAAACATGGAAGCAACAGATTGGCAAAGGTACTTTTTGGTGTAGGTTTGCATTTGTTTATGCTATTTTATTATCTCCTATGTGTTTGAACAGCACAGCACCTGTAAATCACTTGTCTACGGCTTTTGCTCCTTGACCATTATGCCACCAGGCCAGTGGCTAAACTTGTTCCCATGAGGCAACCGGGGTTTATACCACACGTTCCTCAAATGGTGCGTGTTCCTCTATATCATAGACTTTCTCAGCAGCTGAGCTCCTTCCCCATAGACTGATTCAGCCAGGAGATCTGCAGTGCTGAGCAGAAAATGTCCAGCCTCCACAAGTGTGTGGCATTCCAAAGCAGCGCTCACCATGATGTCAAACAGAATTGGCACCTCATCCAAACGAATAGTTTTGGACAACAAAATGTTTCGCACAAACAGGTTTCTGGAATGCTTTTCTAAGGCATTCAGACCAATATGACTAAATGCTGAGATTCAAAGAGTTGAATGAGTCTGGCTCTCCAGATTTCAGAGACTCCCCCGAAAACACCATCCCTCACCTGAAACCTACAACGATGAACACCAAAGCGGACGGACGTGTAATGGCTGCAATGCCGTCTTTCTTCACTGCAAACCAACACTGTACTCTCTTCATTTTTAGGCCATAACAGGGTTGTAAAACATTTTCACAATTTACGGCACTAGCTTTCATCAGAAGAACCCTATAATAGCACAAAAAAAAAAAATCACAGCAGATACTGGAAACTGCGCAAAACAGAAAAAGAAAGATCACGACACAAAGGCCATCTGCCAAAAGATTATTCTGTGTACCTGTGCGAGTCTTTTATGGCTCATTGAGCTAAAGCAGGTAAGGGTTTATAACTCTCTGCAGATGAGTTGCTTAGAATGACAGGTGGATCCACAGCAGGCCCGTAATACAATTATTACTTAGCGTCACACACACACGTACAGCGGTCACCGTATCTAAATCAATCTGCCAGCCGAGTTTGCTAACTTATTTTCTCCTTTCCGCTGTGAAATAATATCACGGTGTCGCAATATTTGCTTTGCTTATCGTATAAACAAGAATTTATAATGCAGAAATTATAGGCAGAAACAGAACTGCTGCCCCAAACAGAGTGCATCACACACACTGCTTCTCATACAGCATTTGACAAGCAGAAGTAAGGTTTATGAAATCAGAACGGCTTTTCTGTGGAACTGAGGAAAGAATTCTTAGCAATAAACTACACTATGTGGACAAAAGTATGTGGACCTCCCATTAATGAATGTTTCAGTTGAACCCACACAGCAAATAAACACATTCTAGACAATTATGTGCTTCCGACTTTGTGGCCACAGTTTGGAGAAGAAGCTCCTTTTCTGCTCCAGCATGACTCTGCTCCCCCCCACCGTACACAAAGCGAGCTTCGTAAATACAGGGTTTGCCCACGCTGGTGTGGAAGAACTGGAGTGGGTGCACAGAGCCCTGACCTCAACCCCACCGAACCCCTTTAGGATGAACTGGAATGCCGACCACGAGCCAGACCTTCTCACCCAACCTCACTGATGCTCTTGTGTCTGAATGGGCACAAATTCCCAAAATCTGGTGGAAAGCCCTCCTAGAAGATGGAGGCTGTTATAGCAGCGAAAGGGAAACAACTCTGTATCGATACCCATAGGTTTGGAATAGGATGCTCAACCAGCACATGTGGGGATGATGTTCAGGTGTCCACATACAGTGTAGAAGGGTCAAAAAGCCATTAAGTGCAAACCCTGTAATATCACCACTTGAAAAAATAAAACTGTAATACATTTGGCTGTAAAATGACTTGGTATCATGAGTTCTTCTTTAAGACTGACAAGCAAAAAATATTGACAGCTGATTCATGCATTTATTATCATTCTTTACATATCTGACAGGCTTAACCAAAGGAACTTAAAATGTGCTTGACATGTTGGTAGTTATGAAGTGGTTACTGGAATAATGCAGGAGGAGATTCACACCAGGAAGGTACAAACTGGTGCCTGCAGCACTGAAAACCACACTACCCACTGCTATAGCAACTAAAGATGAAAAAATAATTGCCTACAAGTTGTATCTCACTGTCACAAATGGAAACTGTAAAAAGAGATATGGCTTGCTGAAAGCAGCCTAACATGTTAAGAACCGGCGGTAAGCAATCTCAACTTCAGCCCCATTATGCAGGGCCAGCGCTAAGGGATACGGGTCAAAATGTAGGGCAAGCAGAGGCCACACCAGCACAGGGCAGAGGCACACATACTGCACATAGCCTAAGGATATTGTAGATTCACCAATGATTTACCGTGCTCTGCACCTGGCTACATGTCCAACAGCAGCAGGTTTTTATAAGCATGGAGGTGTTAAGTGGTCCGACTTGACAAGGAGAATACGCGCGCGCACACACACACAAACACACACTGAACAACTAACCCAAGCATAAAACTACAGCACCTGTCATTTTCACTCAACAAGTCTGTGTGTGTGTGTGTGTGCTCGCACGCACGCTTACGCAGAACAATCTATACATCTCATTTAAAGAGTTTTTACATTTTTTTGCAGTTTCACCACAGCTGTGTACATTTCACTATTATAAAAACTTCACTTTGACACATTATAATAAGTGGGGTTTATTTTGTAAAGAGGTGTGTATAAGATATTGAGGAGAAAAGCAAAGATTTCTGTCGCTATTCTCATCCCCCACAGAGTGACCTCTGTAAAGTGACAATTGCCTGTGTTGTTGTGACTGTTCTGCAAACACTGTACTGTACCCTGTTTACCTTGTCTTCCGCGGACCGCTTCTCTAGATACCCCTCGTGGTAGCTGTGCGGGAGCTGGGCTCTCGGCGGCCCTCGTCGCTGCCTGCAGGTGGGGATCGCTGCGGGGGACGCCATGGGGGGACGGCAGTGACCGCGGGGACCGTCGCTAGGCTCTCCGTCACCTCCGTCAGACTCTCTTTGAGCTTCTTCTCTTCCCTTGATCTCCGTTAGTTCTCTGGAGCTGTAGCCATTATAAGGGCATCAAGAACAGATCAAAAAGTCTAATTGTAACAAAAAGAGTGACAAAATCTTTTGCGACACCCGTTTGGAGAACAAGAGAAAAATATAACTAAATGATAAGTTTGCAAATACATGCGTATGTGTGTGAGTGAGAGAGAGAAAAAGTGTGGATGTGGCCAGCGTGACCTTGCTCGGGTTTACCTGTCAGTGCGGCAGGTGTTTGCGGTAAACCCCGCCCACCGACCTTCCAAGAAATAAACGCGGCGCTGTGGCACGGAATCCCGCAACGCTGCGGCGGACCTTCGACACCAAAGACGCGGCTGCGCTCAGTTATAAAACTGCGCCAAAACGCATTTTCAGGGCAGGAAAAACAGGTTAAGTCGGTTTCTGAGGCCCGTGCTTGGCTACTGGTGTCGCAACAGCGGATGTTCGTGTAAGACATTTCTTCAGTTTCCTTCACCCACCCCCCCTCCATCTTCACTGACTTCGAGGTAACCGGTCATCTAGGAACCGCAACCCGTGTTCAACATCCTTTAAAAAAACGTCAAAAATGTAACCTTTGCTAGATAACCAAGTTTACACTAACGCGCCTATTTATGCAGTAGCGTGGCTACTGTAACCATGCAATAAGCACATTCATGGATAAAATGTGCCGCTGTAGGAATGGGTTTCTTAAAAGGAACTTAAGAACTTTTCTGGTCTTGACGACCGCGGCCCTGGACTTCGAACGCATTTCCATTGCTAAACAGAACGGCACCAAATGCTCGAGTGGAAGCATCCATGGTGAGAGTGACGTCAGAAAAGGCACTAGGAATAAACGTATTTATTATTATTATTATTATTATTATTATTATTATTATTATTAGTAGTAGTAGTAGGGCTAATTCGGATCAGGCGTGAGGTCGAATCTACCTCAGTCTGCGATGAGGTTGCATAGAGCATAGTGCGGCCGGTGTCCGTGTGGATTCCCCTCCACAGTCCAAAGACACGTGTTTCACTTCTTGGTCACCCAAGATTCCGCAGTTTTGACCCGGGGCGTCCTGTTACTTTGGGGCTACGTGGGGAGGTCCTGATCCAGGTGCTGTGCATACCTAAATTGGGCTGATGAAGCGTCGGGGCCCAACAGCACCTCAGAGACAAAAGACGCTAAGGAGCGGAGGACGATTTCGTAATTCCTGCGACTCCATCATTTACTGTGATAAGAGACGGGCGCATGCGCGAACAGGCGGCAAATGGAAGCGATGGAGATTTGTCGCCCCCACGCGATTATAGTGGGCGGCGCGCTGGGTGACACTGGGGCGTGCGAGTGGGAATTGGACTTAAGAGTCGTCCCGAACCGGTTCATGAACTGAACTCTCGGTTTCCCGTGAAACGCACAGAGATGCGGTCAAACCGTTGACTTCTGCCTAATCCGAACGACGCAGTGATGTAATTGTTAAACGAAAGCGCTTCGTCTTCGGCCGTCCCACAATGGCTAGCTGGCTAATTCGGGAAGCTCCGCGCGTCGCTGTCCGCCGCCGGAAACGCAGCGTCGCGCCGTGAAGCGACCGAACAGAGCGGGGCGGCGACTGCCGCTTCCTTAACGGCGAGGCTGGCGGGCGCGCAAAGTTGGGCCGCGTCGAGTTGAAGAAAAGAAAAGAAAAGTAAAACACGAGTGACTTGACGGAGGGGTGCGAGGCGAGGTGACAGGGACGAGGAGGGGGGAGAGAGCGCGCGCGCACCGAAGCAACAAGACGAGGAAACGGGAGCGCGCACACACACACACACACACACACACTCACGCACGGCCCTGCGTTTACGCTCCGCCGTAGGAAAACGGCTCCTTTCCAGGTCGGGAGCGAGCAGCGCGGCACCGCACCGCGGAGCGGAATGGGTGAGAGACACCGGAGCGGATGCTCGCCTCGTTCGTACGGCGGGGCGCGTGCTGCGAGCAAGGGCCGCGCGCTCGCGCGCGCACGCGCGCACCCACAGCGGCTGTCAGTGAGCGCCACCATCTTTGCTTGCGGGGACAATGACGACGACGACGACGACGACGCCGCCGCCGTGGTTCGGAAAATGGCCCGAGCGGAGGGCTCTCCCCCGCCGCGGCGCCTTTTCCCCCGCACTTGGCTCGCAGACGGAGCGCGTACGACGGACTGTACCCGTCCGGCACCACTTGTGCATGAGATCGAATGGCTTTTCGCCCGCGGAGCGAATGGCTCAGCCTAATGTTAACGTTAAAGTTAACTTAAAGTTTTAACCCCGCATGTACATTCGTATTTATAAGTGCCGTTTGACGTATTTATCCGTTATGGGCACATTTTGCCGTGCGTTATGTGTTGTACGCGTGGGCATAGAGTCTGTACGCACACGCACAAAACGGACACAAAAAATATTTTAGAATGAATTGTGCACGTGACCCGTCATGGAAAACACTTGTGCACAAAATAGTATGTCAAATAGCATATTTGCCAGAGAATCTTATTTCAAGTTCATATAAATGTTTAGCAGGTAATCTCAATGTCTGTTTATACATACTTGTATACTGTGTGTGTGTGTGTGTATATATATATATATATATATATATATATATATATATATATATATATATAAATGAAAGGTTTTGCTATATTTACATGACTATATACACAAAACGGACACCTGCACATGCATTTTATAACCGTTGATGTGAACACTTCTCTGGTGAATGACGCCTTTGTTTACATGGTTACGCGACCCTGTGACCTCTAGGCTCGGAGCCACCGTCGACACCCCCGCCGGTGGAGGAAGGAGGGGACGAGGAGGAAGAGGAGCTCAGCGGGGCTGAAGAGGCTGACCCACGGGCCCCCCCTGGGCGTGGTTCTTTGCTCACCCGGCGGGGCATCACCCTGCGTGTCCTGCTCAAAGATGGCCTGGTGGAGCCCGGGGATGGAGTGCTGTCCATTCACTACCTGGTAAGGCACATTTCTGCAGCTTTATACCTATCGATCCTTATTTATCACATGTTGCTGTGAAGGTCTGAATTTTGGACGGCATCGTTTTGTACTACCGTTCAGTAAGGTATTTACTCTGAAATGCTGGGGTGAAAATGAGCATAAATGCAGTTTATCACTGTAAATGGATTTGGAGAAAAGCGTGGCTAAATGAATAAATGTAAATGTACCACAAACCTGGGGGTCGGTTCTTGGCCCGGTGCGCTACCTGTCTCTATCTTCTGCCCTCCTTTCTCCAGGGAAAGAAGTTTGTTGGCGACCTGCTGTGTGATGGCAAGATCCGCTGGGTGGAAACGGGGCAGATCTTCAACTCGCCCAGCGCCTGGGCCACACACTGCAAGCGCCTGGTGAACCCTGCCAAGAAGTCGGGGTGCGGGTGGGCCTCCGTGCGCTACCGAGGGCAGAAGCTGGTCCAGTACAAGACTAGCTGGCTCCACAAGTATCAGCCCAGCGCAGAGGTGGTGAGGAAGGGGACAATGGAGTGGGAGGATGAGTGAGAAGGGCGAGAGTTGTAGGTAATAGCTGACACCGGAGGGAATGAGGTAGAATGCAACCCATGGAGATTATATGTGCCATGACCTTGGGGTTTTCCCAAAGGTTTCAGGAATAGATTGCAAAATAAAATATCCTAAAAGTAGACTTCAATGGTCCTGTTGTAATTCCAGTCAAGGAAGTGTGTGGCCCAGATCAGTGACCTGTGCCTTTACCTTTGTTACAAATGCTGCCTTGGCTGCAGCCCCACTTTGCATTATGGGACAACAGGAGAAGGAGAGGGTGATAGGAGGGAATTGGCTGGGGTCAGTACGGCGCCTGTGTACGCTGACGTCGAACCTTCTGTTCTGCTGTTCACGCAGAGCCTGGCCAGCGAGGGTGATGATGAGGAGATGGCAGAAGAGGACGAGGAAGAGGGGAAACCAGTGGATCATTTGGAGGAGAAGAGCAGGAAGAGCAAGCTTGACCAGCATGGTGAGGGGGGAGCACCTCAGACTGAAAGTGAGCAAACATAATGCACTGAACCTCAGCACTTCCAACAGGTTGTAGTTAATACAACCTCTGGATGTGCAGTTCCGGGGACGAAATCGGTGATGTGCGAGGTGTGTTTGTGTCCTGTTGCAGAGGTGAGCGTGGTGCACCGCAGAGGGGACAGGGAGAGGGTGCCTGTGAGATACTGCACATTGGGCACCAGGGACTCCGCCAGGTCAGCCTTCTTCACACTGCGATCAGGTTTCCTCTCTCAGCACCAGCTGTCTTGTTTCAGCAGCTGTGCATATTGGTAGCTTTCATACTGCTGTGCGGCTGTCTGACAAATGCAGTGCTGCTTGGTGTGTGTCTACAACTGAAGCAGCCATCATTATCTGTCAGGGACCCACACACGCTGGTGGAGCTGTCCGCCTTCTCTGCCATCAACCGCTTCCAGCCATTCAACGTTGCCGTGTCCAGCAACGTTCTGCTCCTCATGGTGAGTCTCATTCAGCTGGAATTGGCAGCAAAATTTAGGGGTAGGAATAATTGGATCGAAAGAGAACCAATGCGGGTGTTCGCTTGTGCTTCCTCAGGATTTCCATTGTCACCTGACCACCAGTGAGGTGGTGGGGTACCTCGGGGGACGCTGGGACACCAACACACAGTGTAAGTATTGCTGTAGTCGCCAGTGACAGATCAACGGGCTAATTATAACCACACTTTCCGTTAAAGCCTGCTGCCAAGCCGTGTACATTGGGCCTTCCACTGTGTTTGTAAGTTGAACAGGAACTCTTTACATGATGGACAGACAGTAATGGGAAATGACTGTGTGAGCAGGTTTGTTTGTAACTCAATCTGAACAATGAATCAAGGATTTGCTCTAACACAAATTTTTCACAATTTTCCTTAACCGCTTGTGCAATGTAGGGCTGCTGTGTTCTAAAACCTCTCCTAGAAGCATAGGATGTGAGGCAGGGAGCACTATGGATGGGGCAGCAATATTTCTAGATGAATTTGAAATGGATTATGCTTGTCAGCCACTTTGTATTCTTTGTAAGATCAATAAAAGTGTAATAGTGGAGATGCACCTTGATTTATTCACTGGGAAGGTTCTGCACAAGTCTGATGCAGCTCTAATACATAAAGGAGTGCACTATAACCAAAATTAAACTTGATCTTTAATGCAGTTTTTTTATTGATTTATCCCATAAATTTGCAATGTTCAATATATTGAAATTGTTTTCCAGCACTGGCAAATGCTAGACACTGTGGAAGTGAGTTTAATTGCAGTGCTGCTAAGTTTGTTTGCATTTTATTTCCAAATGCAAGTGACATTTTGCTGTCAAATTTATTAAACACGCAAAAAATATAATAAAGATAATAAATGTAAAGTTTGTGTATTTAGAAATGTGTGATTTGAACATTTGTAATATGGGAATGGATAATATGCAAAGCATTTACTCATACTCTATATGGTGTAGCTGTGCTTTTCCGGTAATGCTATACTCATTTACATTCTGTTTTAGTGTTAACAGTTCTGAGGGCATTTCCTTGTCGCACACGCCTGGCAGACCGAGATTCTGCGCCTGTTGTTGAAGAGGAGGTACGGATACACACTTCTGCTCGCTCTGTATCATTGATAGCAGTGACGCCATTGTCTTGTCACATGGACAGTATTATTTGTCATTATTAATCATTAGCTGACGTTCCAGATTTGCCAGAACCTGTTCATGCGGGGGCTGTCATTGGTGGGCTGGTACCACAGCCACCCACGTGGCCCGGCCCTGCCGTCCCTGCAGGACATAGACTCCCAGATGGACCACCAGCTTCGCCTGCAGGGAAGCAACAATGGCTTCCAGCCCTGCCTGGGCATCATCTGTGGTCAGTGTGGAGCAGGACAGTATGTCCAGAGCCCAGTGGGATATCATCATGTGTCGCAGAACTCATCCCATCTCAGCAGATGTTCTCTCTGTGTCAGTTTGCTCTGACTCAGTTCTGAAAGTACCATACAGATTTTACTATTGACACTACCTACAGTTATTAAATCTTACATTTTGTTATTTAAACAATTCAAACTTAATACAGTAATACCCCGCTCAACGCTGCCCACTTTAACACTTGTGCCGTAACACACATTTCCTTTCTTTGTCATTAATACCATCATAATCCTCATTCTCTTTGCATCACTCCAGTGCTCACACTATGCACTCTGATCCTTTCCCCCCCTCTCTCTCTGTCTCTCTGTCTCTCTGTGTGTGTGTGTGTGTGTGTGTGTGTGTGTGTGTACCCCTGGCACGTCTGTTGCACACAGTGCAAGACATGGCACCCACTCTCCCTGTGCTTTCACATACACGTTTGTCTGGCACCTTCCGTTCACCTATTTAACTCGTGCGTCATACCTTTTCCGGCAATTTGACATTTCATCACTTTTCTTTGTTCTACCGCTGTCCTGCAGGTGGCAATGAGCTGATCTGTATTTATACGTTGGGAGTTCTGAGTGTTTGTATGTGTGCTTCACTCATCATTGATAAACAATTATTGCAGTTGTTATAAAACACAACCTGAGGATGCTATACTACATTTTCTTGTATGTATACAATACAAAGAAACTGATTCTGCTGAGAAACTCCTGTAAAAGTTAATTATTCCACTGTTTGTATTCACACCTAATGGAATAATTTGTACAATGGTGCTGTTCAGCAGTGTTTCGGTTAGTGCTCTACCTTCTAGGCGCGACCTCAGTACACACCAGGGTATTACTGTAATTACATGCTGTACGGGCAGCTATCAGCTCTGAGCTAATGACGTATGGAGCCGTGTTTTTTGTACAAATATTTAGCTTTCTTGCTCCATTTTCTTGCTAGTGTCTCATGACCCACCATGTTTTCTTTTTGTTAGGTCCTTATTACCATGGTAACCAGGGTGTAGCATCGACCATAACACCTTTCTGGGTGGTGCCGCCACCAGAGGTGAGTACAGAACAACAGGTTACTCTGCTTGTGCAAAGGCTGTAAAGCAGTAGACACCACTTGTCTCATCACTGGGTTTTTGTCTCCAGCAACGGCCCAACGACTACGGCATACCTGTTGCTGTGGAGGTGACCTATGTTCAAGACAACTTCCTCACCAGTGATGTTTTGAATGAGATGGTATTGTGTTCCTCTGCACAGCATTAGCATCACTCTCCTTCCTCTTTACTTTTGTCCCAGTGGTCGTTGTTTGCAGATAACGCATTGGGCAGTTTATCTCAGTCTGAGCAGACAGTATTGGCCTCTTCCTGCACAAACTTGCTTATCTGGCTGCAGATGCTGCTGGTGGACTTCTACAGAGCAGCACCTGACCTGGTGCAGTTCAGCCAGCTGTGGAGCCCAGAGATAACAATGCTGGACAAAATCAAGGTCTGAGCTGCTGCTCCGATGTGTACTTTTCCTTGTATTTTGAATATTTTAACTGCTTATTTTATCTTCATGGTTTTCTTACAGCAAGAAACAGTGCAAGCTTCTCACTATCATCTGTCCAAAAACAGCCCTTGTTCATTTTGGTCACTGACATTTGCGGTTCTTGTCTGGCAGGGTTCTCTGAGCTGTCATGCTCCAAAAGACCAAGCCTACTCTCAGATCCTGGACCACGTGTACAACCAGCTGACTAACAGCCACTGAGGAAGAGAACAGATGACCGTGACCATTGTGCAAGTTTCAGCCAACCCCTGCAGGAGCCCATAGCCGCTGTGTAGCGAGAACTGAAAGAGGCCCAACCCTCCCTGCTTAGTCTTCTGTCTGCCCAGAGCAGCACTGCCCTGACCATGACTGCACTGTGAGCAGGTTGGCCTTGCCTTGAAAGGGGCCCATGTAGGATGCTGTGCTGCATCTTCCACTGCCTGTAGCGACAAGTGTGTACCGTACGTCCTGTATGTGCCATGAATGTGTCTTTGTGTCAGTTTTATGGTGTTGTGTTGTCAAGGACATAGGAATGTTGTGATGGAAGTAGCCCACAAATTGAACCTTCTGCTTATCCTGAACTGTATTTAACAGACATGTAGCGTGGCTGTGATGTCCAACTGTAAACGGGAACAGTACCTTTAACCTGCTGAGTACCTCATGTGAATCCACACTGGACCTTTTGTCTTGTCCCCTTACTGATGCTCGATGTGCCCAGAAGTACCGTAGACGTGTACCCAAGCTGCAATGAACAGTCCAGCTTGTTCTGATGCCTGATGAGATACACAGGATTCTGGTCCAACTTAAACCTCTGACAGGATCTGTAGGGGACTTTGACATACATTGCAGCATGACACAGCTGTGCCTTTCCTTGGGACTTGTACTGATTACAGTTTTTTTTTTTTTTGGTCAAAATGTAAATATTAAAATGACCCCCTCAAGCGCAACTGACTGCACACCCTGCTGGTTAAAAGGTTTGCATGATGATAAAGCAAATATTCCTCTACTGCAACTCCTTACCATCCACCTGGCAGCTGGCAGTGAAAGCACTGAAGCAGATGCCTCTCAGTGACTACCACCAGCATCTGCATGGCATTGGCCGAACACATCCACGGCTCCTGTTCAACAAATAAATTAGGCAGCAGAAAACATATAACTTGTATATTATTTATTTAAAGATGAAAAAATTGGGATGCAAAATATAAAGATAATACATAACGGAAACATTGCAATTTAGTTTTTTTTTTTTTTTTTTTTTATTAAAACCTTAATATAATTTGCAGTAAAAGATTTGAGCTGAAGCATTTAAACAAGCAAGAGTTCAAAGCTATTTGTAGAATATCACAAATTCTTATAAAATGTTATGATTTTGTATATTAAATAATACTATCAAGCAGCAGATTAATGCAGTTTTTTGTATGAAAAGATGCTGGGTTTCTGCTTAACTATAGAAATGACCCTTTTTAAAATTGTAGTGTAATGATGGCACGTGTGCTCACATGCATGTACATGCTCGCTTGCAAAGAGCAAGTGCCAAGGCTGAGCCCTTTACACAGACATTAGGTAGGTAGACAGGTAGGTAGGATTAGCGACAACTTTTTATCCTGGTAACAAACTTGCCACAGCCCCCTGCAATGCTGGTGTTCCTAAGCCAACACTGCAACACACTCGACTCTCTATGCAAGGGGAAAAAATAACAATGCATGTAAACATTTTGCAAAAAGTGTGAGTCATGTTAAAAAATGACCAAGGACTGTAGGGAGGCTGTGCTCTTTCCTTTAGGGGGTGGGACTATTCTGTTTCCACAATCTTACAGACCTATAACCATTCTGTTATCCATAAGGAAAGTCACTGCCACATATTTTATGACACCACCAAAGGGCATGAAGGTGAATTAAAGCACTGTTATCATCTACCAAACGGGGCACCTCCACGGTTGCTCACACCATAGTCGGCCAAGGTGCTCTCAGCACTTCCCCAACACTGATACTGCAGCCAACCGGGGCTGAGGTCACAGTTTGTGGCAGGCTTGTTCATTGCTGGTATTCATACCAGCGCAGCTTCAATGAACTACTAATCTGAGCTAGTACATTATCTAATTCTATTGATATATCGATACAGCACTTAAAGCGTTTGGCCTAAAAACGAGGAGAAACAGCTATTCAGTTTTTCGAAACAAGGCTATTTAAATGGTTAATGAAAAAAGCTTGTACAAAGGGCAAGACAGAGGAATGGGAAAGGAGTCTCACACTCCTGCTGTCAATCAACACACTATAAGGACTTTGGACACCAACTGCTCCAGACAGTGAGTCCAGTTCTGCTTTCACAGCCTGGTTGATGGAGGATGATGTGCTGCAGGGCTTAAATGCATACAGATGGCGTCCCTTGACACCAGGAACTTGACTGACCACAGTCATGTAGGCTCAGACACACAAACATCTGCAGAGTCACTGCCAGCAGTACTGCCTCGTTGACACTAACACTATTACACAAAACAAAAAATGACAGAAAGAATTTAGGAAACAGGCACACAAATTTTCTAACTTGCTTAAAGTGTTATCTATTTTTTTTTTTTCACATAAAACGGACCAAGAAGGCAGCACACATGCACGCGCGCGCACACACACACACTGAAATATGTATGGTAGCAGAGAGTAGAGTGTTGGTTCTACTGTAAGTATTTGGGCAGGGCAGTTTCACTAATAGCTGGAGCATCTCAGCACAACACAAGAGGATGTCCTGTGTTTGGCTGGAGAACCCTCTAATCCTGTGTAGCAACATGGAAACTGAATGCTCCTCATTGAAGTCCCTTTGGTTTGTTTGCATTACAGAAGGACTTTAAACTTTTTGCTTTAAAAGTTCATTATACAAACCGATATCTTTGTAGAATGCAAAACACATGGTAGAAACTACTGCACTGAGGCTGTCAAGCATCGTTAAAATTTCACTTTGCTCTTTTTGAAAAACATTCTTGCAGTGCATTATTAGTGTCATTGTTATTGTGCTGGACTTGCAGGAGGGAACACATTGAGAAAAGAAGCCTGAAAAACTAGTTCTTGGTTAAAGGCTTAGTGCAGGGTAGTGGAGACTATACAGCACTGCAGTACTAACGTCTCAGTCCTGCATCTAAGCATTTCATAGACACACTCTGCAGTCAAGTTACACATTCTGACTGGACTTAGAAATTATCCTGGACCTCATACTACTCTCTGCTGCAAATCTGTATTTGCATTTTGCCCCCTGCCAAACTGGAATGTGACACCAAACACTTAACATTTCCCTCTGTCCAAAGGTCAAGATAACACATCATAGTGTACAGGTAAATGCCTGATAAAATGACAAAGATAGGGATAAAGGGATCTCAGACAGTGGCTCCACACTGGTTCCTCCTTCCAATCCGCCCCGTCCCACCACTGCTCTTGCTTCAGTGCGCCAGAGGGACGATCACCTCCACGTAGTTGAGTGGGAAGAATCCGGACTGGCCGCGCAGCGTTCCCTCATACCAGTTCTCGTCGATCTGACTAGTCAGCATGATGATGTCACCCTCATGGAAGCCCAGCTCACCCTCATTCTCTGGCTCAAAGTCATATAGAGCTTTACAGCAGGGCTGCTCTGCACCTGATGGAGATAAGAGATTGGTTGAGAAGAATGAACAGTGGGGTGATGAGGGAAAGAAGAATGAAAGTAGAGGGGATCAGACTACAACATAGCCAAATAAAAAGGATTTGTGTGTTGGCAACTTCCGAGATCTTCCAGCAACACCCACTCCTGGGGTGAGACTTTAACCTCTTCTGCAGGCCTGAGCACCAGTGGAGGATAACAAAGCTAATAACTCTGCAACCATACAAGAGTGGGAGGAGGTCTCAGGGAGTCTAGGTGATGCTGAAGCTCAGAGCCCTTGAGAGCAAGAAACCCTGCTCTCAGACCAAGAAAGAGGCCACAAAAAGTTGATGCACAAGCGCAAAACCGACGTCCCATTCTGAAGCCTGTCTCTCTCTGCCTGTTAAAGGAATCAACTTTGAGCTGTTAAGCTCTCCGGAGCTGGAGATCCACTCACTTTGCTCCCTCTTTTTATGGTCCCTGTGTGGCAGAAAGAGGCAGGGGAAGTTGAGTATAAGTGAGCTGGCAACAGACTAACTTTAGAGCAGCAAGGAGTGCAACTCTTCCTGCATCCAGCTCCTGTCATACTGAGTTTGGTGCAGTTTCTGGACATATCAAGTGGTTCAACAGTATTAGTAGCTGTGGTCTTCAACACGCTGTGAGTTAGTCTGGAGTAGAGAAGCTTGGTGGGTTAAAGTGAAAGCAGATGGTCTGAGCCCCTCTTGTCCAGCATAAAGCAGGCTTGTGGCCTTCCTCAGCCTAAAAAGCTGAGGTGGAGTAGCACTGTACCCTGGGCTAGAAGGACCCAGAGTCTCCGAGTTAGAATTAAACACACCATGCTTACACCCATTCCATACTAAATGCACTCTCGTGCATACACGTATATGTACGCACACACACGTCTAACCCCAATCTACCTGCTATATTGAAATCAAACATTTGACATCTTTTCCAATCTTCACTGGATCTCAAACAGTTTTTTTTAACCATTTCTTTATGTTGTTCATTATAAAATGATATATTACTCTAGGTTGGTCTTAATTACTGCATTTAATATCTATGTTTAAAATAAAGAACTGTAGAATAATATTACAAAAATAAGGATTTACACACAGGTACTTGTTTAAATTAAAATTAGTTAGGGGAAACATTTGGGTAATAAGTACAGGATTTGGGGACTAAATAAGCTGAATTCTCTGAATATGTGAATAATTAAGGTACAGTAATCCCTTGGTATCCAGGTCTAATTCGTCCCTGAAAATGTTTTGTTTACCGAAATTTCAGACACAGAAAGCCTATTTGTCATTATTTTAAATTGGGGGGGGGTGAATGTTTGTCCAAAAACACCTATAAAACTATCAATCTAAATTTTCAGAATAATAAAACTCTAAACACCAGCTGAAAAGAAATTAATTGAAAAGAACCTTGTGAGGTTTGCTATGTGTCAGAGGGAGGCAGCTGCATCAGTTTTCTGGAGGGAAAAGTGGATGCAAGATGGGGGGTGGGGACTTAAAACTTTCTTTGCCTTCGTGTAGTTTTTTTCATAAATGTCCTTATAACCTGCGACAGCATCTTCTGCTGTTCCTGTCACTATTGTTCCATAATCCATCTGAATTATCCAGCTTAGATCACAGTAAATATGGTGGCACAGTGCAGATGCATTCACATAAAGCAAAACTAGCATAAACACACATACGTGTTGAACCTTCTCTGTGCATAAATTTGTAACAGAACACAATACAGTTTATTACAATACATTACAGTAATTTTTTATTATAGTATGGGATTTATTTGTTGATTTTTTAAATTTATTTTAGTTTTTCTTTGATTTGTTTTTTAATCATTCTTAAGCTTCAGGTAAAATTTCTGTGATAGCAAAAGTTTCCATTCAGATAAATATATTTAAGTATTAACTTTCAAGAGTAGTCACAGTGAAAATTTGGATAGAGTTTGGATACCAAGGGATCACTCTAGTTTAATTTAGCAGCACTGCAGGTAATGTCTGTGTCACTTAGCTGCTGAAACTGAACAGCTGAGAAACAAATAGAAAGAAATAATTGGTTGTTTGGATCTGATTAAGATCGAACTTTACATCTTAGGTTACTACCGAATTATGCAATGTCCAATGTTGCTACATGTCTGTAATGGGGCAGTTTTTACCCAGCCACCTTTCCACACTCTCAAACAGGGACATGTGTGCACACAAACTCACGGGATCTGGACTTTCGTGAGGACACGTTGCGGGAGTGGAAGGAGTAGTCTGACAATGTCACAAGAAGAAAACAGCAACATCACTTTGGCACCAATGAGTCAAAATTCACAACAGGTAGAAAAAAATAGTCAAGTGCAAAGACTGTTTACATTGTCAGCGCTAATGAAAAGCTCCAGATGTGCTTCTCTCACGGAAACCTGTTCATTTTCAGGTAGTAGCTGCAACAGTGACTGATTTAAGGTAATAAGCCAAAGGGAGTAATGTCTGTCACTTGTGAATATCAAGGTAATCCCTGCCCAAGTCTCACCTGAGGTGCGAGTTGGGGGAGCTGCAGAATGGGTGAAACCACCGTTCGACTGGTTGTTTTCACCAAAGTCAAAGACAGGTTTGGGCTTGGGGGTGTACTCTCGACGTGGCCGCGACTGTGCTTCATTTATCCTGTTAAACAGAGCAAATCAGCACAGCCTCCAGTCTATACAGCAGTAGGCAAAAAAAAACATCTCTCACTATCCTACAGAGTTCAAAGACATAATGCACTTACATTGTAATTATAACCATGCATTTAGGAGCCCTGTGTAAAAAGTGCCTTTTAAGAAACCCTATTAGCATGCAAGTTACAAAGCTTACAGTGATTCTATGCATGTTCTATTTCAGACAGTACTGACCGATCCTTCAATTTGTCAGAGAGTTCCTCAAGGATCTGGACAGCTTGCCTGTGGTACTGCAGCTGGGACTCAACCAGGGAGGACAGCTGACTCACCTGCTCAATCTGCACACACAGTCAGGATTTCATATTGTACAGGCTACACAGGGGCAGGGGATATATTAACCATGTCAGCAGCTTTCACTTTTGTTAACATTCCAGGCCAAAGAGATCTGGGTAATTTTACTGATATCTTATGTATTTCTTCATTGTATAAAATACCGAATGGCATTATAAAAACAGATGACTAATATAAGCTGAAGTTTTATCCTACAACCCTGAATCTTTCAAAAATGCATGTTTTTAATTAAAGATCCAACAGGATGCATAGAAGCAAGACAACAGAAAAATTGAAACACTCACATCAGTTTCCAGCAGGTTGTACATGCTGACTTCTGCCACTTCCTTGGACTCATGGAACTTCTCCAAAGCCTGTCGGACCTCCTCATCTGCAATTTTACCCTGCCGTTTCTTCTTATAGTCGTAGTCCAGACGCCGACCTTCTAGCTTCTTCAGATGGTGCTGATATGGAAATAAAACAAGAAATTATTTGACAAATAAATTCTTTTGTCTTTGTACTACACTGTCTTAATATACAAAATGCTCAAAGGTAGGGGTGGAAAACGCTGATCCCTAAAGCTGCTGGTTATGCTGGTTTTTGCTTAACCTCTAATGGCTTTAATGAACTAGTTATGTGGAAAGGAGGTAATTTCATCTAGTGTTTATTTTCCACACAATGAACAAAGTTATGTCTTGGACTAAACTGTACAAAATATTCATAGAACAAAAAAGGCTTCACTATCTGGACAACCTGCATTTGGTATTTTAGGTGGGGATCGGTTACTTATTAAAAGGTCTCTAAACCTGCTGAACTGCAGAACCAGAGGTGGCCAAATGCTATCTTTGCAAAGGGCATTCTGCCACATCACTGGGTCCTCATTTTGTCTTTTAGAGCCAGCAAAATTTACACTGAAGCATTTCATAGTTAACACCATTAGCACAAACAAATGGGCATTTCAAGTGTAAACGATTCTTGGGTACCTGGATCTCTCTCAGATCCTTATCACACAAATTTTGTAAAGGGTCGATGAAGTTCTGTTTGACATCAATGTCAAGTGAGTCTTTTGCTTCCGCCAGCCTCTTCATAGTCTCTCCAGCATCCAAAAGAGCGACACCTGCAGGACAGTCAAGGAAGCTACCTAGTGAGGATTTTGTCTTACCACCTTTATGGAATGTGATGACTAAAGTCATATCACATCACAACACAAATATTTACCAAGCAATATATGGAAAATTTTTTAAAGGCTTGGCAGCAGTGAGAAGTAGTATTTCAGGTTTGGTCCCCACAACCAAGAGACCAATGATATCTAACTTTGGGGAAAAAGTGGTTAAGCTGCAGTAGTAAGCACTGAACTTGATAAACAGTTAAAATGGAAAAATCCTATCAACAGCATTCCAAGGAAGTTAAAACCCATCTCTTCTCTAATAAAATGAAGTTATCTTATTCAAGCAAGTGTATTAGTATTACAAATTATGATCTGTTTTTTTTTTTTTTTTAATTTTGTGATTTCAGTCCAGAAGTTGGCATGGTTATGTTTATTAAAATATCAAATAATATGACCTCAATTATTGCAGGTATTATTCCAGCTTTATTATACATAATACGATCCATATTTACTTTACATTGATGTGTGAACACATACACCACAACACACTCAGTACACACCAAAATTGGAGTCGTCTCCAAGCTCTCGGCCAAATTTGGCCATGCACTCTCCCAGTAGCCCCTCGGCCTGAGGGTACCCCGGGCTCTTCACCTGCCCTCGGATCTTTGACATTGTGTTCAGCATGGACAACTTTGCACGGGATGCTGCAAGGAAGAAAAAGATGCTAAGTGAAGAGAAGGTGTGTATTTTGAAAGTTCAGCATACAGTACAACTTTAAATATAGAACTGAATAATAGAAAAATTGCACCATTAAGTTTTACTTTCCCAAATGATTAAAATTTTTTGGAAACATACCTGGGTTGGGCTGCAGGTATTCAGAGGTTTTGGAGATAACGTCCATGACAGTTTTGTTCGTGACATCTACTTTCTGCAAAACACAAAGAAAGGTGACCCACATGAATAAAACCAATATAAACAGATACATGAAACAATATTGCCACATCAATGGAAATGAAACTTTTATGTGAAACAAGAAAAATTCTGAAAATCAAAATAAATAAAATTTCATTTAAAAAAGAAATGCATTTCCATTCAGTATACTTGTAAAGGTTTAGCCTCTCATGAATCAATAAACTGAAAATCATGAGAACAAAATAGTTCATTAATCTCCAAACTTAATGAATTTAAAAAAATTTAAATAATAATAAATAACCTACTGAAGTTCAAGATTTATTCCATATTGCAAAACATTCTCAAATGCATTAATCAGGGTTCAAGCCATACCAAACAGCTAAAGAAATTTTATCAAATTAAAAACATTTTTAAAATCTGTTTTTATTTTCAACCTGTCTGCATTGGATATGTCGATGAGCCAGAACTGGAACTCATCTACAGCACACCAACATCACCCTTTGTGGCTTTAATAATCAGATTCATTGTGCTTTACTGACATAGCAAATGTATACTTGTGCTATAAAAGCCTTTTAACAATAAGGAACAACACTGTACAACAAACAGTGACATAGATCAAAGAAAAAATAATGATAATCTAAAAATTAAATAATTTATTTATAATGCATGTAGAAACAACCAACAACAAAACAAACGCTTCAAAGTGCACAGCTACAGCAATACATGTACATGTGGGTATGTGCAGTTATTCCTCATCCCTCTTTTTTTATGGCAGGAATGTACATTTCAGTTTCACGCTCTCACCCACCACCCCTTCCCAGTAGGTGAGGCAGCAGCTCAATGTCTCTGGAACTCAGGTTCAGTAATAATCATCACTATCCTGTGTGGTTCATAAACAGTGTAAATCTGAGTGTGGATATCAGACCAAAAGGTGAAAATGAAAATGCTAAAAAGAGCTGAAATAAAAGATAGCTGGAGTGGTTGAACATTTTTAAGACAAAGGTAGTGATAATTATCACAGCAGCTCTAAAAAAAAAAAAATAAAAAAAAAAAGCAAGGTGTTGTCCCACTGCCTTCCACATTAAAGCAGAAAATCTGCACAAATGAGTGGAAAAATATATGCCTGAATTGTGCTTACCCGTTCCAGTTCTTTGAAGTCCTCATCCAGTTTTGTTCCTTCTGCACCTCCAACCTTCTCACTCACCATCTGCACGCAAACAGATGAAATACTAAATACAAAATGAGCACAGCAAGAGTATTGCTTCATAGCTATCATATGATGATGGTGTAAAAGGCAGAATGCACGGCTCAGTAAGAGGCCATCATTGGAGAAACAGCATTAATGAAATGTTAGCAAACAAGTTACATATTTAAACAGCAACAAGTTTGCTTTCTTTGTAGTTAGATTTATTTTAATTCAAAAACATCCATATTTTAAGAATCAAACAGGAAAATAGATTGTTTTTTGACTGCTTCTTATGGCTGCATGAAAGCAAGTTTGCAGTGGCAGCATTACAAATGGGAAGACAAAATAAAATAAATACAAGATCAAAATGCAAATAGAGATCCAATTCCTGTTTCCAGTTGGGGTGACTGCCTGATGCTAGCTGGTTAAATAAGTGCTGATGTGTCAGATACACAGGAAGACAACCTGTAACCCAAGATCTGTTGAAACCTAAGCAACAATTTAACACTAGAGAGGACAGAGAACAAAATTTAATGCTAAAAAGATGCATCAGTGACAACACAATACATAATATTTAACTGGTGCATCATTGAGAAGATGCAGCATTAACAGGGAGACAATAGGCTTACTGGGGGTCATGTCTAGCTGTGAATGCCCCCCGATGTTATCTTCTTATCACCAGGCTTAATTTGAGGACCTGTACAATGTGCTCTGTAACAAACACTCTCTGGGCCTTGTTTCCCCATAAAGTAATCTTCTCTTCCCTGCTGCTGTATGCCACATCTATAATGTTTTAGACTACTTAGTTTAAGAACACCAGAAAAAAACTTATACAAAAATGTTGTATATTTCAAAAGTCCAGAAACATTCAAATTCACACTTCACACTTTCTCACACACACACACACACACACACACACACACACACAGCTGCATCTCCACCCAGTGGAAAGTTTTAGAAGTCAGCATTTTGAGAACTGCACACGTGTTAAATAAGTTCATCCTGGCTTCCCTCCCAAGCTACAGTATGCTGTACTGTTCCTTCCATTCTCCTTTGCAGATTTCCATTACTGCTTTCCACTTGGACTCCAGGGCTTCCCTTTCACCGATACAGGCTTTTTGCACCAAAATCCATTCTGCATTTGTTCCATATAGAAATCAGTGTCTGTTCCCAGGAGTCATTACTGCAGCACACAGGGATTTCACAGGGATGAATTCCCCCACTGTGCAATAGTGATACAGATGTGATGTTATGTTAAACACATGGCATGCATTTTTCATATCCCCCCAAGACATGCATGCACACCCACCCAACTCTGCAAGGCGAAGGATTAAACACAGCTGTTTCCACCACCACACAGGGCTCAAATCACCACTATTTAGTGAATACAAAGACACAATTGCCAAGAAGTCATAACACTGCAAAAAGCAGCAACATAAAAGCAGTTATACACCATTTTCCATGCACTAATTCAAAGGAAAGAGTAAATTGAAGATTTTTTTTCTATTACGCAAGGGTAAAGAATTCCAATCCTTCAAGTGAGGTTACTTGTTATACAGTAACTAACCAAACTATGAAAAAACATCTTTAACTGCTTCAGTTTCTGGATGATTTTTTCCAAACCAACCAGCAGCTCATTGCTAGAACTAAAACAAGCAACCTTTATAGTCAAGTTTCTTAACCAATATGTCAGTCAAGATTGGTTGACATCATATATTTGGTCTATAACAATCAAAAATAACCCCACCCCCCACAATAAACAAAAGTACAAATATCACCTGATCTATTGCAATGGTAAACAGACAAATTATATCACCACACACAATACCATTCTGTCTACTTCCAATGTAAATATCAAAATTCTGATCCCAGCAACATTACTAAGTTTTTTTTGCTAAGTCATTAACAGACAACATTGGCAGAGGCATTCAACCATGACAAACATGATTTATGACCATTTTAACTGTCTGTTCTAGCCTCCAACAATACAGACATCCATTGCTCCCCCTTAGTAGCTGGAAAATCCAACAGAGCTGAGGGCAACATCTACGTTCTTATTTGAACCTCACTGCAGAAAGCACGACACAGTATGATACTGATGCTGCTTTTTTCCTATCCAAGTGTTCTGACATGAAAAGTGACAGAATATCTAAATGTAAATAGCAATGAAACAAGCAATACTAGATTATTTTATCTACCGTCTTTACATGTGCAAGCAGATGATTTAGTGCATTCCTTACATGAAATTATCAAGCACATCATAACATAATGTAAAAACTTTAGTTGCTCACAATGTCACACATCCAGGTTATAACAAAATTCAGTTTGTGGAAGGAATGAACTGCATTTTTTAACCAATAAAAGAGAATCAATCAAAACATATTTGGGTTTAAGAAGTTTAAGATGAAACAAAATAAAATGTATTGTAACTGCACCAGAAAAGCAATGAAAACTGCAGTGCCGGATGAAGATGGTAAATTTATTCCTACCGAGCTGTGGATATAGACAGATGGCAAAATGCCACTAATTTGCTTCCGAAAACAATATACAATCAACATTATGAATAAGGAGAGTTCATATGTTGGAGATTAGCTACTTCACCATTTAATTCATCTAGGTTTGTTTTAATTTTGGTACACATTTGGAATTTTTAGCAGCCAACAGCAACAATTATTCTTACATTTTCTTGGCTGGAAATTATTCAAAACTTATATTGAAAAATGTACTCAATTATGACACCTCCAGCTGTTTTTACGCAACTCCAACACATGGATGGAGTGATAATTAGAAGGAAATAAGTGTCTCAAATAAAGGAGGAAGCAAGAAAGCTTTTCAAATTGTAGCTGAACAAGAGGATTCCAGATCATTGAGGTACATACTGTGTAAAAAGCAGGAACTGTATGGGTCTCAAACATGCTGACCTGGGAACATTAGCAGTTACTGCTGAGTGAGAAGTTACACCTGGGAATCCACAGCCTTGGTCACAATGCCAGAACTCACGAGATTTCTTCCGCAGCCCCGAATAACTGGCATACATGCACTGAGCAGAAGCTGCCTTCCCGTGCTCTACACAAAAACAGGACGGCACAAAGTTGCCCTCTGACCGAAACATAAGTCACCTCCCACCGGTGCCACAGCCAGGGTGGCTGAGTGGAAGAAGGCTGAAGAGTTCAGTCTCTGTTTGAGAAAATCAGACACCACCCCAATTGTTCATGAAGGTTTTACACCCAAGGATCAGTGAGGACAGTCAGTAAATAAGGGTGAGGCAGGGACACAACCAAACAAGCATATACTCAGTATAGTACTCATGTCCCTACATGCTTGTAACCTGAAGGTAGTGCGCAGACACCAAAAATAGCATTCTGCTCCCCCTGCATCATTTTAATACTATTTGTAAATACAACCGTTCCCTCTGATGCTGATGGAGTAAAAGGTAGAATGCACGGCTCGGTAAGAGGCAACGAATAGGTCTGCTTACAGCACGGTCCCCAAAATCTTTCCCTGAGGGTCCAGTGAACGAACAGGATTTCCTTCTTCCTCAGCAGTTAGGGGCTTGATTAAACAATTCCCTACCTAATGCAGGCTTTTTGCCAGGGCTGTTAGTTTATGGGCAGCTCTGAAACCTGAGGGTACACTGGATAAACACAAAATATGACTTAAGGAATTTGGCCATGTAAGATGACTGTAGATGGTGACTGCTAAGCTAGTTGTTGAAAACAGTGATGTCTGAGGCCATGTGTGCAACTCTGGATTGGCAGTGCAATAGCAAAGTATAGAAACATTTGACCTTAACCTCATCTTGAAACACTTAATACTGAGACCTTTTATTAGCCTGCACAACAAGATGGCAACATGCCGAATGGAGCATATACAAGGATACTATATCAGGCCTTCACTGTAGATAGTTTTTAGTTATCATAAATTGCACTTGAACAACTACCACACTGACCATACATGGACTTACAGTGGTAGTTGTAGAGCTCCAACAGATTGATAAAGCTTCTCCCTTCATTCCCTTTGATTTGATGCATGGAAAGCACAGGTCCAACATCATCCTCTCCCTTAACAACAACAGTTCTTTCAAAATGGACAAACTGTGTCCATATTTTTCTCTTATTGTTCTTGCTAGAGGTCTGAAACTGTTCTTAATGGGAGGCCTGGAGGGTTACCTCCTTGAAAGCTGCAGACTGCAAAAAGTTCACCTATTATCATTTTATGTCTACACTCAGAACCAAACCAAAATAATAATTTAAAAAAACATTATACTAAACAGGTACACATTTCATGTACTGCTAAAAACACATCTTACACCACTTTAAAAACAGTTCACTCTTTCATAAAACTCACATTCTCCTTGAGGAATGAACATGCAAAATTGAGATCCAGTCTCCCTACTTTCACAGTGTCTTGGACCAGAGTAAGAACACTTGTGTACAGCAAGTGGCCAAATGAAAGACAATGAAATTTTTGTCATTTATAATGATCTTAACTCTACACTTGGGACAATGAAATGGATAATTTAAGGATTTAAGCATACTTTGGTGTTGCTATAACCATCAAAACAGCAGTTACCCGAAATTATCCTGTCACTTTTTTCGAATTGTATTGTACAACTTTTTCATTAAAATCATTTAACTGGAGGCTACAGAGATGACTCAGAATACAGACACATCAGAATATAGATAGTGATGCATTGAAGCAGGATACCAAAGTCAGTTTTGGGTAGCTGACGAACAAGTTTTGGAACGAGAAAGTAACTACTTAGTGCAGTTATAATGACAAAGGGTTAGTGTCATTGTCACATCATGAAACCCTGTTGGTGTATACATAGCACAGCTCCTACACCAAGAGTTTTACAACACAGGAAGCCATTTTTCCATTCTATTTATCACCATTTTAATCTCTAATTCTGCATAATTTACATTTGATCACCTGGGAAAACATTACAATTCCAAGAAACTTACGTTTCAGAGATTCTACTTAATATAAAGATGGATTTTCAAAGCCTTTTCTCCTTATAATACAATAAATCTCACAAAGAACTCATTTAAAACTATGTGGGTGCTCCCCAACCATGATTTCCCTGACTATTTCAATGCCAGTGAATTCAAAAGACACTGAACAAGGCGTGTGACTGCGTGGCTGCCTGACAACATCCTGTCCAGGCTGTACTCTACCTAGCCTAGTGTGCTCTGCTTCCGGAACAGTCTCGAGAATGCTGCAAAAATGACTCAGGACAAGCACTTACTGATAGTGTGTAAAAAAAAAAAAAAATACAAGACATACAGTGTAATAAACAAAAAAATATATATTCAGTTATGACTCTCACGGGTAAGAATTACAGAATTAACAGTTAGAATTCCATCTCAATATTCAAGCCCATAACCTTCAGGCAAATGTTAATGGCCTTTTCTTTACCATCAGCTGCACAGTGAATACTTGCAGAAGAGCAGATATTTTACTTGCATAGAGAAAAAGACCCTTTATCTTGCTACTTGGAACTCATGACTCAGCATAAAAACATCAGTCTGTTATCTTTCAGCTGAAGCTCTTGCAAACTTTATCCCATACTGTAAATGTAAAATAAGAGTTCATAAGAGATTGTGGTTCTGCACTTTTGCATTAGTGTCAATAAACAGCAGATGCAACGTAATCTAACTGACCTGTATTTTTAAATGGAGAGTACTGTGAACAAGCAAATGAATCTTAAAGTTGAAGGGAAATCATAAAGATGAACACATTCACCGGTTGTGAGAAACCTAAGAAAAGGCAGTTTCAAAAAATAAAACAGTTCAAGACCTTGGTATTTTCCAGGAATTCTTGATGTTTGTTTTTCAGAGGGAAACTGGGACCACTGTCAACATGTTTATAAATGTGGAAATGCCATGCAAACAAATTGCATTTTTCTCATCCCAAGTAAATTCAAATAATGTCATTATGAATAAGAGATATGATGTTAACCATTAACCGAATACTTGTCTCATACTATGATGTCACGGTAAAAGATTCCCTGAACATTAAAAAATTGTTTTGTTAATTACAAGTTATTTTGGAAAAACTGCTTAGCTGGATTTCAGTATTATCAGACTTGAGGATGCAGGGCGGCAAACAAAACTCAATGAGCACATATTTTTCAAAATATAAAGTGCCCAAGTGACATCTTATTCCCACTACACTACTCAGCTCACATCAGTCACCCTTCAGCTCAGAGGTAAAGAACCAAAGTTCACATTGTTCCAACTGACAAAAGATGTCAACTCTGACTCAGTCCCAAATAAATTAAAGAGCTGAGCTAACTTTATCAGCAATGTATGACCATTTCAAGACAAAAATGTCTTGGATACAGCATAAAATACACTTTTTTGTTGTTATAATTGTGGGTCTTACAACTGAAGGGCACACACTGTAAATTAAAGCGAGACCCTGGATTGAAAAGAAGACGATACTATTAATAAGGTTAGGATCACGACAATCGAAATGGATACGTGTCAGCAATACCAACCACTCTACGAACCAAAAGAAAGAACACACTAAAAAGTAAATGCTAACTTAAAAAAAATTATGCACAATTCTCAACACACTAAAACTCAAATTTAAAAAAACTGAGGGAATGTCCAGGAGTGCCCTGGTATTTTTCTGACACTAACTATGCTAAATGTGTATATATTAAATTCTGTATGTGCATGTGTATACAGCTGGAACCCTATAAGTGTAAGTTTAAATTATTTCAAAATTGCCAGACTGGATGAATCAATGGCATGCTGCTCATTGTCAAAAAGACCAAGATGATGGCAACCAGCCCTAGCCACCTTTGGACAGATGAAGAGGAAGGAGTGACAGATTTTATTTTTCTGGGCTCAAAAGTCTCAGACGATGGATGACAGCAGTCATGAAATTAAAAGATGTTTGCTTTGTGGAAGGAAGGCTCTGGTAAATCTTGGCAGGATATTAAAAAGCAGAGGCATCACCTTGTCGACAAAAGTCTGCGTAGCAAAACCTACGGTCTTCCCAAACATATGGCTGAAAGCTGCAACATAAGGAAGGCTAAGCGCCAGAGAATTGTCAAATACGAAATTGCGGCGGTGGAGGAAACCGCTGAGATGCCCTTGGACTGCAAGAAGGTCAAATCGGTCAATACTGAACAAAATGAAACCAGGCCGCTCGCTGGAAGGACTTACAGTGAAGCTAAAAAACAAAGTTACTTAATAATGAGCAGATGCTGATGCGGGGGGAAGACCGAAGTCAAAAAGGAAAGGAAAGGAATGGGAGAGGTCGAAATGGATAGAGGAAACTACTAAAACAACACACGTGTATTTTGGACAACCCAGAGAGGTGGCAGATGACAGATGGGTCTGACGGGGCGAAGTCCATGAGGTCACAAGGGGTCGGACACAACTGAAAGAGGATACTGTACGCAGCCTGTATAACATTGTAAATTTGCATGTTACATCACACATAGGGCGATTCAAAAAAAAAGATTTAAATACTTTAATAAATGACTCTGTGACTAAGCATCATAGGAACATGCAGATTTTCCTCAAAAACTCTCCACACATTGCACGGTCCTACATACTTGGTTACTACGTTTTTTTTTTTTTTTTTTAATGAACTTGTCCACTTCTTGTTGAATCCCCCTGCATGTACACGTGTTAAATTCTTTTTAAAAGTACAGTTAAACTGCAAAAACTACCTGTGCGCGCCAGACCACTTTTACATGTGTATATAAGTGCGTATATAGTTGGATTCCGTGCATATGTACGTGTTAAATCACGAAGAGGAAAAGCAAACACAAGGCAAAACGGACAACTCTCGGTTAGTGGTCTGGACGTCAACTTGCGTGACCGTAGGAGCTTTTTTTTCCATCTTAAAAATAAGCGACGCAGAAAGCTTACAAGCTGGCACCACGTAGCTAACTGGCTACCCAAACAATGGGAGGCAGCCCACACGAAGCCACGTAGCTAACCGAGCAGAGACCCGAGCGGTCCGAACAAGTGGAAAGCAGGAATCGTTTTTGCAGCACGTAAGCACGGGAAAGACGGGAAAAGCGAGCGGAAAGCGAAGCGAGCCCACGCCACGGCGGCTGCCCGTCAGCCCCGTCGCCTCACAGAAAAGCAAAGTTGATCGCTGACCTGACTCGCTTTGTAAAACTGTTTCTTCAAGCCCGCTACAGACATCTTGGAGGCGGACTCTCCTCTTTGAAGCGCAGAGTACTTTTTTTTTAGCAAGATTAGAAGGGGAAGGAAAAACAAAAAACACTGAGGATTTGTTTTAAATGTTATGTTCGTTCGTTCGTTCTTTCTTTCTTTCTTTTTTGCTTCAGCAGAACGAGTCGCGCAACGGCGCGCCTCCCTGTCCCACTCAGGATGGCAGCCGCCAAGACTTCCTGTTCGGCCGCGGCCGCGCGCGCATTCCACGCGCCGGGAGCGCGGGAAGGAGGGGGCGCGCGTCCCACCTCGGCCTCGGCCGCGCGCACTCGCACCACCACCACCACCACTCCCGTCCGCCGCCAGGTGGCGACACGGCGCCAGATTGCGGGAAGTCGCGGCGGCCGCCCGTTTCCCTGGTTGCCGTCACAGATGGAGAATAAATTCAGACGGGTAAAAATAATAATAACAATAATAACTGCGAAACTGAACCACTGCAGCACGCAGCCAGTAGAACTCACCAACATTTCCAGTGCTTAACTTAACTTAATTATAACCCTGTTTAGTTTCATTTAGAATTAAAATCGACTGCATTTTTTTTGTGCCAATTTCTGCCCCGTTCCACGTCCCTGAGGTCTGGCCAAGAATAAATGTTAAAAAAAAGCTCTTTTAAAAACTTTAGAGGGATTGTTGGAAATTCTTAAAAGCTGTCTCTTCTATCCATCCATCTATCCATCTTCTTTAACCGCTTTAACCAGGATGGTCGGGGTCGTGATGGTCTGGAACCTATCTTTGGACTGTGGGAGGACACCCACACAAGTACAGAGAGAACATTCAAACTCCACACAGGCTGAACTGGATTCAAACCCAGTCCAGGTGCCAGTGCTACTCTCGGCATCTCCATGCCACTCCAAAGTGTTCTCTTTTAGCTTTTAACTAGATCACCTTTGGAACGCATAGAAGGAAAATTACTTAAACTGAAATTCATGCCCTTCATCCCACTCATAACCGTAAGTGCAGGTTGTATACAAAGAGGGTGTGAACCACAGCTCATGAATAACACCAAAAAAAGCAGTTTATTAAAGTCAATATCTCCTATTATAATGGAACAGGCAAGCAAACACATTTTTCACAGACATGTACGCATGATGCCAGAAGCTGTTCACCCCATTTGGGTGCGCTGAGAGGGAACCGCTTTGTGCACGCCAGCAAAGTGTTTCCTTCACACAGTCGCTTTCACAAGTTCACTTATTTCGACACACTCAATTCAAGCTGAAGTTTTACTCAATGGCTGTGTAGAAGCTCAGTGTACACAAACCCTCCTCCAGGGAGAAGCTGCACTTCCACGACCAATGGACCCTTTAGTGAAATTAAATCCCAGTACTGTCGCCACCACTTTCTCTTTATAGTAAGTCTGCTTCATATTTGTGTATTTTGCTCATTACATATTTACATTTACAGTATTTGTTTAGTAAAAACTTTCCTCTAACGTGATGCACACCTCAGGCAGAGAACTTCAGATGCAGATGTGTGATAGTCAAAACTTCATCCGCTGCCATCGATTTTGCCGTGACACATTGAACTGCCAGGAAACAAGAAGGTGGCCGTGACAAAGTGTGAGACAAGGTTGCAGAGCAGATGGTGGCTCTGAAAGAGATGTGTGTCTGACACCATTCTAGACGCTTCCAGGGATTCAGCAATTGCGAGGGAAAACGGGAGCTCATTTCACCACATTAGAGCCGAAACTCAGCTGACTGTTTAAAGGCGTCTGCACAGTGATGGGTACTTTATGGCCTTGCCCTCGAGTCTATGAAGCGGTCACGAGCAATGTTTTTGTCAGAAAGATCTGGGAAGGTTCAAAAGGTTCAACAAGACTGTGGTAGTTCCAACAAAACAGTACTTTCTGTGTAATGTGTGCCTATGCGTGTGCTAGGATAATGAATGAGCATTTGCATGTATACTGCATGTTTGTTTAAGCAGTCATTTAAATGCTGTTTTCCGAAAGCTGTGGGGAGTGAAGCAGAGAGCCGGCTTTGAGCTCAGAGCATCTGCTCTGCCGAACTTTAACGTGAGTTCTAATCGCCTAAAAACCTGATTCTGTGTGGTCACTGCATGGTGCGGGTGAGCATCAGAATACAGAAGCAAGCAACTTTCCTCCTTTGAGAAATTTGCTTTTATTCCTTTGAGGAACAGTGATTTCTTATAGGAAATAAATGTGACAAAAAGCTGTAAAGCGGGTGGATAATTGTTGGTTTGACTGGATCCATATGATTCTTCCCAGCTTTTTGTCACATTTTTACAATAGCTACCTCAAGAACTGGTAGTTACTATGGATTTAACTGCATGGCTTTAAATTCCCAAACCAGCACACATCCACAAAAAAAAAATGGACAGGAAAGTCATAGTCTCAATAAAACCGAAAGTTCAGGTTAAGTTTCGGGCTTCCCATATAATTTTTTTGTCCCTTAACCATGTACAAAACAAAATCCTCATTTACATTCCAAATGCAAGTGTAATTTTACTGTAATTAAAAACTCCCCATCTGTGATGTGTTGTTATTTTGATTCATGAGAGTAAATTCTGCATCTTGTTTGCATCATCCCTGCTGGGTACCCGTAGCATCTGGTCTGCTTGCCTGTCTCTGCATTCATATCGTGCAGTGTATTAGGCCATCTGTGTTCTGAACACCCATCATAACGTCCAAACCATGAGCGGAAAAAAATTGAAAAGCTTGGTTAGCGTAAGGGAGGGGGATCTGCTGCAGCCTTTTCTCGATTAGCCATACATTCTGATCTCTGTCGCACAACGTCCTGGTATTGTTTAATGTCTGTTGCTGTACAAGGAGGAGAGTAAGAGTGATGGTTTGTTAGTCTGATATGTAGGCATTTTACAGTGTTGTAGTGGTTTTTGTGAAAAATTGGAACCGACTATAATTTTTTCATCTTAAAAATAATGTAAAACTGGTTCTTTACTAATTATTTCCCGGTTCAAGTTCGGTTTTCGGGAATGGATTAAGGCAGTGTTCCTGTTTAACACATGGTGCTTTTCTTTGTGCATTAGTGCACTGTATGGCCAAAAGTATGTGGACATCTGAGCATCACCCCCATATGTACTTGTTGAACATTCTTCTCCAAACCCACGGCCACTGATATGGAGTTGTCACAAACCTGAAAACACACAGTTGTCGAGAATGTGTTTGCATGCTGTGTAGGTGCAGAACAAACAGCCCAGCTCAGTCATTAGAAAGGGGTCCACATACTTTTGGCCATAAAGTGTAATTCAGACTCAGGAAAAATTCAAAAGCCATAAATTTGATGTGGATTAGTGATGTAAAACGATAAATAGAAACCCATTGGTAACTGGAAGCCCATTTGACCATTGGCACAATGGCAGGAAATGAACAAGCTGTAGAAAGAGCAATGGCTGACGACACAAAGAAGCCCACAAAGCTCTGGCACATTTGAAGTCTCCTAACTCATGGAGGCAGATGAAGGAAAAAAAGGAGAAGCAGAGAGTGTCTAACAAAGCTGAAATCCAGACAAGCAGCGGCATTCTACAATACAGTTGTTGTTTATTTACTCGATTCCTTTCCTCAAGGTGAATTATGATGCCGGGTTTGTGCGGCAAGTTTCTTAAAAATACTTACACTTTTATTCAGGTGGGTACCCTTACTGTAGTAATTCAGGGCAAGTACCTTGATCAAGGGATTCAGACTGGGAACCATTACAGCTCTGTCTGTTGGATAAGACCAAGAGACCCAGTAAAATCTGCCTGGACAGGACCTGGGTCAAGAGCTGAGCAGAGGGGAATTTATGAGTTAAGAGAAATTTGAGCCCTGTTGTCCAGGGTGACACTTAACTCCCTGCTGGCCTGGAAAGTCAAAACAGTTTCAACACAACATTACTTGTCCAGTTCCATGACTACCAGATTAATCTCATATGTGTCATAATCCCCCAAAGTGTAAAATGGGAATTCCAGCCCATCCAAACATGCAATCCTACGACATCTGGAAGCAGGTAAAGTACCGCAGCGTCCAGTACCGAACACCACATGAACAGCTGTCCAGAGACGGAGCGAGGATGAGGGCGATGAGAGTTTAGAGTTGTCTGGTTGAAATAAAGGCCAGACGCTCTGGAAAGTACTGAGAAAACTTGCCAGGAGTTAGTGCATCTTTATATGTGGCCTGTGTATTTAGGGCAGCTGACACCACCGCAGCACTTCAGCCAAAAGATACCACAACTATAAATAAGCAGCAGAGTAAACGGAGTCATAAATAATACAGGAGAACTGCAACCCATTGCTGTGCGGAGTGAAACCTCTGAAGGAACGCTGAGGGACAGGAAACCGCCTGGTTTACTGCGTGCCACAAAATGCGCCCGCTAAGTTTAAAGTCCATTCTTAGATGTAGCAGTCAGAGGAGGGAGCATCCTGTCTCCTGCTTACCCCGCACAGCGAATACGACTGCTCGTATTTCCGTAGTTCGGTTATAATCCGGCAGGGTTGAGGGGAATACATTAACAAGCTGCCATACTGATGGAAATGCAGCATCTGTTGGGAAAATGCTGTTACTTGGGAAGTTTTACGAGGCCTACAGGATATTAACAGCTGCTCAAAAATGTTTCACTTCAAATGATCAAAAATACTTTCACTGTAGTATATTTTAATGCTTAATGTATTCAGAGGATAGGGCAGCCTTACGTAAGTTATTCAAGTGACATGCAGTCCTAACAGGACATTGGTTGATATAAGGTCTAACATGGACACCAAACAAAGTCCATGACTGTAAACTGTCGGCATTGATAGACTTTTTCAATGTTTATTGTCCAGCTGCAGCGTAATTTCCTATTATGTAACTCATACAGTTTACACATTCTTGTATTTAAATGACAGCATCGGTGAAACGCGCATCACTTGCGTTGTTGAAATTAAACCGAATGCTGACTGGGTGCAGGAAATAAGCGTTTACAATTACATCTTGTTTCTTATGTCTGGGAAATGGAACCAAGGTTTCCTCCAGCAGAAGATGTTCGTGGTTGTAAATTCAGGTTTTATCAAAAAAAAAAAAAAAACCTTTGTATGAAGGTGTCCTTGATATAAAGGTTTAAAGCGCCAGTTGTTGTTTATACCTACAGATCTACATACTATCGGGTCCTTGGCCACCTATGCTGATTTCTATAACTGAGTAAAACCCATTTTGTCCTTTGAGAATGTAAAAAAAAAAACATTTTTGGAAGTATTTTGAAAGCAACCTTTTAACGCTACCACAGCAACTTACCTTTTGCTGTTCCCATAAGACACAGAGTGTGAAAACATTTAGGCAACTGAATATATGTGCTAGACAGCGGAACGTCTCCTTTGGGAAGCCTCCCCTGATCAATCTCTTCATAGACAACAAGAATGTTATCAAAATTATCGTAAGACAAACTTTATTCCATAACTGCAGTGTGTTGCTGTATACTCTGTTATCTGTAAAAAAAAAACACAAAAAAAAAGAATAAAAAAACTAAAAATTTACTGTGTAAATGATCATTTACTGTCCCTAAACCAATAAACGGGCGGATTCTTATTTGGAAAGAAAATCTCCTCCATTACTTTGTGCTGGTTCATGTGCGGATCCCTGCGGTGTTCACGATTGTATCGCTGTTGTAGGTCTTTGTGAGCTTTTTATTAGGTTCAGTCCCCCGATGAGCTCTTGTGAATACATCAGCTTACAATCTTTAACACAAAAGTCTTAAATATAAATCCAGCAGATAAGGGATTAAAATACTTTTATTAGACATTAATTAATTAAAGAATTAATCTCGACTCCTCAGCACTTCTATACTTTGCAGCTATAACCTCAGCTGTAGGTCGATGCCATTCCTAAAACATCTGCCATGTTCTAAAGCTGTGTGAAATGCTAAATGCTGCTTTAGACAGATATTTAATCTATAAATACTTTAAAAAAATGTATTTAGGCGTATATGTTATGGAGAATGCAAAGTTATTTAATAGTGCATTGTGTCTTTATTTATAGGTTTGTCCATCAGGATATTCAAACAGGAAGCAGTGGAGGTGAGAAGGATAATGAACATCCCGTGTGGCCCAGGTTAGCGGTGTTGCTCAGTTTTAGTGGAGAAAACAGGTGGCCTCACTAGAAATGAAGTCATGGGAGAAGTTCAAGGGCAGGAACAAATATACGGGTGGCATTGATATCCACAGGAGGGCGAAAGAGGATGTCACGTCCAAGGGTTGTCCAGTGTGGACTGTTAACCTCAGTTGAGTGCCAAGACCTCCTGTGCCTAAAAAGAAACTTCACAGGAGAAGAGGAGGAAGAGTTCAGTAGGTTTGGCCTTGTGATTTGTTACCATTTGGTGTGTTCTTGTATTCTTTTGTATGGTTTGTATAACAAGCAGCATCTTGGTTCTATTTGTGTATTTTGTTAGGTAGTGTAGATCAGTGTAGTCAGTCAGGCATGGAAGATTTTTTTTTTTGGCTTTGCTACTTTTTCTTGCTGGGTTTAAGATAAACAGGTTGGACTTTGTTTTACGCACAGTAGAATAGGTAGTTTTGTCTTCACTTGTGACACCGCTGAGTGTTACTATTATATGTAAATATTCACTATAAATCACTAACCTTTCTCACAATAAAACCCTTTCACAAATATCCCTTGGTCTGGTTCCTGGTCTGTTATCTTCTTCTTCTTCTTCTGCTCCCATTAGGGGTCGCCACAGCGAATCAACTGTTTCCATTTCTTCCTGTCCTCTGCATCTTTCTCTGTCAGGTTCCTGGTGTGTTACAAGGACGGTAAATGCTTTAAACCCCTTTTTCCCCATTTACGTGCTACCCCTTTGACCCCTGGACTTAACTGAGTCCAATTAAAGGGGTTGTAACTGACAATAACACATTAGCTAGGTGCTGCAGTGGCCTCCTTTTATTACTGCTAAATGCTGACTGTCAATGAATATTTGCTGAGTAATGAAAAACTCAGTCTAAACTACGCCACATGGCCATAAGTATGCAGATCCCTCTTCTAATGACTGAGCTGAGCTGTTTGAGCCGCACCCACGCAGCACACAAAACACATTCTACACAACTGTGTGCTTTCAGCTTTGTGGCCACAGTTTGGGCAAGAAGCAGCTCCTCTCCTTTTCCAGCATGACTGTGCCCCCCTGTGGGATGTTCAACAAGCACATGTGGATGTGATGCTCAGTTGTCCACATACTTTTGGCCATACAGTGCAACTTGCAGCTTTCTGGGCATCATTTTTTCCAAAAACAGGCCATATCTCAAAGGATATGACAAGCACTGAAAGTGGTGATAAGTGAAAAGTGCCTTGACTTTAAGCACTCTTTGCTGTTTGGGGTACAGCCCAAACCTTTCTGCCAAAACAACATCAGCACTCCAGAGGACCTCGGGCAGTAATATATTGGTTTTTGTGAAGGTAGCCGACTCAAGTGTGAGAGCACAACTTTAGAGCTGGTATAACAATTGAAGCAAATGTGACCAGCAGGACTGGGTTGTCACCTTATCTTTAACCCCTCAGAGCAACTTTACGCATTCTACCCTGCCCTCGAGCACCGAATGCTTGTATAGAGCTGTTCAGTTGGCTGGAATTACAACGACACTGAGGGAAGTAGAGCTACTGTGACCTGGAGCCACTGGCTGCACTCTTTACTCTGGAGGGGACATGGGAACTCAGTACTGCAACACCAGCTCCAGTTCAGTAAGTATCCTTCTGGGAAGAAACCTGAGCAGGCAATGGAGTGGAAGATCTTAAAGAAAAGCATGTAGAACTTACAAGCTCCATGGAGCCAGTCGGCGCAAAGCCTGGAGATGCAATTGATCGGTGCTACTGCAGAGGCGTACGGCTGCATTCCGTCAAGAGCGTAAAAAATTTCTGCATGCTGAGTGGTGGAAAAGAGTCATCTTATTCTTTTTTAATGAATACGCTCATACGTAATGATCTGGACCTGCACACAACAGTAGAGCGACACAATAAATACCGTGTTTGTGTAAAAAGAAGTTTTATTACATTCTTAAAACCAGATACAGTATCTCCTCTGTACTGTACAAGGATGCAACTGCAATGTGTTCAATGACTAAAAAAATGTTGTTGTGTGTGTGTGTGTGTGTGTGTGTGTGTGTGTGTGTGAGAGAGAAAGAGAAGCTTCGGGAGTTATTAAATGCTCGGTTATCAGACACAAAATAATTAGCTTATGTATTTTAATGACATACTGTACATGTATATTATATATGTCTGTTGCTAACAATCGGAAAAAACTAGGACAGTATTCTTTTTGGTTTTTAAAAACATTATTCTTTTAAAAAAATAGAATTACAATTTAACAGGACAAAAAAGAAAAACTAAACAAGCGACAAGTGAGAAATGGGGGGAAACCAACAGTCAATTTAATGAAAAACAAAATCAACACTAGATTCAAAGAATAAATCCATCTTTGTATTTTATTTGTATATTTTAGATACTATTATGCTCTACAATTCAGGCTCAAAAGACCTGTAATATATCAATAAGAGACAAGGGTGAAGTCTTTGATACTTCTGTGTTTTGACATTCACGAGAACATACACTGTACACAGTGATCAAGGTTTAAGGTCTCCTGTTCGGTGCGAGGTGTCCTGCTAGGCTAACTGGAGAAGACACTGTCGGACTGAGAGCCCAGCTATCTCCCTGAGTGGCTCGAGAACTTCTACAGAACTTCTTCCATACACGGACCCTTGTGGCAGCACTGTGGTTCAGTAAAAGCTAACTGTACTGATCACATGCATGACACAAGCCTTGAACATTCAGAAAGATGTCACTGCTTGTTTCTGTCCAACTCTTACAAATTGCAATCACTGACCATAAATCAGCTAATACCAAACTTGTGAACATTTCATGCCGGATGCGATGCATCTGCAGCTTTGGCCGCAGCGCCAATTTAGCCTGAGGGAGATCCCCTGGGGACCCCCAGCACTGGAAATGGGAAAGACTGGTTATTGCACAGTCCCGTTATGACACTATTCTCTTCAGCACCAAAAGAATCCCATACTGCCACCACACGAGCTCCAATAATACAGTAAACAACGTGGAGAAGCTGCACTGTTCCAGCAGTGCAGAGCAAAACACAGTGCAGATAAACCTTCTAACCGGACAGCATTCTTGCAGAAGCACAAGCTACGCTTGCAATGCATATGAACTATTGTCTAATTATGACTTAGTAACTGCTCCAACCCACTTAGTGAACCAGAGCGTGTTTTCAGTGATAGATTCAAAAATGCACAAATTGGTGCAATGCATCTCGGCATGTTAGCCTTTTTAGAGATAAAATATTGCAGGAAAATATCATTTAGGGAGGCTTCAGTGTTGCAACGGCTGCTCATTAAAACTAAAGCTATAAACCATCGACCCATAGGAACAAATAATGCCAACATTACCATATTTGCTATATCAAATCTTGATCATAAATATAAAGGGAAAATACTACATTGTACAAAATATATCTATACTTTTTTCCTTCTCCATCTTTTGCACTGCAAAATATGCAAATATATATAGAAGAAATAACTATAATAATCCCTAACTCAGGGGGGTAGCTGATAGCTCTGTCAACCCTTAGTTGTGTCAAAGGTGTTTGGACAAGGACGGGCACAGGGAAAGTCAGTGAGGGAGGGACTCACAATACACACATCAATACAATGCTGACCTCCAGTGAAGTTGTACAATGCAGACAGGTGGAAATGATACTCTCTCTTCAGTCGAGAGGATCATCACATTAACTTCAACTCACCCCTTACTCAGCTCTTCAGCATTTTAATTCCCTCTGAATGTCCCATTTTAATGCAGCTTGGGTGCTTTACTTGCGCTGTTTTTTTTCCTTCCTTCTTTTTCTTTTTTCCACCCCCATACTTGTGGGTTTCAAGGGGCAAAGTTCTCACCCAGTTTGGGCAGTGTACCAATGGTGTGAAGGTAAAAATTTCCCCAGGAGAAAATCAAACTGCTTGGACGTGACCTTCAGATGACCTCTTGCATCGGTTGCCTCTGTCAGGTGTCCCTTGCGCAGCTGAGTGATGGCAACGCCATACCCCCCTCCCCAAAAAAAAAAATTCTGCACTCTTCTGAAGTGGGTGATCGGGTTGTCCTTTAGAGCAGAGGAAAGGTCAACTGAGGGAACAATTCTGGGTTTGGTTTACAACTCCATTTAGGGTCTACAAGTGCTTTTTGTTCACTTCATTTTGCACCACATTTTTTCATCCGCTTGAAAAATACTGAAGCAGTCTGTGGGTAACCGTTCAAACTCTTCATCCTCCCAGATTCTCTTGCCCACTATGCCTGCGTCTGTAAGTGTCTGCCTTCTTTTAGGTTTTTAATGTTTCTTTACATACTTTAAAACTAAAGTGTATAATATATACATATATGAATAAATAAAAAGGAACATTTCAAAATACTTTCTTTTTTTCTCTCTCTAAGTGGCATTTGCAACAGGGAAAGGGGCAATGGGATTGAGGTCTATAGCTTCTTAAAAAAAGGAGCAGCTCCAAAATGTGGCCTATGGGGTGCGCCTGTACAAAAATGTGTGCATCCACGACACCGCCACGTGTTAGTGTATCTGAACGCTGATGCATGGTGTAGCAGTGTGTGTCACATGCTTAACTCGTAACAACTCACTTGAGCGTATATTTATCTTGGTCCCTTTGAATGGTTTGTTTGGAAGATAAAAAATGGTAAAGAGCGGGCACTACAGACAACAAAAAGGACACAACGTTCTGCACGACAAGGTGAGCAGGCATCATGGAGCACGGCTCTAAGGAAAAGTACTGTATGTACATTCTATGACGAGCTGGGACGTTGCGGCATGTCTATGGGGTACATTCATTTCGCACGGAGGGCATGGCTGGAACTGGGAGGGCGAACAACACACTTACATCGCAAAAGGTGCACAACAATACACCAGAGGAGCTGAAAAAGCTCCTAGTTTACACAACGGCCTAGATTTTACTTTGACGTAGGGCAGCATGCGCATCATACCCAGCACCAAGTGTAGAACACTACTGGAGTTCAGAAAATCATGGGCATGAATCCTAGACCAGCTCACAGTGTTGGCCGCACTGAACAGATGGAAAACCAGAGATGGGAAAAGTGTGTTGTACATTTTGTAAAGTGTTGTGTGCAGGATTGTCGTTGAGCTGCTGGTTGCTCCTTGGGTGTCCATATTCCTCCCAGTATCTACATCTTCATCCCTAGATCTCTCCCAGTTCCTTTTGCACTTTCTTTGAACAAGTTTAACTCTCAGTGGAGTCCGGGAAAGCAATCTCACTGCCGAAGACCTCCTTGTACAGCGGGGGGAAACTGTATGCTGTCTCTGGGTGAACCAAGCGGAAGAACTCCAGCTTATCGATGTGCAGATTTGAAATGGACTTCATCATGGGCAGCTTGGACACCATCTTATACAAACAGAAGAGAAAAAAGGTAATTCTACAACCTCCTTTTGCAGAATAAGTTACCCCATCTCATACAGTCTGAATGTGAAACATGCAAAATATTGCCTGTATTCTGTGTTTGTTATAAAAAAAAAAAAAAAGAAACACAATAACCTGTCAAAATGGAGTACAATACCTTGGCCAGTTTTTCCTCACTAGCGCCACCCTTGTGGAGACAGTGCTGCAGAGCAAGGTACACTCTCTCTTGCAGCTTACGGACCTGCTGGGTGTCTGTCAGCCACGGCCGGTCTGGAATGAGGCAATGAAAAAGCATTTCAGTATCTTCTCCAACCAGGTTTGTTAGATGCAGTGGAGCCGTTGTCAGACGTACCTGGGGACAGGAGGACTGCGGTGCTGAAAAGAGCCATCTCCTCCTCTGTGAGCTGCAGACGGCACAGGCTCCTGGCCAGCTCATACACGGCACTGACAAGGTCATCGCATCCTGCAGTGGTGAAGAAACATGGCTGCCTTTCAATTTATTATATGTTGCCTTCAAAAATGATGTGGACTCCCCAGGTTACTCCTGTCATTATTTTGTAGCACTGGTCTCAAACAGCAGTCTGTCAACAGCAAAGATGGCTACCACTTTTTCAGAACAATTCAATGGTGTGTCAGATTAATCGCATAAATTCTGCATTCATTATAATTTTGATCTGTTGCCAACTTATTTCACTGTATTTCTAACATTCCTCACTCTGCGTCAACCCTTCACTTTCCTGTCCGACAAAAGAAACATAACATAGAATAAATATTACTAATGTCATTAACACCAGAAATAGGAGTATAAATTAGATTTAACTGTTTTCTGATTGTTTTCTCTAAAGCAAATGAGAGCTTTTTAAAAATATATATAGGTGGTTATTCTAGCAGAATACTTCAAGGTAAGAACCTTGTTTATGGTACAAAGGACAAACGATAAAAAAAGAAATTGTCCGATTCTGAGTGTGGCAGTGCAGCCATGAGTCTCACCAAGGGCTTTGAAGAGTTGAGGGCTGGTGTACTTGCCGTCAAACAACAGAGTGTTGTTCAGGGGATTATAGGCCCGGCACATGCGGATCAACAGGACATCCAGGCAGCCTGGAGGAGTGTGAAGCAGAAAGAACACAACCATGAGGAGAAGTCAATGACAGAAACAGAGAAATATTTTTCTCCTTAACCAGAGAAATCTCATTTCAAAATGCATATATACAGAATGAAAAATTATGAATAAAATATTACATCCATGAGAAGTTTATCATTTATTTGATATAAATTATAAAATGTGGTTATCACATATACCACATATACTGCTTAATGGCTCGTGTGGCTTGTTTAGTTTGAACAGTACTGACCTGCTTTCAGAAGAATGATCTGGTCATTCTGACACAGGTCCATAAAGCCAGTGATGCGCTTAGCGAATTCCACCACGTACTGGATGGCATTTGTAATGTGCACTGCACATTTCTGCCACATCACTTCTGCAGACTGCAACAGACAGGGAAGTTGGCATAAGCTTGGAGACAGTTCTATTTGAACCACAACAGGGCTATTTGCCTGGGAAATAACCTGCTTTAGACACATTGTCAATAATCATAATTAATTTGACACCTCTTTTCAAGGTGACTTAGAATGTTTAGGTTTGTGTACAAAGCTAGAGATGTGGCAGAAAGTATTGGTACCCTTTCACTTGTTCCAAAATTCTATTTTTCCAATTTACTCTATGGTACTGTATAGTATTGAAACTGACAAAACTATTTGATATTCACCATTCTTCATTTCACATTTAAAATAAAAAAAAAAAAACTCACTTGTATTAAAACAAATTAAAGTTGGGTCGAGAAAAACATTGGAATCTTTAACCTAGTATGTTGTAGCACAGTCTTTGTATCTGCAATAATTGCAGTCAAGTGCTTCCTGCAGCTCTGAATAAGATTTCTCCACTTGTCCATTGTTAGCCTGCCTCCCTCTTCTTGAGCAAACTGCTCCAGTTCTCCTAGTTTAGGTCAAACTTCTCATCCATTCTTGGGTGCTTTTTGAGGTCTGTTTTGGATCATCATCCTGCTGGAAGTGTATCTGATACACAGCCTTTTGACACTGAGCTGTATGTTTTGCTCCCAATGCCTTGATAATCTTCTGATTTCATTGTGAACTGCAAAGATTCAATGCACCCAGTACCAGAGACAGCAAGCCTAATCATCACTAAGTCTCTTCCATGTCATAGTAGGGACTACGTTCTTTTCTTTGGAAGCTTCATTTTGTTTTCTGTGAACATAGAATTGGGGTGATTTACTAAAAAGCTTTAACGTTTTTGGCTGGACATTCTTCCAGGAAGACTGGGGCTTGTCAGTACACATTCTAAGAAACTCAATGTTGGGCTGTTTTGTGTTTCTCTCAGAAGTGAGGTCTTAAACCATGGAGACCATTATTATTCCGACAGCTCCTGACAGTTCCTGTCACCTTGGATCTGTTTGGATGAAGCCTTTACGTTTGACCATGTTTAACTTCTTTCTGACCACCTCAGGCAACTTTTTCTTCTCTTTTCCATTTTTCATGTGATACACACAGTGAAACAAAACAGCAGACTGAGGATTATTTTCCATTTAAACTGGATGAAAGCATAATTAAGATTGAAGACACCTGATACTAATTAAAGGAGAATAGTCTCCTTGAAGTAGCACTACAATACAATTACTTCTTATACCTTCTAAAAGATATCAATAATATTGTCCCGGCTGTTTTAGAATGTCCTTGTAGAAAAAGCAATTCGTGTCTTTTAACAGCTTTTTTGTTTTGTTCCACTGCAAACCAAAGAAACCCATGTATGGATGACAAAAGATCTTTTAATTTCCATACTTTTCAGGAAGATTTTTTGAATAAAATGTAAGGCTACCAATACTTTAGCCACATCTTTCCTTATAATTACACACAAGTTGGTGATTTACTGTATATTTGTGCAATTCACCGTAAGTATCTCAGTGAAAGGTACTACAGCAGGTGTGCGGATTCAAACTCAGGACCTTGTGTTGATGTAAACAGCTCTAGCTACTACGCTTCCTTCAAATGAAGTATATCTCACTTTGGATAAAGGTGCATCATGTCAACTGGTTAATTTGATTGTTAAGAAAATAGTTTGCATTAACTCATCCCACCCGCAGGATACAGAAGTTACTTAAAACAGTTATTATAATAATGCAAATATAGTATAGAACACAGAAGTCGCTGAGCAGTTTTTTAGGTTTCTAGCACAAAGATATATTAATTACAAATTATAGTGACCTTGTTTTGGAAACCACGTGTCTCCTCAGGTGTGTACAGGGTCCAGGTGAGTCTCTTCAGTTCTTCGGTGCTGTACTGACACGTCTCCAGGTGGGACTTCACCACATTCTGTGTGATACGCTCTGATAAAAGACAACTATCTTATTTATGTACAAGCTTAGTTTAGCTTTTCATTTCTTCAAAAAATGTTCTGGAGCAATTCATATGAAAACAACTTCTACTATATAGTAGAAGTACAACAAGAGACTACCTTAAATTAGCAGCAATCATTGTCTAATGTGGAGTGTCTTGTAACTAAGCTATTCAATATTCATTAACTTAGACAACAGGAGTCCTAACTCAGTCTGATGACATATGCTTACATATTGACAGATTAAACTGATGTAACCAAACTCCAATTTTTTTTTTCAAGATTCAGAAGCCACCCCACGCAAGACTGGGAGCCCAGTAGTAGATGACCCAGAACAGTCTTGAGCAGCAGGTGATGACCTACCTATCTCTAGCATGGAGCAACCCTCTGGCAGACTGCCAAGGAGCGGATGTGCAAACAGGCTGGGCTCATGCAGTAGCTGATACTCGTGTTTGATGTGGCTGCTTTCGGCAAAGTCTGGCCCGCTCTGCTCGGGTGAGCTCTGTGAGGAGGAACTGCTTCCCCCACTGCCCCCCAGCAGCTCCAGGGTGCAGTAATCCCCAGTGCCCTCGGGGGTGAGCGGCAGGTCGAATAGAAGGCCATCAGGCAGCGTAGTGATGTCATCCAGGTCGCTGAGGGCCGAGCTGGAGCTCCGGCTGTAGGCCCGGGTGTGGCCCCCGCTTTCACCCCCCTCTTCCTGTGTTCCCCCACCTGCACGCTCCTGTGACTGCTGGTGCTTCTGCACTTCGGCGTAAAGACTGTCACGTTGCTTTTTTGACATGCGCCCAAACTTTACAGCTACAAAAACACAGCAAGGGAAAAATGAGATTTCAAGACATCCTTCTTCCTTTCAAGCAGGAATGAAGTGGGCACTAAACAGAAACATAAGCTGAGCGAGCCGCTTCCCATAGCGCTCTGCTACTCTGTGTCTGCAGTGAGCAGCACACAGTACACTTGTGGTGTCTTTATTTATACTAGGGTACAGATAGGTTTTTTAGCCTCACCATCACGGCTCATTCCCAGTGCCAGGCACTTCTGTAGACGGCAGTGCTGGCAGCGGTTGCGATTGGTACGGTCAATCAGGCAGTTCCTTTGCCGGGAGCAGGAATACATGGCATTGTTTTGTTGGCTGCGTCGGAAAAAACCCTGCATGGACAGATGCCCACAAAGGACAGTTAATGCGACTGTAGAAGGTGAATATGTGACAATGTACGATGAATGGGGGAGGGGAAAAAATTTTAAGAAAAAAACAGCATCATATCAAGCTAGTAATTTACATTTTTTCAATATATTTTTTAACAGCTCAGGATGTAAACCTCTCACCTTGCAGCCTTCACAGGTGATCACACCATAGTGGATTCCAGATGATTTGTCCCCACAGATCTTACATGGGATCACCTCTATTTGAGCTAAGGGTAAAATAAGGCAAGGAGAATGAGATCAGTTGTTCCAAATATAATGATATGATGTAATTCAAATCACTATCTATCTAGTGATAATGGTTGCTTTGCTATTCCACCCCTAACTGAAGAAAAACAACCTTTGGTCAAATAGCCTAGACTGCTTCTAGGATCGCAAAAAACTTTATATGGAATGAAATTTAGAAATTTTCTGGAAAAAAGTCTTAAGGGCACTTATAGTAAAAAAAAAACACACAAATAAAAATTTAAACCGCAAATTCCCATGTGGGTGCCCACAAAAGAGGAACTACAGAAAAATAGTATCAGTTTATTTGGGCACGAGCAGATGAACTTTATGAACACAATGACACAGAGGTGCACATCCAAACGGCCCCTCTGAATGCTGAACACTTAATTGAAAGGAGCCATCAATTGGGTGTCTTGCGACCAAACCTGGATTAAATTAAGAACAAAAATTAAATTTAAGAAACGAAACACCAGTGGAAAACACCTATAAATCTATGGTCTAATATAATTTGATAGTTTAGTAATGTAATTATTCCAAGAACAGGAAAATATCAAGTGACTTGAGCTTCACAACACAAACTCGGGCAATTCTGCATGCAAGTCTCCCACTCTGCAACACTTTCTTCTGCAAAAACAAATGGTTCTTTTCATTCTGCTGCTTCTCAAAAAAAGCAGGAGGCTCCTCTGTCCCAGGATAGCAGGTCAGCTGCATTAGTGAGGAGCTGGAGGCTATAGGGTTTCATCTGCTTTGTTGGTCTTTAGGGTGTAAGTAAATGTTGCAAATAGAAAAAAAAACACAAAAGATCTGCTCTCCACATCAGAGAACAGCAAAGCTATGGTCAAATGGATTGCTCTCTATACATGGGAGGGGGCATGAGAAGAGCTGTGTCCAATGTTTTCTTTTTTTTAAATGGCTGTGTTTCATGACGCAAGTTGTTAGGTAACATGTCATTTATAGCAACAGAGTGAAATGCAATTTAGTGGCTCATCAGAAAGCAAGTCGCACCCTGCTGATCAACCGAGTGGATTCATGGACACCTCAGTGTGCCACATCAAAACAGAACATAACTGGGTTAGTATAAGCGGCAATTGCAATGTGGTTAACAGCACGAGAAAGACAGCATCATGTTTTTCCCCACAAACATTCCCCTCTTTGACGGTAACATTGGGAGGGAAATAAATGATCTGCACTAAATAAAATTCCTACTGACCTAGTGAAAAAGGATTGGGAAATGAATTAATGCATGTAATGGAAAGAGCCCTTCTTGCGCTCTCTCTCTCAGTCTCTCTCTCTCTCACTCTCTTTCCACCCTGGCCACCCCCCCCCAACTGTTCCTGTGTTATATAACTGCTGTCTGGCTGCATTCCATGAACACACTCATTCAAGGGAGGTCACCCTAGCAACGCAGCGACGAGCCACTCCCTTCCCACCTGCTCACTGCTGATTGGCCACCGCCAGCATAACTTTGCATCTGATTGGTCAGCTGCGGTGTCGATTGGCTGTGGTACAGTCGCACTATGTGGACAAGCTGCTCTACTGACACACTTTCCCATTGAACAAGGGGGGGGGGAGCTGGTGGGCGGCTGCACAGTGATGACAATAATCTGATTTCTTTTTTTATGTGGATTTAAGGTGGACCCAGATCAGAACTGAGCTTAAACAACACAGTTTATAGCTTGTAGATTTTACAGCACTTCTGCCAGTGTAATAGAATATAATGTTACAGCACCTTTGCCAGTGCAACTTTAAGAAAAAGAAAAAGCACCCATAATTATGTCACTGACACAATAACAACAAAATATATGAGTAACCTCAATAAAATGCCCTTGCACTGAGGAGAGATCTGCAGGTACACATTCCCAGAGTGAGAGTTCTAATGCAACCCAGGGGCTGACTCTAGCTGCTTGCTCGTGGCAGTATGTAAAATATGTGACTGCAGTCTCAGCTGTCTCCACACACACTCATAAACCTATTTTTATTCCTGCCTTCAGTCCCTCAAAGAGCACAGGCAGGGGTTTGTTGGCTGGTAAGCCCAGACAAGCCCAAATTGCATAAAGAGCTCATGTATTCACATTGGTGTCTTACAATTTCATTTAATTTGTATGTGAACTCAACCAAATATACAAAAAAGGATATATGCTGATCACATTTAATATGAGATATGAGATATATTACAGCTATGAACCTATCATTTCCTTCAGTAACAGTGACCTGTCTGGGGCAAAGCTGTTAACACACTGCTGTTTTACAGTACGTTTTAAACATATGTCTTCGCTTTTTCACATCTCTCCAAGAATGTTGTATTGCTGTTCTTGGAGTGAAACTTCTACCTAAATACATATGTAGTAAAAGTCTTGGAATTTTAACATCATAACACTTTATATTTTTTTCTAATTGTTGATTCACAAAGCAAAACATGTTCTAGTCTGTTATTCATTATTCTAGTTATACTAAGGCTATATTTTGTGCAAATATTGACATTCAGACATCTTCCAAAAGGAAAGTCTTGAGCTAAAAAGCAAAAACTGATAAACAGCAAATCATAATCTAATACAGCAAACAATGAAAACAGGAAAACTAACAATTAATAGCAAAAAAACAAGCAATGAATGTATTCTGCTCCTTTGCATAAGCATAAAAACATTTGCAACTGACTTTCCAGAAGCTGAATTGCAGTTTTATTCCATTTCAAGTAGTCTTAGCATTAGACGTTTAGCACACGTGGCCAAGGAAATCAGTTTTTACACAGTCTTCCTTTTCTTGAGACAAAGAGAGCAGCTGCTGAGACTTTGCCCCGTTATCACCATTACTGGACCCCTGCCACCATCCAAAGGTCCTGTTTATCTAGCATGCAGTATGTACGCGGTATACTGTACATTCATCCTATATAGGAACTGGCTGGAGGGCACCATGTGCTGTGTCTTTCATTTCAGCAACTGTGCACCATTGCTGTGCCACTGGCACACAGCTATGTGTCGTGCCTTCCCAATCCTATTGCTGTTAGCCACTTAGACCACCTGCCCACAGCTTGCTTCCTGAATACTAAAGTAAAGAAAAGTAAAAGTCTGGGTAGTCTCAGTTTACTGACATCATTAAATCAACATAAACTCTTCAAAATATATAACTAATGCAGACTGACTGCATATAGCCAGCTGCTGTCCTCCTCTATCAATAATTGACACGTTTTATCCCACATTTTAACCCACAATACGATTTGTTACTAACATATAACTTTTTTATGTAACTTTGATTCCAGTTGCATCTGTCAAAAGACACTTATGTCAGCCTTGCAACATTCACTTGACACCAGTGAGGTGTGTGTGCCCAGAGCCTCCACTGGAAAACACTCACAATGCAAGCTGGCTACAGTTGTCTATCTATGGTTTGACAGCTGTCAGATTTTCCATCATTCACTTCCCCTCATAGCTGCCTTCGCATCCACACAAAAAACATTCAAGTACAAAAACAGAGACCAAGGATTCATGAGAATTTTATCTGCTAGGATGAACAATTCTCCAGTGTGAACATCATCAACTGGATCAGCCTGACTGGAGTAACGGCAAACACTTCGGTGTCACTTAGCATAAACCGTGTAGGACAAGTTCTGTACTACAGTACCAAATACAGCGAGGTTGCCGTAAGCTTTTCTCTCTGGTACTGGTCTGGACTGACATTTAGCAGTGATTATCCAGGAAGTGTAACCGAACATGCTTTCTCAGATGGCGCAGTGAGACTCACCTGATACTGCCTACAAGAGCAGCTGACCTGGCACCTTTCTGCGAGTACAAAATGTTTTACTATTATTGCATGGGCTTTGCACTAATCCCTGGCCAAGAGCGTGTTATTTTCCTGTGCAGAGGACAGTGCTCTTTCACCATGCGGCATCAGCCTGAACTAAACATTCACTACACGGGAAAAACTTTACAATTTCAACCGCAGAATTATGGCAAAAATATCCAAGCAGCAGACCATACGCAGCTATTTTAGCAGACGGCTGCTATGAAGGGTGCACACGAAAACACTGTTTGGACTGTGTATGCGCGGAGAGGGTGCAGGCCACCACAACAAGAGTGACAAAAAAACACAACTGAAAATAAGAAAAGCATCAATACGACATCCGGAACCAGCAAAGTCACTTTTTTTTTTAAAACTCCTTTCAAAATGAGCTTCCTTGGAGGTAGAAAGCAAGCAGATAAATCTGAGGGGGGGGACCACATCAGAAATAAGAGATATGGATAAAACAGCTCATCCACACGTCGCTTGTCACCAGATTATCTGTAGTTGTCGTTGTCATTTACAAATCTTGAGTGAAAGTGTCGTTTCGGTTGCTCTGCTGGTGGCACGCGCCGAGCCACGCGGTACAGTGCAGCAACCGCACAGTACAGTACAGTACCATCCCGTCGGTGGGGGGGGGCGATGGCCCCCCGCTGCTCCATTCCGTGCTATTCCACGTCCCTCCCTCCGCCCGCGATGCGCCCCCCCCCCAACATGCCGCGTAATCCTCAGTGACAGAACTAGGTCAATGGAACAGGCGGGTGCGCGCTCGGCTCCCGCGAGCCGCGCACGGCCACGCCGCGCAGCCGACTGCAGCCACGCGCGCAAAGTGCCGCGCGTCGACGCCCGTTCGCGCACCGCGGCCCGCCGAGCCGCGCGCGTCAAACGCACGAGCGCGGGGACGCCGCCGACATCCACGAAACGCGCCCTTAATTCTGTTTTGCGCGTTCAACACGCCGTTTTTAAAGTCCTGCCGAGTTTATCATGCACGCCACTCGCATATCAACATCCACGAAGGCGTGTGCGATGCGTACTTTTTCGGTGAAGCGAAGTGATTTCACGACTTGTCGGGCGCGCGCGTCTGCGCGCGCGGCTCCCCCCCCCTCCCCCCTCTTACATAACACATCGCACTTGAGCCTGAACTACGGGCGCACGGCAGACGACAGGCACAAATAAATGCACATTCTACCCAACAAGGTCCATGTCATGCAAACATCGCATGCAAATATACTTGTTTTTTTCCTTCGAGTGCATGGCGGTGTGGCACGGATAATTTTACCGCCTCTCCGCTTCTAAAAAAGTTTGACAAGCAGTGCGTGAGGCTGGGGCTACCGCTGTCTGCTGCATTCGCTCTATTGCTATGCATCAACCGGCCGGGAATACAGGTTTTAAAGCACGTTTCCTGCTAAAAAAAAAACAAAACAGCGATTCTGTCGGAAAGACTCAGCAGACGACTAAATGCCATTTTAACGAGCGCAGAACTGTTTTTTCCGAATATTTTTAGGAACTTTGCAAAACAGCACACAGCTGGACTCACCTCTCATCGTGCTGTATTATCTTCGAGTCATACAACCCCAACTCATGAAAATAAAAATGCAAATGACAATATAAACGAAAGGGAGCCTTTGGAGGGAACGGCAGAAAAGCAAATCCTCGGACGTTTTTGTGAGTGTGGCCCGGCGGCTGTTCACGGCTCCTCCGTGTTTATCCGGTACGAGCGGCGAGAGGTGGCCGCAGTCCGCGCTCCACACCTTCTCTCTCTCTCTCTCTCTTTCTCTCTCTTCCTGTCTTCCCACCCCTCGCGGTAACCTACTTTCGTCGCGTGGACTCTCACATGACCGCGCTTCGGTGGACCGCCTCGTGCCCCGGCGGATCGGCTCGCGACCGTCACCCCCCCCCCATCCCTTGCTCAGCCCGCGCCCGCCTCCCGTGGCCCTCGCGCGCGCGCGCTTAAGGAGGCTCGCGCGGTGGCGCGCGCGTGGGAAAGTGTGGCAGTGTGTCAGCGGCCGACGGCTCTGAGGCGCTTCCCACCCAGCGAGCGCAATGCGCGAAGGCAGGTTTTTTAAAAAAATACATAAATTAAAATATACGTGCGATAAACAGGCGGAAAACCTCCCGAATGGTGGCTGAGAGAGCTTCCGTTCGGCGTCTTTTCGAAAGTTACGATTTAGCTCCTGCGCTTTACTGGCCTAGCAGTTCTGTGTTAAACTTGCAAACGGCGCGGGAAAAGCTGCCTGACAAACGTTACAGTTTAATACTATTTCGAATATATTTAACAGCTATACGAGTTTTACCATTTTATGACATTGGCGAATGATTGCGTGCCTGTATGGCAATTCCGTAAATGTTTCGAGTACAGCAGAATTTATTCTACACCATTGGAATAACAGCAGGTTAGGTTGGGTTATTTTATTAGGTTATTATAAGTTTTTGGGGAACCAAAGGTGTTATCTGTTTTACACAAAAAAACAGGAGAGGCTAATCACACCTGCTTGAAATTTGGGGAACCTGGCCCTCACCTTTCTTATCTCTCTTGGGTTTATCTCATAAGTACAATTTCAGTGGAAAGCAATGTTTCTGCTCAGTTCAGATCTGACTTATCAGGTGAAAGACCTGAAAGAACATCCTGAGCACAAACCTGACGCAGGCGGCGCTCCTTCTGCATGACAGCTTCTCGGGACCTAAAGCGGGGGCCCATGAGTTTCTGTGCAGAAGCGAACTTTGTGCCCTGTCTGTTGTTTCCTGGACCAGATCTGCTTTGTCCCCCGGCTGTCTAATATCTCTGCGATTCCGAGTGGTGATGTTTGCTGTTATGGGGAATTTGAGCGGTTATGTGAGTCTGTCTGCTCAAGCTATAATAGCCAAACAATGGCAATAACCATTAATAACACGGCATGCTTTTTACTTGCCTCCTGCAAAGGGATTGACTTTCAGCCTTCAGATTCTTTAATGAAAGTTGCGTGTAGGTTGATCATCTTATGAATGCATTGATGTTAAAATATGGCAAGCGTTTACTTATTGTAGATATTTCTCAGATTTTTCTCAGTCTATTTATAAACTAAAGGTTTAAATACATGCAGATAGAAGTCATTTTCGTTTATGGTGTTACAGATTTAACACCAGTAATATAGGAGTTTTGCATCTCATTATTATGACAGAGCCAAGTGAAATCTATGTGTAAAAATGAATGTGAGTGAGTGAATGGGCTGTTGTCCAGGTTGTGTCCTCCTCAGCCTTGCTTCCGGAATGGACTCCGGACCACCGTGACCCTAACGTGGATAAGCAGCTACTGACTGTGAGTAAATGAAGTGCTAAGTAAAGTTCTGCAAAGTTCTCACGATGATGAACCAGCATGCTGATCATGAAGAAAACACTACGGCTAAAACAAAGAAGTTATGATGTAATGTTCTTATGAAATGTGGAATGAAAAGAAGGCAGATTACTGTAAGTAGGTTACTAGAGCAGCCCCCAGCCCCCATTCTGCTGTCCCTCCCGTTTACTTTCTCTGTACCTCACATTCTCCGGCTTTGTATCCTCCACATTCGGTGTAATTTTCTTGCCACACAATAAATCCTTTGCGGTATGATGGTTGTTCTATTTAGGAGTTCCTCAGTTTTTATTTATCTTCTGTGTCCCACTGCCCTATTACAGCTTCCACTCCTTTTCTCCACCTTGCCGTTCACTATCCGTCCCCCACCTCCGCTGCACCCCCCACAGTGTATAATAAGCAGTCACCTCAATCTTCCTCGATCTTCTGTCAGTGGCGAGAACAATAACCTACAGTATGTAACAGTGAGAACAGAATGGTTATGCATACAAATTATCACTGAAGAATTAAAATGATGAAATGGAAGGGTTTCAATTGCTGGATGTGCAGTATTTTCCCCCCAGCATTAAGCACGGTTATATATGTACAACTATGGTTTGAAAAGAGGACGGCTGGATTTCTGTCCTTTGAATGCCTGCACCATATGGAATGAATAGTTCTTAAAATCAGTTTATGAACACAGCCACCCTTCTGCTCCAAAAACCAACAAATAACAGTATGATGTATTTACCTTACTATTATATTCGTTATATCACTCAGTTACAACATTTACAGTTATGGTAAACCTAATTCAGAGCCTAAACAACAGAATACGCACCTTTAGAAATCAGTGTACACATTAATTTAGTTATTTAAATCATAAAATCAGCTTCGCAACCTGAATACTCTTATAGTTTATTTAAACAAATTGTATTAATTGTTCAGTGTGATTTGTGTTTCTGGCCTTGCTTCTTTTCACATATAAACATGTTTTTTACTTTCTGTTTTTCCCTCATTGACCTTCTGACCCCGAATCTTATATAACTTGAGACTTGCTCAATTAGATGGAGGAAGAGGGAGCTGGGTGAAGGGAGGTGGAGCTTAACATTGCTAAGATGCATGTAAACAGCCAGTTTCTAATGAAAGGCTGAGAGTTGAGGGAGAGAAAAGAGTCAGAATGCGAAATGTTAGTCATAGAGAGGGGGACAAGATGAAGAAGAGGCCTGGTGAGGAGGGGAGGCTCCAAAAACAATATGGGTAAATAAGTGCTTCCCTCCTGGAGTGCCCTGTCTTATTCTGCAGTGGATAAAGCCTGGTATTCCTTGGGGATTATTTTGGGATCCTGCTCTCGGTACCATAATCCCCTCCCCACTCCTCTCGCTCATCCTGCTAATCCCTCTCCCTTCTCCTCTTTCAAATGCCCACTAATCCCTCCGTCCCTCTGTTTCTCTGTGGGGCTGTAATCTAGTTTGGTCCCGCCCACACACCCCCTTCCCCAGGCTCAGATCAATAGGTCAATGTGCCAGCACCTCCCTCCTCACACCATCTCCTGCTGTAGGGAGCTTTCTCCTCTGAATGCCAGTGGCTGTTTCAGATCACTTTGACCCACTTCCTGCGGTAAAATCATACCCTGGTAAGGCCGTGCAGACAGACCTGGTTGGTTATGTTCTTCTTCGAGCAATGAATCTTTGTTTGGACAAGTTCTCAAATTCCCTTTTTTCCACTCTGCAGATTCTGTGCTTTGATGTTACCGTGTTTTATTTATAAAAAAGATTTCCGCAAATTTCCATTTTCCATAGACACCCAGTCAAGGCTCAAGACTCGAGATCTTTATTGTCAGCCCATCCATGTACAAGTATACAGTAGGGTTGAAATACCATTTCTCTGGGGCCCATGATGCTGCATTCAGAGAAAGTCACACTCAGTTGTGGCACAGCTGTGGGAACCATCCCATCCATCATAAATAACTGCCCATCCAATGATGGGGTCACAGTGATCCAGAGGAAGGATAGGATGTGAAGCACGTTCCACCCTGGCCAAGACAAGAATATATCACGCACAAAGTCATCCACACACACTACAGGCAATTTTGAGTCGACATCCCACCTGAAACACACGTCTTTGTACTGTGGAAGGAAAGTCGCATGAAAATGGGGAGAACATACAAACTTTGCTCAGTGTCAGCAACTGTGAGGCACCAGTGCTACCTGCTGTGCCACCAATTTACAAACTATAGAAACTATGTTTACTGTGCCAGAATAAGTTTTGGTAAAAATAAGAACTTTTTCATATTAGTCCAAGTTTTTTTGCTTTAGTGTTTTATTTTTTCAATGGACTATTTCTTTTGGAAAAAACAAACAGTCTCCCGGCAGTGTTGTATATTCTGCAAGGAATTCTGTGCCAGAACAGAAGAAAGACAAAATGAATGAAAAGATTTTTTTGTTTCAGTGAACTAAATCAGAAACATGCAGAAGGACAATGTAGATTTTTAAGTGTGATTTACACACACTCCCATAACCCGTGTACGCTTAAAGAGGATCGCACCCGTGGGAAAGTGTGGCAGCTACCTCAGTAACAGCTGTTACTGTGAAAAAGCAGTGACACATGCATTACTGAGAACCTTCAGGTTGATGTTTGAATTACTATTATTAAGCTTCTTCCTTCTATGCATCTTACTGTTCAGTGAATTGCAAAATATTCAGAGTGACACACATTTGGGCCATAATTGATCAAATAAAAATGACAATGACATCTGTAGCCTCCCACAAGCCTCCTGCAGTTCACTTGCTTCTGGTGGACAATTGGTCACTTTGGACCGACCGCACGGTCCCCTACATTTGTCAACAGGGGTGCTGATATTTAACAAAGTAGTTCAATCTGAGTTGTTTCGCTAAAAATTTCCAGTCGTGTAATTTGATTCCCAAACCATAAAATGCTCTGAATAAAAACGTCCGCTAAATGACAAAGCAGTTGCTACCACGACTTACTCTGTAGGTTATACAGGTTACTGCGACTGCCAGCGTGCCATATTTATGGAGACGTTGGCTAACAATGTGTATGTAAACTTAGCCAAAATATAAATAATTATATTGCAACGGATTGGTGTCCCACACAGGGGAAATTTTACAGCCTTGGGCTCAATGAACCCAGAACAGGTGTCGGACCTTAGAACTAAGCAGTTAACAAAAATGAGCCAATAGGTGGATGGATGGATGGATAAGTATTTAAGACTGAATATAAATAATTAGCAATGTGTGTTTTTTTGAGCAAAATGAATACAATTATTGCAAGTTTTCTTATTTCCTCAGTGTGGAAAATGATGCCTACTTTCAGTCCCTGTACTTTCCTTCTGTGGAACAAAATAAAACCTCTGGAACCAGGGGCAATGACTGCCATTAATAGTACATGACCTCATCCACTGTCGAACACATATGGGGAGCTGACTGGCTTGTTAAATCATGCTGCTGTCTGCATAATATTCTCGGAATAAGGTGGCCAAATTAACTTTTTAATAGAAGGACAGCGAAGAGGTCAGGCCAGGCTGGTGGAAATGCGTAGGTTGTCGTGAGTCAGACAAGGCTGCCGCCACACTGCTGCAAAGGAAGATGCCAGACTGGAGAGTTAGCAACAGCATCTGATCTCAGGGTTGTGGGCAAAAGCAGGAGAACTGTCGATGCGTCGGATCCTCAGGCCTGCGTTACGCTCCAAGGACTCTGTGTAAATGTGACAAAGCGGACTTAGCACTTCTGCCCTTGCACTGCCGCTTGCAGTAATGAAGCAGCGTACACGGCAGCCATTACTCCACACATACAGCTTTCTGCCGCTTTTCTCCCTCGCTGTCTTAAATTCCATCCTTGCATCATTAGCAGCTGTCCCAAATGCAGCTCCCCAAAGGCAGAACGCATTGTAATGAATTTCAGCTGGAATGAGTTGCTCACAGCTCACTGCACACACCCCAGGAACATACACTGCCAGCACTGTATAGGACTCCGCTGCGGACAGCTTGTTGGCCCTTCGCTCTGTACGGAAAACGCAACGGGATGGAGAACGGTTAACTACAATGTGGTATAACAAGAGCAAAATTTCTGTCTTATGTCGGCATGAAAACAGGCCTCTCGCGCACATCCACGGCTTCAGGTTAACTGGCCCACTGACGCACATGCTGTACGCCGACACACTGGAATACATCGAACTGATCTTGTTTGGGACGGGCACGATTTTACCGGGTGATATTTTATCTTGTTTTGCTTTCAGTTGAGCCGGCCCCCGGTGGTACCGCACATGCGAGAGAAAGCGGCGCATAAGGGGCTGCCATGGTGACGTGGCTTTGTTTATCTCCGGTGAGTCAGCGTGCTGTGCCATGTGAGGCTGACCTACTTTAAGGAGCACAGACACACACTTGCAGCGACACACTGAGCCTGGAACACCGGCAGGCAGCCCCACCGAGGAGCTCCTCGATGACACACTAATACAGTGGCACAGTGACACATTTACAAAGCGGTGTACGGTTGTGCCGACGTGGCCGGCCAAATGCATTTAAAGGGACATTGAAGAGACATGCGTGATGACAGACACATGCAGACAGACACAAAATGGAGGAGGACGAATAAAATGAAGAGATTAACGGGGAAATATGAGGAGCGCCGATCGACGGTACGATTAGCCGCAGGACAGATGAAAAAAGGACGTGGCATTTTTCATATCACAGTTCACATCTCCCCCCCTTCATTTCACCCTCCTTTATTCTCTTTGGCCTAGTGGCCTAGTTCTAAACCCTCCTTTTCCCCCGCCCCATACCCGGTAACCACAGTGCCAACATCACCACGGGGCAAACTCCTTTATTTTTCCTCTGCCCATTAAGCTATCCTTTTACGCACTGTAGCACGTCGTACTTAACAGTTTTTGCCAAAGTTAACCAAGCACACTTCCCCTTCAGCATCTCTGCGTGTTCCTAGAAGCGAGTCTTAATGTTTTTCTTGGTGCCGGCGTTCTTACTTTGTTCAGCGCTAGTCTCCATGCACTGTTTGTTACTAGTATTCAATATCAGTATTAGTGTTGATGTGAGTTAATCTTTACGTAAAGTACTTTTCAGTTCACATCTTTATTTATTGTTCCCTGCTAATATTATTGGCTTCATTAATGGTGCGTTAATAGTCTTCATGCATTATTCACTGTTAACCTTGATATGTTTTTAGTGTTGGCCAAAGTCTGACCACTAAAGTGGCTGCTTTTAGTGCAAAAGCATTTTTGGTTTTATAGAAAAGGTGGACACCGCAGAGGGTGATATGTGGTTCCTGTAGTGAAGTAGAAAGAGGAAAAAGAAAATATGTATCACTAAACTTTATTATCCTCATATCAGTAGTGTGTGTGTGGACTGAGGAAATCTGTGAGCCATAAATATAAACTCTGCATGTTATGTGACTATTCCTACTTTTCTAAGCCCTGTCAGAGATTAAATAAAACATTTTCTAAATAGTTGGTAGGGTATTTAGAGTTTAATGAACTTGACTATGTCAAAATCTCATTTATGCTGAGAAACACCACCGTGTCAAATTTTAAATCTGTGGCTGTGCATGAAGAAGAGAAAAACAAGTAGACAGACAGACAAACAGAAACTGAGCTTATACATACAGACATGTATTTCTTGATCAAACATATTGTCTCCAACGTGAGTTGCAATATTAAATTTGTATGCTAACCTAATGACAATGATTTACTCTTTATGCAGCAGGAAAATTATATTTTTACTATATACTTTGCGCAAGGGTAGAGCTGGGATTCAAACCTGAGTTTTTTGAATGCAAGGAGTTGGCTCTGACAGCCCCCATTTGTTTTTTATGGGCTCTGGATTAAGGGATAAGGGTGAGATACAACAAATGAGAAAATAAAAAAAACATCCTGAGCTCACAGGACCCAAGGTTAGAAAATTCAATTCAAATGCAAATCCATTGCATGGTGGCCACACACCATTGCAGTACACACACTGTGGGGAATTTCCATCAACCAGTTAACCTGAAAAACACATCTTTGGGCTGTGGAATGAAACCCATGCAGACGCAGGATTCGGAACCATGTCGAATGAGCGCAAACGTTGCAAGGCGGCCACCTGTTACCATTACCGACGGCTTTTTATTGTTATGCCTCATAGGCCCGACATAAAGACCCCTTGTAGTGGTCAGTGACATGTAGTCTGGCCTTACATAATGTCCACTTACCTAACACTGTACAGCTGTAGCCATATTTATTTCCATTACACTCAGGGAGAGGTCAACAAAAATTAGATTCTGCAATGCTAAATGGTTAGCGTGAAAGTCAAACGTATTAGACTCAGTTACCGGGCGTGATCATCACTCAGTGGAGACGCAACAAGTTCTTTTTTAAGGGCTCACATTTTCATTTAGACACTCAAACTTGCATAGAAACCATGGGAACATAAACCACGGATGCTTTTGTGTTTATTCAGAATTGCCAATACGTGGAAGAACTGTTAATAACTTGGCCAGTCATAGTGAAAAGGGGGTCTGAAGAATTATTGTTTTAATTTTACATCACTGTGATCAGCTGTTGAATGTCAAATAATTGCAGCTTTATGAGATTTTTGTTTTATCAAATCATTGTTTAGGCAGAAATTTTATCCCAAGCAAAACACAGAATGTGACCCTTATATATAGCTGATTTTGGGTACATTACACAGTTTGAAATAAGCAGTTTGCAGCAGCAAGGGATGGAGCTCGAACCAGCAGCTATGGGGTTAGTAATCTGTTGGTCAGGTTAGAAGTTCACAGTTTACTACAACACTCCCTGGCACAGTGATAGACCCATCTGGTACTTTCCTTTTTCCTTGCTTACCGAAATGTGTCCCGAGAGATCGTCTGAACAAGGCGCACAGCATCCTGCCCCGTGCTGACACGCGGGGCCGCAGTGGCGGGGAAGTACGATGCAACGGGGGGGGTTCCACACTGGCCTAGATACTGCCACACACTGGGAGAAACACACTACTCTAGCAGACCGCAAATACCGCTAGCGAACCGCACCACGAACACGGCATCAAAAGGGTCGCGATATTTCAGCAAATTAATAAGGAATTACGTCCTCACACAATGACTTTTTAACTGTATTTGATATAAAAAAAAATGCTTTCTTCCAGTTCCTACCCAGTTGAAGCATCCGAAGCAAATTGTGTGACGCAAACATTACGACAATATAAATAATCAAAATAGTGCTTAAAACAGACAAGAGAACTCGCACAAGGTTTTGCTCCTAATATCATGAGCGCAGTATAAAAGCAGACTTTTCCTATAAAAGAAAGTTTCGTTTAAAAAAAACAACGGGGTGGCAAGAGCTAGCGCAGCCACTAAGGAGCTTCATTTGGTTGTTGGGAGGTTAAAAGGTTAAATTAAGATTCCAGAGGGATTGCATTGCTCCGCAAAGCAATATATTCAACTTTATTTGTCTCTTCAATATATAACTATAAAAGTTTATAATACAGTATAATTATGAGCTGACTCACTTGGGATAAATATCTGCTTAGACAAATAAATAATACCAAAGTACACAGCCTGCCAGGGTACACTGAGTTTCACCGGTTATTTTTGCTCTGAATTTCCTCAAAAAATAAAATAAAAAATACATAAAAAACTTTAATAATTGGAATAATTAATTAGTAATAAATCACTGTTCTGCATCACATTGCCGGTGCAGACAGGTCAATAATAAATGAGGCTTTGCAAGAGAGCTGGTCGGGTACGGTAACCATCTCACTCCATTCCTCCGTTTAATACTTTGCTTTCCGCATTTTTGTGCACAAATACATCGAATTGTACTGCAAAATCACACAACAATTTTAATAATAAATCTGACAATAGAATATCACACCTCGATGGAACACGAGTTGCATGTTAAGGGCCCGAAGATGACAGACTGCATTTTATAGATTTTACCTTATTATTTTCATTTAAACAAGAATGTTTGTTGCTGCTGAAACGTGCAGCTCGATAATACATTTTTTGTTCAATAAAAATTGTGCCGATATCAGAAGAGCCAGCTAAACAAAGGAAGTATGAGCTGCACGCAGGGCGGTGAATAAGATAAAGCCGAACAAGCGAAGGCTCGACAAATAAAAGAGAACTTTTGTACCCGTAATAAAAATGTTGTCAAACCTGATATTTTAATATGCACGTTCAGCAAAAAAGCGTTCGTGAACAGAGCGCTTTGGAACGCATCCAGTTATGCTGACTCTGGCTCACACTGGAAAACAATGGGTTTCAATGTGGGGGGTCAGAAGCTGGCAAACTGGAAGGGCTGAGATATGCAAATGGGCATCACGGCCAAGCAGCTGAGGCTTTGCGGTCAAAATCTTTTGTTTCTCTCCTTGTTGTCAAAGAGTAGCTGTAAACTGAGGCTATTAATCCTTTAAACTTATCACGCAATTCATTTGTAATAGACTGAAATTTAAATATGATTTTAAAAAAATGACTCAAAGTTTAAAACTGTAAAGGGAACTTTGGAAGAGTGTGAGACCGTGCACGTCCCCCCAGAGAGAGACACCGGGAAACTGATATGACATCATGCATACTGTATGCGCTCTTATCCCCGCATGTGTGTGCTCACACCAGTTGAAAAATCTGCATGGTAGACAGGGCTACGCATGCTTGGTTACCCCCAGTGGGATCATATTTTTAACAGGCGACATAGATAATTTTTTTTATAAAATCGCAAAGCTTTCCTTATTCTGTAGTTATTGTTTTAATGACTTTTATGGGAACTGTAAATATAAGTAGGTGTGTATATAACGTGGATCACCACACACACATACTTGCACACCACACACACAAAGAAATAAACAAAATGTGTATCACTAAACTTTATTATCCTTATATCGCTAATGCATGTGGTGCTCTGTGTGTGTGTGTGTGTGTGTGTGTATTCTATCCTCTCTTTTTTTCTTCTCAGTAGTATCTGTTGGAGGCCTAAGAGTTTGAGGGTGCAATGCCGTATTTTTGCTTTTCCTAGGATCGTGCTCTTCTGGACCCATGTTGTCATTCCTGGACTCTTCCAGCTTAGGGGTCATGACCTCAACTGCTCCAATCGCCAGTGGGACAACCTTGGTTGTCACTTTCCACATTCACTTCAGGTTCTTTCTCGGTCCCTGGTGTTCTTCCAGCTTCACGTGTTCCTTCTTCCTGATGTTTCTGTAACTTGGAATCACTACATCTATCACCATTGCTGTTTTCTCCTCCTTGTCTATCACCACGGCATCTGGTTGGTTTGTGGAAGTCCCACATCTCGTATCCCACCCGATGCCCTAAAGGCCGGCTGCGTGACCTCACGCTCCCTGACCAACCTCCTTACCACAAATTACTGATCTTTCCTCCCCCTAATGGTCACTCGCTGAAGAAACTTCCTAAGTTGGAGGATTTTCTTCTCTATGCACCACAGGTCTGTCACACAGAACAGGTGCAGCCCACTGTAAGGCCTGCATACTGGGATTATTGGAAGTACCTTCAGCTGTTTCATTTTTCATGCCACCGCTGCCAATGAAAACAATTCAGCTATGCTTACCCTTGACCCCCATTGACCACACCTGTAACACAGAAAGGTGCTGCATTCTCAGCCCTCAGTTTCGTAAATGATTACCCCATGCGTGGAGTGAAACAAACACATGCCCCTTTAATCTTTTATGGATGGATTTTTTTTTGTACCATCGGACAAGTTTCATATCAAAGACACAATGGAGAAATACTGCTAGTACTACTGTCATTGTGCTATATTTATGTTATTTTAAATAGTTGCAAAATATGTCAGTCCTGTGTTTCTCATACTTGCTTGTTACACTGCTTGTAAATGAATATGATAAAAATGTAGTCATTCTTCTATCCATCTTTTACTGCTGAGTTTACTTCCGTTACTTCCGGTCATTAAACGGGTCGTTTTGTTATCGACCAAATATTAAGACCGCCTCATAGGAATGCACCATGTCATACCTTCCCCTGGTTCTGTTGGACAAACTAGGATTTAGCTGAAGTCACCCGGCTGACTGAGAAATTCGTTCGTATCCCATTACACCGCCCGCTTTAAAGTGTAAAAACATCTTCCCTCTTAATAAAGGATGACATCATAAATCTGGCAGAAGCAGTTAAAGATTTTTGACCCCTGATGAGATTTTACATGAGAGGGTTCTATAAAAAGAATGGCCTCCTCCCTCAATACTGTAAAATCTCCTACTGGGATTTACATGGGATGCCGGCCTTAATCTCAGTCCCTGCCTTTGTTGCGGCTCTACGGTGCCTGTGCCTCTTTCGTATCCCTGCTCCCTCCATCCCTCCTTTTAGAACTGTATTGCACAATTAAAACTGTGGTTTTATACTGCCGCATCCCTGCACGTGCTTATATTTTATTATTTATCGGATTATTTAGTTGGTCTACATCTACTGTTACGCAAGCCTCATGAGATGCAGTGTGCTCATGCACTATAATCTTTACTTCTGTTAAATGTCAGCGTATTTTGTAAACGGCGTAACGCCGAAGACCTCAGCCCTCCATACTTGTATTTATTCCAGATCTGCACTGTTTAAATCCCACTTCAGTATTCAGGAATAGACAAGTAAATTCTGTAGGTTTATCATGAGGTTCTGCTAATGGTAATGGGTAGTAGACCTGCTGTCTGGTATCACAGACTCACCTGAACACGGGCTCAAACACTGGGTCTCACATTCAGGTACAAACTCTTGTGTCATTAATGTTTTATTGAATTGAATTTATCCATGTTATTCCTTTTCTTGGTTCTTCTTGGTTTTTTTATGAGTGCGCAAGATATTATATCGCTGCACTGAACGGCGTTTTAGGAGTGTTCGAACATGGGAAAATTTCAGCAGTACTGACTGTGCAGGAGAGTTTCGGTTCCACAAATATCCCAAATCGCCAGATTATCTGATGCACGGGGTGGGGGGGATTAGTAATCCTGTGTCAGTCAATCTCACTGCTGTGCGCAGCTACACAAAAACAGGGTTTCTGTTACGAAACAACAACCTGAGGACGGCACCACACAGTAGGGCCAAAAAGGGGAATAAAAAAGCCGAACACATGCACGGGTTACATTAGATTTTATCTTTCTTCTATTATTTATTCTAAACGTTGAGTATGGGTTCATTGTAAAAATGCAGTGGTTACATTTATCAAAGTAGTCTGTCTAACTGTTTTATTAGACAATTTTTTAAAAATATTACACGTGGAAATGGGCTTGTTTTTTAGTTATTGCTAATTTACATATAAATTTCCTCGGAATACATATTGCCTATCTTACTACCAGGATAAACAATATTGTATTAAACTAAGTGCAAATATTACAGCATTTCACTTGCCGTGATCTGTTTTCAGCCTAATCGGGTTGGAATGGTCTAATACAGACTTTACGAGCGTTACCGTAATATCAGGGCTATAATGCACCATCGATGAGAATTACATGAGCCAAATTTAAGTTAAATCTTTATACCTTCTGCCTGCTATTAGTGAATTTTCAGTTGTTTGTCACATCGTACTGAGTTTATCCCAGTTTTTCCTCCTCTATTTCAATAGAGATTTGTGGAGTCTTTTCATTTTGAGCATCATTATTATTCTGAATTAAAATGTCACACGGAAAGAAATATTAAATGTGCAACTTTTTCAAAGGTCTGAATACTTGTGCAATGCTGAGTATTATAAATTATATTTTGTATTATATATAATTTTATTTATATCATTTAAATATAATATGTTTTACCGTATACAGTATACAATGCTTTTTATACAAATAATTTGTTGGTTAGTTTGCTTTCTGTGTTGACTTATGACTGCACTAAGGTCTCGGCGACTCGGTGACACCGATTGAATTACTCTGCAGGCACTTTTAATGAGGCCTGGTGGATCAGTTTGCCGGCTTATTGTGGCGTAGCTCATGCCTCCAGGGCATCGGCCTCAGCAAGGTCCCACCTGCAAACCTGCAGTCCATACAGGTAAGTAATTATAGTATCTGGTTCAACAGCGGTCAATATTTGCCGCTGACCGTTTTGAAAATCATTACCTGTGCGCAACTCTGTCACTCTTCACTGCCATGTTAAGGTATTTAATTACCACGGTTTTATCACCTCTCCAGTTACCTGATGTGAGGTATCTGATGCAGGATTCCTCAGAAGTACGACTTCTAACATAGTGCAGTCCTGAAGATCGTGGTCGGTGCAACGTGCATGTCGACATAATAAAGAAATGTAAATACAGGAAACGTTCCTTACTCTGCTATGCTGTATTTGTGCCAAAAAGACCTGCGTTCCACATTTTCCAGAGAGCGGGCAGTCATTACGGTTATCTCTGAAGTACCTTCAGTCAATCTCAGCCCCTACTAATGGTGCCATGATACTACATCTATCAATAATAAATCACTGTACCTTGATCCCTACTGACCGTAATTGACCGTATACCTGAGTTCATTCCAAGACATTTTGTGCAAGAGTATGTGTATCCAAGAGGAGAGGAGTGCAGATGTGGTCTTGTTCCCAGGTTTGACTTAAGTTGCCCGTCAGAGCAAACGGCGCGGCTGCCAAATCGCTAAGACGAATGTCCGCCGATGACAGTTTGTTAAGTCCATGCCTCAGCAAAGGTGACAGATCAAAATGCAGCAATCTGACAAACCTGACAAAGCATTTGCACTCAGACAGCTGCGGCGACAGACACGGGTCAAAGCAAAGTAAGACAAAAAATAAAAGCAGGCGTCAGTCATTGTTTTTTTTTGTTTTTTTTTTTTTTGGCTATGGCCATTCGCCTCTTTCTTATTTACCCATGTAAATAAGACCTAAGCCACCAGCGCATTATAATACGGATTTTACAAAGATATGAACTGGAAGAAAATATGATGGAAAGTAAATTATAATATTTCTACCAGAGCGGTGTTTTGTGTTTCAGTAAAGTTTTAAATCGCATACAAAGGTTTGATTGACGTGACAAATGTGGAAAGTGGAGGAATAAGTTAATAAAAAGATATGCAACTCAACCAGTGAATACACACAAATAACCATCTACAACCAAATGAGTAAATAAAAAAATATAAAAAAATAAACACAGTTATTAAGTTTTTCACAAACGCATTATGGTGTTTATATGTTATTAAACTATGTTATTGCTGTATACAGTTAACATCCTGCTGTTTTGGCAGGTTTAATCCCCTGCGTATACATTGCATAAATAAATGCGGTACGTACAAACACACAAACATTTATTGCTGAAACAAAAAAACTCTTCTTACAAATTTTGTCTGTACTGAGCTGATAGTCTCGACTCATAAACTGTCATTTGGTTGTCGCTGAATGTTAAACCCAGTTTGTGCGCAAACGTATTTCAGATTTTGTTTCCCGCAACAAGTTTTAAGCCAAACGTGCCAGTTGCACTTGCACCACAAGTCAGCCACAAAATTGAAACCACCTACCTTGTGTAGGTCCCCCTCATGCCGCCAAAACAGCTGTGAGCCATAGAGCCATGGACTCCACAAGTCCTCTGAAGGTGTCCTGTGGTATCTGGCATCAAGAGGTTAGCAGGAGATCCTTTAAGTCCTGTAAGTTGCGAAGCGGAGCCTCCAAGGATCGGACTTATTTTTCCAGCACATCCCACAGATGCTCGATCGGATTGAGATCTGGGAAATTTGGAGGCCAAGAGAGCACCTTGAACTCTTTGTCATGATCCTCAAATCATTCCTGAACAATTTTTTCAGTGTGGTAGGGCCACTGCCATCATGGAATACCATTGCCATGAACGGGTCTGCAACAATGTTTAGGTAGGTGGTACAAAACGAAGTAACATCCCCATGAATGGTAGGACCCAAGGTTTCCCAGCAGATCATTGCCCAGAGCATCACAATGCTTCTGCAGACTTTCCTTCTTCCCACAGTGCATCCTGCTGCCATCTCTTCCCCACATAAATGACACGAACGCACTCGACAGTCCACATGGTTCTTCAGACCAGACTGCCTTCTTCCATTGCTCCATTGTCCAGTTCTGACCCTCATGTGCCCATTGTAGGTGTTTTTGGTGGTGGACAGGGGTCAGCATGGCCACTGACCGGTCTGCAGCAACACAGCCCCATACACAGCAAAGCTGCGATACACTATGTGTTCTGACTCCTTTCTATCATGGCCAGCATTAAGGTTTTCAGCAATTTGTGCTATAGTAGCTCTTCTGTGGGATCGGACCAGACGGGTTAGCCTTCGCTCCCCACGTGTATCAATGAGCCTTGGGCACCCATGACCCTGTTGCCAGTTCACTGGTTGTCCTTCCTTGAACCGCTTTTGATACTGGAGGTACTAACCACTGCATACTGGGAACACCCCACACCCCACAAGGCCTGCTGTTTTGGAGATGCTCTGACCCAGTCATCCAGCCATCGCAATTTGGCCCAAGTCAAAGTTGCTCAGATCCTTACGGTTGTCCATTTTTCCTGCTTCCAACACATCAACACCAACAACTGACTGTTCACTTGCTGCCTAATACATGTCCCCACCCCTTGACAGGTACCATTGTAATGAAAGAAACAATGTTATTCACTTCACCTGTCCGTGGTTTTCATGTTGTGGCAGATCGGTGTATTCAGTTAGCAGCTCAAAAAGCCAAACTTTTTGATGCACAATCCAACAGAAAATGATGACATTGTACAATATAACACTGCATGCAGCTAAGGATGAACATTTACCTCTGGCAAGGTGAGGTAGGTGTGGTCAGCTACCTGTTTTGGGAGGAGCTGAGGGTTTCGAGTGAATGATGTTGGATGACTGCAGTGATTATGAAGGAAAGGTGGAATGATTTGGGCTTTTGCTCGACATCCATTTCGAAAAGAAACACACGGCCTACATCCTTTCTGAAGAGAACAATTTATTTTTCCGCTCTGAGGACCGCTATGACTTGACCCTCCGCCCCCATCCCGACGGCCGTTTCTGATTTCCACAATAACCCGCCCAGTCCAACAAAGACACACAACGCTGGTAACTGCCATTTGTCACAAAGCAGGAAAAAACATTTTTTTGTTTGTGTCTTTTAATAGGATTCTTCTGTAAGCTGGAGAAAAAGAAGGTAATTCAAGGTCACATATGGGAACAACATTTTTTAAAAAATCCCATTTGGGTGTGAACGCTTCCCTGCTCTGACTTTTTAATTTTGTCCTATCAGAGAGACAGTCTGGGCCTAAAAACTTGCAGCTGTGAAAGTCAAGTTAAATAAATCATCGATGTGTTATTTTAATATATTACTAGTCTGATAGTAGACAGGAAAAGCACGAAGTATCAATTTAACATGAGAGCGGGGTGTCTCATTCTCATTTAATAAAGCAATGGTGCTTTTCTGAGGACAAAAGAACTCACGACAGAAGTTCTGTCCAGTCGCAATGCCCTCGGCAAATCGGGCAAGAGCACATGGATGACCGTATAGCGAAATGCACAAAAATTTAGAGCGTAATGTGTCCGAATGAATTGCAATGTGCTTTTTATTATAATTTCAGTCCTCTGGTGTAACAAAATACAGTTAATGTTTGAATAATGTGATGGCTGCAGTTTTTTCTTTCCCTTGCTCAGACACAGGAGGAAATCAGCTCATCAGGTATGAATTTGAATGCAGAGTTAGCTGGAAGAGAAGCTTGTGCACAAGCCTAAATGGAGGTTAACCACGACACACACACACACACACACACACACACACACACACCTAGAAGGGCCATGAAAGACTGCTCTGAAGCTTTTAAAAAAGGCTGTGTCCTATGAATAACCTTTAAAAGTGACGCAATGCTTTCTTCACGCTGATCAGATGATGGAGCTGACTTCATATTCACAGCACTGCCCGTAAATGAAACCTTGTGGGACGCACGGCTTCGGTGTATGGCTTTAATAAGTGCAGCGGAACACGGCCAGCGTTGTTCAGCTCACTAAATTAAAGTTGTTATAGCAACGCAGCCTCCTCCAGCCGAACGGGAACACGCGCATTGCCGCATCTGCTTCGGTTCTTGATAAACAAGTAACATCCCATAATGCTCAGTTCAAAGGCAAAATCAATAAACTCGGTTACCATTTCACAATAAAGGGAATTGTTTAATCCATCAAACTGCTGTGACACTAAGAAGAGCTCACAATCCAATTTTATACCCCAATTCCCCCACGGCTCCCATTTCTTAAAAACAGATTTGCTTCAAAGCTGTCTTGGGTGAAACCTACACTTTTTGGTGAAAGCTGCGCTGTTAAAATCTTCTGCCTTCGTGTCTATAAGGTTTTGCTAAAAAAAATAAAATAATATATATATATATAAAATAGTTGTAACTGAGACAACTATTCCTCATTGTCAGGCATGAGCAGAATAAGAATTTGTTGGGTGCAATGTGTAGTTTTAAAGAGCAGATCTGGGCTTCAGATGCACTTTTCTCCAGAGGTTTTGGCTGAAGATGGTGGACTGAGAAGGGCTGTGCTCCACGCCGATTTGATCACATCATGTCTGAATTTTAAAGTGAGAGGTCTGTGCGTGATATGACAGCACCGTGGATGTATTTGGTGTCAGTGAGCCTGGGCGCCGTTGAGTGAACACGGCCTACACAAATGTGGCCACCCTGCTCCATGCATTAAAGTTTTATATTTAAGTTAAGTAGCAATGCTGTACGGCCCTGCCTTTAATACCCACATTTACATGCATGCGCTGTCATTGACAGGCAGTTGCACACAATATACCACAGCCTGGCACATGTGTTTCATGATTCGTGATGCTGATCTACTGCTCATTGACAGTGACTGCAAATAATAATGAGCCACTATTATCCCTCCATTAGCCGCTTGCATCTCCTCCTCACAGCACAAAAGCCCGACTGAACTATTTTTTAGAGAAAATCACAAACAAAAAACCAGAGAACAATAAAAACACTGTTTAACTGCAGTACTGGTGGACCCTTACCTGTCCTCTTTCTCTCCTGGGTGAAGAAGTTGTATGCATAGCTTTGGTAACATGTGTGCTCTGAGCACAGTTGTCAAACTGCCTTTCTAGAGCCAAACACAAACTTCCCTTAGGACTAACTAGAGCATTTGGACCCAAATGATATGTTGGCTGATATCTTGCACACATTTTTTGCTTGTTTTATGCTGCCACTGGGTCCTTTGAGTCAGGGCTACATCTCAAAGATGCGGTGTTAGTGTTCAGCAGCACTGCTGGCTACGTGTTTTCTTTACGTCAGGAAGCAGAGTGATTTTTCATCCATGTCTAAGAATGAGAAATAAAAAGCATATTCATTTTTTAGGCTCAATAGTGAAAATTAAGAAATATATCTTCATTTGACTGTCTGAAACAGGAAGAAACTTGTTCTTGGAAAGTTTGAGTAAACGGTGATCAGCCTGGCTCACGGTCAGCGTTCCAGTTCATTCCATAGTTGTTCAGTGGGGTTGAGTTCTTCCACAGCAACCTGGGCAAACCAGGTGTTTATGGAGCTCCCTTTGTGCATGGGGGGCACAGTCATGCTGGAGCAGGAAAGAAGCTTCTTTGCCAAACTGTGGCCACAAAGCTGGAAGCACACAGTTGTCTAGAAAGCATTTGTGTGCTGCAAGGGTGCGGCTGAAACAGCTCAACTCAGTCATTAGAAAGTGGGTCTACACATGTCCTAGAGGAAAGTTGCGGTATGTGAGGTTACATCTGGAGAAAAGAAAAGAAAAGAAAAGAAAAGAAAAGAAAAGTTGTGCACTATGAACATAGCAGTGATAGGAGTACCTGGGAGAGACAATGATTAAGAGTAAAGGGCCCAGCAACAACCCTCTGCAGCACCAGGTGAGAGAGAAGAAGACAGGGAGACACTCCAGACCCCCTGGTAAGATTTACCAGACAGGTGAGACTCTAACCATTTCTGTGTTGTTCATTTTGTTCTAAGTTGTCTGTGGAAAGAAAGCAGGATCTAGTGGTTGACAGTGTGAAGTGCTATAGATAGGTTGAGGAGAATGAGGACTCCAGAAATGGTGCTGCTCTAGCAGACAGGTGAGTATCTGATGCCGTGAGGTGAAGGATCCATAACTGATCTTGAAACCAGCCTGATAACCTCAAGGAATACAGATAACTGGTTTTTAGTTGCACATCTGGGCACAGCGAGGGTTTCCTTAACAGTGGTCCAATATGAGCAGTTTTGAAGACAGATGTGAAGAACCAGAGCAGAGTGAAGAAGGAATAATAGGAGAGACAAAAGAAATACGTTTCGAGAAAATGGCCCGACAGAGAAGAGAACAGATGGGATCCAGGGAGTAGGTGTGGCTCTGAGTGAGAGCAGGAGTTTGGAGAGCGATAGGGGTTCAGATGTAGGGAACGAGGCTTTGCTGGAAGTTGAGAAGTTGTTGGTGATGGAACTGACTTTGCCTCTGAATAATGAAGGAAAATCACCAGCAGAGGAGGATGAGAAGAGAAGGGGGCGGGAGAAAAAGTGGTGAGAAGTTTATGGGGGATTGCAGGCTTTGTGTTTGTTTTCATTTGTTAGTAGTTGTGCTTTTGGTGTATTTTCTGCTCACACCGTCATTGTTTTAATTATTAGACAAGGTTCGGGTCTAACCTTCTACAAGCATTATCATAGCAAAGGTTACTGGGTTTCAGTAATGTTCCACCAGGCCGCTGGCCTTAAGATCAGTACACGGAGAAGAACATGGAGGGTTTTTCTTGCTGTCATTGCTTTGATTGACTGGTAGTTTAACACTAAGAAAAGATTTTGGGCTTCATGTGTATAGTTTTGGTAAAAGTGTCTAAGCATCCTGAGAAACGTGTGTAAGCGACTGATAAATAAGCCGAAACTCTTCTGAAACTTAATGCTTAAAGAGGAAGTTATTTGGGAGGGAAATTTAAGAACATCTGTGCTATTGGTTTGTTTTTAAAGACACAAGATGTTCATGGAGACGGAGAGAAGACTGACCGTGAAGACGTATCGCAAGGTAGCGAGGGCAACCGTTATTCCTTGACAGGCTGCACTGCTCTTCGCTGCAGCCAAAATACTTTAAGGCTGATCAATTTTCAATGAGACAGCTACTTAATGTTCTACAGACCCTTGTTAGAATAAGGAACTCAGTTGCGTTCAGCATGTTGAAGATAAGACAGGGAACAAAGATGTGAAACCGGGGCAGTGCGGGCTAACAGTGTGACGAAGCCGACAAACCGGGTTGTTCTGTAATATCAGCGCAAGGTGCAACCGGTGCACTATGGCCTTCCTGACCGTCTTCAGGAGGTGGAGCTCAGGCCCCCGTCCGCAAGAGGGCCAGCAAAGAAGAACTACACTGTCGCGTATGTAATAGCGGTGCATAATGGCTTTGCAAACAGCTACAAAACAAACAGGGCGTACAGCAGTGAGTCACGTGGCCGCTCGCTTTAGATACGAAGCCTGAGCAGGACATTTGCAGGAGAGGATATATTGCAATGTAAACAGAATTAAATCAAGATAAAGGTACATCAGTCATGCAGCAGAACTGGGGTTAAAGGGTTCGCCTCTACGCGATGGTGCAGCAGTTTTATCTTGGACTCTGGAAGGACGAAATTTATATAATGTATACTGCATGGCCAAAAAAAAGCCAGCACCTGGATTTAACTTGGTGTTATGATGTGGGGTTGCTTCAGTTGGTCAGGTCTAGGTTCAGCAACCTTATGTGCCAAAAAAAAAAAAAAAAAAAAAAGAGGTGAGCTGACTACCTGAATATACTGAATGAGCAGGTTTTTCCATCAATGGATTTTTCTTCATATTCCAAGATGACAACGCCAGGATTCATGGGGCTCAAATTGTGAAAGAGTGCTTCAGGGAGACATCATTTTTACACATGGATCGGCCACCCCAGAGTCCAGACCTTAACCCCATTGACAGTCTTTGGGATCTTGTGCCGGAGAAGACTTTACGCAGTGCGCCGACTCTCCCATCAGTACAAGATCTTGGCGAGACATGAATGCAACTCTGGACGGAAATAAATGTTGTGATGTTGCATAAGCTTATCGAAACAATGCCACGGCCAATGTGTGCCGTAATCGAAGCTAAAGGTGTTCCAACAAAATATTAGAGTCTGTGACTTTTTTCTGGCTGGGCAGTGTATAGCCAATGCTTTGATCCAAAGTCTCTTAGGTACTTTTATGAGTTGCACAGTACATTGCTGGGAAAATTTAGGATAAGCTTCATTCTGTGGGGTACAAAAATGGGACCATTCAGGTCCCGAGCGGGCAGCGCTGAGGTCAAATCCCTGTGTCTTTTAAACATCGCACTGCCCTCAAATCAGCCCTGACAAACAGTTTGTCACTGTGTCTTTTTCCACCAGGAATGTGTTGATCCTTTTTTTTTTTGTTTGTCATAGATTTTTCTGGGGGTTGAAAAAGACAGAAAATGATGACGCAGCGAAGGTGTCACGGAAGGTGCTGGAATAGCTCTGTTGCCCCCACATGGACACTGTTTACATATGAGCTGCCGTTCGATCTCATGGAGACGATTCAACCTCCAGAAATGAGGGGAAAATCTTGCAGCACAACCGCTCATTTTCTCCACGCATGTCGCAATTTCGCGTCTCCTTTATTGCCCGCAGCTGTCTGGACGTTCTGGATTTTACTGCGGAAACAAGAGCAGCCGTATTGGAAGCAAGCGCTCATCGATTTTGATGCGATCGCGACGCAAGCCGCGCGTTGCTTTGCGGGACGGCGGCTGCCAAACGTGTCAGTTCTAGGAAACCGGTGTTAAAATAGCGATAACAGAAGTTGGATCTGTTTTCGAGACAACTGTGCTTATGCTCACACCCAGCCTCAGGCTTTTGTAAAGGCCTCAACCTCCCTCCCCCAGCATCAAACCTTGTGTCTCGGATCTAAGTTTGTATCCTCGAAACACAATTCATTTGCGATGCTATAAATTAGACTACTTTGCTGCTTTCAGCTGTTTGCAGCGTCTTAGTACAAAATAAGTTGACATAAAACAGATCCCCACAATGTAGCTCCGTACGAGACGGTCGCACGGAAAGGAAACGCGTGGCAGCCTGCCGATCGCCGTCCATCCTTAGCGGTACAACAGAGGGACGCGCAAGAGGACGGACCCGCAACCTTTGGGTTTAGCTTCCAGCTACAGCGCCCCAGTGTCCTCGCACCCTATCGAGTCCGCTTTCGGGCTATGATCTTTTCTGTTTTTCGAGCCAAGCGGCTACATTGGACGACAGGGATTCCTGACCTTCAAAGGAAACCGTAACGCTAGAATTGCCTCCTTGTGCTCCTGCATAAGTTTATTTCATTTCAGCTTGATGATATGTGGTCCAGCGGCGCCTGTTACGTTCTGCCGGTGAGGGTAGGCGCTGTTTTACCGGATCCGACATGTTGATGTGCAGATCCTGTTTTTTCCGGTTTCAGTGCTTGGAGAGCAGCTCCTGCCACCCGTGTGTCTAACTGTTTGGCGTAAGTCTAATTATATCAGACCTCAGAATTACATTAAGGCTGAAAACATGGAGGACACGAAGCCCTTGGGGACAGCAGAGGCCCTTGCCTTGCCAGCAATTTCAATCCAGTCTGTGGTGACACAGCGCCCCCTTTTGGCCATGTGGCGTAGTTGTCAGCAGCGAGGCTGTTCATTGCATCCCAGCGCAGAGGCAAGCGGGCTCCATTACTGACCCCCAGGTCAGGGACTAAAGAGGAGCGCAAGGAAAACAGGTAAACGCAGCAGCAGCAAAGTCAATGTTTGATGGTTTATTAGAATAAGAAAGGTGACAGAGAGCAAAGCCTCCATGCTGAGTGACAGACTGGCACGGGGCGAAGGACGAGAACAAAACCACATCCGCCGAGTGACTGCGCTTCGGTTCCCCTCCTGCGCGTGTCGCAGCACAGCGTGTTTACCGCGTGTGCGTGGGTCTGGCAGTCCTGCGTGTCCGCGTGTTTGTGTGCCGGAGGGTTCACAACAGGCACACGAGTGTAGAAGGGACAACATCTGTACACGGGGGGGGGGTCATGCTGCCTCTCCGCCCCCACAGCGAAGTGCTGGGATTATGTACACTTGGATGACCGAGGCCTTTGCCGCTCCAGAGCCGTTCCTGGTCGATGGGGGGGGGGGTGCAGGCGTCTGTCACGGCAGCAGGAGATGAGCTCTTCGCAAAATTGTTCCTCTCACCAAGAGGCCACTCACAGTTTTGTCCCTCCTCCTTTTATAGCGAACAACAAAAGGTTCGGCTCCTGGCAGTAATCCGAAAAGGGTGGGAAATACTGGGATCCTGTTCACAGTCTCATTTAGAAACACACACTCTTGCTCACACACACACACACACACACGCACACACACCAAGGATTAAATGAAAACCGGTGCAGTAAACCAAACCCAAACAAATTTATCACCACTGAAACAAACAAAACAAAACAAAAAGCCATCAGGAATAAACAATGCTGGCTAATATATTTTCTCTACAACTTTACAAAATGCAAACACTTGTGCTTATTTTACCTTTTGTACAGCGGTGAACAAAATTTCTCTGTATGTATACGGTACTTTAATTTGTATATAGCTGCTTTTTTGGTTCTTTTTGTGTTTCGTTTCTCGGATGTTTCATGGTGGCAGTTTCTGGCCGGGGGAGGGAGGGAGCGTAAAATCTCTATGCTACAGGAAAAGAAAGGGCACACACAACGCCATCCTCTCGAGCACACTGTACTGTACATGGTATCTATACACACTGCATCTTATATGGGGGCGGGGGCGGGGGGGGGGCAGGGCACAGAACGCCATGCCATTTTCTGGGGGGAAAAAAGGAATAAGATTAAAAGCTGCAAAACAATTTACCGCTTCAGAGGATTACAACATGTGATATGCAGTGAAACACAGAAAGAGTACAGATTTTACAGCAATTCACAGCGGTTTAGGGCAGCCGCTGGCTGTCCCCTGAGTTTTGGGACGAACGGGGCGGTTTGGCACAGTCACGTAGCACGGGCACCTCGATGTGAATCTGAAACACCAAGGACCGCAGAGACAGATTGCTGCCACGCAGCTGGTTGAGGTATACGGTGTAACCAGGCTGCAAGTGGCTCTCCAGGGGCGGGCAGGTAGGATCGCATCTCCCTGTTAGGTGTGACCTTCTGTGATCTTCAGCTGGGGACCGTAGCTGGCTGAGCAGGCAGAGGAACGCCGGTATTCGCTGCACTTAGGGGATCGGTGACAAACAGAGGTCCGGCGGCCCAGAAACCCAGCAACTCCAACGCCGCACATGGGGTTGTGGGTGGGGCCGCGGCTTACGGTATGGAATGTACAAAACGTGTGCCGCGCTAGTGGTGCGGGACTGACACCCCCCACAATGACGCAGACGTGCACGGTGCACATGGACAGATACGCTGAGATGAGCACGCAGAAGGGCATGCAGACACACACGCTGTGAGCCAGCCATGCGCTCATACTTACTTTCGGAAGATTCTCCGTTTTACACTTGATTACTCTCATTTACCACTCGCACACAGCGGTGGCCCCCCCATCCTATGAAGACAAACAACTCCGCCACCAGACTGTGCGCCCTGCCACTCTGCTGGTGATATTTAACCACCCAACCCCCATCAGTTACAGCACTGCTTTCCCCCCAGGCTATAACCTTAATGGTTGTTTTACTACTGCTGGATGGGCTGGTTGTGAGACGACCCCCTGTGAGAAGAAGACCCCACTGCTGTGCCCTTCTGCCGTCCCGTAGCCTCCCATCCCCGCAGCCAAATGGTGACTTTGTCACCCGCAGGCCACGATCCCAGAAGAGCGGGAATCAGAGGTCACCCTATGCATGGCGGTACCACATGTGGGGAAGTGTGAATGAGGGTGAACCGCATGGCCGCCCCCTCAAACCCGGGACTGAGCAGCGCGTCGCAACCCCACACACCGTAATACAAAAAGACGCAACCCGTCGCACTACAAAAAGCTACAATTCAGATATCAGAGCAAGGAAAAAGGAAAACAGCAGACACAATGTGAGCAACCCCAGTTTACATTTTCAGCATTTTGGAGCGATGGCAGGGTTCCTGGCTCGTGGCACCACCACCCCATCTCCAGTCTGGTTCCCAGAGCTCCTCGTTTTTGGAGAGAAGTCCGCTCTAGATGCCCCGGTTCAGACCCACAGAGGCAAAGATGACCTCATATCCAGGTAATGATGACTGGCTCGAGCCAGTGGACTGAGCGGTGCAGCCAGGAGGTCGGGAACCCACCGGTGAGCGGCTCCCCGAACGATGTCCTCCGTGCACAGCCCAAGCCTTGACATGGTCGCCGACGACACTCCCCTGTAGTCACCGATGTTCAGCATCCGGCTCCAAATAGACACACAAAGCCCAGACCTGTTTTCCATCACAAAGTGAAAAGTGACCCCCCCCCGCCCCCCCCCCTGCCACGATCCACCACGATCCACTTGCTGCAACCTCAGCTGCCGGAGAAGTTGGTGGTGGGAGAGGTCCGCCGGAAGTCAATAATAATTTCTTAAAAGTACACAGAGCTCAAAAGTCACAGTACAAACATCATGAGTGCATCTCGCCTCCGACTGAAATATTGTGCTGACACAATATTGGCGATTTTCTTTAAGAAATTTCAGTTTTTCTGTAAAACGTATTCCCACGTTCACATTAAGACAGGGTATCTGGATTTATTATCCCCTCTCGCCCAAATGTCCGTGGAGAGAAGGACGGTCCTCAAGCTGAATGATGGTGTCAGCTTGCACACCTGGTTGATGGCCGCTGACCACACGCAAGGCGTGAACAAGGAACACGTTCACGAGAGATGGATGGCTGAGCGTAAAACCGCGGTGGAGGCTTTCCTTGCTTGAATGGGGTAGGGAAACGTTTGCTGAAGATTTCTCAAGTTTCTGACTGGGCCTTCCTGACTTCTTTTTCCTCTGGCCTTGGCCCTACAGCCTCAAGATGGCAGGAGGAACGGCGCTCGACCAGCTCTGCTCCCCAGTGTAGGGTCACGGGTGTCGGAAATCACAGTCCAGGGCGTGTTAGCACGTTGAATGACGGTGTGAGAGGGTGGAGCAGGGTGGTGTCGGGTGTGAGAGTGTCTCTGAGTGGCTTTCCAGTTGACAGGGAGACAGAACTTGGGGGGGGTGGCTCGTCTCGATCTTCACTGGCCCGTAGGCGTCCTCTCCTTCGCGTTTTTGCCAAGCAGGTGGCTGAAGTCGGCCAAATCGCTGAGGCCGCGGGGTGCGTGGAAGCCACCGCGCACCAGCCCCGAAGACGGGGGCCGCGACCCCGGGTAGTGGCGGCTGGAAGGGACTGCGTTGTTGCTGTTGGAGTTGAGGCCCTCTGGGGTCCAGCGCAGGGAGTCCCCAAAGTCCAGCTGGGTGTTGGGGGCTGAGACTACCCTCCTGCGGTCAGGGGAGTCCTGGGGCGTGGCTGGGTAGTTGTATTCTCCTGCAGAATTGCGCAGAGCTGCACCAGGGCGGCCCACTTGCTCCCGGTGGGCAGCCAGGGACAGGAAGTGTTGGCGCTCGGCAGACTGGATGGTCTCGCCTGGGTCTTCGTGGCGGCCCCCACCGCCCTGCAACAGCTTAGAGCTCAGGTAGATGACGGAGGAGTTAGGGGGACACGGGGTCCCGGCTGCATTCAGGAAGGTCTGGCTCTGGTCCCAGCCCGAATCGGAGAGGCGCAGACCCGGCGCCGGGCGCTTTTGTTGGAGGGGCGTCTGCTCTGGAGTGGGCAGCAAGCCCGGGTCCATGTCCCCCGCTTTGGTCCAGCCGTTGGGCATCACAAACAGGGTCTCCCCCTGCGAGCGGGGCCTCTCGCTCCCGCTCTGCCGGGTCACGCTCATCACGGACCCGCTGCCTCCTTGTCCCAGCATGCTCTGCTCCTTGTCTCCCTTGCGGCGGCTGCCAGCATTGGTTGCGCCGCTGCGGGCGCGGTGCCTGTGCTTCCGACCCATCGCGCAGCATACTATGAGGCCCGAGAGCACCGCCCCGGTGGCAAACGCGGAAACGGCGGAAGCGACCAGCAGGTTGACGGAAACCAGACCCTCCGGCTCTTCCACAAAACTCTCCTGCAGGAGACCTGGAGGGGAGAGGGTGCAAACGGCAGGGTGTCAGTTCATTTGTACGGCATGATGACAAGTTACTTTTGGGAAGCCTGGGAGTACAGGACAGGGAAGAGAGGCTCCTCCATGATATAATTTCTCATTTACATTCATTATCTAAAGTGGGGGGTGATTTCCTGTTAAATTTCCGACAGAAAATGAGCCTCCCGAACACAGAGCGCAGCCCTCCTTTCGCATTTAATGGCAACTTATGAACCCAAAATGGCCCAAATTTATTGCTGCACTTTACCACTGCTTATGTTGCTGTAGAAATGAAGCAATCGGGTTCGTAGCGGGGAAACACAGTCTCGATGAATTATTAAATATGAGCAAACAAGAGGGTCCGATGCTGGCGCAATGGATCAATTAAGAAAATATCGGGAGGAAAGCATCTCTCTGTAGAGGAGAAAGAAGGACTGCGGAGCCAGCGAGGAGCAGGCTTCTATAAAGACATAAAACAAAGTCACGGGGGAGATGTTGCAACGGAGCGCTAGCGAAAACACACCCAAGGAACAGCACAAATCTAGCAGGCGCTGAAGGAATAAATCCAAATTTGGATGAATACCGTTAATGGGTGTTTTTGCATTCGCCAAGCCGCGCGGCCATGATATCCCTTTATGTGGAGAACGCGGGTTTTGAAACACGACCGTTTATTGTCTGACAGAAGTCTTTTTAATGGAGACAAATGGAAACAATTAAGTGTAGGTATGGAGTAGAGGAAAAATGTACTTCGTGGTTGTGGCCTCGGAGCGTCAAACTACCACCTTCTTCAGAGAAACGAAAGGGCTGAACCACTTGGAGAGCAGTGAAGTAAAACAGCAGTGTTGGAAAGGAGAAGGCACGTGTGTGTGTGTGTGTGTGTGAGTATTCAGGACAAAGGCACCAGCTAGACGCAAGTGAACAGTCGCTGTACATCGTGTATGAGCGTCTCATGCTTGTCCCCCTACTTATACAAGCACCACGCATTTCTGGAAGTTGGCTTTTACGGTGAAATCTTATAAGTCGGAGACAAAAGTTTCAAATATGGCCTGCACTGACCTCGCTGTCCACAAGCACAAAAAAAAACTGCTTCCTATTTGTTTGTGACGCCATAAACCCCCTAAGTGAAAGACTCGCGTCCCGAGGGACACCTGTCCTAACATCCGGTCCACAGACCACGAAACAACCACAGGTCCGAAGAACCCTCGCAGTCGTGCTGGATTACGAAATGACTTAAAAGGGGAATTAATTTCCCGCAGAAACGCTACCCTGCACTCCCCAGCCTCCAGCAACCTGCAGAAGCTGAATTTCCACCGACCGTTTTCTTGGTTTGAGTTGTGCTGTAGGAAATAAGAGAGGGCAGTTTTAGCCATCGTCTACAGTGGCAGGGAACCAGCTGGATGTGTCTACTTCTCGGTGGCTACGGTCTGCCTCTCCATGCTGCTCTATCTCTCCCTCTCACTCGCTCCCTCGCTCTCTTTCTATTCCTCACATTCTCTAAACCGCTAGAGACACCGTGACTCAAAAGATCCTGTCTTGCCCAGATTTCATCAGAACCCCGTTACGGCTCTTTTGGGTTTGCAGAACAATAAACATCTCATACGGGTTCAGACGTTTCACACCGATGTCGCCATCGCCTCATTTCCAAGACTTCTGTTGGTCAGATGTGCGCGCCCTTCCCATCATGACCAGGCAACACCACTGTGTCACGCTGTGTCACCATGGGAACCGTACCAGAACACCGAAAGTCTTAATACGACGATGCTCGCATATACGCGCGGGACAGAAAACCCTTTCCAGTGACGATCAAAGCGGCAACCGTGGTGAAAGTGAGAAAAAAAAAAAAACAGAAGTGCTGCGATGAAAACTAAAGGAAAGCTACCAGCCCCGCGTCTTGGAAACGCGTTTGCGGCTTTTAATAAAATTAAACATTTCATTCACATTTATTTAGTTTTAACAAATTGCTCGCCGAATCCCATGCCGTTGAGGTTAAAAAAAAGAACAAAACGCAGCTGCCATTATCACACGACACAGCCACATAAATAAGGCCACCGAATGCATTATTTCCCACCTCGGTGTTTATTGTAACATTCATTTCTACTGTATTTATGGCGTCTTCTCCTGAAATGAGCTCATTAGTTTTCTGATGTTCTCGTCCTTGTTGCCGATCGAGTGCAAGAATCTGCTGCATATTTCATTCTCCACTCTCAGCATTTCATTTCTCGCAGTGAAATCTGAAGTTAAAACGAATGAAACGACAAACTGGTTAACCGCACGGCGCTCCCGCGTTCAATAACGGAACAAAAATCCCGGCTATGTGGGCAAAGGAACACGTGTGCTCTCATTTCCATTTGCGCCGTTTGAGCACAGCCACAACATTTTTTTAAAACCGTTCTGCCGAAGACTTCAACTGGTTTTTTAATGCGGAGCTTTTGAATAAATCCAATTAAAGGCATTAACTTCCCATCTTGCGCTGACAAATGAAACGGGTTCTGATGAGCTGTTGTAAAATTGCGGTGCCGCAGCTGGCGGGTCCAAGCCCGTTTAATGAGAGCGGACACGTACAGGCGTGCGCTGGCGGACGCGATCCCCGCACCGCCGGGGGGATGCGGGTCCGCGGCGGCTCAGGGGGACACAGCCGACTTGGTGAAAGCCTAATGGCTGATGCTCTCGCCAGCTGTCCTGCCGATGGCCAGACCCCGCAGCTCCAATTACAGCGCAGCAACGTGAGAGACTAATGCACTCGGTAGGGTATGCAACCGGGAACCAAGGACTGGGTTGAGGCGGTGCAGAGGTCAACTGACAGCGTAGTGCTGAAAGTGAGGGACTCTGTCAGTAGCCATGGCAACCTAATGGTGTAGTTAGTGCGACAGACAGAGGTGGGCTTTCTAACAGTGCTGGACGTGGTTCAGCGGGCCTGTACAGGGATATGGTTATCAGCGAGGGACCACAGCGGGGTGAAATTGGGCCTGTTTCTCTCTGCAGGCCACAGATGTCCTAGCCTTCTCCTTTCTATGTGCAAGTGACAGATCCCCTCTTTCACCCTTAAACCCCTTTCCCTCTCTTCTTTATTTGCCCCATTCGCTCCTTTCCCAGCAGCTGCTCTGCTAATCTCCTGCTCTCGCCACATCTCTGGGGATATCCTCCCGCGTCTTCGGCTGCCTTATCGCTCAATCTGTCTCGGCAGTGTCCAGCCCACCCTTCAGGCCCAGACGGGGCCCCTGCAGACCTGCTAATGAAAAGCTATAGTGCTGCCGCTCTTACTTAACGCTCTCTTCATTACGCCGCAGATGCTGTATGGATTTCCTCCTCCCAGGCGCGCGGCTCTGACGCGCTGCTCAGCAGGTGAACCGAGATGTTTAAGCTGGACGTACTGTCAGCCGAGCGGAGTGCGTTTACGGCGGGTACAAAAATCAAGATAGGCATTTTTATTTGATACGCAACAGTCGCCTGCCAGTAGGACGTAAAATATACACATATACACACGGCAGTAGCAGCGTACTCCTTTTTTCTTGCCTCGCTTCTCTCTTTCATTTGGCTTGTGCGTGTGGAAATGTTCACGCACAACCGTTTGTGTTTGAATGCATTTAAGAAAAGAGTGCATTTGTATGAAGGTTAGGACTTGTGCGTTCATGTACATACATATACACATCCACACAGCAATGTGTGCACCTGAGTGTGCGGGTGTGAGAAAATGTGTGTTTGGCTATGAAAGAGAGGACTGAAGCATACGTGTGTTAGCGAGTTAGCGTGTGCACGTGTAAGTCAATGGCCTTGTGTATCAGTGCGTGAGGATGTCACTGAGTGGTCCTGCGAGCTTGCATGTGAGTGTGTGGGGTGAGTTGTGTGCAAGGGCATGTATGTGGTCTTCTGTGGATGTGTGTGTGTGTGTGTGTGTGTGTGTGTGTGTGTGTGTGTGTGTGTGTGTGTGTGTGTCCGGCACTTTCTGCAAGGCCCCTCCCTGCGATCAGAGCCTGTGCTGCTGAAGGCTGGGCCACTGGGGACGGCCTGTGTGTAGTCAGCTGCATGCCTGTGTATGTGTCTGGGCCTGCATGGACCAGTTGTAGGCAAATTCCTACTTTAAAGCACAGTGGGTTGCATCCTGGTTGGGACTTTTCCAGCTCATTAAGTAGTGCTGCCACATGAGCAAAACTTGAGAAACTGCATGAATGAACAACAGGGAGCATTAAACAAAAACGCCCATTTTTTGCAAATACGGGAACACTTTATATAACGCCAGCCTTTATGGGAATGATGTGCAGGAAATAGCACCAGTCACGTCTGACAAACACATATTTGCCATGAGACAAATAAAGTGCAGGTTTCACATATGGAAGTGCACAGCTTTGTGCGGCACGTTGTGAATGCGGTTGTGCTGTGCAACGCTCAGGGAGCAGTGTTATTTAGCTTACGGCTCCCCTGAGCGTTGCACAGCACACACCGTCAGGGTGTTTGAAAGGGCGGCTTCTCCAAACACGGGAGACTCGGAGCCAACCGCCTCGACGCGGTTCCGGCGCGGCCAGCTAACGGCACAGCTGGGCTGCGCGCTTGGACACCGCGTGTGGAATGAATTGCTTTCATTTCAAAGGAGACGAACGGCTTCTCGCTGCGCCCTCTGGTCATTATGGCAGCTTGAACCGAGCTGTAATGGATACCCTCAATATAGATATAGATCTATAATAAGAGAATGAAACATATAACATAAAAACCTATAAATATTCAACATAAATGTCACAGGGTCATTCATTAAAAAAAAAACCCCTACACCGTCAGTTTAACAGTCCACTTGGGGTTCCGCCTGTTCTTTTCACAGTCTTGTACCCCACACTTTAAATGTAATAATTCTCACATGCTAAGAACATAAATTCCACATGTCAGTGCTGTGTATGGAATGTTATTTCCCCACCAGCTAACATGGCTTTTTGTGCTCAGCTAACCACTTCATTAACGCTTTGGGGTTGTTTTTTATTGCTTCTTTCCGAAATAACCAAGCTGTAGATGCCCGGGGAGGGAGATGCAGCCTGTCCGCAGGTTAGACGTGCGGACAGGTGACTGACCATATCCTGTCTGTTTTACGAGACGCGTTAAATATAAGTTCCTGCGACAGCCCGCTAGCTATTCAGCAGTTGCAGCTAGAAATGGTGCGCGGTGGAGATCCCTTGGGGTGGAGGGGTTTCTCATCATGAGAAGACACAGCACCGCTCGGAGCACTTTTGGTAGTAAGGATTCAAACCTTGACGGTGAGCCGGAGCTGTGAAACTGTTTGCTGTTGTTCCAAGCACACATCGGGACCCTTAGTTCAAATGTTCGCCTGGCAACCCCCCTGCCTGCCACTGGAACGTTCGACACTTGGCAAATCGACGCCATTGGATTTCAAGCCTGTGCCCTTGACTTGATTTCCTGTCAACGTGTGTCGATGGGGCAATTCATGGCATGCTTACAAATTACGAGGCACCCCCGAAACCCCTGGGCTCTTCCATAAATTTCATGACTTTTCCCAGTTGGCGGAAACAACCACACACTTAGCGCGCCCCAAATTCCCCAGCGAGCCATCCAGGAGGCCAGCCCAAGTGGATTTGGAGAAAAAGTGAGAGGCCCACTAGGAACGACTCTGGTGCCTCCAGCAATCCTGAGAATGTGCTGCCCAGACACTTTCGTTGGGAGTGCAATACGTCACCCTCCTCGCAGAGGACCTTGTACACAACAGGCATGTGTGAAGGACAGACTACGGGATCAAGGCCTCCTTACGTGCCTCCCGCTTCTTCACCCGCCTCTGTGGGTTGAATGTGTCAACAGAGAACTTCTTATGGGTTTTTTTTTTTTTTTTTTTTTTTTGAGGGGGGTGGGGGTGCAAGTCCCAGAGGTGATCCACCCCCTTTCCTGCAGAGTCTTTGTGGTGCCACCAGGACTGGCTTTGCCTTCAAGGCCTGAGATCATGTCATAATGCCTAGAAAGATGGATGGGCCCCCATCTGTGCCTTTCTGTAAAGGGGCCACTGTCTTTATCTGATGTTTGAAAGCTCGTGTTATTCTCAGACAGATGAAGCGGTGCTCTTCTCAAAATAAATCTCAACAGATATCTGGACAAAATGTCGGTTCTGCCTTTCAGTGGAAGCACTTGTAGGCTTTTAAAATCAAAAACAGTCCAACCGTTTTCTTCCCGTTTCCTTGCGCCACTTGTCAAGTGGAGTGAAGCCCCACGCTTGAGAATTTCCTTGATGTGATGTGGACCTCAATTAGGCCAAGACTGCAACCCATGATTCTCCCAGTCAAAACACCGCATTACTTTTGGAAATATTTTCACAGGCCCGTAATTGCTTCCATCTGCGACGGATCCGCACTAAGGTTTGCCGTCATAGTGGAGTGTTTTCACAGCGGCGGTTAGGGGCTCCGAACCCAACGTCACCCAAGGCTTCTGCGCCAGTTCAGACAGTCTCGAGGCCCTTTGGATTCCAGGCACATCTATCTCAGTGAGTCCAATCTGTGGTCTATTCACTTAGAATAATGACCATTCATGACACTATGCCATGCCGTCCATTGAAGCCCCAGCTTATTCCAGCTTAATGCCTTTTTTGGCTAAGCTGATTTGGCTGATGAGCTCTTTGTGCAAAATCCTGCTGTTTTCACAGTCCTCTAGGCCTTTTGTTTTAAGGGCTTTTCCACAGTTTTACAAGACAAACTGCACGGCCACAGGTGTGCTCAACAGTATTCTGCTTGTGGGAAAAATATTTACCTCCCAAAGTATTTTTTATTTACTTTTTTAAACAAATTAAATGGATGTTATTTGCCACAGCCCTGCGTGTTGCGGAGAGATCGGCAAAAAAGACGAGTGCTCCTCATTACAGCCGGTCGTAGGCTTGGAACGCCTCGAGTTTAGACAAGAAGCGCTTCGCTGTTTAAAAATAGACCTCCCCGTTTTGTCTGAGCGAGACTCGCTCAGGTGTCACGTCAGTTTCTGGCTTCAGCGAAAGCGTTTGTGAAGACGTTAAAAGAACACAGGAAAAGCACGCCGCCATTTCGGGGTTTCTTTCTTTATGACTTCCGCGCGGTAACAGGATGGCTTGGTTCTTTAATTTTTCTGGGTGAATGTAATTTTGAACCATGGCTTAGAAGAAGCGGTGGAAAGAGTGACCAATATCTTCCAACCACATTTAGAGCTGCTTAGCAAAGGGTGGTAGCTATTCGAAGGGAAAAGCACGCATGCAGCCATTCGATAACACGCAGCAGCCGCGCCATCCCTTTTGAACGTTCCCGAAGAAAACATCAATAAATGACAAAAGTCACTCTGAGCAGAAACTAAGAACAAGATGTCGAGCTGCGTGCTTCTGTAATGACTCGTAAAAGGTTTTGCTCTGTGGGACTTTCAAAGTTTCCAGTGGACTGCAATTATACCTATAAAAATGGTTATTTTTGTGTCATAATAACTGCAATATACAATATAAATGGTGTTTAAATAGGAACCTTTCATTGAGAGGGCAGGATTTTATGTGCGTTACAGTATAGGGAGCATGGAGCAGGACCAGGCCTCATATACAGCTTCACCTGCTTTGTTCGCAAAGTTACAGCATGTCTCAAACCGCATAATCGTACAAAATTAGATTACAAATATTTTCAGAGAGAATAACGTCTTGTTTTCCCATTTCTACACTGACAAAGTCGGACATTGAAGTCACACGATAACTTTATCCACCGCGATGTAGGATGAACTCTTGCCGTTGCTCAGCTCGTGGACAGCTTACGCTGTATCGTCGATTCATTTGTCCATTTCATTTAGTTGTTTTTTTCAAGTCGCCTCCATGAATTTGCTACACGGATTATGTGAGCTCAAAATTATGTTTTTTGAGGGTATATTACGTTAATGTATCACCTGTGTGACATATATGCATTATTTATAAAATGTTAAGCTAAACCTTAGCGATCCTACACTGTTATTGCTGTCACTTGTGTGACACAAGAGGAATGCATGGCTCGAGGATAATTCATGTAGCGTTAAATGAAATGATCGCTTTTGCATTTTTGAATCTGCGAAGAAACGTCCACATACATCCTTGGCGTTATTCTCACCTAAGCAGCGAATCAGAGTCTGGCTGTCCATGTGGTGGGAGAGACACCTGTTCTGTCCCTTCACTCCCCTGTCCCCCGCACACGGAGTGGGTGGCAGCTGGACCCACCTTGGCCTTCTGTACCCAAGAGCACGGTGGCCTCAGTGTGGGTACCCACCCCGCTGACATCCACTTTTCCTCAGACGAGCTTTTGCCGACTCCGAGGAAGACAGATGGACGGCCAAAATAACGGCCTCCCTTTAACAGGAGAGAAGTTGCCGGGAGACGCCAGGGGAAAATCGATTTTCATCTCATCCTAGCTCACTCCCAGTCAAATAAATATTGGGAATAAATCCTTGGCAGTGGTGGCGTGGCGAGGAGCTGAGCCCCAGGTCTCACGTGGGGGCATGATGGATGGCAGAGGGGTCTTATGGGTGCCTCTTAGAGGCTTCTGTCCCTGAGCCACACTGATGTCTGCAAAGCTGCTGTGGCTGTGACCTACTGCATGCCGGCTGTCCTCTCTGTGCCTACAAGAGCTCTCTGGAATGGATACACACACGCACGCACTCACACACCAGATATCTTCCTGGACAGGTGGCCTCGGTCTTCCACCATGTTTTTATTAAAGAGAGAAGAGATCTCTGTTAGAGATGAAGGGTGCTGCTGCAAAGTGTCACTGAAAATGAGTGACTTTTGAGTCCAAGCCCTGAGTAGAAGTGGAAGGTGAGCAGTGAGTTCCCATTCCAAAGAGAGGCTGTGCACTGAGAAATGTTCCCTCCTGTGTACCTGTGTCCTTAGAATCTGTACTGTGGTTGCAGAACAACCAGCAGCAGCAATGCTTTTCTCAATAATCTAGGAATGTTTCAGCTTTCTGCTGCCTTTAAGTTTAATGGTTTGAAATCGTCATGATGCTCTACCATCCTGTCTTCACTTATACCCATTACATTCCGGGATAAGTACTGGGTCTCCACAGCACTGCTGGAACACTGTATGGCTAAAAGTATGTGGACCCCCTCTTCTAATGACAGCTGAGCTGTTTCAGCCACACCCACACAGCATGCAAACACATTCTAGACAACTGTGAGCTTCCACCTTTGTGGCCACCGTTTGGGGAAGCTACTTTCCTGCTCCAGAATGACTGTTTCCCCCCCCCCCCATGCACAAAGCGAGCTCCATAAACACACGGTTTGCTCAAGGTTGCTGTGGAAGAACTTGAAGGGCTGCACAGACCCTTGACCTCAACCCCACTGAACACCTTTGGGAAGAACTGGAATGCTGACCATGAGCTAGGCCATCTTGCCCGCCGTCACCGATGCGCTTCTGTCTGAATTGGCACAAATTTCCAAAATCTGCTGGAAAACCTTCCCAGAAGAGTGAGGGCTCTTATAGCAGCAAAAGAGGGAACAACTAAATATTAATGCCCATAGGTTTGGAATAGGATGTTCAACCAGCACATATGGGGGTGATGCTCAGGTGTCCACATACTTTTGGCCATACAGTGTAATTTACTCACCGTTAATCTAAAATGAACGTGTGTGTTTCTAGGGATTACGTTCTTTAAGAGCAGTAGACTGAATGTTACTGAGATTCTGCATGAGTCCTGCTATTACAACAGAAGGAACAAGTGATTGACAAAAGGATTTCTGGCCAGCATCCATAATGATATACAACCTGTGAGGTAAGTTGTGTACAAAACAAACCCAGAGCCCAAGAATGAATAACCCTGAGCTTTTTCCTTATTTGAAATTGTTACAGTACCATACATAATGTACACAGTACCACCTTTGTTATATCTCTCTAAAGCATTTAGTCAGGCTGTTGAACTGAATGTGCATATATTAACAATAGAGCTTCCTGCCTTATTTGCAACTGGTAAGGAAGCTCAAGGACACCGGGAAGATGTAGTCAGACAGGAGCCTTCAGTTTAAACGCGACTCCTTCAGAGACAGAAATGTTAACAGCTAAGGGAGGCTGTGTGAATTTTGTCAGATGACCATTCAAGAAAAATCAACATAAAATGCAGTAAAAGGTAAAATAAAGATGTGAAGGATATCACATGAGTGCATTTTCATGTTACATCACAGCTGTGGACATTGTGCGTAATGAATATTGCATTTACAGCAATTTACTGTATGTATGTGTGGTGTGGTGGCATAGAGAGCAGCATTGCTGCCTCACAGCGTCTGAGCTGTTTGGGTGCGACTTTGAATCCAGTTCAACCTGTGTGAAGTTTGCATATTCTCCCTGTGTCTGTGTGTGGCCACCATGTGATGGACAGACATCCCCTCCAGGGTTGGTGTCATAGCCTTGTGCACTATGACTCTGATACAGGCTGTGGATGGCCATGACCCTGACCAGGATGGAGCAGGTAATGATGACAGATAGTCATTTTGAATTGCCCATAGTGTGTGGCCACCAGTGATGGCCTCCTGGTGCCTAGTGATACCATGAGAAGCCCTGGAAGACCATGACCCTTACTGGGTTAATGTGAGGTTGGCTTATCCATTTATCTATGATTTTTCTCCAATGTTAAGTAACTAACAGTGATTTACCCATTTATGTGGCGGGGTCATTTTCATTGTACAATTCAGGGTATACACATTGCTCAAGGGTAACGCAGCAGGAGTGGGATTGGAACCTGGGTACGGGCACATGCAATATGACAGTTCTAACAACCAGCACACTGTGTGAATGATATTAGATAAAGATTATGTATGTATGGGGGAATATGGAATATGTGAGATAGGGTTTGCTTTGTGGATGGTTTGTCAAATACGGCTGAGAAATGGCTCTTACCGTCACAGTCCCCAAGGTGAGAGGTGTTGCCGTGTTCGACGTCCTGCTCAAACGGCAGCCTGCAACGTAAGTGGGGTCAATGAGCAAAGAGCAGAACTTTGGAGACGCCGCACTGCCGTCAGGGAAAGCGGGTATTTGGCAGTGCTGTGTCTCGCAGAGGGAGGGGGAGATGTGGCTCTTTAAACCATGGGACTTAGGGAAATGTGTGCATCCTGCGTGCGAGGGTGGAACCAATTTAAGCTACCGTGGCAACGAGGAGCTTAGCACTGGGGGCCTCGCTCAGCTCGCAGGAACACTGAGCAGCAAATAGCTATAAATATCAGCTTACATAAAATCGACATATTTAGGGTGGTTACACTTTTTACAAGATCTCTGATTAGAAGGGACAGGCACATTTTAAAAAAATCCCTCTAAAATGGCCTTTTCTTTGCCAGAAATCTGAGACACGTCAAGCACCGCGGGCCACGCAGGGGAGCACATTAAGCTTGTTCTGGCCTACTAAGTGGCAGGGACGCTACGGGTAGCAAAGAGTGAGTTTGCTCACGCATAACATACAACATGCTGCGATAAAAGTTTCACTGAAGTCTCCCAAAGCCCTTAAGGATGCTTTTTAGGGTCATCGCACGGCAGAAAAACCAACAGAAGTCCAGCAGAGTTGCTGTCCTGCCATTTGAAAAGCCTGGGGTGGTGTTACAGTGATTCCATTTGCCAAATAATTACATGTTAAGATATCCAAGCAAAAAACAGTGACAACTACAAATCAGACAGTATTTGCTGCCAAAGAGTACGATAATTGTTTGTCCAATACTGTCGGTTTAACTTAATACATTTATGCTATTTTATTCCGAGTGGAGACCTTTTTGGGGTCACAAATAGAATCAATCCTCAAATGGCTGTCTTGCCATCACTCGATACTGAATCGGTTCAGCGGTTGACCACGCTTGGCAAATGGAATTATAAACAACATTAGAGCTGTAATTGTATAAGTGGGATGACGCGAGGTGGTTTTTAGTGCAGCTGTACTGTCTAGTCGGCCGGTACAGTTACTGCGCTTACGTGTGATTAAATCAAGAGCTTCTTCATGGAGAAGGCAGCTCTCAATAGAAGCATCAGGGTCTGAGCAGCAAGAATCTCGGCATGTTCACACACACACACACACACACACGCACGTGTGCAGACACAAATGAGCACATGCACAAATTGTCTGTCTGGACACACGACACACATCTCAGCAATGCATTCAGCAACCTGTCTCACTGTTTAACTCTGAGCCCCCCTAATCTTATGAAACATTCATGGTTCTCACTAGCAGTTCAGAAGCATTTAAAGTAATGTGAAGACAAACATTTCTAGGTGTTAAGGAGAAACTGCAGTGGTTCTGTAACAAACACTAATGTTATAAGAACAATATTCACTGTATAGCCAAAAGTATGCGGACGCCCCTTCTAATGACTGAGCTGAGTTGTTACAGCTGCACCTGCGCAGCAAACAAATGCATTCTAGACAACTGTGTGCGTGGCCACAGTTTGGGGAAGAAGAAGCTCCTTTTCTGCTCCAGCATGACTGTGCCCCTCCCTGCCCCCACCCTGTGCACAAAGCAAGCTCCATAAACACAAGGTTTGCCAAGGTTGGTGTGAAAGAACTTGGGTGGCTCCACAGAGCCCTGACCTTAACCCCACTGAACACCTTTAAGATTAACTGGAACGCTGGCTTCTTGCCCAACCTCACTGATGCTCTTGTGGTCGAATGGGCACAAATTCCCAAAATCTGGTGGAAAGCCTTCCCAGAAGAGTGGGGGCTATAATAGCAGCAAAGGGGAGGACAACTCCATATTGATACCCATGGGTTTGGAATGAGATGTTCAACAAGTACATGTAGGTGCAATGCTCAGGTGTCCGCATACTTTTGACCCTACAGCACATTCAAGTGTTTTTTTTTTTATCAGTTTTGTTTGTCTGACACAATTCATTACTGCAAAACATTTCAGGTTAAGGGCATTTCTCAACAGCAGGACAACATCTAACTTTTTAGGTAGTGCAGTTCTTTCAGAACTGCTACCTTCTAAGTATATAGGGCAAGGTGTGCATCCTGCTCCTGTAAAGCCTTTCATTTGCAAAGCAGCAGGTGTGTTCCCGCCAAGCTCACCTGGTGCCAGGCCGGAGGAAAGAGCAGGTGCTGCCACGGGTCCAGCCACAGTACGGATCCCGAGAGGCGATGCAGTTCCTGAAAACACACACACAGTATCACTGGCAGGCAGACAGCTTTGCAGCATATTCAGACATGTACTCCTATATATATCGAGTGAACCTGCTGCACCCCAAAGTGGCAGGAGGTAATGTATAACATGCTGCTCTCAATTACACTAGCTGGTGACTGGTGGATAAAGGCGTAAAGCAAGAGAGGTGGGATCCAGAGCGAATAGTGGGGTGTGATGAAGGTAGGGATGCTGGGGCGTGCTTACTTCATGCAGCGGGAGTAGAGCTGACAGCGGGCCATAGGTACCCGCACCACACAGGATGGGAAGGCTAGCAGCAGAGAGTGACTGGGCCGGTCCAGCTCCAGAGATAGCAGCTGCCGTGCCTGTGGGGAGCCCTCACCACACCTGGAAGCAACAGAGTGTACAGTCACAGCCATTACTCCACACAGTGTACAATACCCGTATCAGCAGACAGCCATTACCCCCCTACCTACTATCACATCTGTACAGCAAAGCCCACAAACCAAGCCGGTACCCTAAACCGCACCTACTGTATTTAAGGTCCGATTCAAATTGCAGTCCAGCCTTGATCTATGTGTTTAAACTGTTTTTAATTTCCAGTAATGAAACATTAACATTAATGGTGCACGACTCTTCACTGCAACAAGAGAAAGCCGGATAACAAAGGGAAAAAAGCACAGTAATGAATGGAATGCTGTAATAAATTCATCCAGGTGATTCCTGAGGATGTCCAATCAGCACCAATGAACACAGCAATCCCACAGTACATTACCTTTAATTGCGACTTAGTGAAACTTCCCATTCATAAATCCACCCTTGAGCGTTGAGTTAATGTAAATGGCGAGCAGCCCATGCCGAAATGCAGAACGCTCGCAACACAACGCCTAAGAGTTAGAGGTCCGCTCTCGGGAAAACCCTCGTCACTCGGTGGATGAAAAGTGAGCCTCCGTGTGCGTTTCAGCCGCCGTGTGTGTCGTGATAGCAGGCTTCAGAAGCTGCGTCGGTGTCTTTTAAAGGGCTTTCGGGTAAAATGTGACCCGCGAGAACATTTGTGAAATTATTTCTACTGTATATACTGTACCTCCCGTGTACTATGATTACATCGAATCCCGTGATAGTACAGTCATAATAAGACACATTTGGATAGAAAAAATCAATCATCTTTTTAAATTGTTTCTTCTTATCTAGAAATTTAAGATTTATTATGTCACTTGCTATGATATTTAGATGCGCAGCCCTCAATCCAGGTTCTTGGGGGAAAAAAAAAAAAAAAAAAAAAACAGTTGGGCAGCCCTGGTCTATATGATCGCTGTATATTTCCAGTTAGGTTCTGTACAACCCTCAAAGTTTTACCATGGTAAATCTATGCAGGAAACACAGATTCTGCTGCTCACTGATTAGTGGGCTCCCCACAGAGTGGATGGCAGCCAACATCTTCAGAGGCCCCTCACTGGGAAGAGAGCACACCAAACTGCCCTCGACTTCTGTACTGCTTCTGAACATGTGTGGTTTGAACACCAACCCCCTTCACGTACCCATTACGAGGCAAGAAGTCATCGCATCTGCACCCTTAAAGCATCAGACAGCACAAAAATTGCAAAGGTTACCAGACCCTTAGTGTTATAATTGGCTCACGTGACTCCGTTCTAGAAAAGTTAACCAGCTAGCACTCCGTCTGTTTCCGGGTGCAGCGAGTGCGGGTTGAGCTGTACTCACTTCTCAGGGTTGTAGCCTTCCAGTTCCTCCAGAAAGATGTTGCTGTTGAGCGCAGCGTTGTCTCGGTTGGGGATGATGAGGAACTTGAGGATGGTGCCTTTGCTGGAGCCCAGAAACAAAACGGTGCGGTTCCTGTATGGCCCTGCCTCGGTATCAACCACGATTTTGTTGAGCTGATACCTGAGAAAGAGCAACAGCTTTGAAGCCTGACATTAACACAGTTCCTCAGCATCTCCATACGCAGTTCACAATCAGTATCTTAAAGGAAAGGCATAAATTTCGATAGCTAAATAAATAATATTAAACATGAATTACGCTAACGCATGTAATAGCAGAATTCATTTAACGCTCAAAAGATAGCTTGTTTTCACCGTGAAATGCACTCAAATTATTTTGTTTTTTCTTTTTGTTCTCTTTTTACTTTGACATTAAAGAGCTATTTGTGTTAATGAGAGGAAAAATTCTCAGTTAAATTCATCATTGTTGCACATTGTAATACAATAAAATGTGAAAAAGTCCAAGGAGGGGTGAATACTTTTTCAACTGCACTGTATTTACCTGTTTACAGAGCGTCATTGGTTTTACTTTAGCAATTCAGGGTAAATATCTTGCTCAGGGGTACTAAGAGGGCGCAGGTGGTATTTAAACCTGGGTCCTTCAAGCGAACGGCAGTGAATCGAGCCACTAGGCTGCAGCCCTTAACAAAAAGACTTTGAATCTCCACTAGTAAATCAGTGGATCTGGGAAATTGGCTGAGGTCTGTTAAAACATAGGCCTCACCTGACCATTGTCCTCACAATCCAGGGCCTTTGTCCCAGTGAGGGCACAGCTTCGTCCATAAGCGGGTGCGTCTTCACAAAATTCAGCATCTCATCAGGAAATGCATTGGAGGAGTTGAACCTCGAGCCCTGCACAGCGCAGCCCCCAGGCCTGAGGACAACAGGATCAGTTAGATGCTGACCGTGTAAGATGCCTTTCCCTCTCAGTAGCCATATTGTTCACAAGCTTTTCTGCAACCCTTCCCCGAAGGACAGTTCCGGCGGCTGAGCGTACCGGGGTTTTGGGATGAGCTCGTCTGGAACCGGCGTCCAGATGGACTCGGGGGATTTCTGTTCCTTGAATCGACCCTCAAAGACTCTGGCCAGCTGGTGCATGTCAAAGGCGCAAACTGCCGAACCAGGAATACTGCAAAGGACAGCATGACTCAGGAACCAGCAACTCATCATCCAACAGCTACTTAATGCACTGCATAAATATCACTGCAGCCTCTGTTCAGAGGCAGACTGCAAAACCATAGGGTAACTCTCTAGAAAATAATGAGTTTTTCAGCTCTGTGAAACAATACAGAAAACTTTTTTGCAGGTATTGCAGTTATCTGTTTTCTAAACGGCCGGTTCAGTGGAAGTTTGTGGTACAAATGTCATTAACGTTAAATGCACAACAAGGTTAAGGCATAAACTAGGCAACACAGAGCACTGAAATTTCAGAAAACCCTGTGACAAGCAGAAATAAATGGAAGGGAAAAATAACAACTACGCCAAGTAAACTGTTATATTAGGATATACAGATTATCAGTTCAAAGCCCGCAATAGCATGTTTTTTTTTTCCCTTGAAGGTATCTATAAAAGCTTAGACATTTTAATCCTGTAATGAGTCACTGCTTGGTGCCAATTTCTTTGAGGAACAGATATAATACTTAGAGGGATATCAAAAGTCAGGCAAAAGTTTGCTGTTGCCTTCCTCTCCCTGACAGCTCCCCATTCTTTGCTGCTTTTAAGGTTGTCTTCGTGACACAGGTTCCCCCTCAACGGGATTGCAGGGGAAACAACAATGAATCTCAGAGGAGTGAATCACCGCTCCTGGACTACCATGCTCCCACACTGGGCATCACGTGACACTCGGCAGCACATTCAGAAACTGAGGCCATATCGCAGTGGAAACTGGATGGCAAACGGCAAGCTGTGGGCAACGCTCCCTATGGAGGGCACGCTGAGAATGTGGTTTGGGTTGCCAGGTTGCACAAAGTAGATCTCAGGTCTGGTTCACATACCCATTTCCTCTAGGTGCTGCGGGTTCCCACCATGCAAGAAGATCTCCTGCCAGACCCAGTTTTTTGGACCAGAGTAACAAATCTGTGTAACGCGCGCTAACTTGAAGAAGTCAGGCTCCACATCTAGGCATGCTGACTCATTTAAGGACATTGCCACTGAGATCAGATTTCGCCTTCAGCTCCGACCTTACAATACATCCTCGCTTACAGGACACGCAACCACGTCCAGTATAATCTGGCCAGAAGGTATGATGAGCTATGTCTATTCAGGGCCAAAGCCCCTTGGTGATGAGAAAGAAGCAGCACTGTTCCTTCCAGTCCCTTCTGTTTCTTTTCTTCTCTTATTTTCTGTTCCCTCTCCATCCATCAGCGGTATATTACATTACTGATACCATCTTGGCCACCTGGAGGATCCAACCTGCTGACGTACTGCTCTTGGTCAATGCCACAAATAAGTTCCAAATAACCCGTAGGCACCTCAGTCCTCCTACTGCAGCCGTAGCTCCTCCAGGTGCTTTGCTTGTTTCCTTTCTTCGCTTTTCTTGCTCCTTTCCCCCGTAGTCACTGACTCTTGGACCAAATAGGTGATTCCGCATTTCTTTGAGATACCTCAGCCTTCTAAGCGCTGACCTACATGGTCAAAGGAATCCAGTGCTGAGATGAAATCAAAGGCGCCTTTGTTTCTAGAACTGAGAAGCACCTGCGGCAACAGTGGTTATGAAAGTGAAAAGCGTGGACAAAGCTGAGTTTTTGCAGGGTCGGAATGGCAGGAACTTTTGGACAGACACCGCATCTAAATAAAATACAAACTTGGTTTAACGGGTGGCTATAGGTGATTGGGTAGACACATTTGAAAAGGCCGAGGGAGCACAAAAATGCAATGGCAAAGCCAAAACTGCCCAGGATGCGCAAACCCACAGTTGTGGTCAACTGACCAGCGAGTCAAATCAAGCTTGAAGTGTCAAAATGGCCGCTACACTCACGGCATCAACACTTTTGTGTCTTCCGCAAGCCCCGCAAAGGGCAATTTGCCTGATGGGCCGACACCAGAGTCCTGCGTTTACTGCTGGCATCAGTCTCAAACCTCCTATTAAAAGCTGGTAGTGTGCAGATGGCTTTGCTTGTTCAGCTGGGTCACATTTTGATACTCTGGTCACACTGCTATCAGGGAGCCATTTCATGCCTTTGTAAAACATCCATCTTGGTGCACAGGCGCCGGCTGAGAGCCCTTGAGCCCCGGTTGCACTGATAAGGGTGCAGATGATGAAATTCCCTTTTAACCGGATGCGATGGTTGTCGCAGGACAACCTGCCCCCCTTCCCCAACAGCACATGCCATATCCTGAAGACACCATTATAGATGGCATTTATGAGGCTCCCCTTGCCAGGCATAAATACCGGTGCCCCGCGCTCCAAGCCCCTGTGAGATCCTGGTCTGCATGCTGCACACGGCATTCTCCTATACAGCCGTCTCATTCCTCCACAGGTCTGCTGCTGAAAGGAGAAGTGGTTCTGCCTACTCTCTTCCTCTTCCCTTTCATTTCATTTCTCACCCTTAGCTTTCAAAAGCCTTACTTGGCTCCCTTAGTCTTGTCCCGCTCTCTCCGCATTCCTGTCTTTAACTATGATGTACTGTGCTTCTCGCACCATTACTTCTTTCCTCTTCTTCACTTTCCTCTCGCCATCCCTCCCCATAACCCCTCTCTCTGTCGTCCCAATCCCACTTTATTGCCTTACCGATTTCATTGTGACCATATTTCATTTCTGACCACATCTTTCTTGCCCCCGGGCCCCGAATCTGTGCTGCATTCATCGCTGAGTCACCTCTCCTGCTGGTACCTGTTTGCCGGAGTGGAGAACACCCCCAGGATGATGTCCCTTCCCTGCAGCCGAAGCACAGGGCTAGTGGAGTGCAGGAGGTTGAAATAGAAGTGGGCGTCGCCCGGGACGGAGCAGTTGAGCCGCGCCTTCAGGAAGGACGTCCACTGCTTCTCCAAGACCCGCTGGGACCCACCCAGGTCCCCCTTACAAACCCGGGCGACCCGCGAGACCACCACCTGCAAACCCACAAAAAACACCACTGTGAACCATGACGTGTGTGCACATGTGCACCGGTTGTATCCTGGGGCAGTTGGGACGTTAGCGGAGGGTTGCAAGGAGTCCCACGCAGCTGTAACAACAAAAGCACCCACTCACATTTACTTGGGCCAAAAAGGCTAAATCTTCCTTTACATATAAAAAAAAACCACACACTTTCCTCAGTGGATGTCGAGGACGCAACTGCTGCCAGCGAGTCCCGTTTCCTAACAACTTATTATTCCAGAACAGCAAACCGCTGTCATTAACTCATGGACACGTACATTACATTTCAAGTCTTGTTCTTTGAGCAATCCGACCTTCCCCACAGTGGTGCCAAAGCGTCTACTTTCTATGAGTCACGTAAATACACGGAACTCCATTCACACACGCGAGCGTCTCCCGCAAAAATGAACTGTGCACTGAGCAGATGAAAAGGGATTCCGCTGTTCTGCCATGCATTTGTTTCTCCTGATGCCTTCTGCTCTCATGTGACCAGATTCAGGGCAGCTTTTGAAACTTTTTCTACATCTAATTTAACCACAAGGTTTTTTTTGGTAATTAAATACGCACCCACATGGAACTACGAAAATAAAGGGTGATGAGAACAACCGCAAAACCGGTGAGAGATTAAGTTTACAGACAGGCCTTGACGTTGTCACCCCGGTGTTATGGGAGGTAATGGAGGTCTCCTACTTCTGCTCTACTCAGCCTCGAGAAGGACTACATGTATATTTTAGCATAATTTAAGAAAATAATCTGTTAGAAAAGTTATTTAGTTGCTGCAGACTTTTAAAACTATTTTTTTGCTGTAAATTTTAAGTTTTATTCCTGCATAAAAAAATTTAATTCATGTTCATTAAAATTTAAATGTAATTATAAATTTAAATAACTTGCTAAAATGGACACCTTTTGAAAGTATATCAAACATCTGTTGGGAATTATATTGGTCTTTAACTACTAAACGCTTATCTGTCCATTACTGAAGCAAAAACCATTTTAATGGTGTTGTTGAGTTGTCTGCGTGATGGAATCTGGTTTTGATCTCATACCTTCTCCAGGTAGTTGAGCTCCATGGCCATCTCTCTGAAGAAGAAGTAGACATGAGGGCCCCACTCCACTGCGCTGACAAAGTATGGCTCTGAAAAATGAGGAAAGCCCATCACAGGATGCTGTGAATGAGGATAAACAAACAAACACACACACACACACACACACACACACATACAAACACAGAGAGCTACAGTAGTGCTCAGGACAGAGACAATCCCAACGCACAGAGCCGATGTTGACTCCACACTCTGACAGGCCCTACACCAACAGCCTAGGTAAGGTAAATCAAAGGTGTGGGCGCGGCACACCGTCATGTCTGATCTGTGCTTGAGGTCACCGCGGTCAGTTCTGTGCACGTACCTCGGAACCACTTTGAGTCGTGTTTGACTGTGCGCAGCGCCGGGCTGTCCCCAAGGCTGCGATAAATCACAGCATCAATGGCCAGGAAGTCAGTTACCGTGGCTGTGAAGAGACTCCCATCTAGAACACAGACACAGAAGCACATCTTTTTGACAGATCTGCAGGCAATGACAGGGAATGGACAGCATTTCTTTTTAGGTTTCCCAAAATGACTGCAAAGCTCTTATATGTGAAAATTCATTGCAGTCAACCCCATAATAAAACTTCAAATCGTGACTATAAAACCTGTAATATACAGTAATACCTCGATTAGCCCTTCCTCCAGTTGTGCTCTTTTATTTTAGCCTTTTGAGTGATTTTTCATCATTCATTACACATTTCAAAATTTTTTAAAATTTCATTACAAATTTTTGGAATTTTATATTTATGCAACTATTATTCCTATACGCAATATATTGCATCAGTGGCATCTTAATGTGCTGCTTCTCAGCACTTCTAAAGTGCTAACGGAAATATTACTGTGTTCCACAGTAAAATGATGACAGGTGGTGGGATTTAAAAAAAAAAAAAAATGCAGTCATGTGTTACCTGCAAAGAGAGCCACATTGGCATGCCTGGGGTCATAGGGACATCTAGCCATTCCACTGATGGTCTCCCCCACCATCTCTAGGTTGTCCCCCTGTGACACAACACACATTTCTGAGACCCCACATCCCCACTGAGCCATCAACAAACACACGCACGCCCCTGAGACACCGAGCTCCCTACCGTGCATTCAATTATACACATGCTGTCACCCGCAGTGTAAGTACACACACACACACACACACACACACACACACACGCTCTCACCAGTTCACACAAACGCTGAAAACACATACGTCACTATAATCACAAACCTGTTGAAGTGGAACTCATCACACTGAACTTAACACGCGCACCCACTCACCCACGAACGCGCACACGTACGCCTACACGTATGCAACAGATAAATTTTAATGATGGTTGCCGTTCAAAGCAACTCCGCAGTGCAATGAGGAATAGATGTGATGCCATTAAAAAGACGCTGTCAGAGAATCTATACCGTGGGTCTGTTTATCTGGGGAATTGCCGAGCACATCAAACTCAAGTCATCAGCAGCACGCAATAACAACTCGAGTATTCATATGTGTTACCGCGCGTTTGAGAAAATGACTGCATCCTGCTGGTTTAGCCGAAATATTTTCAGAGAGTCATTTTCGAGCAGGAGTTCTAATGGCGTACTGTGGAATTTTCTGGGGCCCACAATTTACATTTGCATGTTGATTTTTCTATTCTCGGAGGTTTCGGGTTACTTGCCTGATTGATGGTGACAGTCATTTACAATCCGGATCCGGAAGAAGATAAACCGAGTTAAGTCTCTTAAGACAGAGATCAAACCGGATCCCAAGACATCAAAGCTATTCTTGAAGCAGAGATGACTGCGTCTACTTTCCGTGTTTTTTTTACTAACTTTACGCGGCTGCCTGGCGGCTATGAACTAACCAGCGACACAAATCAATGAACACTGACTTAGTCATTAAGGCGCCGGAGTTTCTGCTTTATTGCAGCTGCGTTTCAAGGCGTTCTGATTCTTTCACGTGGCTGCCAGGGGCTCCATATGTAAATGTCGCCTTTGGGTGAGAGGAACGGCGCCCTCCTCCGAAACGCGTTGCAGGTGCAGCGGAAAACACCTGTCAGGTTGAGAAATGGTAAGGGTTGAATAATGGGGATGTGGTGATGCCTCAGAGCTCCTGTGCTGCTTGCCTGATGTGGGGTTCGAGTCCAGCTCAGGGGTGTGCGTGGAGTTTGCATGTTCTCCTCTGTGTCTGCAAACATGCTGGAAGAAGGCAGTGGCAAACCACTTCCATCCCCCCTTCCCTTGAAAGCCATGCCAGTGGTTGCCCAGGAGTCAAACATGACTCAATGGTGCTTTAAAAACTCCAACACTTAAATAAAGGCAGCACTTAAGCACCATTCTCCTACAGTCAAACCTATGGTCTTTACAGTAGGACCAGAGATGCTGAAACTTTCGTTGGTCAGAGGAACGTACAGTGTTAAGCTGCTTACAGTGATTTACCCATTTTTGCAGCTGGGTGATTTTTATTGGGTCAATTCAGGGTAAGTACCTTGCTCCAGGGGACTGCAACAAGAGGTGGGATTTGAACCTGTTTTCTACATGCCTGTGTGTGTTTGTGTGTCTGCTGGAAGGGGGTAAAGAAAAGTACTCACAGTATAATTAGCACACAGGGGGTTGAAGGCGTTTGTGCCGCACACAAACAGGCCCCCCTGTCGACTCAGCAGCACCTTCACAAAGTTCCGACACTCATCCTAAAACCGCAAGACAGGATGGAAAGATGCGGATAAGAACAGAACGGCAAAACAAATGAGGGCACACATTTTTATCACAGTTATCCGTACTGTTATAATTTATAACCGGCATAATTTACCAGGTGTTTGAAAGGTAAGGTGAACGGTTGATGTTCACATCTACCCGACACCGTACGGTGTTTCACGGTGTTTGTTCCTAAGGCAACTGACACGCGCTGACTCGCTGGCTTTGTTTATGTTGCTCAACTCAGCTGCCCTCAACGGTGAGCTGAGATGAATACAACTGTTTCGACCCCCCACCCCCAAGCAATCCACGGACCAGGGGATGCTGACACTTTTGGCTTGAACTCTGATGTCGCTGGGGGGAGAACCAGGAGTTGGTGAGTGAGTGTTATTCCAGATGCTGCCGTTTCCATCTCCATGCATCCAGTGAGAGAACTCATTTTTCTCAGGCTGAGCGAAGGGTCTTGGGGGGGGGGGGGGGGGTTAGCAGCATGTGCGAGCAGGAGTGGCGCAGCAATTCCTCCCAGTGTGTGAAAGCAGGATAAATGAGAGAGAAAGTGTTTGATCACTGCTGTGCGTGTGTGTGTGTGCATGTGTGAGAGACTGGATGGTGCAGGAGTACTGATGGATGTTTCTGTGCAGAAGCCCGATGTATGTTTTTATTTATGGATGGAACTCCTGTGCATGCCGAAGCAATTAAGCCAGACCAAAAGTCAAAGTTACAAATTAATCTCAGTGTGAGAACCTCTTTGACGGCTGTAAATAACTTCGAAGCCACAAAATCTTAATGTTAACACAGATCTACATTTATGGGGTTACAAATACGCCTTTAGCGGCATTAAAATAAAGGTTGAGGTAGGATTGTGTCATTTATATTCCAACTCCTAAATCTGTTTTATCATTGCCAAGAGTAATGTATGAGTTTAGGGTTTAATTTCGAATGAACACGATCATTTTCGGCATTTCGGCATCCCCTGCAATACCCCAAAATCAACCGCACGTTTTATAGGCGGATGACTCTTTATTTCGTCTCTTCAGGTAAGAAAGAATTGCCCGTATATACGGATCACTCCTGTGAAGCTGTGCAGCTCTCACCGTGGTTTTATCGCCATCTCTCCCTAGGCCTTTCCTCCCCCATCCCTCAGCACCTCCTGGATGGACCACCAACCGGTACCAGCGAGCAGGTCGCCAAGTTTCATAGCGGCTCGCTGTTGGCATCACGCTGGTGAATTATTAATCTGAAGAGCTGGGATGAATTACAGCGAAGAGCCCATGCAGAGGAAAACATGTTTATTTTTGTAAATGACCCAAAATAAGCAATGCGAGGAAGTGTGGGGGCGGGGGCTGGTGGTGCGGCCACGGTGGACGCTGGTGGCGGCGCGGTGTGGCGGCTCTGGTCTTCTAGCCAGATGTTCTTATGACTAAGCATGGCAACAGATGGCCTCAACAAGTGCATGGCCCACACCACTTGACTCCCATCTCATCGTTCAGCACAACTTCCCACTTACACCCCCCCCCAAGAAACAGCTCCTTCAGGTGTCGTTCCACATCTGTTCCCGCTTCTCTCACTTCCAGTAACACCGTTTGCTTCCCCTGACAGTCCGCTTCCCGTTACAGTTGGGAGTTTTTTTATACCAAAGCCCAAAGACAAGGTAAACAGCAGCACATGGGCCCAAAAGTGAAAGTAAACCACTTCTTTTGTGGCAGTTTAGGAAGTTCCATCGCATATTTCATTCATTAAGTTCCATTTAGTTGTGTTTATTAAATGCCATTTCCTATTATTCCTGCTCTGTCTGCAACAGCACGCTGCTCTGTCTGTAAGCCCTTCGCAGTGTAACAGCTATGGAATTCAGCATGCAGCGCAACCTTGCACAGACGTTTCCGTCTCATACTTGGTGTCCCCAGGACCCGTGCTTTGCCAGGACCACAGAGGTAGGCTTCAGTACTCACGCGGTCCAGCACACTCCTACACTTGGCTCTAAACAAAAGCACTGAGTCCTAGGTTCTGGCTATCGAAGTGCTCTCGCGTGTATTGGGGCTGTGTTCCTTTCGGTCCTTTTGCGGAGCGCTGGAGAGGACGTGCAGCAGCACATACAAACGGAAGAAGCCACACGTAGAAGCAGACTTTCGCCTTTGAATTTTCTGCCAGTTGTCAGATGAAAGCAAATATCAGCGCTCTCAAAAGCAGCCCTTATCAATGTGAGTTTAGTAAAATAAAGTGAAACGGTTTTCGAAATCCAGAAACAACCTTGAGGAAGGTGCAACTTAAAGCTGAACATTTAGGTGTAGGCTCTTCAAAAAACAACCTAGACTGATGCCATAAAAACAAAAGAACTTTGAAGTCAATGAATTCACTGAAATGCTTAACTCGGTTTCTTTGTTTGCGCGCTTGTTCCGTGCTTTACGTTCTGGGGCAAAGATGTGTGCGGTTAGTGCCTATCTGTCAGCATCTGATGGCAGAGAAGGTCTCTGGGGTAGGGTAACAGGGGCATTTACAATTAGCAGAACAACAAGCAGGCAAATTCGGTGTCCGCAGCGAGAAATAGAGGACAGGATCTGCTTTAGGATATTACAAGTCCCACCTGATCAGGGGAAAGTGTCCAACAGATCAACCAGCTGGAAACGTTTCATTACAAAACCAATTACCCTGGTGGCTAATATATCAAACCTGGCAAAAAAAATGCACTGAAAGGGTCTTTCAGGGACAAAGAAGGAGTCTGGCAGGGAACATCCCTCGGAAAGCCATGGCAGAAACATTACTGACCCCATTTGATGGTCCTTTCTTCTACCTCGCAATTCTACACATTTTACATCCACTTATATTCAACATGCCCCCTCCCGCTATTCTGGGTCCCGTCCCCCACTTTGTGCCTTTGATATACACAGTCTCACACGGATTTGATATCCGGTGTTATTTCCAGCGTTAAATAAGTCATTTCAATCGGCTTCAGGGGGTGCCGGTTTCGCTCCCCCACGCAGACGCCTTTCAATAACTCATCCTTTTGTCGAGCACAAGTCAGCCGGTGACAGGAGCCATCGGAGGAGCCGAGGGTGCAGAGGCCCAGGTATTGTGTGCGTGTGGGTGGCCGGGGGGTAGCATCGCTTTCCGCTTAGTCACAGCTCCTGCTGGAAAACACTTCCTTCTGTCCGCTTCAAAGCCTTTTCATAATTTTGCTGTACATGGCCAGCTTCTGAACTTATCCCAACATTCTAATTCTCTAGACTCAACAGGTTATGGGTGTTTGCTGAGGCTTTTGTCCAAAGCGACTTAAAATATCTATTCAGCCTGATAGTTGCAATGTTTAGATGGAGGAATTTTGGTTAAGTACCTTGATCAAGCCTACATCAGCAGGGCTCCATCGGGCGGGCTGTGTCTTTAACCACTGAGCTCCCTGATGGTGCCGTATGTTTCAGCTAGACTATGGGCCTTCTTTGTACTCCAGTGCCGTGGCCCTTACCTCATGCTTGCCCTTCATTCTGCAGATCCTGATGTCATTCTTATTGGACTCCCAGGTTCTCTTCTGTGGGGGAAAAGGGACAGCAGTGAAATGGCACTCTGTTGCTCCACGCAGCACATGGCACTTTAACAAGCAGACCTTTCTCACCTTGCTGTAGAACATCTCATCTCCAGCCACATTGTCCAGTTCCACACGGAAAAGGTCATCTCTGACAAGGGAATGGGAGGGTAGATGGTATCAGGACAGCCTGCTAATAGCACACCACCTACAAGTTATTTTTATGTCAAATTCTGGATTGAACAGTTTTCCCGACAAAACTCCCTGCATGCAACGGGCTACCGAGACCCGACGCGGTGAACGGCGTCACAGCCCAGAACAAAAGACCATTCTGTGACAGAGGAAATTCGAGTGGCATCATTATGGCATGACTGACTTGCACAACTCTGCGAGGACATTGCAAGCATTTGATGCATTTCAGCTTTAGCGCCCGAGGACATGCAGTTTTTCGTTCCACCTCCTCCCTGAATAGGAACAAACCTAACCTGGTGTTCAAAGTCTAAAATAACGCATTTTTAAAAGGTAACCCAAAACCTTTGAGACCTGCGCTCAGCACCCCTGAGCTAGAAACCAGCAAACAATATGACTTCATTAAAATGAGAGACCTCGACGGATAAGGTCAGCAGAATAATAGCGAATATTACACTTCTCATTCCGGCACACCGCCCTCACTACAGATGAGTAAACACACAAACTATGTCAACTTTCCGTGCACCGAGAAGTTGGGCAAATGGGGCAGTTGCTAACGTATTGAGCAAGGGCGCCGAGCTCTGCGAACGAGGCCGGCTGGTTACTCGCTGCATGGCGCCCTTTTTTCGTACAAAGAACATTGACTGTTCTAATCTGTAAATCTGTGGCAGCTGGGCCATTGCTGCAGTATCGATCTTATCTCTGAGACCCAACTCCGCTCTCCATCTGCGGTGCTTCTTTACAGGCCTGAGGCTCATCAGCAGAAGGGAGCCTGTGTCTCAGACAAGGGAAGGCCTGAGCGCTGATCTGATAAATTATTCACTCCCGTGCCCCTCTCGGTTTGTTAAAAGAACACCCCCGAAGTTATTGCTTTACAACACAGGCCCATGCTTAAGTGGCACGGATAAGATTACCACGCGTTCCTCACGTCCTTGGTCCTACTCACTCTCTGCTATTATTTTTCTGTTGAGTGAGGCCACAGTTTAAATAAGATTCCACACGCAGTTGAGCCGATAGTGAAGTGGAGGGGCATTTTCCTCAAAACCACTTCTAACTGACCTTCTCGCTGACTAGTGCAGATGCAAGAAATGTGAAAAGACTCCCAAGGCTGTGTGGGTGACAGCCAACCCGGGGGATTTTCGGCAACATAAAACCCTGGTCCACACCCTGAAGAGTTGGTGCGTGTATGTTTGGTGCAGACGCGCTGCCGTATTTCTAACGCTCGCACATTTGCCGGTCCAGACTGCAAAAACGTAATTTGAGGTCACTCGAGGCAACCTTAAGGTAAAAGTTTGTGTTTTTAACCTTGCTGCCTGCCGCCCGTGTTTTCCAAATCCTTTTGGTTGTTTACTAGTTGTAAACACAACACCGGTGACCTTAGGTCCCATCCGAATAATTGTATCATTTAAGCAAAAATATGGAGCTACTACTGAGATTGAATCATTTAGCTGACACTTTTCTCCAAATCGGCGTACAGTACTAATCTGCTTACAGCGTTTCACCTCTTTATGCTATAGGGTAATTTTTACCGTATTAAATCAGAGTACGTATGTTGAGGAAATTAGGGAATTTATTAATAGATATGAGCCATTTCATGTCAAGAATACTATAGCAGAAGGTAGGAATCAAACAAAGGTGCTTCATAAAGACCAAGATGCCGTTCAGCCCTGAAGGAATGAGGCTGACTTCAGCTGTCACTCTGCTTCTGGGCTGGTTTTAAATCATCACAGAGAATGAAAAAGTGTGATGACACATCTGGACGGTGGTAGGTGTACACATTAGAGCAATGAGGGGTGGTTGTCCGCCTGGATTCTGTGCTTCCCAATTCCCTTGATCAGTGATCTAAGATACACCGCCTTCCATGACGCTCCATGCTGCCCAGCTTGCGGCCTTTCTTCATGTTCCTGGCTGTGTCAGCTCTCGCGGCGCTGCGCTCCCACTGCAGCTGTGCAGTCGGAATTTTTTTTTCGTTTGAGTAAAATCTACATCCGGCTGACCGGCTGCTGATTGGCCTTGTCTGACCCTCAGCGATCTAGCAAGCGGGGTCTGCTTCCATAGTTCATCTACGGTTGAACAGCGGCAGGTCAGGAAGAGCCTGACAGCACAATTTAGCTCCCCGCAAGAGAGCCGGTGCCTACCAGGTCGAAGCCCCTTGCTGTTATGGAACTGCTTGTTATACACAACCGAAAGGGACAACAACCTGCAATCTTTCTCCACCTTGCCAGTCCGGTGCAAGCTCTTCTGGAAGTGTTTCCTTTGTGAGAGCCAGTCCTACATTCAGCTCTAATGATGAACTACTCTTAGTGCGGCAAGCAAGCGCCTACGCATGTTCACTCAACATCCGCTCCAAAGAAGTCACAGAATTTGTTCGATACTGCAGCCTGTACACGCCGCTTGCCACAACCCACTTACAGTAATGCACCTTAAATGAGTATTTGGAGCATGGCTTTAATAGGTGTTGCTTCATGAGCACGGGTGCTAATACTGGCTGGATTTGGACTTACCGGCCCTCTCTTATCAGCCAGAGCACTTGGATATGGCTTTTAGCAGTCAACGCGTCTTCCCTGGAGGCCCTCGGCAGCTTTCATTTTGATGGTTTTCACCACTGGATTTCCACAGGACTATGTGAGACCCCCTCCCTTGTAAATGAATCCCTGTTCTCAGCGAGATCAGTTTCCATCTCCAGAAATGGGGCAGAAACTTCTATCAGAATTTTCTTTTATTGTGAAATTAGAGTATTGCAATATGTAAAGGCTGGGCTGTGATGTCATGCAACTGCATTACCTGGATGCTGGATTTCATGAAAGCCAGCAACGAATTGGAAAAGTTAAGAAAAATCACAACGGTGTATCTGCAGACATCTTCATGACTGACCCCGAGGCCACGGCGTCCCACCCTGCACGCACGTGTTAGGGGAATACCAACTTGTAATTTCTGAATCAACTGAGAAATGACCCGGAGGTGGCAGCTCTATTGGATATTGCTTCACTGCATGTGGAAACAGCTGAGCGGTGGTTAAGCTGTTCTGGCATTGACAATGGGAAGGTAACCAAAACTGGTAACCCAGTGTGTTGTGAGGTGCGTGGGTGAGCTTTACACGACTCGATAGAGCAAGGTGAGCTATGAGGTCCTGTTTGAATACAAAGCAAGGTGAGCTGTCGTTCTGCATAGCTTTTCGTCAAGGGTCTTCCAATATCACCGCAACATGAAATGGCTCATATCTATTAATAAGTTCCCTAATTTCCTCTTCATACACTAGTACAAAATCTGTTGGAATGCCACTTAGTCTTATTTCTTAAAAAATGCATATACACATTTGCTGATTGGTTAAATGACTGTAAGGTGGGACATAAGTGTGAAATACATAGAGGTGCTATAAGTGGCTCCTGGAACAGAAGGAATGCTTGAATGTATGGATGCCACAAGCTGCTCGAAGATATCAACTAAATGCTATTGCATCCACGTCCCATCCAGGATGTGGTGTCATAACGTAACGCCCAGTGTTTCTGAGATAATCGCCCCAGATCCCTGTGACCCTGACCAGGATATAGTGGGTAAGGATAATGAATTGGAGGATGGATGGATGGATGGATGACTACTGAATTTATATTAGAACTGATGATCAAAGACAAGTCATTTCTTGACTTTAATGACTATATTTCTTTTATTTAAATTTATCTACCACTGCTTCTTTGTTCCAGTACAGTAAACTTGTACTCGTCTCATAGTTGTATATTTATCTTAACTTTAGGGTATTTCAGGGTTTACAGCAACCTTAAGAAAATTACATTTTATGCATTTAAACTCAATGGACCGACAGAAGCGAGATTTAACGACACCGGAAAGCATAAACTGAAAGATACATAAATATTATCGCTGCCGGGTATTACCTGGCTCCAATGTAAAGGGTCCGGTTGACCTTGAGGACTCTGTGTATATGCAAGGGCTCCTGTCGCAGTGATGAACGATGAGCTCTGCCCAGAAACACGGGGTATCGCTGGACCACTGCAAAAAGACGAGAACAAGGCTTTTAGGACTTTACTGCTGTGTTCTGGGTTGGATGGAAGATTTATCCTGAGACACAGCAGTACAATCCACTATCTAAAAGGCCTGTGGAGATTAAAGCGTACGTTTCTGACACCTGAGGTTACAGTCAAAGGACCTTCCTATTCATTTGAAAAGCATTAATCAATACCTCCCACCGCTGAAACCTATCAGTCACTGTCTGCCCTGCATGACTGACTACCCTCAGATGGGGCCCTGGCCTTGGGCAGAGGTGTTTTGGACCTGACCTCAACCCCAATTTTGACCCTGAATGCATATGTGGGGGAAAAAAGGTGCCTACCCTCTGCAGGAATGGTGTGCAGCGGCCCAGGCTCCTCAGGAAAGGTTGCGTCAGCCAGTTGGAGAAGTGCGAAGAGCAAGATGAACGGAGCGGCCATGGTTGTCATGGCAGCAGGACTTGGACACTGTAGAGACACATAGAGGAAGGGAAGTCAAGGTTCAGCAGTGTTTTAAACCTGAAATAAAGTGACTACGCACACAATGTAATGTGAACGTTCAGCTGAGAGACCAAACACACTGCGCACTTTATATAAAACAGCAAACCAGCGTGCAGACTGATTGCATAAGTCAAACATGGCTAAGTCCAATTTCCCCTATGGTCAGTCAAACATTCAGGAGCCAATTAAATCTGCCATCCAACAAACAGCGCAGCTGATTTAAAAAGCAGATCCTGCTCAGTGATGTCTGGGATGCGAGCAATTCATCAGGATGCTCGGGCGAGAGCAGCTGGGGGAGCGCAGACAAAAGCACGTGCCTCAAATTAAAATCCTACAGTCTGTCCAAATCGTATATCTGGCAGCTTTGTAAACACAAGGTAATCTTCTACAAGGCAGGTCTACTGAAAAATAGGGAGGAAAGGGACAGGAGGAGCATACATATGGAGAGTGGAGATACAACCATCATCTGAATGAAGCCACTTGCTCTGCTGGGAAAATGACTTGGATTTTAACAAACAAGGGTTTTGCAAATTACTGTTATTACAGAGTGTTACTGCAAATCCTAAACTTACAGTACAGTAGTGGTTCCAAATGGGTCAGCTGCATTGCGGGATTTTGACTGTTACTTATTCACACTAATGTCATGCAAGGTAAACAATATCGTTGTGCTACAGAGCACCAGTGGATAAAATAACACTTATTATTCTTGTACTAAACTTGCAAGTTCTGTTTAGAATTTTAATTTACCTTTCTTACTTTTTCTTACATAAATACCTCATACGGCGTATGGCCAAAAGTATGTGAACACCTGAGCATCACCCCAATATGTGCTTGTTGAACATCCCATCCCATGGGCGTTAATATGGAGTCATTTCCCCTTTACTGCTATAAGAGCCTCCACTCTTCTGGGAAGGCTTTAAACCAGATTTTGGGAATTTGTGCCCATTCGGCCATAAGAGCATCAGTAAGGTTGAGTAATGATGTCGGCTGAAAAGGCCTGGCTCGCGATCAGCATTCCAGTTCATTCCATAGGTGCTCAGTGCGGTTGAGGTCAGGGCTCTGTGCAGTCACTCAAGTTCTTCCACACCAGCCTGAGCAAACCATGTGTTTACGGAGCTCATTTTGTGCATGGGGGGGGCACAGTCATTCTGGAGCAGGAAAGGAGCTTCTTCCTCAGACTGTGGCCACAAAGCTGGAAACACACAATCGTCTAGGATGTGTTAGCATGCTCTGTGGGTGCAGCTGAAACAGCTTAGCTCAGTCATTAGAAGGGGGTCCACATACTTTTGACCATACAGTGCATCATTACACGCAACACAATTATTCAACCGAGCATAAACTTACGGCTCTGTTACCGACACGAATGGTTATCTACATGCACGATTCCATTCGGCTTTAACAAAATGGAGAATTTCAAGAAGTACATTGTGATCTCAAAAACATGTTGTTAGAAGCAGTCACATTGTATTGCTACAATAACAAACAAGCAGATTCATATTTGAATGTCACCTTCACGCGCGGTGTATGCAAATCCATTCTGAGACTCCTCGAGTTTCTACGACTTTATTCAGATGTGACCACGTTTCACCATGCAAATAATGCCACACACACGCACACGCACACATCCGTGCTATAGAGACATTTTAAAAGGAAGCGGCTCGCAAAATCAGGAGTTATCATCTTGCTAGACATTTTTGAAATTCCATGCATGGATGTGGGAACAAAAGGCCCAAGCACACACCAGTCGCCAAACACCCACACCGCAAAATTAGGAGAAAACATGAGAGGGCCACAACGCAGGGCAAAGGAAGAAAGAGGAGTGGGGAGGAAGAGAGGATGCCACAAGTCAGCTCTGCCAGGGTCTCCATTGTGTCTGGTATCAATAATTTATAACTTAATGTCAGGCTTCACACATTTATTAGCATAATTAGAAACTGTGGAGTATAGAATTTCATGGCCTGATGGGTTAGAGAGAACTCAGAACCCTGGGAGCACGTGCGCGGTGGTGACAGTTCTGGAGCACGGCGCCAGTCTTATCTCCCCGAATCCATCACTCCGCTTCCCAATAAGATCAATAGGATCTGTGGGCTAATGAGTGCACAGTCTCTCTCCCGCGAGATGAACCGAGCGCAACCTCAGCCTACTGCCTCCCATCAACGCCACGCATTAATCCACACGGCCGAGAGTCCCCACTCTTCACCATCCGCATTTACCTCCCCCCGGATTTACTGTATGTCACTATACTTGTCTATTTCAGCGCACCAGAATCAATGTCATTATAAGCAGTTAAGAAGTTAATTTGTAAAATAAAGTCATTAAGAAATCATTGAAGACTGAGAAATGGTTGCCCCAAGTGACCGGACGGGCTATTACGGCTAGCTGTAGGAGCAAATGAATCGAATGCAACTCAAGCATCTGGAACAGAAAGAGGTTAAAAATGCACAGCTGTGAGATACGAGCTCAGACTTACAAACCTCATGAAATAGTAACTGGCCCGCAATGTGAAAAGAATGTAGAATGCATAATACATTTTATGTTTTAAAGATGCCGCCGGTGTTATTTAATCCGGCGATGCCGTATATTTATGAGCCTCTCTGTCGAACTACAGCAGCTCGCTGTGTGCAGATGTGTACTATTTATGTTACCCATGGCCAAGTGGTTTGCAGGTGCAACAGTTCAAATAGATAAAAATATAATAATTAACAATTGACATTTGATTTGGAAGACGGGTGCCTCTTTATCGGTCACAAGTCAAGCGATGTTCGGCGGCCACAAGTCCTAGCGCAGATAAACACGAATGATTCGTGTTAAACTCTATAGGAAACGATGGCCCACGTTTTCAGGCGGTCAGGCTGGTTTAAAAATGAAAAAGAATTACATTTCAGTTTTACACATGGCTTCTGTTATTTTTTTATTTATTTGCAGCCTTATTTTTACAGGGCACTTTAATAACCTCCTGAAAAACTGATGATATGGACATTGATGGGGAAAAAATTTAATTACATAGCCTGGAGACACTTGACTTAAGCTACAAATACAATATACAAGGTAAAGGAATGTTCATGAAATCATTCTCTCTAGGCCAGCAGTAATAAAGAAAACTTTAATGAATTGTGCTGTGCCTTATTCTCTAAGTTTACACGGTCCGGATGTGGTAAAAACTCATTAGATTAGAACAAACGTGTTACACATTCGCTTTAAAATAGTCGAATGAAGGAAAGGGGGAGCACTGCATTATCGGCGCAACAGAAATGGATTTTTCATAATCCATCTATTACTGCGTATTGATTATTTCCTAATGCAACATGGAAGGGGGGGGGGGGAGCTGGGAAGCCCTGCTGCAAAACAGACTGATGCCACATAGGTACAACTGGGGGAAGGAGATAACAGGAAAAAACAGCGCCTGGAAGGAAACAACTAATGACCCCGAAAGAGAAGAATGCGCATTCCGGAAAGAGCTCTGGACTTCATGCGCAGGGTTTGTGGAAAATGAAGGCCGGACTGTAGCCTCGACAGGAAAGTGCAAGGAAAGCGGAAGGAAGTAGAACCGCAAGCATCCGATTTCTATTCTAAGAATGACCTTAAACTCCTCCAGTGGCCATGGCGAAGATCCGTACCAACTCAACTACTGACAGCGGCAGGGCTGCAAAACACACGCGGCTAATAGACAATTCTTGGCCGATTTTCAACAGGTTGCTCCACTCTAAACCAGGCATTTGCTCTCTTAAATGGCACAATGAATTCGGTTGAAGAGCAAAGTACAGCGTACGCACGGAACGAGAGGATGCTGGTGGAAAAAACTTAAAAACAAGACCAGTAAAACCATGACTATAAGCTGCCCTTTCATTTCTGAGTGACTCATTTCCCGCCAACGGTTACAATAACACGGTAGCAGGATGTAATATTTTTCCCATAATCCTGTGAACATGGATGTTATGGTCCTACTGAGAGGCACCATTTAAATGTGCTTTTTTCTTACAAACCCTTGGTTTTGATGAAACAGGCGTGACGAAGCCCACAGAAGACAAGGGGGAGAGCTCTCCAAATCATCTCTTAGGACCTCCCGTCATCACACGTAAGAGGATCCCACACTAATACCCACTCTCCTTTCCTCTCATTTTATTGCCATGTTTATCAATCCTGTAATAAAGAAGGCAGTATAAGCTTTAAATTATACATACCAGCAATGGGAAACTGATCTACATTTAAAAAAGTAAACCAAAGTTGGCCACAAGATCCAGCGATCTCATTCATCAAGAGCGGTCATAAAGCAACCACAGGAAAACGAAGGGTGATAATCCCTAGTGAGTTATACATAATAGAAAACCCATCTAATGGTCTTGAAGGTTTACAGCATCACAGAACCCCTTGATGTAATTATTTTCCTAAAATTCCCCCCAGGCTGTGTATTATCTTACATAAATACTCATGGTAACTTAATATCTAAACTTGCTCTCATTCAGCAGACATTTGCCCTTTTACTCATGAATCATGGTGGCAGGATAGATGCATCATAATGGAAACAACAGTCTGTGTCTTTAGCTGTGAATGGAGAGAGGAGCTGGAGGCTCTGGGAATGGGACGGGGGGGTCTCAAGGGTGTCAAGGTAAGCGACTCATATTTTAACAGGGGGAAGAGGAATGAGATGCAGAGAGAAATGGATGAAAGAATGAAAGAGAAAAGAAGGGGACGTGTGCTTAGCAGGAGGACATTTTCCAATTCTCATCGGTTATATTAAACCGGGCCAGGTTCCCATCCCCCCTCCATCCACCCATCCCTGATGCTCCCCCAGGCCGGATTTGCTGACTGAAGTGTGGCCTTCCCTGACAAATTAGCATCGGCAGAACAATTCACACAAACCAAGGCACCCATGCAAAACAAAAATAAATGCAGAGAATATTCTATATTCTATATGACACCCTACCATCGGGGCTGTTCAACTGTACGCGACCCCCCTCGGTGCTCCTCCATCACATTCACAGACTAGAGTATTCAGTTATTAGCACCCTAGCGTACGCTGTTATAAACAATATATAGCAAAGTAATTGGGCAGCATTTTTTTACTTGTTCACAGGTATAATTTCTTATTACCGATCTTATTGCGTCTAATAGTGCTCTTGCCTACCCACCAAACCAGAGTCACAGGATATCTCTGCGGGCGTCACTTTCTAGGAGAAACCTCAGCAGGAAAGTTCTGCTGCTGACAGGCGAAGCAGATACTGTACCGCTGGTACTTATTTATTCAGCAGATCATTTGCCCAGCATTTCTGTCTCTTCCCCCTCTTCCTCTCTCACTTGCTTCCCTCTTTCATTTTCTCCCTCTCTAACATGTGGCTCTGCCTCCCGCTCTCTCCCTCTCCCTCCCTGCCTCCCTCCCTCCCTCTCCAAGCAGGACAAGCGGTTTGTTGATGCGAAAGTCTGAAATCAGCCACCTGTTCATGCAGATTAGGAAGGTAAATTTCCCTTTGTTGTACCCCCCCCACACACACACACACACCCCACATGCGTACAGTGCACCGTGCACTTTTTTCTGCGCCTCTTTGGTTTGCGCTCTGACAGCCGCATGCATGTTATGTACAATGGACGCACAGTTGATGCACTGGTGTACACGTGAAAGTGCTGCGAGGCGACGGGGCCCAATCAGGCAAGAGCGGAATGAGAGCCACAATACAGCCGGCAGTGCAGACACAGGGACACACGCATGTTTGCACATATCTGCAAGCTGCAGGCACGACTCCAGCTTCGGCTGCGCTGCTGGTTTGAATCCCTGCACCGGGACTGAGAGGCATGTTAATCAGGGCAGGGGGGTTGCCAGCTTGGGCGGACAGATCCTGCTCTCTTTTTCTCTCACATCCCTCCATTCTGGGTGTTGAAGTTGGTAATGAGCGCAGTCTGCACCGAGCAGTTCTTTTCTGCCATAATTTGCCCATAACACTGCCCCCTCCCTTCCCTTACTTTTTTAGAACAAAGCCCCGAAATCCCCAGTGTGGTGTTTACAGCAACATTAATATACACCGGTTTTACGGTGGGTGGAAGTGGGTAGGAATGGCTTTGGTGCAAAAGGGGTTCAGGAAGGGCTTGGTGGTTGGAGGCGTCACTGTGTCTTTGGTGTACTTGTGGGGAGGTGGGCTGCGGGTGTGGGGTTGAGAGGGGGGCAGGAGTTGCTCAAAAAAACACTGAAAAGGTGGTTGAAATCAGGTTCGCTGTTTACTGAACCCGTTGCTAAGGAGATGAGAGCCGAGGGACAGATTTAGTCATAACAGAGGCATGGACTGATAAAGTAGCAGCCATTCAACGGAGAGCGATAATCAAGCGCATGTTCAGACAGAGTGAGATGGAGGAACACGGGCTAGAGAGGAGAGAGGTGAGGAAGAGCGATAAACGCGAAGGAAGAGGAAGATGTGGAATGGTTATGGAAAACAAGGAAAAAAGAGTTTAGAAACACGGTTGCGAAAGAGGATGCGAGGTGCCCTCCGAAACCAACTGATCGAGCGCGCACGTACGAGAGGCACGAGGGGTCTTCTCACGTGCACCGAAATGAAGGCTCGAAGAGCATTCGACGAACTGGTCGAAAACAATGCACATTAGCGAGACCCACGTGCAAAAGCGTGTGGCTCACACACGTAGACACGACCGACTCCGAGAGTCCTTGTGTGCGGCCACATGGAATGTGGACTCTTTTGTGCCACGATGAAAACAGTTACACGCGGTTGCATTATCTGCTTCTTAACCAAGCAATGGAAGCGCTTTCACTACACATGTACTTATTGTGCTCTTCAAGGCCCCAAAGTTTCAAATGCAAGAAAACAGCATTCGTTCTCCAAAATTGCAGAGTAAGTGTCAGACAAATGATCGGTGTTTTCCCTGATCCTTGTGCTGGGGGAATTACATGATCATCTTAACGGAATGATGGCTTCAAATTTCTCTTTGAAGGCACAAAAGGGTTCACAATGAGCAAACAGGTGTATGTGGTCCATAACAACCGTCTACATTTTTCACTCAGTACTAAAACAGTTGCTTCTAGCAGTTTCAGCCAATTAACTTTGCTTCTTAACTTATCAGTGTTCCAAAAAGATGGCATCTGAAATATACTACATTGTCAAAAGTGTGTGGACACCTGAGCATCCCACCCACATGTGCTTGTTGAACCTCCCATTCCAAACCCATGGGCATTCATATGGAGTTGTTCCCCCTTGGCTGCTATAACAGCCCACACTCTTATGGGAAGGCTTTCCACCAGATTTTGAGAATTTTTGCCCATTCTGACACAAGAGCAACAGTGTTCTGGTTCATTCCAAAGGTGTTCGGTGAGGTTGAAGTCAGGGCTCTGTGCAGCCACTTAAGTTCTTCCATACCAACCTGGGCAAATCCTGTGTTTATGAAGTTATGGGCACAGTCATGCTGGAGCAGGAAAGGAGCTTCCCCGCCAAACTGTTGCCACAAAAGCTGGAAGCACAACGTTGTCTAGAATGTGTTTATATGCTGTATAACACACCTGGGACAATTTTCACACAAGCAGTAGTTTCAACCAAGATGCATCAGGTATTAACAACGTTGAATTACTCTTTTTATTTCTAGTTGTCCACTCTCCCTACTACTTTTAGGATCCTGTCCTTTAAAGAAGTTCATACATGGCCAGACCTCTTACACCATACCTAGAATTCACAGAGTAAATTAGGCCTCAAATTTTGCCAAAGCACACATACTGTACTGGGATCAGTGAGAAGGGGCTGTTTCACATAATATCTGTTTTTAGAAGACAAGTGACAGCGGAGGACAGGAATAAACAGTGGAAGAAAACGACGGGATGCAAGAAGGAGTCAATATCGCGAGGCAGGTCAAACCCAGAAGCCGATGCTAAATTACCCATAAGCAGGGTAAAATCAGTGCAAAAATCTCTTTCCACTTTGATGGGTAAATATCATGGTTTGTTTAGTCTTTTTTTTCTAAATTTGAAAGAAGGCGACCTCATTAGGAGCAGCACTTGGATTAAATGGAATTTAATGAGCTTTGCTGTAGAACTGATCCAGAACATCAGTTTACTAGACAGTTCTCTAAAGAGGGAGTTTATAAAGGCCGAGGTCCTTAATGATATAGGTTAGTCTCCCGTGCTATAGCTGCCCTCAGGAGCAGAGCCGAACGGAGAATGGGAGCTTTGAAATGGCGGCCCACAGAGTCCAAAGAAACATGATAAGAATAATTTGTATTCAGAAAGATATCTATCAGCATGGGAGGGGTTATTTGTCTCCACCCTACTGTTAATGGCCTCAGTTTACAACTTAAAGATGGCGCCATGGCACACAGCATACATTACATTTTGAACATCACTCGGTTTCCCTGATTCAGTCAGGCTCCCGGTGTCCACACTACCACCGGGTGCTATGGCAACAAGTTATCGCCGCTATATGTCGCTCACAGTACATGACTGGGCGGGCGTCACTGTCACTGCTTCCATTATTTCTGCACAGAAGAAACAAGACGAACAAGTGTCGCAGACCACAACGTGTGTGCATTTGTGCGATAGCCACCCCCCTGTTGAGGATGCTGACCTTTAAAAAAGTAACGCGAGCGCCAGTAACTGTAGTTTAGAGGACAGCACAAACAAACTTTTCTTTCAAGGTCATCAAGCACTCCAGGGGGCAGCTGATGATGCACAGAACTGCTCGCTTCCAGAAGATTCCTGCAAAAGGGAGGCCACAGCTTGAGAAGGAAACAGCTTGAAGCTCTGGGAGGAACAGCACAACTGATCCGGCAAGAACTAGTTCAGCGTCACGAGGCTCTTCTAATGGAAATTCAGATGCACACCATGATGCTAGATACACTTGTTCATTTAGGACACCAGAGAGTCCTCTAATGATTTCTACGTAGTATTTAGATGACAACTCTACCCATTGGGATTTTCTAAAACTATTCCTTAGATTTTGCTATGTGCTTTGGGTCATTGTTCTGCTAGAAAATAAATCTTTCCCCTAAATGTACAGTAAATCTCTGGCTGACAGAAAGTTTCTGCCAGTCTAACAACTTCATCTCAAAGTTCTCCAGGCATCTCTTTGGTCTTCATGACCCCAGGCATGATCAAGCAATTGAGCACAGGTGGATTCAAAATGAACAAAAGTGTCCTTTGTTAATAAATTTGGCATGATCTCTCAAAATAACTGAACACCTCACCCAGTTTAGGTTGTTAAAACAAGAGGGTGAATACCAACAAAGCAATTTTCACATTTTACTTTTAATAAAGTTCTGAAGACAGCTAAATACTTTATTTAGTAAAATAATTTAACTTAAACATTATAGAGAATTAATTCTATAAATGCTTTATTTATAAATGCTTTAATTTGATGTGGCAATGGAGCAGAACAAGAAACATTTATGGGAGGGGGGGGGGGGGTGAATACTTTTTGAAGGCACCGCAGATCTTTGAAGTCACTTTGGGCCCAACTCTTTCGAGAAGAGAACATGTGCTCCACATATCTATCATATGTATTAATCGCATGTCATATTTTACTTTTCTTAAAATTACATCAGACACATAGACAACAGAGTCCACTTTCATTAACTTTTTAGTCAGTCCATGTCCAAACCGGGCAAGAACAGAAACTTTTGCGGGTTCCATCCTGGAGAGGACACAACTTGCCGCAGTTCTCTCGCTCGTCCACACATTAGCAGTCACGGTCATCAGCATTCCTCTTACTTTTATTAAATTTCAAGGCAACGCTCATGAAGGACATTTTGTCTCCTAGTCTTGGGCTTTCTTTGTTCAGCTCTGCTTCTTCGGCTGTCTTGATCAGATTGGGATAATTGGTCGTGGCTGCCACGCTGGACCGCCTCGCCTGCCCCATCTGCATCGGTAACAACGCTTTAGTTATCTGGAATTTCAGAAAGGAGAGACCCTCTTTTTTTTGCCAAAGCGTCATCATTGAACGCGCTAATGACCATAACTACTCAGCGCCCCATCGAGTGTTCAACACGACCTAACCTTTAACCCAGCCCAACGAAACCACTCGGGGACATGAACTCATCCGGTGAGGTGGCCCAAGATGGTATCTGTTTCGCATGCTGGCATTTTAAGCCCTGCTGAGAAGAACAGGGAGTCAGCGGTCGCCATGAAGGACCCCCTAATGCCAAAGGGCTGTCGGAGACACACGGCAAACACGTAGGGGGTTGTGGTGGGGGGGTTGCTGTGCCACATGGCCTGGCCTAACTGCAGGCCCAGCCGCCAGTTCTTCTCTCACGGGGGACGAGGCTCCGCGTGCCGCGCACACACGTTTCCTGTCCGCCCCTCCGACGCAAAGCCGCGCGCCATCCGCTCTCATTTTCACGGATCCCTATTGATCATCTGATTTCCTCTTCATCTTTAATCAAAAGCTCCAGAAAACTCTGATGTTTAATAAATGAGACACTCGGAGGGGCCCTCTCACTGGCTCGGAGAGGCGGCTGTGATTAATTATTAATGAAGTGCCTGATAATTATCCAAGTGGCGTATCGCGCCCGAGGAAGGAGCACGGCGGAGGCGGGGCTGAGCTTCTATCACCTGTTCCGTCCCATCGGCTGCAGGAGGGAGCCACGGCTCAATTAACTTCCCATCCTCTCTTACCACGGAGGGCGCGCCTTTCGTGTTGGCGGGCCCGGCGAAGAACGGCGAGGCGGGGGTGGGGGTGGCACGCGGAAATAAAAATACCCGCGTCGGGGGGTCCTTCAAAGCCCAACCCAAAGCCCTCGGAATTCAATAAGTGTGGGAAGAAACGGTTGCCACGGATGCAGATGGATGGGTCGCGCATCTATAGAGTGGGCCCATCTGTATGTACGCTGACCCGTCTGCCAAAGCCTAATGCCTGTTGATTAATGTACAGCGAACGGGGGGTGAGGGCTGTGCAGAAAGCAGGCCATAGCGTGCGCCACCCCGGCAGCTGACAGCCTATTAGCCGCCGCTGAGGTGATCTCTATAACAAGGTGTACAGCATCTCTGGCGCTGGAAGCTCCCAGCAGGCATGGATCTATGTGCTCAGAGCAGCCCGAAGGAAGGCATGAAATCCCATTAGGGAGCTTCTCATATCGGCTCACTCGTACGTATCGTGAAAATGCCAATGTGCGCTTCGAAAATGAAAAGATACTGAAAATACACTTGCAAATGGTCCTCCAATTTTATTTTTGAGGTATAATCATTCAGAAATGTCTACATTTTCTGTCTTGTTAACATGAATGCTGTTTAATTAGCTCAGCAGAAAAAAGGATGGAATAATATGGCTTACACTGTATACAGTAGCGTAGTTTATGCATGTGGTGCATGGCCTTACTCAGCACCTGTGCTGTACCTTTAGACAGGTTTCTTGCCAACAAGATGTTTGATTCCCCCCCCCACTGGTTCACACGTTCACCACCTGTCTGTTTCTGAGACTTGCGATCTTCTGTAAAGAAACCCAAAAGATCCTTAAAAAATGGCCTCATTCTAGATCTGCACTACACCGTCACCTCTGCCAAGAACGTCCACATTCAATCGGTTTTCAACTCGCGACCTCCATGAAACACCCTTCTGTTGCATCTGACCACAGCTGTCCTTTGCCTTCCCAGCGGCACCCTCCCTCAGACAACCGCTCTTCATTCTTCTGCCCTCGCCGCTCAGGTCTCCCATCCCTTTTCAGCATCGCCCTCCTTCCCCGCTCCTCCCTCCCTCTTGGCCTCTGGCTTATCTGGTTCCTCGATTCCATGCCCGTCCCTAGCTCATTCCCACGTTTCCGACCTTTGGCTTTTGGTCGGATTTCGGCTCACATCCAGTAATAAAAAAGAAAACACCAGCTCCCCCATAATTTCAAATTCACATCCTAGTGGAGGATTATCTCCAGAGCTGGAGCCAGATTTGTCTGCCTGTAGAAAGGCTGACACTGAGATCAGGGCTGAAATTTACAAATTAATAAAAGGCCAAGATGTTTATTCTATTCCACTTCACACCTTATATACTTCCACAAAAAAAAAAATAAAATAAAAAATATTTTAAGTATGCATCAAATCCCAAACAATGCAGCCTCTTTACCGCACAACTTGGAAGCAAAGCCTCCAGTAGCTGATTTGGGAAACATCTATTATAACATAAAAAGTTCTGATAAATACATTCTCAACCGGTGTGTAGGATGCAGAAAAATAACACGACGAACAAAAATCCGATGAGTAATCCCACACGCTTCATTGCTGAGCCACAGGTTTCAAAATTAGCATTACACATCTGCAAAGCGAACGTGCGGCGCAATCATTTCCAAAAAAGGAGCTGCGTGAACAGCGCCCCGTATAATCAAAGCGGGCATTTTTATGGCGCCCGAAACCGTACGCTGTCATTTCATTTCATTTAGAATGTGGCCAATGTGTTAGAGTAATCAGGAGCGATCCGCTTTCCCCCGCCTGGACTGGCGGGCACCCCAGCTGAAGCTGGGGTGGGGTCCACGTGGCCGGGGCTGTCACTGGGTGTCTGTCATGCTCCATCATCTCGGCAGCTGTGGGGAGACCAACCCACGGAGTCTGCCAATCGGTGAGCTGCAGCTGTAATCGCTGTGACCGCATGGACATAAGGGCACCGGGAAATAAATGGACTTAGAGGGAATGGGGGGTGCGGTGTTAGGCACACGGAGGGGAAGGCTTGTATGCAGTCGGGCCGCTCATTGGCAGAACATTCACCACAGCTGTTTTCTGGACATAAAATGTGCCAAGTGCGACGGAGGTAAACATATCGCTGCAAAGGAAACATTCAACAGTTAGATGTTACCTACACCGTTCCGGCGGGTATTATGTTACACCCGCTCGGCTCCGGTTTGCAGCAGCGTCCCTCACGCGCGCGCGACTGCACAAACGCTCGCATTTTTTGCGCTGTCTCACACGCAAATCGAGGGTGCGCTCCATCGTCTATGGCGTGCGGTCACGACTGCGTCAAGCAAACCCCGGCTCGGAAACAATGGAAACAACCCTAATCTTGTCCTTACGAGAGCCACAACACTCCTCTGTGGCTGTGCTCTAAAAATATCAGCAGGCCCGGGCTGTCCAATAGGTCACCATTATCTGCCTGTGGGACTCCGGTATTCTTCTGTGACGACTGGTCTGCACCTGTCTCCCTGCGTGCCCCCCCCCTCAACAGCCGGCCCCACCCCCGGCACACGGGCAGGTCGCACTAAATATAGCTCCTTACCCCCTCCGCCCCTTGCTGCTCACACATGGAGGAAAGCTGCTCCAGTTGGGCTACAGTTACACTATCTCTTTACCCTCTACCCTTTATAGAGCCACTATGACTTTATGGTGTCCAAAAGCAACAAATGCACTGCCTTTGGTGACCAGGATGTCGCCGGCAAACACCGCTCCTACGAATCACACCTTCTTTCATCATCTTATTCTGCATGGTTACGGTCTTACGGGGAAATAATGCCAGGCAGTGGCATTTCCACTGCAATCCAGCCACAAGGGGATGCACAAACTAGTGCATTTCTTTGTGCCGGTCCCAAACCCAGATAAATGGAGAGGGTTGCATCAGGAAGGGCATCCGGTGTAAAAATTTGCCAAACCAAATATGCGGACAAAAATACAAATTTCCATACCAGATCGGTCGAGCCCAGGTTAACAACGACCGCCACCAGCACTGCTAGCCGACAGGGTGCTGGCGGAAATTGGGATACTGTTGGCCGAAGAAGGAGAAGAGGCCGAAGCAAAAGAGGAGGAAGACATGTCTGGGGGAAGGAGGAGAGGAGGAAGGTTAAGAGAGTGGACGTGAGGATAGGAACTTTGAATGTTGGTAGTATGACTGGTAAAGGGAGAGAGCTTGCTGATATGATGGAGAGAAGGAAGGTTGATATATTGTGTGTGCAAGAGACCAAATGGAAGGGGAGTAAGGCTATGTGCATCGAAGGGGGGTTTAAACTGTTTTACCATGGTGTGGATGGGAGGAGAAACAGGGTAGGGGTTATCCTGAAGGAACAGTATGTCAAGAGTGTCTTGGAGGTGAAGAGAGTGTCTGACAGAGCGATGGTTATGAAACTGGAAATTGATGGTGTGATGATGAATGTTGTTAGTGCATATGCCCCGCAAGTTGGGTGTGAGATGGATGAGAAAGAAGAATTCTGGAGTGATATGGATGAAGTGGTGAAGAGTGTACCTGAAGGAGAGAGAGTGGTGATTGGAGCAGATTTCAATGGGCATGTTGGTGAAGGGAACAGAGGAGGTGATGGGTAGGTATGGTGTCAAGGAGAGGAGCGCAGAAGGTCAGATGGTTGTGGATTTTGCAAAAAGGATGGACATAGCTGTGGTAAACACATATTTTAAGAAGAGGGAGGAACACAGGGTGACGTACAAGAGTGGAGGAAGATGCACACAGGTGGATTATATCTTATGCAGGAGGGCCAGACTGAAGGAGATTGTAGACTGCAAAGTGGTGGCAGGGGAAAGCGTAGTTAGGTAGCATAGGATGGTGGTTTGTAGGATGACATTGGAGATCAAAAAGAGAAGGAGAGTGAGGGCAGAACCAAGGATCAAATGGTGGAAGTTGAAAAAGGAAAACTATAAGGTGGAGTTCAGGGAGGAATTAAGACAGGCATTGGGTGGCAGTGAAAAGTTACCAGTGAGCTGGGCATCTACAGCAGAAGCGGTAAGGGAGACAGCTAGAAAGGTGCTTGGTGTGACATCTGGACAGAGGAAGGAGGACAAGGAAACCTGGTGGTGGAATGAGGAAGTACAGGAGAGTATACAGAGGAAGAGGCTGGCGAAGAAGAAGTGGGATAGACAGAGAGATGAAGAATGTAGACAGGAGTACAAGGAGATGAGGCATAGGGTGAAGAGAGAGGTGGCAAAGGCTAAAGAAAAGGTGTATGGTGAATTGTATGAGAGGTTGGACACTAAGGAGGGAGAAAAGAACCTGTACCGATTGGCTAGGCAGAGGGAGCGAGCTGGGAAAGATGTGCAGCAGGTTAGGATGATAAAGGACAGTGATGGAAACGTACTCACAAGCGAGGAGAGTGTGTTGAGCAGATGGAAAGAGTACTTTGAGGGGCTGATGAATGAAGAGAATGAGAGAGAGAGAAGGTTGGATGATGTAGGGATTGTGAATAGGGGAGTGCAATGGATTAGCAAGGAGGAAGTTAGGACAGCTATGATGAGGATGAAGAATGGAAAGGCTGTTGGCCCAGATGACATACCTGTGGAAGCATGGAAGTGTTTAGGAGAGATGGCAGTGGAGTTTTTAGCCAGATTGTTTAATGTAATCTTGGAAAGTGAGACGATGCCTGAGAAGTGGAGAAGAAGTGTACTGGTACCAATTTTTAAGAATAAGGGTGATGTGCAGAGCTGTAGTAACTACAGAGGGATAAAACTGATCAGCCACAGCATGAAGTTATGGCAAAGAGTAGTGGAAGCTAGGTTAAGAAGGGAGGTGACTATTAGTGAGCAGCAGTATGGCTTCATGCCGAGAAGGAGCACTACAGATGCGATGTTTGCTCTGAGGGTGTTGATGGAGAAGTACCGAGAAGGTAAGAAGGAGTTGCATTGTGTCTTTGTGGACTTAGAGAAAGCATATGACAGGGTACCTAGAGAGGAGCTGTGGTATTGTATGAGGAAGTCGGTGTGCCAGAAAAGTATGTAAGAGTGGTACAGGATATGTACAAGGACAGTGTGACAGTGGTGAGGTCTGCGGTAGGAGTGACAGATGCTTTCGAGGTGGGGGTAGGATTACATCAAGGATCAGCTTTGAGTCCTTTCTTGTTTGCAATGGTAATGGACAGGTTGACAGATGAGATCAGACAGGAGTCACCGTGGACTATGATGTTTGCGGATGACATTGTGATCTGTAGTGAGAGTAGGGAGCAGGTTGAGGAGACCCTGGAGAGGTGGAGATATGCTCTAGAGAGAAGAGAAATGAAGGTCAGTAGGACTAAGACAGAATACATGTGCATAAATTAGAGGGAGGACAGAGGAATGGTGAGGATGCAGGGAATAGAGTTGGCGAAGGTAAATGAATTTAAATACTTGGGATCAACAGTTCAGAGTAATGGGGAGTGTAGAAAAGAGGTGAAGAAGAGAGTGCAGGCAGGGTGGAGTGGGTGGAGAAGAGTGTCAGGAGTGATTTGTGATAGAAGGGTACCAGCAAGAGTGAAGGGAAAGGTCTATAAGATGGTAGTGAGACCAGCTATGCTTTATGGGTTGGAGACGGTGGCACTGACCAAAAGACAGGAGGCAGAGCTGGAGGTGGCAGAGTTAAAGATGTTAAGATTTGCATTGGGTGTGACGAGGATGGACAGGATTAGAAATGAGTATATTAGAGGGTCAGCCCAGGTTTGCAGACAAAGTCAGAGAGGCGAGATTGCGTTGGTTTGGACATGTGCAGAGGAGAGATTCTGGATATATCGGGAGAAGGATGCTAGAGATGGAGCTGCCAGGCAAGAGGAAGAGAAAAAGGCCTAAGAGGAGATTTATGGATGCGGTGAAGGAGGACATGCAGGTGGTGGGTGCGACGGAGAGAGATGCAGAGGACAGGAACAAGTGGAAACAATTGATCTGCTGTGGCGACCCCTAATGGGAGCAGCCGAAAGATTAAGAAGTGGCATTTCCACTGCAGAGTTTGTTGCAGGTGCGTAGCTGCAATTTAAAAGCATGGTATCTACACGCCTGTCTAGAACAAGAAAGAAAAACCAGAAATTTGGCAAACCAGAGGCCTGCTGAGGATACGGCCAGCAGCAGCTATTGCTCTGCTACACCTTTTCATTGTTTCCCGACGCTTTCAAACACTTTCACGCGCCACTGTGTCACAAGTCACAGACCATCAAATACTGCTCCGAAAACCAATCGTCTGCAGAGCCTCATAGGGAAATTCCAACAAGCGTCTCAAGTAATAAAATATACGATTAAGTGGTTAATGAAAAACATCTCTGCAAGGCATTTATTGTCTCATTGCTTGCAAAAGCTTAATAACATTGTTTCATAATATATTAATACCATTACCTGTAATTCAAAAATAATTACAGATTTAGCCACTGAGCCTTAATGCTGGCATGATAATTTGTTTACCAGTCGAAATGTAATAGCAAACATGCTTTTTCTTAAAACCATGAGGACATGATACCTTGCCGTTTATGTTGCGCTTTGCACTTTTTCAGAGGCCTCAAGATATTAATGAGAGTTAGACGCAGAAATGGCACAAAAACAGAGTGATAAAAAATGCGAGCACCGCTGCCTTTGCAGCCTATCCTCCCCTGTCTCTGTTACCGTGGAAACAGTTAGCAATGTTGGACAGAGCAATTCTATTCTGTTAGAGCAGAGGGAAGATAGGCGGCGAGTTCTCAGAGTCAGCAAATAGGAGTGTAAGACCTGAGAAACAGAGAAAGCGGGGATGGGGGCCGTGGAGGTGAGTGTCTTCATAAGCGGCATACCTGGAGTCACGGGGACTGATGGAGAACAGGAGCAGGGTGGGGCACCGTAGGAAGGCAGCTGGGGGAAATAAAGATGGAGGCTTTCCTTCCAGCAAGATAGAAAATACACCTAAAATGTATGCCGATAAATAGAAAGGCAGCGAATGAGAAAACAAAACCCCAATTTAAGCAAAAAAGCTAGACCCAGCCTGGTGTTTGAGGATGATGGCTCAAATACAGGCGCTAGGTGACTTACAGAGAAACAGCATAGAGATGGTGGGCATTGGAGACAGCCCTGTCAAGGGGAGGGCTGACTGACTCAGCATAACTGCTTTCACACTCAGTGAACAATAGGACTTTGCCAGAAGCAGTCCTACGGGGTAAACCAGGTAGTGAAGAATAACTCCTTAGGCTGGAATTCCTCCTGAGGTTCATTCTCACTGATGGTGCCTCTTCCTTCTGCCTGGCCCTCTTCCTGACTGGCACCCATGCTGGAACACATGAGCAAACCGCTGCCGCTCGCCTCGTCCTTGTATCCCTGCCACGCACATCAGAAGTGAGCAGGAAAAGCACCCACAAAAGGTCTTAGCCAAGGCAAACTTTGGTAATGAAAGAGGGGCAGAGATTGATTGCTCCAGCAAACCCCATGGTCATCCTCCAAAGGTCCTGCCAAATTTCTGAATGCTTGTTGCCGAGCGTTATGTGGCTGTGGAGGTCACGGTGTGGGTCCTCAGCTGGCCAGGAACCATTTCGGTTGTCTTGAACTTTTGTCACTGGGGTTGGGCTGATGAGCACAGGGTTCACATGAACAAGTTGGGGGAACCATGTCAAGGAAATGTAAGCAGTATTAAATTATTCTGGTATGAATCCAATATTTTCTGGGATCTGTGTATATGTGTGCGCTAGACCATGAACAGCTGCCACCCCCTGCAAGAGATGCCTCATTGACCCCTACACTTGTGAAAAGGTGCGTGCTGGGAAAAAAGGTCCCCATGAGTAGGAAGCTGCTGAGCTCCACCCCAGCACATCCCTGCATCGTGGAGAAAGTCTGCCTGAATGAGAGGACACTAAGCCTCCCTCCGAGCCTTCTGAACCGCTGCTAGCTGCTCCTCCCATCCACTCCACCTGTGGTGGTGGTGGTGGTGGTGGGGGGGTCTATCTCAGTGACAGGAAGCATCTGATCTCTCTCGGGGGTCCTAGCAACAGGGAACAATCTGATGGCCTAGGTGTGTTCTGTAATCACGGGTCTCGCACAAGATGTACCCGAAGGCACTTCCTACAGCAAGATCTGTAAGAAAAAAAGTGCAGCTTTTCTCTCCGCCATTCCGAGAGCACAAAGAAGCTGATTTCTTCGCAGAATATCACTATAACACAAAGGCTCATTTATGAGTGCAGCTTTAATCGTTGAACCTCCCGGTATCCCAGCATTACTCTGCTTCCTTTAAGATACTAAATTCCGCCAACGTGGAAGGCCGATTTGGGTGCGAGCACACTTTCCAGGTGAGGAGTTTTGTATTAAACCTTTAATTTGACAGTTTTTCACTTCGTTTGCTTTTGTCTCTGTCACCACGCAGGTCATTTCCCGAGGTTCGAAATTCTCATTCCCCGTTCTCAGCATTCGCACCGCTCGCTCTTTCTGCAGAATTACCATATTCAACGCTCAGACTGCCGAAAACTCGCCGGAGATCAGCCTCCTTCAATGCACTGTTTCAGATGTCTATTTGTGCTCAACTACAGCCAATTTATTATCTCGTGACATGGTCCCAGAGGCTGAATAAAATGAGACATCTCGCAAAACTGAATCATTTCGGTAATTAAAAAATACACCAAAATTGCCTCGAAATTTTTAGTGGAACATCAAATCCTATTTCTGCTTTCCCTAATCCAAAAAGTATGGCAATTTAAAAACGCATTTTACAGTAAAAGTATTGCCGCACTGGCATGTAAAAACTAATTTCATAATGGAATTAAATAAACAGGCACACAAACACAAGCATATGCAAACCGAACGTGCGCAAATTCCTTTTAATAGTGTGACTCTCGGCCTAAATATTTCATTCTCTGTTTCGTCAAAGTGAAATTCTAAGCGCTGCATTATTTAAAATCTGGCTTATTAAATTAAGCTTCTCCTGTAATGGTATGAGTTCAATAAAGCTACAACAACCTGATTTTGTGAAAAGTATAATAATAATCTAAAATGTGAAAAAATACACAACATAAGCCGTCGTGCGACTGTTGCAACCACAATTATCACAAAAAATCGTAACGTCTGATATTAAAAAACAAAAAAGGTCAGCGGTGCAGCTAATCGGCTATGTTTGCATTGTCGTGCAGTTACAGTAAATAGAAGGACAGATGGAGAAATGGTGTTAGGAAGGTGGAGAATGAATAGTGTTATGGCAGGCCGCCCAACAATCCCAACATGGAAGCCAGTTCCCAGCTACTGTCCTGCTCCGCACATTTCCGCAACAGCAACCCGACCAGCCCCACGAATCCATCACTGCAGCCCAAGTAATTGTGGGTGACATTATTTTCGATATGTTGTGCTCCTGCATTATTTTGCTGGCATAAACAACACATAGTGTGGACAAACGGTTTGTGCCAGCGTCGCTTTTCCTGCTGTCAGAAGCGCGTTTGGTGTCACGGTGCTCAGTTTTCCCGAACGGGGCACAGCTAGCAAGCAGATGAGAACCCTGCCAGAGTGAGGTGAGAGCAGGGCCATCAGGGACAGCATTAGAGATAATTTCTGCGCAGACTGGAGTGAGCGGTCGACTGGCCTCTGCAGCATAGGCTTGTGTCAGCACAACTTGCTCTGCTGCCTGGGATTATTCAATGGTAGGAAGAGCCCATAGCTTAACAACTTTGCGTGAACCTGTCAGGCCTCTTACAGTTTGAGAAAGCCATGTCTGGGTTTTGGAAGAGTTGCTAAAGAATCTGACCAGACGGGATGTACAGCTAAGCAATGTAAATCAGACATATAAGTACTGTAGATATTGATGTGCCTAACCCAAAGATGGATGAAGACCTGGAGGACCCTAACTTGACCGAGTGTCAGTGTTCTGAAGCCTAACCTAAACACGTAAGCATTTTCAGAAACTTAACAGGGCCGAATGAATCCTGGAGGCACCGAGGAGCCTAATCCAGACATGCATGTAGATAGAGACGAACCTCGGCCAACCATGCACATATTTTCAGGAACCTAACCTATCTGTGTGTTGGAAGTGAGGAACCTAACTGGGGCAATTACGTATACATTTCTCCCTGGTCTGAGTCATCGCTGAGCCATTACACTGCTTTCCGCTTTGAAATTCAGTCAGACAGATAGGATAGCACAGATAGTCACATGTAGGGTGGAACTGGTATTCACCACGCTGAAGATCAAAGTCCACTCTGCCATGAGCCTGGGGCAGGGACAGCTAAGACGCATACATTTAGAGCAGGTAGATAGATAGGTGTTCACTACTCAGTTCCATTTTGACACACGCATACATACACACTCTTGCAAAGAAGGTGGGTTAAGTCACTAAATAAAGCAAGAGCTGTGTCCACCACAGGATCAAAAGGGTCAGCTTACTCTCCACTGCAGCTTTACTTGGCAAAACTGCCAGTCACAAAATTTTGACATAGTTTTCAGTTAATTTCTCAAATGTAAAAATGTTTAAACAAAACAGATTGAAAAGCATACGGTTCACTCATTTAGACAACATTTCCATTGTGGCTGTGCACTCTACTTATAAGCACGTTGGCTATAAGCACAATCTGTTTATATACATGCTGCCTGTCCGGTCAGGTTTGACTTCAAGCCTTTTCCATACCAGTTAACTCTGTTTACAGGCAGTCCCCTGTTTACGAACGTCCGACTTAGGGACAACCCGCACTTAAGAACGAACACACACACTACTTTGTGATGCTCATGAAAACATTGCGCGGCTTCAGCGGTTCATCAGCTTGAGGAAGGAGAACGGCATCCGGCATTTTAAGCCGGACCATGTTGCTGTTGACACTGTGAATATGCAACTTTGTATTTGGTATAATTTTTTTCTCTCATTTACCCTTGTAACCATGCCTCCAAAGAGTAAATCCAATGCAAGTGTTGGTGATGCATCAACGGAAAAGGAAAACGATCACGATCGAAAATAAAGTGGAAATAATAAAGCAATCGGAAAGAGGTGAAACGCCATCGATCACTGGAAAAGCGTTAGGCTACAGTCGGTCAATGACCGGAACAATTTAAAGGATAAAATGAGAATAATGCAGCGTGTGTTTCTTAAGTGTTCTATATCAATAGAAAGGTAAAATATATGCTATATAAGACAAACATTTGACTAACTGAGAGTAAATAAGAACCGTATGTATCTGTTCCGTCCTACAAATTCAACTTAAAGACAAATTTAGGAACGGATCTTGTTTGTAACCTGGGGACTCCCTGTATAAGCACCAACATATGTGCAAGTTCCAGCTATAAATCTGCACGTTTTTGGTCCTGCATTTGCGTCACCTGGCCTATTCGGCTCCACCTGTAAGATGTCTGTAGCCAATAGTAATTCAACCTTATGGACGCGTAGACCATCAACAGCCAGTGATGTTGATGTTGTCATTCTACAAAAGTCTCCTACCTCCTGCTTCAGATGCTACACGGTGTCTAAAATTTAGTTTGTGATAAAAAGCTAAAATATGGTGCTGTCAAATAATCACAATGCGCTGCTTTCAGCTGAACGAATCGATGTTGCAAAGAGGATGGACGCCAAAGAAAGTCGTACTGCAGTTGCTAAGAGTCGCAATGTTCATCCGAGCAAAATATCACAGATGCTGAAGAACAAAGGTGACATTCCTGACTTATTAAACATTTTTAGTTTGCATTTTGTGCTCTAGAATAAATCATAAGTAATGTTGTAGGCATGTACACTGTATATTTGTTTTGAGTAAAGGTATTAGTTTAGCGACACCCAAGTCCAGGTATAAGCACGCCAATTCTCGGTCCGGAGGGGCATCGATGTAAACACGGTGCGCTGTACACAGTGCGCAACACGCTACATTTATGGCTATTTGTCTGAAGAGAATAATGGAGACTGCAGATATTCTGAAATCACCTCCTGGAGAAAAAAAGCATAACAAATGGGAATTTTCGGACCTCCGACTCAGTGGAGGTTGACACCCGTGGCATCGGGTAATTCCAGAGGAAGCCCCGGGAGGTGGGAGAGAAGGTGGGTGAACCCCAGCAGACATTGCAGGGAGGCCAGTCAATTGAGCAGCAGGGAAATCAATCAGAACATCTTCATATGATCAAGGGCACGTATTATTGGATAATGGTCTCTCTTCTCAAGAGTCATTTTCTTAAGGAGGGGTCCACAATAAGGATAAAAGGAGATGTGATGTTTTTTCTTTTTAAATATCATTATGCACATTTCAATTTTCGAGCAATTTATATGCTAATAAGCATGCCGGCACATCTCCGCTAGGTTTTTGAGCAGAGTCTGGGGTTATCAAATGACAGATCGAGGAAACTCCTCCCTGTTTTGGCCCAGTCTGTGTATCCTGCGTGATTATAAATAGATGTCCTTGAGGTTGTGTCTGTACTGACACCAGGCGCAGTTGTCCCCACTCTGTCCACATGTACCCTGCCTTGTACTTCACTCATTATTCTCCAGGGGACGTTGGCAGCATTGGTAAATGGTAACTGCGCACACCCTTAACCACAATTACATTCACTTCAGATGGGACCATCAAATATAAGGGCTGCAAGACTCTGTAGTGCCCTTGTCACGAAAACAATGAACAGTAGGTTTTCTGCCATTCATTGTCACTGGTATGCAGTCCAGCTCCATTGAGCCACGCTTCGCAAAGTCTCTACTGAGGGGGATTTGAGATCTTGTTAAATGATCACAAGTCAGACAGAAAATCTATCTGCCATCTGGAAAGAAAAAAATGTAAATTCAAATTCCATAAGACAAAATGGTTCGGACAATGAAGCCACACATTGTGGTTTACTGCCGCGTCCCAAAGAACTCGATTTAAAGAACTGTGTAGGCAACTTTACAGCTATAGAGTCCCACACTTCATACTTGCAGAAAGAAGTGGGGTGGGGTGGGGTCACTCTGCTCACCCACAACAACATCTTCTACCCATTTATTTCTCCAGGTCAGCATTGGGTCAACCATGTGATAAGGATTGCAGGGCAGTCAACCACTTACAGCAGTTCTGCAAACTGCCCAAATAGGCAGACGTACATCAGACTTTCCCAGCCAGTGTTGGGACCCATTGCTCTGCCAAGAATAACACTCGCCAGTTATTTTACAGAAGCTCCACGGTTCACTTAGAAGGCACTCGTCTCCCCACAACCCCCGTCCCTGTCATCCCCAAGCGCACCACCACAGGCCACAGGCTTCATCACACATCCTACAGATCCCTCAACAGCGGCCATAACCATCTGGAGCCGCAGTCTATCTAGCATATTTATATTCTTAACTTGAAAGTGGATGGCAAGCAAGGATGTAGCGCTGGAATGGGCTGAAGCAATGTAAACATGTTCTCCAAACAGAGGTGGCGGGGGGTGTGAGACGGGGGAGAGAGACCCTCAGTAATGCACCACTGCAGAGCTGAAGGCTTGAGTCAACATTCCCCTTCCTCTGTTTAGTCTTCGTGCTGTGAGCCTATTCAATTTGCATGCCGCTCAATCCGTGTTGCAATTGTCATGGAACAAATGTATCGGGTTGCAGAAAGTGAGCGCAACGTGAATTTTAGGCAAATGGATGGATCGGGGCTAAAGTGTCATCTGATGAAGAGATCACAACAAATGAGAAGGCCCGCGATCCTTCGTGTCCAGACGATGCTTGGCCTCCTAATGGATGCGCTGTTAGATCCCGTCTCTCCCTTCAAAGTCACTCTGGGGCATCTGTGCAAATGTCTATCCGTCCAGACCCCACACACAAGTCTTGGTATGAATGAAAAGCAGACTCATCCCCGTGCCACTGGTGGACCAGGAACGCAGATCCAAGGATGTCCACTTTCGTGCGGGCTATCAAGCCATGACGGCACAGCCCCGAAGCCCTCGAGGAACAGACAAGGGCCGCTTCCTCGCAAGACGCCATTAAAAACCTGTAATCACCTGCTCCAGGCGCTTCATCCCTGTGTTTTTCGTGTCTTTCCATTTGCACCATAATTTTTGACAGCTTATCTAATAGCAGAGAACGCTCTTGGCGGGCCACGCTGAAGAGTCCTCCACCACCTTTTCATTTCAGCATGAGATCGCTGTGCCATCAGCAAACGCCTCTCTATTTACCAACACAACACACGAAGCGGAAAGCTTGAAGAGGCTAAGCTGAAGTGCGCTTCCCCGCGTCAGAAGAATGCAGCTTTAGGCAGACTGGCGCCCTAGCTACGAGCTAACCTTTTGCTCCACCGAGATTAGCTGTTTCTCCAACGAGACATGAAAGACCTTGAAGACAAGGCACTGGTGAGTTTGGAAGTGGACGCAAATGTCAGGTCCTGGCACATTTGCACCCCCGCGCTAAAAGCATAACAAAAATTGTTATGGTGACAGAGCATCTGACACATGGCTACAAAATAAATCAAAGTGCCAAAGAGCTTACTGAAACCAGGCAGCTGACCTGGGCTCTTTGTCAGCTTCAAGAAATGCTGTGCATTACTGGTCAAACAATGCATTAGCATGTGTACCATGGTAGGGGCTTCCAGCAAAATGAACGTTCCGGATTCCTAAAACACACTGAAAGTTTGTTTAGAGGTGGACTGATGAGAAGTAGGAACTCGATCACAGCAAACGGTTTCGGCCGTGCGATTCCATCGCTTGAGATGCATTGTTCAGACCAGGAAGCAACGGCTCTAAACTTTCCCCAGCTTGCAGCCCTGTTGCATTTTGTGCTCCCTTTCGATGTTTGGCAGAGAGGTGCTGTGCTGCCTTGTAAGGGGAAGTGTTCATGGGCCAACAGCGCTGCCCCGCTGGGGAAGTGTGGTCTGTTGTAGCTGCCAAAAAAACGAGTATCACACGCAAAAACAAGAGCAGCAGCGGGGTTAGGGCAAGAGTTGGGGGTGAGGTGGAAGAGGCAGTCAGTGTGGCTTTGTCAGAGCATAAAAATAAGGCCCTCCCACTTGGGCTGGCTCACAACAAAAGTTGCAGAACAAAACGTGGATGCTTTCGTGTCTGAATTATCCGTTTCCATTATTTTATCTAACTGATTGTTCTTCTGTTAGTTCAACGCAAATGGAGAAGCTAATCGGTATTCACACACTTTGACGCCCGAACTTAAAGGGAGAACTGCAGACTCAGCTTTTATCTGGAAATTTTGAGCAAAGAGTCCAAAATGTTACCTGATGAGGAAGACGCGTTTTTCTGCTGAAGCGGCAGCCAGTTGCGTCCAGGAGAAAAACAAAAGGCAGACCTTGTTAAAGCCAAACCTGCGCTGCAGTTGGCAGGCTGGCACGTGTAGGGGGGGCACATGGGGGGCTTTGACTCGACTGCATGCTTGTCAGCCAGCGTCAGGATCGCAGCAGCCCGCCACACCTAACTGAATACGACGCGCTTTGTGCCCCGCTTTCCCAGGTCTGGGATGCGGCTGTGGTGAGCTGCTCCTTCACATTTCCAGAACGCGTGTCACGAAATGCAGTGTATTTAACAACAGCCGGACACACAACCACTTTTAGGAAGAACGACCCTTTATTTTCTGCAGCAGTTAACCACAAACTCCGCGATAGTACGGTGCAGCTTTTTTATTTGTTGACATGTCCACATTCAGACTTAAATTTCACCCAACACACTCTACATTTATTTGACTTTTTTCCCCTAAGGAACTTACGGTTTTTTAAGCTACTTAGAATTTTGTAACTTTTTATACAGCTGGGTAATGTTCGCAAGAGAAATTCAAAATAAACACCTAGGGGTTCTAACCTGCGTATTTAAGTGAAAATGTGCAAACACAATGCTGCCTGCTACCCCAAAACATGCTACACTACCTACCGGGTTCCAAAACACTAAGATTTCCAGGACTGGATCCAATGAGTTGGCGTAGTTAGTTTACAGTGGAAGGCCAAAAGTATAATCTAGCCTTCTAATGACTGAGCTGAGCTGTTTCGGCCACACCCATTTGGCATACAAGCACATTCTAGACAACTCTGTGCTTCCAGCTTTGCGGCCACAGTTTGGGGAAACTCCTTTCCTGCTTCATCATGACTGTACTCCCCCCTGCACAAAATGAGCTTCATAAACACATGGTTTGCCCAGGTTGGTGTGAAAGAACTTGACCTCAACCCCACTGAGCACCTTTGAGATGAACTGAAACGCAGACCGTGAGCCAGGCCTTCTCGTCTGACCTCACTGAAGCTCTTGTGGCTGAATGAGCACCAATTCCCAAAATCTGGTGGAAAGCCTTCCCAGAAGATGGAGCCTGTAATAGCAGCAAAGGGAGGAACAACTCCTTAATCAGTGCCCATGGGTTTGGAATGGGATGTTCAACAACCACAAATGGGTGTGGTGGTCAGGTATCCACATACTTTTGGCCACATTATGTAGTTGGTTTACCCCCTACTATCTGGTAGAGTTTCCTTATTACAAATGGACAGTTGCATCGATCAGATAATATGGTCATTTTTTTGCTATTAGGCCTTTCTAAACCTTCTTGTTTGGTGGCAGAAGCATTTGACTAGGTCTGAAATTGTCTGAAGCTGATAGAAATTTATTCATTATAAACAGACAGCTGTATCAATGAGATAATATGGCCTGTTTTGATATAATACTGTTCCAAACCTTCAAGAGCTGGTGGAAGAAGGTCTAATTCAGTGTGTGAATCATTTTCCATGCTGTAAAATTGGGGTTTTTTTGCAGTCCTGTGAGAGATTTCTTCAGTCCTGTTTATCACCCTGGTGAATCAGTGCAATTTTTTGGTTAATTAACAAACTGGTGTCTCTAGGGCTACTCCGCGCTGCAGCAACTGCCAAACCCCATCAAACCACCCATGCGGCTCTGGGCGCTGCTGCCAGTCTGCAAATGTTAGAGTGACGGAGATGCCTGCTGTGCTGTCCACCACAGAGCGTGCAAAACAACCGGACTGCAGCACACTCGCCACTTTGACACCGCCTTCAGATGTACTAAGCCTTCCTGCCGTCCCTCACAAGCATACTGCACTGGCAGCATTTTGTAGGGTAACAAGTGGGATGAAATGAAGCCAAAAACATCACATCCTGTAGCCTGTGGCTCATGGTGACTCACGCACATGATCCCAGGGACGGCTGCTTTCTGTCGGCCAAGGAACCGGCTCCTCCAGGCCTAACCTGACATACAGCGTCAGAAACTCCCGAAAGAGGGCTATTTCTCACTTCTTCTTATTTACCAAGAAATGATCCACTATGGTCTTTTACTGATTTCTGAGCTGAAAAAGGAATTACACGGCGAACGATCAAAGAGCCCTTCTCTGCTAATTGAGATGGTACGCTGAACCCACGTGCGCACCTAAGAAGAACACAGGCAATCCTGAGAAAAGGCCACTGGCTAAACACCGGTTCCGTGGGAGGATGCGAGGAGAAGGGGCACCGAGCCGAAGCAAAATTCAGCCTAACTTTTTTAACAAGCTCCCTGGCAGCATCAAAAGTCCTCCTGGGTTATTTGTTCTTTTCTTGCTCGTGGTCTTCTGGATGCAACACAAAGTCAAAAGGCAGGCCTTACAACCATTTTTTTTCCCCCTCCATTCAGCAAGACTGACCTTGGTACTTCCGAATTTTACTCACTGTGCTGTGTGGCTGACATTGTTGACGGAAAGTGTATAATTGGCTCTAATCATTGCCCCGCTCTGGTGGGACTCCACTGGATGTCTATTCTGGACTATCTAGGTCTTGCCATTGGCATTCTCCTCGCAGATGAGTGGGTCACAGAAACTATTAAAAGACAGCAAAGTTCTTCTATGGCATCTCAGACTCTCAAATGCATGTAGAATAAGACTGTCCTCACCTCTGAAAACTGGAATCTGGGATCTTTCCATTAAGGAGGCCTCTTAAAGGCTGATGGATCAGGTTGAACTCTATATTATGGCAATTCTTATATCCCCAGTATGCACTTTAATAAATGAACTCAAGCCCATTTACTTGAGCTATTTGGTGCTGGACACCCAAAATAATGTTTCTAAATAGCACAGCAATCTAGATGTAAGGAAACGGGCACCTCAGAAGGCAGTCCCTATAACATTTTGCTTATTTCCCATCTCAACTGGTTGGATGTAAAATGTAAAATAGCAATGCTCCACCTCACACCAATTACACTGGCAAATTGAAATTGCCCGAGAATTGCATTTATTTTACACATTTCATCCTGTTGCACCATTTCCAAACATTCTGCACAAAATAAACATCTTTTTTTACATTTTGCCTTGATTCTGGCAATGAAGTTGACTTTTAATTTTGTTGTCTGGTCATAGCTCTCCAGTGGTCCATTTTGGCTATTTTCATATTAGCTCTGGAATCCATCCCTGCCCAATAACTGGAATCAAGGCTTTGCTGCAATAAAGCATAGCAGAATTCACAATGTGAGTTGACCACGTGCGACTACCACCCAACGCATCACCGTGCCTTTGCGGCACCACCGATAATATTAGCCCCAGAAACCAAAATCGAGCTCTGGCTTCAATCAGCTGACACTTTTTTTTTTAAAGCAGCTTAAACTGTTAAACACTTTAAAAACTCATTTTAATAGAACAATTCAGGGTAAGTACCTTGATCAAGGGAACCACAGCAGGGGGCGAGATGCAAAACCTAGATCCTCTGAGTACAAGGAGACAGCTCTATATGCTGTGCTACATGTGGCTCTAGAAAGAAACATCTAGAAGAAACAGCCAAAAAGCACAAATGCAAAAAAGATGGTGATTTACTAAGGCAGCACATTAAGCCCACTGACACCCCTGCTTGCATTATAATTACAGTTACTTGGGGGCTGGTCGACAAAGCGGGGTTGTATACCACTCTGTTTTACCGGCCGAACAACCAACCCTCTTATTAAGGAAGTTGCTGGACAGTAGTAAATCTGTTTCGCGACAACCTCTTCAGTATCCTTTCAAAAAGTTGGGACGTCCTCCAGGTCTGCCAGGCAGAAAGGATTCACTCTCAGATCAACCAGCCTTACACAACCCATGGTTTTAACCCACATGGTCTAACAACAGCAGAAATGCCCATAAAACAGAGGTCGAAGGATGCTTTCAACACGTCCAATACCACATCGATCTTAATCGCAGCTTTCCAGAGTGGCGGAGATTTGGGAGGTCTGCACTTACAAACCACATCATTTGTCGAGAGGTCATCCATGAGCGTGTAATTTTTATATCGCTCCTGCGGGATTTCGCTGAGGAGGATTTTTCCGAGACCCTTGTCAGTGTGTGGAGTAAGAGGGCCCTTTTTTACTTCAGGAGTTCGCGCATATGGGTGGTTATTTTCCCACCAGACCATATCGAGAACATCATCATGATAAAGAAGCTCAGAAATTTCACTCAGATCTCTCCCTATGAATCTGCTGATGTGGAGCATTGCTGTGAATGGGTGCACGGTTGGCAGCAAACGTACCTTCAGACTGCGGACCACGCCTTCCTGTTGCCAAAGCAAGTAGGTCATGGAATCCCAAGGGAGAGGTAATAAGCGGCAGAGACGTAACAGCATGGCACAGCAAAGCACAGAGCTACGCCGTTCCAATGAGGCCCTGGCTTCTCATTAAAGCACTGCAGAACCACCAGAGGTGGCGATGGAAAACTAGACACTGCACCCAGAAAGTAGACAATGCTGTGCCTATTGCAGCCCATTGGGTCGAGGACCTGTCATTATGCGATACCACACCAAGTCAATAGGCTGAGGACCAGCCCTGGTAAGAAAGCAGCCAAGCCCACTGGGATGAGGACCAATCCATATGACAAACTGGCACAGTCTACTGGGTTGAGGACCACCTTTGAAAAGTAGCCAGTGTACCCCACTGGCTCGAAGAGCATCACTGTGTGAGAAACCAAGCCAACTAAGCTGGGTTGAAGACCAGCGCTACTGAGAAACGAGCCCAACACATTAGGCTGTGGACCATCCCTAGTGAGAAACCAGTCCAGCCCACTGAGATGACTGGGTAAAGGACCAGCCCTGGTCAGAAACCAGCAGAACCCAGCACTGCTGAAAAACAAGCCCAACACATTAGGTTGAGGACCAGCCCTGGCAACACCCACACACACACACACACACACACACACACACACACACACACACTCTCTCTCTAGCACACAAGCTCTAATTAAGGGCGTGCAGTATAATACCAGTTCTCGGCCGTGTCCGACCAGGGCTCCAGGGGCACCTGGCTGTCCAAAGAGCTTTTTCTTTGCACTCTGATGTCACTGCTTAAGCGTTAGTCTACTATACCGTCCCCTCTGAGAAGAATAAAGAGGAATTAGCAAGCGTAATGCTACCGCCAAAACCAGTCAAGAAGAAGAGTCTGATGTGGACTCTTCTGACAAATACTGAAAAAAAGCTTCAAAAATTCCCTGAGCTCCACCGCCGAGGAAACTCTCAAGGAAGAACACAGTCGCAACAGCAATTATTCCTTATCAGTGGCAGGGAACGTGCATAACAATGCGTAGCATGCTCTGCCGGTGGGGAGGAAAATACGAGCAGAATAGATTCCTGTCACAATAATCAGCTTTTCCACTTTTCCTATTGCCTATGTAACAAAAGCTAAATGGAATATATATAAATAAATAAAAGGCAGAGTCAGGCAAGACCCGCACAGGGCTGGGAACAGCGTTTAGCAGCTCAGATCCCTAGAATAATGGAGCAGTGTTATTATATTAATGAAGGGCCCTACACAGCTGCTGAGGCTCAGATTTGCATGTCCTTTCCTTTTCAGCAAAGATTCAAATCTATCAGCAAATCTCCCCAACTCGCCGCTTTCTGGTGCAGATGCCGAGGGCCAGACGTGGAGGAGTAACATCGCGCTTCTTCTGAGCCAAATTTGCCAGAATCCATACACTTCATGATATATTCATAACAATTCAAATACAGTTAGGATCCACTTACAGCTGTGAGACAGGAATAAATCGGTCTGAAGCTTTTTACATTTCATTTTCAGCATTTCAACATTTTCAAAGACACATTTTCTTCATATACAGATATAGTAACTGTAAAAAGTATTCAACCCCCTTACTCTTATGTCCTTTACCTGACTGGTACGTTACAAGAACTTGCTCATAAATTTACTTATAATGTTCTTCTGTTTTCTTCGTGTAGTTTTTGTAAGGAAACCGAATAACCAGTCATGGGACTTTCCACATACAGGTGTATCAATCCTGAAATAACACAAATCACCTTAACTGCACGCAGGCCATCTCCATTCAACTTAAGTTTATGTTTAAACTGAATTTGGAATTTTTTTTTTTTTTATGTATTCTGACATAAAGGAATAGTCTGTTGGTCAGTGTCCAAAAAGCATTTGTGATTCAGTGCTGTAAAACAGTAGATCACAAAAAACTCCAAGAGGGATGAATACTTTTTATAGGTACTGTATACCATTTCAAATGGGCCTTTACACTACCCATATACAGTACATTCTCTACTGTACTGTACAGCCATATGAAGCAACTGGGTTTGAAATTTTCTTATTTATTAGGCCTACCCAATGTACAATATAAAATAGTATTTAAATTCACCCCACTAAAATGCTAGATGTATATTTGATGAATGTTGTTACTTAGACATAATCTTAAAGCACTGCAAGATTTGAAATCATTGACTATTCCGCTTATGGCAAAATATAATGTGTATTTATATTCCCACAACACACACTTCGTAAGAGAAATGGGCCAAGTCCAAAGACATGGCAGGGACTGGGAATTGTGTTTAGCGCTGTCCTTAAGGGGTTTGTAAAGAGAAACAGAGAGAGAGGGAAAGAGAGAGATGCCCTTTATGTAACGCAAAAGCTATAAATGAGCTAAATAAAGAAATATTAATTGAATTAATTTATTTAACCTTTACTTACCTGACACCTTCGTCCAAGGCAAGTTACAGTGTTCCAGCGCAGGTTTGTACCACAAGCAACTATTATTTACCCATCTATACACCTGAGTCCTTTTTTTTATATCAGTTGCATGGGTGTGTGTATGAACAAAGGAGTCTGAAGTAGAAATTATACAGTGCCCTCCTCCCCATCTCCCTATAGCCACTATTATACTATGAGGCTGCCTGGGGCATGGAAGCCCCGTGCTGCAGGCATTAGCGGCTGTGACGGTACCAAGGACGGTGCAGGAACTCTCCGGAACCAAGGAACCAAAGGAGAACGGCCCTCTCCAAAGGGGTGGAAACAAAAACGCACTTTAAAATCTCCGTCATCTTTCAAATTTGGCAGGGGTGCAAATTCCCTTTCCTGCTCAAGCCGAAAGCTTGACCCTAAAGTCAGCACAATTAAACTGAACTATTTTATGCTAAAAAATAAAAACCGCCTCTTTTCTCATGTAAGTGCAGTAAATGGCTCTACTGTACTCACATCAGCGTGGTAAATCTTGGCAGCTCAAAAGTGCACCACTACAGGAAACTGTATGCATTCTGTTACTTCGGTTTTGCTAAATTATTATGAGTTGGATTAATGTGTGGAACAGACTGTTGTGATGATTTTCCGCTTTTAGACCTCATTTCGGGAAGGATTGATAAATGAGTAGAACAAGTTTGTGTGTTATAGCGCACTTAGTTAACAATGTCTGAATAGAGCTAAAATATGATGCTGAGTTTAACAGATATTTCTGCTTTGCTAGATTCTTTCTGTTGTTTCAATTTGAGGATCAAGTTACTTCAACTGTAGCTGCAGAGAATGAGTCAGAATTGAAATAAAACAGAAACTACCAGTTCTGCTATTTTAAATGGACAGAGCAGGTAATTGTTTAAAGGTTAACTGACACGCAAGAAATAAACAGCAGCACATAAACTGGGCTTTGATTTGTGGCTGTGTTCCAAGAGGGATGGTTTCACTGGGACTCAGAACCCAGCAAACCTCAGTCTCAGCAGTTGGACAGGTAAGGATGGGGAGGATGGGGACCGTGACACATGCATTGAACTGCACCCAAGCTGCTAGAGAAGTAACTGAGCAGACAACTAGTCACAGCGTGAAGTAAAGCCATGTTTACATGATTAATATTTTTACAGACTAGGACTAAGGCTGTAGGAAGACTAAAACATTAAGAGCGCCTTGCTGACTTCCGACAAAGTACAGCAAGCGGCAGGATGCTTCTTGTGCCAAAGGCCTGCAGCCCATTCTCTGGTGCCAGTGAATTCTCCAGCATACCAGCGGAGTGGCAGAGGTGCGGGTGCTCTAATGTTTTTCGCCACCAGTTTGTTAATACAAGAGGACAGGCAGGAATATTCATAGGAAATGGCTCTGATAGAAGTCCATGCCAAAAGGAGGGATCCTCCCCAGCCAAAAGCAAGCTCCGAATGTCACAGCCAGTCCCACGCCCCACTATCTAAATGACAGTGACAGAAACTCGTTCTGATTTCCCTGCAACAAAGCAAAGGTGAACAGAATTTACATGCAAATATAAATGGTCTGCCACTCCAGGGAGAACTTCTGGTCTGGGTGCCAGATGGAGGTGGACCACAAATGCCAGGATGGAAAGTTCCGCCCTATCTACTCTACAAACAGTAAACCAGTTGCTTTCTACATTTGTGTGTCATGGTTACCAAGTGTTTGGTCAGCGTGCAAACTCAAGTGCAGGTGTCATTTACAGTGAATCACCACTTTACGTGACAAATAGGTGCTGCAGAGAACGACGAAATGGAGTGCGATGACAAACAGGAGTCCTAGGAACATTGAGTGAGTGAGTGAGTGAGTGAGTGAGTGAAGAGTTTGGTGAACAAGAAGACACAGAGGTCCAGTAACATGGAAGGTTGAGGATGTGGGAAACAGGGATTCATTGGTAACAAACGCGGGGAACAGGGTTGAAAATGGGAGCAGACGCAGGATCGCAAGAGGCAGAGCAAACTCAAAGTAGGCAGGCAAAGAAAGCTCATGAGCACTGTTTGAGATTCCACAGTGAAGTGAATGAGTTATTTACACTGCCTGGCCAAAAAAAAGTCACCACCTGGACTTAACTTAGTGTTATGATGAGGGGTTGCTTCAGTTGGTCAGGTCTAGGTTCAGCAACGTTACGTGTCCAAAAAATGAGGTCAGCTGACTACCTGAATGAGCAGGTTTTTCCATCAATGAATTTTTTCTTCATATTCCAAGATTACAATGCCAGGATTCATGGAGCTCAAATTGTGAAAGAGTGCTTCAGGGAGCATGAGAGAGACATCATTTTCACACATGGATCAGCCACCACAGAATCCAGACCTTAACCTCATTGAGAAAGAATATTTGAGATGTGCCTGAAAAGACTTTACGCAGCAGTCTGACTCTCCCATCATCAATACGAGATGTTGGCGAAAAATTCATGCAACTCTGGACGGAAATAAATGTTGTGACATTGCATAAGCTTATCTGATGCAATGGGGAATGCATGCCGTAATCAAAGCTACCAGCGGTCCAACCAAATATTACAGCGTGTCACTTTTTTTTTTGGTCAGGCAGTGTATTTTTCTATTTGTTTATTAATTTATTTATTACTATCATTTTTTACTTGTTGATATGTGGAGCTGTTAGTTGTACAGAGCCAGTATTGTTGTTGAATCCCTTTGGCAACCCAGCTGTACAGTTGTCATGCCAATAAAGCACAATATATCTTCTTCTCTTTTAAAGCCTGGGGTGATGAGCTGAGTAGAAACAGGTGTGGCCAAGCTTGCTTAAAGCAAAGATGCCGGCTGGGCAACTGGAGGACTGTGTCCAGGGCCTATGACATTGTAAAAGACGGCACAATCAAACTTGTCGCCCGCTCTAGACCTCTGTCCATCTCCCTCTTCCACACACCCTACACGTGAGCAGATCTAACATTCTACACTATTCAGATTTTCTGCCATTCTCTTAAGTCACAGACTTTTAGGTTTTTATTATGTTGCACACCTAATTATTTCCACAACATCCAATTTGTAATAATTATTTCAATGTGAAAACAGTGCATTTTTGCCTGCCTAGTAATCTCGCACATGCACCTGGAGCCTTCAAAAGTGGTCTAATCGAGGGTGATGTTTTTCAGCAACGCTGAACCAGAGCCGCAGATATGACATGACCCAAAACAGTTGAGGCTCAGAGAAGAGCGAACGAGCCGTCATTTCATCACACGCCGCACAACCTCTTACTCTAAGTGGCAGCTGGCTCCTGCACATCCTGCTGTACAAACATCTCCTCCCGAGAAGATGGCTGTGTCTACGCACCGAGACATGTGTCTATACGTTTGTTCTGCTGTACGGTAGAGAAAGCGTTCCATCTATGTAAACAGTGTTAACGGTGCATGGAGTCACCCTGATCTCCCGCCGCCCCTCCTCCTCCCACACTTTTCACTTCTGCCAAATGTACTGCTGTGGTGCCCAGTCCAATGGTGCCGCCGCTCCCCCCACACCGCTCTTGCGCCCTCTGCGAGCAGGCCCTTCGCCACGGCTCCGTCACGCACGGCCAACTCCCCCAGGCCGCGGAATGCAGTAAGGCGCTAATTGCCCGGGAGCTGAAACAAGTGGCACCGGGCACAAAGAAAATAAACACACACTGAGGGAGGGGGAGAAAACACAGCAATCAGGTGGAAAAAAGGACAGAAGTAGGCACTTCTAAACTCGGCCAGCCTCCCGGGGGGTGAGGGAGGTGGCCAAGTCAGCGCTATTAAATGAGACTGTAGCCCCATCGAGTATGAGGGAATTTTTGTACCTCCACATCTTGCTTTTGCCGCCGCGCCGCTTGACAGCTCACAAAAGGACCCCCGAAACAAGAGTGACCTCTGCAGCAGCTACGGTACAACATTGACCAGGAAGCAGGCGCTCCAGGCTGCTCTGGTGGCACCAGTAGGGCATGGGGTTGCATCGGAGGGGGAGGCACTGGGTCGACTGGCAGCGGTCCCTCATTAGTCTTCGCTCCCCTTAGCGCATAACGGCAGCAGCCACGGGGAGACACTTTTCTGCCGAAGAGAAAGGGGGCTTCGAAAGACAAGCAAACGGACCGTGAAAGCATTCGGCTCGCATTCTGTCCGCTTATTCCCTTCAAGGAAGTCGGTGTCCTACTGCACTTCGTCCTGTCTGGTGCCCTTTTGACCGTTTTCCCACAGTATAACAGCTTACATTTTTAATATAGCTTAGGCAGAGGTTCTGTTGTAACAGGGAAAGCACTCTAATTGACACAACAAAGTAATATATATTTCATTTAAGAACCATCGGTCAAAAGCTATTTTGCAGCGATAATAATTCTTTTCACTTTCACAGCCCATTCTTTTGATTTCTGAAACACGAATTTTGCGAAGCCCAGGCCCTTTGCTTTAAAAAAACACACATAAAACACTTAACCTCAGCATCAGAGCAGAACTGAAGGAGGTGAAGACATCCCTCATGCACATTATTATTGACTCTTCCACAGTAGTCTTTGAAGCTTCTCATTTAGCCACCTTGATTTAGTTCTGCAAGAGATGTCACTGCTCAGAAACACACTGCGGTTGAAGATGAAAGGGGACACGGAGACAGAGAGTAATGCTGGAAAAGTGAAGGAATGCGGCAGTGGTGTCCTGGGTGAGGAAGAACTGCTTCATTTCATGACGAAGGAAGCACTGGTAAATCTCAGCAAGGTTACACGAGCACTTGTCAACCCTCAACCAACCCACCTAACCGCAGGTTAGGAGGGGACTTAATCCAAATACAGAAGAGGACGGATTACTAGTTGATCTTTACCCTTGAAGAACATGGACAGATAGTAAGACTGAGGTCTCCGCAGTAAATGCTCCACAACAAAGCCTGCCCCCTACAGGACTTCTGTTTTGCCCCGTTCTTTTGCAAACCCTTTGGACCAAGTAAGAACATCACTATGGTCAATGTATTCTATTCAGACACCCAGTAGGCAGTGTCCTTTTCAAAGTGGCCTGCAGAGAGTCCACAGAGCCTCAGAGCACTAGATATCAAGGACTGAGCAAAGGTTGAAGGACTGGGGTGCTGTGCGAGTAGGGCGGCAGGACAGCGGGTCGACACCAAGCATGTGAGGCGCTGAGTGTAAAGCTGCCGCACAGCCTGTGAAGTAGACTTCCTTGGGTGCACGAAGGCCACTTGTGACAACATAAAGCCCCGAAGTCAGTGAGAAGGATTAAGTCCCCCAACCCCAACCCCAACCCTTCGCTGGGGCACCTGTTCTTTAAGTGCTGTGGATTCAACATTTGTCGCGAAGGGTGTTGTGCGGCTGTCGGCAATAACAAAGCCGCCGTTCAGGTCAGGGCTCACACTAACTGTGTCATACTCTGCCCCCTTCCCTCTCTCAAACACACACCCTTCCCATTACTTCATAAAAATCCATTCCACAATAAAAGCAGCGGGGATTCACTGGCCCAACGTGGTGGGGGAAGTTGCCGATCTCTCCAAATTAAGTAACTTTATAATAAATCACTGTTCTTGGATTTCCAAGGATTAGTTGAGCTCCACTGAGCAGTTTGTTAAGCTGTGAAGCACAGCGGAGAATAAGAAACCCTTGCAAAGCTCCGAAATCACTGAACAAATACAGCAGGACCTCGTAAAAGCAATAGGGTGAAAGAACCGGTTGGCCAGCGACGGTTCCCCACCGGGATCCTGATGAAACACTGTGTCCTCGGCTCTCAAGAAATGAACAGGAAAGAACACAGAACCCGCTGTTCACGACCTCAAGCTGGAAAAGGCATTTCCTCACGTTTTTCCACTAATTTGTTCCTTATGATATTTCTTACATAATCAGTTTAGGAGTTTAGCGGAAGTCCGGCACATTAGCAGTAAGAATGCTGTCGTGGAGGAACTCCCATTCCCCCCCCCCCCTACCCCCACCCCAAAAAAAAAAAAAAAAGGGAAACGTGGCCTGTGAATCACTGACTGCTCATACTGGCCCTTTCTGTCCATGGATTGGGAACTGCACTGTAACAGAACCAAAATTCCCTCAACGACCGTACAAAAGCTTGCGAGAGGGAGAACGCGATGCAGAGTGGTGGGGTGGAGTGGGACGGGGTGGGGGAGCTTTCCTGTTATTATTAAAGAGCTTGTGTTCTGATTTGTGATGGACACAAATGGCGAGGGGAGGCGCCGCTGTATTCCCTTGGCTGCGTCTTAGCTTTCGCCGTCTGCGCAGGACTGTCCCCGCTCCGAAGCCCCCTTTTCAGCACAGCTTCCCTGTCCTCTCTCACACTTTAGCTCTCTATTGGAATGCTCTGACCCTTGGGGACTTCACTCACTTTTCTGCCTTTCCAGTCCACAAACCTCACAGGCCAACAAAAGGCAGCTCGATGGCTATTTGAATTTGAAACAGGGCCACGACAAAAGCTGCTGGTCCTGAAAAAAGAGGGACGGGAGAGAAAATTTTGGACCTGGGCACCAGCAATTCAACACGTACCCTTCGCATAAAGGTAAATTTAATTCTGACACAACCCACCCAGACAGCTCAATGTACTGTAAAAGGCAGCAGCTGCGGTGGGGAGGAGGGGGGTGCTGTGAGGGCAGGGGCCACCTGGGGAGAGGGGACTTTGTGAGCCAGGGACACCACCAGCAGCAGCCCTGTAGGTCTGGTTGGGAACAGTGGGCAAGGCTGTACTGAGATGCTCAGCAACGTGCACCCCAAATTCGGGGTCAACGGAATCACTTGCGAAATTAAACAAACCCCAGAAAGAGCTCGGCAGGGATTCGCTTTTCCGCTGAATACCTTGCCCACTAACATCACGTATCTGTGCAATATCTCTCTTTTTTCCCAGACACAGCAAGATTATGCAATTTCCGAAGATCCTGCCAAACGGTCTACAGTGTCTGGTCTTCTGTGCCGGCCAAAATCGCAAGCAAAGCTCACAGTTTCGCATTGTTTTTAATCCCATTTATACAGATGGTTCTTCTGCAAAAGCAATTTAGGATAAGTGCCCGTTTCAAAGGTGCCACAGCAGTAAATACTGTGGGAGTTTCACCAGCAAACCTTCTGCTCCGGAGTCTAATTGATTAACCACTGTATTTCCCATCTTGTCAATAAGCAGCAAATGCTTCGATTTAAGGAGCCATAAAAGAAACCCTGTCCAAAGGCAAGACGACAACCACACTGTTTTTCCCAAATGATATCACCCAAATTGTCGTAACTCCAAATGATATTGCCCAAATAATGCTGCCATTGTATCTCCTCATGGAAGCCTTTAAAAACTTCAAATCTGATTTTCTAAATTATCTTTGAAGCACATAAAGGATTTTCCTGAAGCATACTGTCAGCCAATCTGGTAACAATAGCACTTGCCATCTAACGTAAGGCCTTTCTAGACGATCCACGGGAGATGTTCACCATTTCGGAGAATAATAAATATTATTGTCAGCCTCGATCGTTCGGATGCGCGAACGCACGCCTTGCGCTCCGATCGCCATCCAGCGTCTGCCGGCGCAAAACGGAGCCGCCCAAACTATTTTCTTATTGCGTGCATTACACCTAATGTGAACAAAAGATTTGCAGAAGCAATACGTCGCCAAAATTCAGCAGAGAAACAAACAAAAAACAAAACAAAAAAAACAATTGAAAAACAAGGCAGCGATTGCGATCAATGGACAGCGGCGGGAAACGGAATCAAACCGATGCGGCGCGTTGAAAATTAAGCCGAAGAACCCTTAAAACAAGGGTTTGGAAATGTGACGATTTCCACGCGCGGCGTGATGGAAATGGACGAAAGGACGGGACCCCCCCCCTCTTTCCACACCGAACCCCGGTGCGCACCCCCCCCCCCAACCCCAGGGGGGCGGACAACTCCTCTCTCACTCACCACGGACCCGGAGAGGTGCGTCTGCTGCGGGGCTCCGCGCGTTGCCCGCCGCCGCCTCCTCCTCCTCCTCCTCCTCCTCGGCCACAATCCACGGCGGTCCGCGCAGCACCGGGGTTGGGGGTGGGGGGACGCAGGTCTCTCCCTGCAGAGCCGGCAGTCGGTAACCCCAAATCCGGCGGCGCTTCACGCACGCCCGCCTTTTGTAAGCGGCTCCTTCTGCTCCCGCTCGCACCTGTCCGCTTCCACAACGGAGCCCCTATGCCGGCGTGACATCCTCAGGACAACTGTCTGTGCGCTTGTGTGCTCGGCCAACCCCCCTCCCCACCCACCCGCCCGCCCGCCCGCTCGCTCCGCCACCTGTCCCCGGTGCGAAAAAGCGCCCCACAAAGCGCCTCTATGCCGCCGGCTGACACATGGCATTCCCGGGCAGCCCGGCTGCTGAGGCGACGGCGACGGCGGCTTCGGCGGCGGCTGCGGTTGTGGCGGCAAAAGGAGCTGCGGAGCGTGCGCACGAGGACGCGCGCTCGCTCTGCGCGCGCTCCGCGGCGACGAGGAGCGGCGCGCGGCCAGCAGCCCTCGCGACGACCCCGCGGCGCAGCCGGACAACCGCGGAGCTCGGGCAGCAAAGACGAAATGAAAATCGCACCCGTGTTGCTCCAGAACGTCTCCCTCGGAGAAGGAAGAAAGAAAGAAAAGGGAAAGAAAAAATAAAACCAGTAGTGTTATTGATCGCGTCACCGCCGGCAGTTATTGTGCGCAGCCGGGCGTCACTGGGCACTTCGGGCACATCGGAGCGCTCGCTGGGCGCCTCTGTGAAGCAGCGCTACAGGATCGGCCCCCTTCGCCCCAAGACACCCCCCCCCCCCAACCCCCCCCCCTCTTTGTCGTGCTTAGGGATCTCCAGCTTTCTGCCTCAGCACCTTTCGCTCGGCGGTGAAATTCAGCATCTCCTGCCGGACGCGGCTCGGTGTCACCGCGGCGGCTCGGGTACGGAGTGAACGGCAAAACCTGAGGCAGAATCGCCGCCCGACTGGAACGGAATTAACGCGTCTTAAGTCACCTGTTCCGCACTCCCCCTCCCCGCTTCACCACTGCTCCGAAGTGGCATTCAAACAAACAAACAAACAAAAAAAAAGAAGACGAATGGGGAAAATGATGGCTTGTCCTCGTTTTAATTATTATTTATTGCCGTCAAATTACGCAGCTGCAGCGGCGTAGGAGCAGTGATAAATAGACGTGCGTGGAAACATGATGAGGCGTGGCGGTGCGTGACACGCCGCGTTTATCCTGCCTCCTCTCGAGTAAGGACGCAGCCAATTTGTTCCTCAATTATCTTTGCAGAAAGCGAAGGATTACTTGAGTTCCCTCATTCGTTGACCTACACAGCAATGAAAAGGAGATTATGGAGGTATCTCCGCCAGCATCACTCAGGAAGTTCAGGTGCCCAAGTGTACTGCCCGAAGGAAAAAAAAAGTCACATGCTCAGATATTTCGTTGGACTGCCTTTACCTTCGATTATGGCACGCATTGGCCGTGGCATTGTTTCGATAAGCTTATGCAACGTCGCGACATTTATTTCCGTCCAGAGTCGCATTCATTTTTCGCCAAGATCTTGTATTGATGATGGGACAGTCGGGCCGCTGCGTAAAGTCTTCTCAAGCACAAAATCCCAAAGACTGTCAATGGGGTTAAGGTCTGGACTCTGTGATGGCCGATCCATGTGTGAAAATGATGTCTCACTGAAGCACTCTTTCACAATTTGAGCCCCATGAATCCTGGCGTTGTCATCTTGGAATATCAAGAAAAAATTCATTGATGGAAAAAACCTGCTCATTCAGTATATTCAGGTAGTCAACTCACCTCATTTTTTGGGCAAATAATGTTGCTGAACCTAGATCAGACCAAATGAATCCCACATCATAACACTAAGTTAAATCCAGGTGCTGACTTTTTTTTTGGCCAGGCAGTGTATATTTACAGTGGTAGGCAGCTAAGTTGTACAATACATACCGTGGTAGAATGGTACGCTTGTCTGAAAATGAGAGGTGCTGCAAAGTTTACAAGCGCCTGCCATCAACCGGCTTTGCTTGGATACCTGTGCTGACTTGGGGAGAGGTGTCACAAAGGTGTGCTGTCATTAATAATGCAATTTTCAATCCTACCACTGTTAACTCATATTTATGGCTTGCACATTGACTGGAAGTTGGAAAGCACCATGCCTGACTCCTTTCATGTTTGCCATCACCTTCTTCAGGCATATTCTTTCCTTGCAGGGGTGCAAAGATGGAGGAGAACATGCAAACTCCACACACACACACACACACACACACACACACTCACTCCTGAATGGGACTTCACCCCCACATGAGACAAGCAGCCTAGGAGCTGTGTGGAACCAGCTTACCCCACTGCCCCACCGCATCCCCCATTTGTCCATTGACTGGGACTCCCGCTACTCTAGATTGCAAAGATGAAGATTACCATCTTTGTATTTAACAGGTAACGCATACCGCAATAAATAATTCGATTATATTTATTTTTTCTGTTCAATAAACTAGACTAAACAAGAGGGCTTACTTGCAGAATTGGAGCTAACAAAGGAGTGTTAACAGCTCTGTCAGCTACAGACTGGTAAGTCTTAGCTGTGTCTACAAAATTCGAGTGGCGCTAATACCATTGGATACGCCTTACAGCATATCGTTGTTCTCCTCTTCTCCTCCTCCTCCTCTAAAAAACAATATGTAGGATATTCACTTACAGAGCAGTGGACCGAACCTGCATGGTGGCTTTTTGGACTTCCAAGCTCAGTAGGGCAATCCCTTTCGCGCTCGCAGACTTTGCACAGCTGGGGGGCAACATGTAGGCCAAGCCGAAGGGGAATTTTTAACTTTCCGGAAAAGGGATCACAATGTTTGTTCATGAACTGCAGCACTGAGTGCAGTCAACTGCCAGACAACAGCATCATTGTTCCACCTGTCCAGGCTCTGCTTCGTGAATCGGGGTGAGGTGACGTGAATAGTGATGAACTTCCTGTTGTGGGGAGCCAGGAGAAACCCGGGCCAACAACCATATCTTCAGCACGTACCCACAGCAGGAAGGTCCAGCAAAGGTCACCTCCCACATCAGTGCCACCTGAGGGCTCCCACCCCGGGAGGTAATTTTGTCGCCGTGAAGAAATCTGGCTTGAAGCAACTAAACGGATTGCAGGACCGGCTATCAACAAGAGTGCGAGAGGTGGAGAGCCTGCAAAAAATCCTGGGTGAGAAAATAGAGTGGCACAGAGAAAACTGCAAATCTATACACAAAATTGCAGTCGCTCTTAAACACAACATTAGAGACATTTGTATTCCAAAAATATTCATTGACAAAAAAGCATTTATTTACGCTCAGCCTTTGTGTGCTATAACAGATGGAACAATAAACATTACGAAGTAGGCCCAATATTTTATTGCAGAGCTGACTCTTATATCCAGAAGATCTTACAAATTTCTTTTTGGCATTTATCTGTCGTTCGGTAAAGCAATTTAACCATCAGCCCAGGGCACTCCAGCAAAGCCTCCACCTCAAGCCACTGGCCTTCACACGATCTGACCTTCACCTCTGCATTAGCATTGCTTTCCGGCCTCAATAAAGCACACCAGATATCATTTCAAGTAAAAGATTTTGTGTTGGATACAAAATTTATTGTGCATGTTCTCAAGTGACCGAGTGAAAACAATCCCAGACTTCAGGAATTAAGCCCGTTCACCATGTGAGACACAAAACCCCGAAAAGACTTTGCAATTGCTGACCAGAGGACTGATTTATGAGACACGTAGTATTAGATTAACTGCTAGATACCCAGGTGGATCTATGTTGTTAAATTATTCACTCCATTGTTTTCCTTCCAAAATAAATGTATTCGATTTATTTTAGTTTAAATGGGAAAATAATTAGAGATGTAATCTACAGCAGGAAATACTGTTGCAAAATATTGCTGGAAGTGAATGTAAAATTAGAACAAAACTGAACATTTAAAATGTTAAACATTTGTCTGCGGGACCTTCGGTTGCCAGATAATCAAATATTTTAAAGACACTTGAAATCGGTCCAAGTACCAGTTAATACCGACAAATTAAGTTTGGAGTTCGGAAGGAAAGAGAGCCGTGCTGTTTCACATCTTTGCTTGTGCGTGACGGTTTTGACGCGGAAAACTGCGACGATAACAAACGAATATCTTGTTGTTCTGAACCAGTCGCAGCGGTCGCGGCTGTTACCGTCTCGACGCTTTTCGAAGACGAATGATGCCAGCGTTATCTTCCAGCCACTAAGCTGTTGACACCACGGAATATGTCTGAGAAACAGGAAGTGGGATGAAAATAAAACGTAGAAATAAATTTTTCTAGCTTGCCGCATTAAACGTCAGGCTAAAACCCATGATTTGTTGCTATAGAGCTATTGATGTGAATTACTTTTAAGGGATGTAAGATATAGACATCCTGGTAGGAGAGCAAGAAGATCAATTAAAATGATAGTTAACACCTCTGCTTTATGAAGGGAACCAGGAGACCTTGTCTGCCTGACGCTTCTATTATTACATTATTATTTCATTTTCTACAGCTTTGCAGATTGCAGTGTAACAATTCGATGTTTTTAACAGATTTCAGAATTTTAGGACAAACATTTTTGATTAAAAGTACAGAGCCTATCGCAGTCTCACTGGGGATTCCAGTCCATCGCAGGGTGACCAATGGCGAGACCGATAAACCGGAAACACATCTCTGGACTGTGGGGGGAAACTATTTGCTGCACCACAGTGCCACCCCTTGTAACCAAGAGTTTTGTGAAAATTTTAGAAAGGTGTCATGAGATCCATTTGGACCAAATCAGCTAATTTTCACCGCTAAAAGCATTCTGGTGTGTGAACTTTTTTTCCTGTTGTGTGAGTTTCTCTCCCCAGCACCTGAAAAAGAGGCGCAAACAACCAAAGTCTTAAACCTTCACAGTTACTCATCAGTGTAGGCCCGTAACAGGCAGTTTCACATCTAAGTGATTTTTGCATAAAATCGATATTTTACCACCAAAGGAGGGAGCTGTAAGCTGAAGGTTGTTAGTTTGAATCCCGTTTTCTTGCGGCTGTGGTGCTTTTGAGCAAAATACTTACCCTCCAACAAGAGCACCCTGCTGTATATAAATGGGTAAATAATCGTAGTGTTTTTCAGATAAAGGCTTCGGATAAATAACTCATTAATCATTGGCATTAAACAAAACTCGACATGAAACTCACTCTCTCGCTGTCTTATTATCATCCTTCCCGTTGTGTTTTTACAAACACTCGTGGCAGATGCCGCAAATGAGAGCGCACTTTTAAAGAATTTCAGCAGAAAATTCCTCCTCCTTTTCTTCCACGGCTGCCGTTTGATCTCCAGTCAAGCGCTCGCAAGAGCTGGATGAGAAACTGACAATAAATAAATAAACAAAAAAACACGTTTTTGTTCTTCCCCCCTCTTTCATCCCACTCGGAGCCCGGGAGCTGCCGGATCGCTGTAGACTTGGGCTAGATACTAGGGAGCTGGATGAGGAAGGTGAAGGAGCTTCACAGAGAAACGGGGCCTTTGATGGGGGAGGACTGAACATTTTAATTTTTCAACAGCAGTATGAAGGGGGGGTGGGGGTACCAAATGGAGCAGCGACTGAAACATGGCCATGTGAGTTTTATCAGCGCTCTAACCCAAACTGTTACCCCAACCCCACATCTACCCCTAATCGTGACACTGCAGCTGGTGTGTGTGTGTGTGTGCATGCTGGCAGAACATGGAGGCAGAGTCATGGCACCTCTTTCGACGACAGCTGGCATGAGGGCTTTTCAACAGCAGACCACATGTTCCTATGGTAAAAGGAATAGTTTACCTCTGGGCAAAGACACTGAAACAGCCATGCGATTGGGTTCAATTGAATTACACGCTGTCACAAGCTACCCAGCAGGCCTCCATTTCCCTGCAATTAGATGCACTCTTCGATAACCGTTACCCGACCGCGGTTGGCCCTGTTAGCGCTACTTCGCCCCACGTTCCTTTTAAACAGCAGCCGACGGCACGTCCCTCGCTGTACCTTGCATTTACTCTCGCGAATGTAATATTTAAAGGAGACGCGAGTAGCAGCGGTGACAGGAGTGGGACTAAAACGGGCCGTTTAGTCTTTGTTTTCCATTTGGCGACCGTTTATGCCGCAAATGCAGAGGGGCGCTTCCTAATGTACATCAGATTACTGTACGCAATAGGACACTGAGACTCTGCAAAGCATCCTGGGTAAATCTGCAGACAAATGGACTGAGACAGGGACACGCTAGAGGCTGCTGACATGTTAACCCTGCATAAATCTCTGCAGATCATGTGATGCTGTGATGAGTAGATGCCGAATTAAATTAACAAGCATCCGGCTGTATTTCAGAATGAAAGGCGCTGCTTGTATCAGAGCGACCTTAATGCCGCAATGTTAATGTAATTCCTCATCAGTTTCGCTTGTGAGATGCGCAGACTCGGTTAAATTGTTCTGGTTCCGACCAGCCTGGAGGTGACTACATCATTACCTTGAAAGGACTCCGAGGGTGGCCATCAATCAGGTTGTCTCCGTGAGCGTCGGCCTGCGAGAGCCAGAGCAGGCAGCTGTTGGGGACGCGCGTTACTCCCCCCCCCCCCCCCCCCGGAGATGACCGTCCGAGACCGGCGAGACCGGCCTTTGAATAAATCTGAACCGTCTTTCCCAGCAATGTCCCGGCCGACGTTCGTCTTGTGAAAAACAAGCAAAGGAATATTTCAAACCCAGCCCACACAGCAGCTTCCAGAAGCTCACCTGATGCAGCCACCCAGCAGCATCCTCCCCCGGCCATCCCATCACGCTAAACCTTTAAGAAGATGACAGTAACGTCAGCTTCCTGTACGTCCCCTCAAGTAATAAAATGTGAGACCTCTGTTCCATGATCCTTTTTAAAAAGTAAAAAATTCCAACATGTTATAGTTCATAAATGAATACTTTTTTTTCATGTCCTTTGTGCAGTTCCCCGGACTTTTTCTTTGGCGCGTAGATGTTTAATCGGGAGTTGACCCACGTTGTGCAGTGAACGCATGTGGTGCCGATTTTTGTGCTGCCTGTATGGATTCTGCTTCCGAAACAGCATCACGCTCTGTGGCCAACAGTTGCCAGTTGCCGCTATTTGACAAAACCAAACGTCAATGCATTCTCCCACTGGGAAAGGAGTAGGATTTATTAAATAGTCACACCTACAGTCGCTTGATAAAGCAACGTTTTACGTGTCGCTGAGGAAAATGGCGCAGCGGCATCAGTAATTCGTGGCAAACAGTATGAAAATTTTGCTTGGTTCTCCTGCCTTACTTTTGCACTGTGTTTGTCCTTGTTGCTCCTGAAGGCTTCTCCCGGGGGTTTGATCACTGGTGTGGGCGGTGGAGGGGAGGGAAGAAAAGCTTTGCCTGCAACTTCTTTGCACAAAGAGACAACATTTTCAGGTCAAACATTAAAATGCAATTAATAATGAAATGTAAATAAAAATGTTTGGACAGCTTCAGCAGGAGAACCGTTTCTTAGTAAATAAAGCTTTTCCATGTGATTTTTGCACGATGTTTGCAACAAAACCTTTCCTCCTACTTTTTTGTCCTACTTCCTCCATCCATTTTCTGTGATCATGCATCCAACTGGGGAAACAGCAACCGAAAGTCAATCCCAGGATGCACAGAGACTAAACCAGAGTCCACCCGTCTCTCACACACACACACACATTAAAGGTCACCAGCTCTCCTAAATATCTTGTCTTATGCATGTGGGATGGAAGGAGCAAAACAGACGATCCAAACAAAGGCCATACGAAGGAGTTTACAGAACCGAGAACAAAGATGGTCTGACCCTGAACCGAATTTGAACCCTGGAGCAGGGAGGTGACACTGCTCCTGACTGAGAGTTTGAGCAAAATTCCAACCGGGTCATGAAGCTTGAGGTTGTCAAATAGAAGGCCATCAACTACAGGCAAAGCAATAAGCTGACAGATGAAAGGAACTGCGGCACAACCTCTTTAACCCAGGCTGGCCGACCTGACTGCAAACCATTCATCCCAACTCACATGTTCTCAAGTCACCGGTGTGTAAAGTTGCAGCTTGGGGCGCGTAAAGATTTCACGCTACACCCCGCTCACTCTGCAACCTCCGCCGTGGACACAGAGTAAAGAAGAGTTTGTGTTTAATCAAAAGCAGATGGGACTTCACCTCCGCACAGACAGGGCTGTGCGGTTAGGCTGACAGATGGGAGTCAGAGCAGGTGTAGATAGAGAGAACATGAACTTTCTGCACCTTCAAGGAATGCAAAACACTGCGTCTGACTCGTACAGAGGCAAGGCCGCGAGAGTGTGCAGTGCAAACACTCACTCGTACGATTCTAAGACAAGAAACAGCTCATGTCCGGCTGCAACAGATGAATTTATCGTCAAATTCGGGCATCTGTTTCGTCCTGCGTTAAACAGGTCGGTCGCTGTGAACGGGATCGTGCGTGAATTGACACGCTTGAAAAAACAGATGTGCACAGTTAAATATCTGCAGGATTTTGGTATATTTTCCTCTAATTTGTTCCCCTCCAGGACTTTTGTCATGATGGCTATAGCAATGTTGAAGGTTGTACGTTCAATATTTTAATGGTTTGTGCTTAATTTAAATAAAAATATCTACAGAAGGTGGTGGCATGGCAACAATTCAATGTTAAAGCGTGAAACGATGCTTCTAAGAAGAACTGGCGGTCCTCTGCGTGCTCATTTATTGCTGCATGCTTGTTTGGACTATAGCCCTCTGGCTTGTTCTCATCCTACAAGGCCTCAGCAGGAAGGAGTGTCAACGGTAAAATTTAATCCGCTTAACAAAGTTACTCGCATATCTAATATTTTATATTTTGGTTATTTACGCAGTTGAATATTTTACTGAAGGCATTCAAACTGTGAATGTCCGTGAAGGGGGATAGCTGGGCCTTTGCCCCCAGTCCATGGAAAACCAGCAGCCTTTGGTGAAGACCAGTCACTGGGTTGTTGGCTCCGTTATTGATCAGTAACCTTTGTGTGACGTTTCCATCACCTCAGAAGTTTTGACGTCAGAGCGAATAGAAAAGGAGCCCCGGTATACCGAGAAATAAACTGTGCACAAATTAAAAGCATTTGGGATGTAAGAAATTCAAAGAGGCCTGTCAAAGCACTCCGCTTAGCTGAAGTGTTGTTTCCTTAAGATATTGTGTAAAACGCACCTAGAAGACCTCAACATAATGTGTTATGAGCGTGCATCAGATGATGATGATGATGATGATGATGTCTCCAGCAGCAGCGCTGGCTTGGTGTTGAGCAGCACTTCAGCGAAAGAGCGCCTCTGTGTGGCCAAAGTATACATTACAGTGCAACATATAGCTACCTGGTTGGAAGCATCACAAGGCCCTTTGCACTGTAGATTACTTGATGAACCCAAGTGTCTTGAGGGTTTGGGAGGTACAAATTTGTGGTATATACAGACAAGAAGATTGGTAATATTGAATTTTATTCAAAGAATGTGCCATTCTTCCTGAAAAGTGGGGAAATTAAACGATCTTTTGTCATCCATACATGGGTTTCTTTGGTATGCAGTGGAACAAAACAAAAAAGCTGTGAAAAGAACTGAATTCTTGCTTGTTCTACACAGACATTCTAAAATAGTCTGGAATATTATTGATACCCTTTAGAAGGTATAAGAAGTAATTGTATTGTAGAGCTACTTCAAGGAGACTATTCTCCTTTAATTAGTATCATTATAGTATGGATAAAAATCTTCAGTCTGCTGTTTTGTGTCATTATGTGTATCACACTAAAAATGGGAAAGAGGAAAAAAGGTTACCCAAGGTGGTCGGAAAGAAGTTAATAGCTAAACATGATCAATTTAAAGGCTTCAAGACCATCTCAAAAAGCTTGATGTTCCTGTGACCACTGCTCCCAATATTGACAGGAAGTTTAAGGCTCATAGGATCGTAACCAACATCCCTGGACAAGGCAGCAAGAGGCAAATTGATCCAAGATTGAAGAGAAAGATTGAATAGTGGAGAAAAAACTAAAGAAAACAACCAAACAGATCCAAGGTGACAGGATCTGTCAGGAGCTGTCGGAATAAAAATGGGCTCCGTGGTAGAAGATCTCACTTCTAAGAGAGAAACACAAAATAGCCCAACTGGAGTTTCTCAGAATTCATGCTGACAAGCCACAGCTTTCCTGGGAGAATGTCCTTTGGACAGCCAAAAAAAATTAGAGCTTTTTGGTCAATCGCTCCAACTCTATGTTCATAGAAAACAAAATAAAGCTTCCAAAGAAAAGAACACTGTCCCTACTATGACATGGAGGAGGTTTAGTGATGTTTCAGTCATGCATTGCTGCCTCTGGTAGTGGGTGCCTTGAATCTTTGCAGTTCACAATGAAATCAGAAGACTATGAAGGCATTCGGGAGCAAAACATACAGCTCAGTGTCAAAAGGATGTGTATCAGACACACCTCCAACAGGATGATGACCCGGAACAGACCTCAAAAAGCTAAAAGAATAGATGGGAAGAAGACATTGGATCTGATCTGACCTGGAAGAACTGGAGCAGTTCGCTCAAGAAGAGGGGGCTAGACTAACAATGGGGAAGTGGCAAAATCTCATTCAGAGCTGCAGAAAGCATTTGACTGCAATTATTATCTCTAAAGGCTGTGCTACAAAGCATTAGGTTAAGGGTCCCAATATTTTTGTCCACTCCACTTTCATTTGATTTATCATTTACAATATGTTAAGTCATAAATACTTTCTGTTCTATTAAATGTGAAATACTTTTGTCAGTTTCAACTTATTTCAGAGAAAATTGCAAGGTTTTTAGAAAAATGGAGGGGTACCAATATTTTCAGCCACATGTGTATTTAATAAAGTGGTTTTTATATGGCAATATTTCTTGAAATTTCTGGAAACTTGCACTTTTTCTTCTCATTCTGGATTATGGTAGTCTTTTCTTCACAGCATTAAACCCCGGAGAAATAAAATGGAAACAGGGATAGCGTTATGAGTTGGAGTCCAAAACCATAAATACAGAATTTACAAAATATCAGGATTACTTTAAACGTGACATTTTATATTTAAAAAATGTTCAACAGTGAAATAATATTTACTCATTTTTTAATCATTCGTGTATTTGGTATATTTCCTTCTTTATTCTCGGTTATTTACTAATGTGATTATCAGCTACCGTATTTGGGTAAATTTGTTTAGCGAACTGTATGTAAATTGTAACTCCATGGGGGGTCAGCAGCAGTAGCAACAGGAGGCAACTGTGTTTTCTCATTGTTGCAGAAAATATGCAGAAGAAAAGACTAATTTTTGTATTTTGGCAGCTTTTGATTTAAGATTGCCTCTACAACACTTGGACTGTGACTTCAGACTTGGGTTCCAGTCCAGATGAGTCTGGTTCGAGTTTCATGTTCTCGCTGTGTTCGGGTTTTCCTCGGGTGCTCAGGTATTCTCCCACAGTCCAAAGTGAAGTGTTTCTGCCTCATGTCCTATATATCATCGCAATCCTGCACTGGACAAGTGGTTAATGGCAGTGATGGAAAGATGATTTATAGCTAAACGCGTCCTCCTGACCCACATATCTCCCCAGTGATTTGCTGTGGTATCAACGGAGCACAAGTAGCAAGAAATTTTCAGCGGGAAATGGTGACCAAAACAGAAGGACATACAGAGGTGCCTCTCTAGCAGTAATGCATCTCCGTACTTTCGCTTGACCAATAAAATTGAAACGAACCCTACGGTCAGCACAATAAATCACTGTAACTATGCACAGACCACATGGTTCAGTCCAGATGCTGGCAGTTGTGCTTGTCTGTTTCACACACAACAGGGCACCTATAAGATAGGAAGGTGCCGGACAAAACTACCTTCTGCTAACACCAAACCCATCATGTCCACAGACATTCGCAAAGTTTTACTCTCTAGCATAGCTCCTAAAAAATTACAAATAAATACTTTGATCTTTCATTTGGCCAAAGCTTTTTTCTAATCGAACGCATGGTTGTAGTAGCAGACAGTCCAAAGCATATATAAAATGCTAATATAAAAAGCAATAGCATATGTTAAATATCACAATTCAGAGACTTTTTTAAGTCTAAATTTGGAGCCAAAGTATGAAAAATAAATGGTTTTGGTTCATGACTTTTACGACATGTAAAGAATAATTTTATGTTTGACACTCTACAAATCATGGCAAGATTGTTCCTGCCAGCAAATGTACTTGTAGATCTAATCAAAACTATACATGAATACAATTTATTTCTCACCCTGTGTTTCCCTGTGGGTGGTATCTTTCCTCCCACCAGAGACGTGGGAGTCTGAGAGTACAGCACAGTATTTTTGCTGCTCTTACGACTGTGCTCTACTGTCCTGAATGAGATATAAAACATCTATGAGTGCATCTAAGCAGTGGATCAGCTGGTATGGGAATATCTGAAACAGATAGGGGATGTGGATAGCAGGGAAGTAAAGGAGGTGCCCTGGCTGGATGAGCCCCTCAATGGAATGTACAACCAACAGATAGAGGTGGCCAACATGAAGTGATCCTGGCAATGGCTGGAAAAGATAGGACTGAAGGACACAAGAAAAAGATCTCAGCACCAGGTAAATTGAAACAGAGGTACCATACCAGGCAATGGCCCAGGTGAGACAGCCCAGCACCTAGTAGTGGCTGTGAGATGCAGGCCAGGACAGCAGATATTGAGAGGCACAACCAAGCGGCAGGGATCGTACACAGGAACATCTGCAAGGAATGTGGCCCGCACATTCCCAAGTCCAAATGGGAGGCACCGATAAGAGTGGTGGAGAACAACAAAACTGAGATCCTGTGGGACTTCCGCATCCACGCAGAGAAACGGGTAATAGCAAACCAACCAGATGTAGTGGTGATAGACAAGGAGGAGAAAACAGCAGCAGCAGTGATAGATGTGGTGATTCCAAGTTATAGAAACATTAGGAAGAAGGAATATGAGAAGCTGGAGAAACACCAGGGACCGAGAAAGGACCTGGGGCGAATGTGGAAAGTGACAACCAAGGTTGTCCCACTGGCGATGAGAGCAGTTGAGGTCACGACCCCTAAGCCGGGAAAGTCCAGGAACGACAACGTCGGTCCCGGTCCAGAAGAGCACGATCCCAGGAACAGCAAAAATACGGCACCGCACCCTCAAACTCCCAGGCCGACATTAAACGTCACAACTTGTAGACTTCTTTTTCGCTTATAACAGGTATTTCATACAATCCATGTTTTGTCAGTTTCTTCTACTCTAAATTAGACAAAGTTGCAGACTTTACGATTTGTTATTTTATATTTTGCCAGTTTTGACCTCTACTGGAACTGTGGGGTAACTGGGGGAAATGTCAGTGTCGCGGGCGCAACACGGAGGCGCCAGTGCCGCTGCGCAGGCTGGAGACTGTCGGCCACACGGAACCGACGACGTGTGTCATATATGCTGTAACTGACCTGCAAGTGTCAACATATATTTGTCATATGTGTTGCTTTACGGCATATATGACAAATAGTAGGACGTGTGATGTGAATTTAAGAACGAACAACTTCGTGGCGCAACCGCTAGCGTAGCAGCGCGCTGCGCACCAATTGGCGGGAGGCGTTAAAGCCGCCCCACCCACTCGGTCCCGGTTCCGGCGTGGCCGAACTTGAAGTACGAACGGGTGCGGGAGTGACACCGAGTTTGCGGGCCGCCGGCGCGACACCCTGGGAGATCAGTAAGTTAACCCCCCCCGCCGATGCTTTCCGTCGAGCCGTAACTTTTTGAACCGTCGCCCCCCAGCCTTCCGCGACCTGCGAGTCGGGCGCCCGCGTTGCGTTTCCCGCACCTTTCGGCCGAGTTGGCGGAGCGAAAGCAGAACCGAAAGCACGTTTTCAACACGGATTCGCCACTTTCGGTTGCCTCGCCGATCTGTTTAACGTCGGAAACGACTACTTATTTCTTGGAAAAAGAAAGAAAAAAAACTTTTTATTTTTCCAAAAAAAAGTTTCTTCCGTCAAAAAAAAAACCTTTCAATGCATGATATTAAATAGGAATAATAAGTTTGCCGTTGACGTTGACCCGCATTTATTAAAGCGACAGTGTGTTCAAATCGTGCTGAGTCAGCTGGACTTTTGACACACGCACCTTTGCGTGGATGACGCTCCTCGGCCGCCCCCCCGCCGAGCTCAGGTGAGTCCGCTGTCCTTCTCTATTGTAAAATTTATAGACCCCTTCCATATCTGCTCTGTGTGAACATTTCTGCAACTGTGGCGCAAAGGCAGATAGGGGCCTGGCTATTTTTCAGCAAAGTCATTTAGAGCTGTCATGTTCGCCCTGGTACTCTGACCCCCCCATGGCTGTTGGATTTCCATTTATCTTTGGCCTTTACCCCCCCCAATACAGCTATCAGGAACCTGGCTGGTGCAGAAAGCAGTTACGGTGGGGCTGTTCTGTTTTTCCGTACGCCAAGGACGTTTGTTGTGCAAGACTTGCGCTGACTGAGATGGTTTCGTCACGATGCCCCCACCCCCGTCCCGATTTAAAAAAAAAAAAAAAAAAATACATAAATAAAAAAAACAACTGTGTGCAAATTGACAACTTTTTTGCCTTCAACCGGAGGCCGGCTGTGAAAGTTGCAGGCCGGCGATAAGGTCTACAGGACAAACAGGCTGCGGTTTTGCCGCGGATGTTTTCGTGCAGGTTAAAGAGGCGGCCGTTTGGCATTCTGTCCCATCGCTCGCGCACAGAGACCCTGTTCATTGGTCTCCGAGCGGTGAACCCTGCGACTGTCCCTCGGCTCATTCCGCATTCCGGCAACCGGCTAAGCGGAGCACGGCCGTCGCATTCAAATTTTCCAAGAATCCATTGCAAACGCGACGCGGAGCTGTGCGCTGCGTTGCTCAGCCGTTGCCATGCCGCCAGCAGAGATCCATCAGAGAATCGTTTCGGAGTCACCCCATCATCTGTGCCAAACCGCCCGTTCGCTTGGCACGCTGCAGGTGTCGTAGCTGACGGAGCAGCATTTAATCTAGTATTTAAGGACATGGAACTGTAACCGGTAGACTGTTGGCTCATGTCCTAAAAAGGGTCTTATTGTGTTATCCTTGAGCAAGGTACTTAACCTGAATTGTTCCAGTAAAATACCCTTTATAAATGGCTAAGCATGTAAACTGTGCTCGATTTAAAACATGAAGTAACTAAGGACCGGGGTAGATCAGCAAACCGAGATGGCATAATGTCATAATTGTTCATTTAACTTAATGGAATCGATGTCCATATGGCCTGAGCCTTTGGGTTAGCGTTCTGCTGCTAATGTCCACTATGTTCTGCCTGTGTACCTTCGGTCGCTACGGTTGATCTGTCCGTCGGCCCGTCGGGTCCAGTAGTGACGCCTCCCTATCGGCAGCCGTGGAGGAGGCCCGCAGCGGGCGAAATTATGGAGCCGTGTGCTATAAATACATTTTCATGTATCATCAGGCGTCCTAATCATTTCATCCATTTTCTGCTATGCTTTTTCAGTCCAGGGCTGCACACACATCAGTCAGGAGCCACTGGTACCTTGTGAACATTTCTGCTGGGGTTTGTGACAAATTTCACTGAAAAAGTAATTTTGAAAATCTACCAACCTGATGAAAGAAGTACCATTTCATAACATACAGTAATACCAGTAATACCTACAGCGTTCTGCAGTGACTGCGCTTTTATTTTAGCCCCTTAAGAAATGTGTCGTAGTAATTTGCCATTTTTAAAAAGGGGGGGGAAACTCCAAAGTATTTTGAAATGAATTTTTTGGAATTTTGTATGTATTGTCCATAGCATAGGTCTTTTGTGTTTATTTACTTATATTGAACGTGTAACTGATCTGATCTGTTTATTGTGCTGCACCTGCACTTTTTTCAGCTCCCTTCATGCCATAAACTGTATTAATGATCTCCTGTGGTGCTACTTCATTAAGCTCCAATTCTGAAGAACGCTTCTATACCACGAATTGAGGTTCTACTCGGTTTATACTTATACACATGCAACCCAGTCATAGACACAAACCAGTGAAAACTGGGGGTTAGTGGGCCAGCTCTGTCCCACAATGCTTTTCTAGTTATTTGTCCCCTGACAGTCATTTTTACATGGTTGGTCCCTTGATGGGCTTTTTGAAAACTCTACGCTCTTGATGTAGTGGTGTCAGGAAGGCCCTTTATACCCCCCCCCCCCCTGTCTATCACACTGTCAAACCAGTTACATGTGAGCAAAGGTATTAAAAGGAGTGAATGGGGAAAGCATGCCTTGTGTAATTTTGTAAGAACATTGAATATATAAGGCAAGCAAGACAATCATTCATTATCAATAATCGCTCAGTGGTCCTAAGTCTATGCATGAAGGATAACTTGTGAGGGCAGAACCTGAAAAGAGGTTTTAATAATTGACTTTACAAATGCCCGATTTATAGAAATAAAGTTCACAGGATCGCTGCCTGTGTCTTTCACTTTGTGATGCACAGGGACACTGTGCTGTTAGAGGTGCTGTGTAGCATTACTGTTAAATGTTTTGTTCCTAGTCCTGCTGTTGTACCCTAGAGTGTGGTAACTCGCACAGCATCGCTATAGCCAAAAGCTAAGCGAAAATCGAGTAAATAATGGAAAGCAGTGTTATGTTATAATTTGCTGGAGACAAACATTAACTAGATGAACAATTGTGACAGTACTGAATCTGGTGTTTCAGGTGTAATGTTAGATTTACCGTAATTGATGGTTGTGAATGGTTAAGGAAGCAGGAATTGTGTAGTTGGTTCTGTTTTGGAAGAAGTGTGACCATAGCAACAAACAAACTGAAGGAACATCTGTCATCCCTTACCTTTTATTAAAATGGTGGAGTCAAATCGCCATGGGAGCAGCCAGGGTTTCCAGGGTAATGTAGGTGTTAATATACTACATTTAGCCAGAAAAGAACAAGATTAACAATGAGGGGGTAGGATTTGATGTGCTAAGTGTGTCTCTTGGTCCCAAAAATTCAAATAACAGCAAAAAATACAGTACAGTCCAATACAGTAAAATTACTGTAATGGACAAAATTGCTGTTGTTCTGAATTGTACACTTTTTATGATAGAAGGGTGAATATTTTCATAAGCTATTGTATTTAGGCCTGAGCGCATACTATTAACTGTGCATTGATACTACTTTTACTAAGACAATCCAATAAAAATATGTGCAAAAAATACAAACTTAAGTTATATTCTTGTACAGATCAGTGTGACTAGAATCTTCATCCAGATTTTTAGAATGTGGTTTCAGCCAAAGTCTGGTTCTCTCAGACCAGAGCAGCAGATTTTTTATTATTTTTTTATTTTTTATAAATACTGTTTAAAAAAAAAAGTTCAACCTAATTTTTGGTTCGAAATGTATAAAGTGAGCTTCTGCCAACACAAAGTAATTGACAGCTGTGGAAAAATCGGAATGGTCTGCATAATTTGAATGCCTGCAAAGACTGGAGTTCAATGGCCCTATTCTAAAAAGAGAAATGTGCGAAAACGCACAGCAGCAGAGAACATTTTTTATTTTGATAAGCCTTTCATCCTGGCATGGTTTCTCTGTATGTCCCACCAGGAGCCTTTAACAAGCCATGGCCGACAGCGAGAGGACCAGCGAGGTCGAGAAAGCCGCAGTGCAGCCTGACACCGAGGAGCCGCAGGTAGGATCCTTCTTCCACCGAGCTCACTCCTGTCCTCAAAATGCCTTTAAATTAATTTAAGTTATGCAGTAACATGAACTGCCATTTCGTAAAGTCACCCATAAATATGCAGTGCAGCAATATTTATTAACAGTGCGTGAGGTGGGGAAAAAATATTAGCATGTGGGTGTGTTTCTGTGCGTATCAGCAGGATATTAAGAACTACACTTTGAATTTCTGCAGCGAATGAGATATTAACAGATATTTCTGGTGTTCATTATATACGTTTCTTTAATTTAAGGGGAACGGTTTGACGGGAAGTGGCGTGCAAGCCGACTCACGGTGTAACTTAGTGCACCCTGGGTAATGAAATGTACCTACAGTACTGTTATGAATCATGAAGAAATGGTCATGTAGGACAGCGGTTTCTGGCTGGGAGTGCAGTTCACACAGAGAATCTGGTTGTCCGGGGGAGATGCTGAGGATTTACGAGAAGTCCTGGTATGCAAGGAAAAGTCCTGCTACTCCAAAGAGCAAAATGGTAGCTACTGGGCATCACTGAATGCTGGCCCACTACAAACACTCTTTATTACAATTATTGTTGGGTTATTTAATTGATAGTCAAACTCATTTGTAGAGTTGGATATTTTTCTTTATGAAGTTATTCAGGATAAGGACTTTGTGCAAATCCAGTTTGGGTTTTGACCCTCCAGCTATTTGGATTTGAATTTGGTTTCTAAAGGACTTAGCTGCATAATTGTAGTTAGAAAGTGTGCTGTGGCAGTAATTTGAATTTTTATTTTTTTTTACTTTTTATTTTAAATGGTGTGTCTGTATGTGCCTCTGCCCCCCCACCCCGCAGACCATGGTGTCCCGTGTCAGCAACCTGCCCCTGGTGCAGTCTGCATGCGACATAATGTCCAGTGCATACAGCACCACCAAGGACAGCGTGCCCCTGCTGCGCGGAGTCATGGACGTGGCAGAAAGCGGGGTCCGCACCCTAGGGGCTGCCGCCAGCGCTGGCTCTAAACCCCTGCTGGATATGCTGGAGCCACAGAGTGAGTGGCACAGGCATGGATATGTCCTGCTGGTCCTGGAAAAGCTAGAAGCTGCACTGAACCCCCATCTGAAATTTTCCCTGTGCCTTTGGTCTGGGTTAATGACCCTTGGGTTCTCAGCACTCTCTGGTCTGATGTGTTCCAGTTGCTGTGGTGAATGAATATGCAATGAAGGGACTGGACAAGATGGAGCAGAACTTTCCCATCCTGCAGCAGCCTGCTGACAAGGTCAGGACTAATGTCTGGGACCTGGGCCCAGGACAATAGTGGTTGTTTTTATGGGGTGTGAGAGCATGACATGGATTCTTTTGTATAATGAATCCACCTCATGACTCATCCTTGCATGAAGCAGGAGGAACAGAAGCAAAACCACTGTTGTCTTGCGTGGCGAACGTGCTGGTACAAGTGGCGGTGAGCATTGGCATACGCTACTTTACATGTGATCTCTTGCCGGTTTCCACAGCTGGTGTCTGACACAGTGGGCTTGGTGTGCCAGTCTGTGTCAGGGGCCAAGGAGGCAATGACGGGAGCAGTGAAGGGGGCGGTGATGGGGGGCGTGGAGCTGACTCGTGTCGCAGTCAGCGGTGGCCTCAACACAATGTTGGGGACCAGAGTGGGCCAGATGGTGAGCAGCGGGGTGGACTTGGCCCTCAGACGCTCCGAAGACTGGGTGGACCACAACCTGCCCCTCAGCGAGCGGGAACTTGGTAAGTGAGCCTTGCTCATACTGGATGTCGTGCGGTGAAATGGAGCAGCAGAGCAGCACATCTTGCATTTTTTGGACATGAAGGCCCTGCTGGTTTTTGCTGTTGTAAGTTGTTAATTGTAAGGTAATAGCAGTTATTACCTGGAGACTACGTCAGCTAACATGGTATTTCAGGCATCAAACATACATTAATTAAAATTAATAATTTAAAACCTGCAAGTCAAATCTTTAAGGCCCAGACTTGTACATCCCTGTTTTGCAGGATCATAAGTAATAACTTTCATGCTAGGGCTGGGCTGCTGTGCTAAAAAAATAGCAGCTGCACTGAGATATCAGTGGGCCCGCTGTGATACCCCAGCAAACTGTCAAGGAATTAATTTTTATATCCTAGTATTTTATCGTACAAAATGTGGTTCATGCGTTCAGGGTACTTCTGCTTAATAAAACATCAGTTGTCAATTCAGTTTTAGCAAAATACAGCCGTACAGTCAGGCTTTCATTTACACGCACTCACACAATGCGTTTTCACTAGAACATGATTAGATTTTATTTTTTTTTATTTATTTATTTTTTTAACACCATGATTTATGTCCAGATCTGAACAAACCGCAAAATTTGAACAGCACAATTTTATCCGAACGTCTAAAAATGTGTAAGTAAATGAACAAATTACACACACACCCTGTGTGTTGTGTGTTTGGAGCACTTTTTTTTATAAATCCTAACCTGTTATATTGGGTGTTAACTGTATAAACTGTATCCGCCTTTAAGAGAGCGGTGTTATGAAAAGAAATGTTAGATCCTGGGAAAGGCGGATGTGATCACGTAGAAGCAGCTCGCGCAGGAAAGTTAAGTTAAAATGAGCTCCTGCTGTCTTGTCTTTGAGGAGATGTATGTAAATGAAAATATGTATTGATCATGTTTGATCAGTGGATGATGTCATGCGGTGTATATTAAAAACAGAAAGTTCCAGCGCTCTCATGCGTGATGCTGCTGGGTTATGTTATGGTTGTCTAACAAAGTTAATAACCTTCTGCACTGCTTAATAAAACCTGACCTGTTCTGCATTCGTTCCCCCCGGCTTTGCACCTACTGGTGTTCCTCAAGGACGCAACACCCACAATAAACTTGGTTTTGTTTTTTATTAGGTTGGGAATCATCCTTATTTTTTTCCAGAAGAAATGTGGAAATAGCAGTCTTAGTTTATGTGTTTGAGGGATGGCGTCACTGAATACTGTTACTTTTACAATATTTACTGCGACCGGTTAAATTCAGTCCTGAAATAGGACATCGCGTCTTGCTTTTAAGCACTCGTACGAGAGCAAAAGTCATTACCGCTAACCTTAGGGGTGTCTGATTTTATTTATTTATTTAGTAGCAAGGAGTTTCACTGTTAGGCAGGAAAGATCACGATGTGTCCGTCTTCCCCTCACAGCGGAGCTTGCCGAACCCCTCCCAGCGGAGGAGGCTGTTGCCATGGAGGGATCTGGCCCCAGCTACTTTGTCCGCCTGGGCAAATTGTCTGCCAAGGTACGAGACCGTGCCCTGGAACACTCGCTGGGGAGAGCCCGGCATGCCCGTGATTCCGCTCACGCCACCTTAAGCCAAATTGGCAGCACCCTGGACCTCCTGGAGAGTGCCAGGGCAGCCTTGGCCTCTGCTAACCAGCATCTAGGTGGGGCACCCGAGCAGCTGCTTCAGCGCTGGACGGAGTGGCAAGGGGGGCAGCCAAAGACCAAGGAAGAACAGGAACAGGCTGATGCTGGGAAAGGCCAAGAAGAGGTAGGAGAAACCACAGACCCCTTTCTGCACCCCCAGCTCAACAACTCCCTGAATTTCTAGTTCATGGCTTGCATTTAGATCATTTAATAAGATTTGATAGAATTACAGTATGGTTGATGAAGTTTTACAGTTCTGATTCTTTGCTGAGTTTACTTGGATGAGGATGACCACAAGTACTTTGGTGAGACCATTGTCCAAGGTGACTTACAGGTACACTGCACTAAACTCCCCACAATTATTCAGCTTATTACACAGAATAATGCAACACTCATTTGTTCATCCTTACATGCACACAAAGGTCCAGTGGTGTCACCAGTTCATTATAAATTAGTATTTGGACTGCGCAAGCATCCAGAGAAAACCCACACAGACATGGGGAGAGTATGCAAACTTCACACACTAAATCTGACAGTTTAAGACCTTGAGGTACCAATGCTACCCACTAGTCCACAGTGCTGCCCGTGTCTTCGCCATACATTGACAGTGATGTAAAGAAAGTTATTTCTGATGTACGTAGGAGTTTTTCTTTCTGTAGTTTTCTATTCAATATCAAACTGTATGTTCTGTTTATTTCCCTTTCCCTGCTTGTCATTGTCATTTGTCAAGGATACTTGGGCTATTGTTCCAAATTTCTCACTTTTGAGAAAAAGGAAAGTAAATTCAACCGAAATTAATTTGGTCCTACAGTTTTTGGGCAGGCACAGAGAATCTCACCAGCTCTCCAGTTTAAAGTGTGTGTGTGTGTGTGTGTGTGTGTGTGTGTGTGTGTGTGTGTGTGTGCTTGCATCCGCAGCAGCTGGAATGGCGCACACTCTCCATGGTGCGCAGCCTGAGTGGACAGCTGCGCTCTGCCTGCTCCAGCATTGTGTCCAGCGCACAGGGTCTCCCTGCTGCCGTACAGGAGCAGTTGGGCAGTGCACGTCAGGCTGCTGAGGAGCTTCACTCGTCTCTGAGTAGTAGCAGCACACTTTCCCCCCGCCTCCTGGAGCAGAGCCGCCAGCATCTCACACAGGTAGGCCCACCTCACCTGTTGCACTCACACCTGTATAAAACTGAGCTCATCCGTCACCTATTGTGTTCACAGGTGCGTCAGTCTATGGATGGCGTGATGGAGTACCTCCTCCACAACACACCTCTCAACTGGCTAGTTGGACCATTTGCACCGCAGCTTATCGAGAAGGATGAGGGGTCACAGCAGGGGGGTCATGAAGAGTCTTAAAGTCGAGATCGTTGACGTCATAGGGTGGTTCGATTTGGAAAAGTGTGCCTAGGAAGGTTGGCGTGGTGGATCATTTCAGCTTCAACAGAATTACCCACCAATAACATAATTTTTGGGGAAATTGGGAAATGTCAGTCAAAAGTCAGATTTTTTTTTTCTTTTTTTTTTTTTTTTTTTTTTTCTTTCTAACATCAATTTCTGTCATTAACCCAATGTGCCACTGGAAAGGATATTTGAATTTATCAAATTACTGCTTCCATTGTCACTGCTAAACTCTTGTCCTACATGTTGTGCTATATTTCTATGGAAAAGTTGGAACAAACCTGAATCAGATGAGTGCACTTTAATTCATTGCACCTTTTCCATTTTCTTTGAACTTTACTAATATTTTTTGAAATGGCGTTTTGGTCATAGAGCAAACTAAAAATGTAAAGCTGAAATAAATGAGAGTACCAGAAAAGATGTCTGTCCTCAATGTGTAGGCTACAGTTATGGAGACAAAAAGCGATCACAATTATTAGGGATTCTTTGTGTGTGACCAGAAGCAGCCCCTGATATTACAGTACAAAGAATAATGTAAATCAGTATGCAAAACCTACCTTTAATAAACTGCACAAGTATATGTTTGAGGAAGATCTGAGATTATGCTAATACAGATAGGCAAGACATTTCCTTTGTTGAATGTAATATCTGTTCAAAAGCAGCTGAGACCAGACTCATAAAAGACCACATCTGGATTTAGACCTGATTTTTTTTTTCTCTTTTTTCCCCCTTTTTCCACTTTCATCTACCTGTTCAAAGGCTCAGACATAATTATCACCAAATACTGTTTTCACAGCTACCTGTCAAATGGGGAAATAAGTTTTTTTTTTTTTTTTTTTTTGCATTAGTTTCAGGGTCACCAACATTTTCCCAATTACCACATGCACATAATAGTGCTTTTAAATCAAACAAGCGTCCAATGCAATTGACAAGTTTTAGCATCTGTTCAAGAAGTATATTTTTTACCGGCACAATTAAGGGAAAGTACCTTGCATGTGGGTAATACATTACTGTATGGAAATAGAAAGACAGGATTTCACAGCAAAGCCTGCATGTCGCGAGTCTGTGTCTTTGCTTGCAATTTTACCCAAACCCTTAAACAGTTTTTTTAGTACATTAATATATTGTACCTACCATGGAGACAATACAACATTAAGCAAATGTGATTTTTACCCATTTTCTCTTATGTGTTAACATTAACGCCTTAATGGGGAAAGAACTAAATTTGGAGGTTCTCTGAGATTAACATACCAATATTAATGCAGTATAATTTGCAAGAGTCCTTCCATCATGTGTAACCTTAATATTAAATATTTCAACAGTAAATGAAGTGTGCATTTGATTGTGAAAGTGCATCTTCCAAATAGCATTGTTGAAAAAAAGACAGAATTGTCTCAGTAAAAAACAGTATGCATTTATGGAACCTGGATTTCAATAGAGTCCAACTCTCCAGAGTTAAACTTTAACATTCTAGGGCATTCTAAGTGATGACAAGCACATTTGAAGCTTTATCCATAACAACCTTAAACAATTGCAAATTGTAAAGACACCAACCGATACATCATTCACCTGTTTTCTATTAACTATTAAATCATGAAATCATCCTCCTGTACTATTCAACAATATTCCAATGCAAGCATATAAGTTACACCAAAATTTGCATTCAAACATGAACACATTACCCGCAAACCACGACAATCGTTCGTACACACTTACACTTTAACACGTGCTACCTTAGTGATACAAAACACATCACAAATCCCCACAAAATTAATATTAACCAGATATTAAAGAAACATTAAACAAAATAGCGCTAACCAAATCAAAACTTCATATGAACAACCTTGATAAATTGACACAAAAAAAATCTCCAGATCATATTTGCTAGAAACAGCAACAATTATAAAATGAAAATACAAAACTCCCCCCCAACAAAAATTCATAGCACATAACCATTATCCACCATATATAGCAATACATCAAAAACTGATTTAACCAATGAACAATTAAATTAAGAAAAATTTAACTAGATTGTCCTCGATTTATCAAGTTAGGGACCAAAAGTCTGGTTGTAAGTCAGATTGCATTTGTAACTGATTATTTCTCAGTATGTTTGTATTTTTCATTTTTTATTTATTATTACTATTATTTATTCATTCATTATTGAGCACCTTGAGTGGAAGTCCATGGTATGTTGAGTACATTACGACTAGTATACTCCACATTAACACCCATTGAAAAGAAGTAACAATCAATACATCTAAACTAACACATCATAAAAATTAAAAGTAAATCCCATCCTCCTCTGATTCCTGATCTTACCCCTCATCATCTCCTCCTGGAGCTCTCCACCTGGTGACAGAATGATAACTGCTCCATCATGGACCCATCGTTCCCCTTCTTGTACCTCTTCCTCCTCATAGTCACATGGTGAACATTCTTAACTTCACGCACAGGTCTGGAAGCAAGCAATTTCCCCCTTAGGCAGAGTCCAAGCCGCCACACAAATTGAAATGACCTCACCTCTGCTGCCCAGGAATGCTCTCGGTTGTGCTGTCTTACTTTTCCTCCACTGAGGCTGCCCCCTTCTGACAAACCCATTATCCAGGGGGGGGTCCAACACTGAGGGCAGCTGTGCAGCGCATGGCCCCACCCAACCCAATACCAGCAATTTATCTCTTTAGAGTCCTCAACTGCATGGCTTTAGCCCTCGAATAAACGAGATTATGTACCAGATAAAACAGGTAGCCTGAACTCCCTTCCTTTAAAAAGGCTGGTGGGTGTTGAAGGCCACCTACCCCTGCAGGGTGCTGGCAAACTCCCTTCGCCATTCAAAATTCCACTCTCAAACTGACACCAGAAAATTTATTACAGCCTTTGCTGACGTGAAATGGTCTTGCATGCACTGTTATAACTCTAAAATTTCCCATCCATAAACCTTCAGTTTCATAGAAGGATAAAACACAGTTCTTGGTATTGCCTTTACAATGTTTCAAAGTAGGCTAATGGCCCATTCTGGTGTATGCCTACTGCCTTCAGGGCATCTAGTTCCAAATATTCCACTACAACCTCAAAGAAGTGAACCAGTTCTGGAAAATGGTCATCATTCTCCTGTTCCCAGTTGAAGTGAATGGTATTCTTCAAAACATCCTTCCTGGAGATCTTCCTCTTTGCTGAATGTTGTCATCTTTAGGTTGACAGATGTTTCCACAACAACTAGACTACACTAAAAAACACACTACAATGCACCCCAAAGAACAGTGCAAGCACAAACCTTTAATTTCTTATTTTCAATGCCGAATTGGTTCATTAAACTGCATGCTGTCCACCATTATCCTCAACATCCAAAGTCTACGCCATAGACATTGGCCACTAATCCAGAAGATTCTTCCCATGGATGGGATGCCGGTCCATCGCAGGGTAGCCACACACAAACATGCACGCAGATGCTAACATTATGGGCACTATTGAGAGAGCGATTAACCTGAAATGCAGATCTACAAACTGTGTGGGAAAACAAGAGCACCCAGAAGAGACTCATTCTGACACAGGAAGACCATTCGAACTCAAACTGATCTGAATTCAAACCCACACCAGAACAGCTCAGGTGTCCCTGCAGGACTATGTTTTCACAAAATTTTGGAAAGCTGCTTCTCAATTCTTTGAATTATGCATTTGATGTTCTTATGCTAAAAATAGTTGATCTCATTCCCTCAAAGATGATAAATCTATGGTGTCACAATCTGATCAATTCTTTTATTTATAATTGAAATGACTGTACTTTTTGTACAGTGGACTCTACATATAAGCACGCTGGTTATAAGCACAATCTGTTTATATGCAGGCTGTGTGTCTGGTCCCATTTGAAATTGTTCCATTTCTATACCAGTTAACTGTTTATAAGCACCAACTATAAGCACCAGCTGTTTTTGGTCCCAAGTGCATATGGCTGCACATATGTAAATTTCTCTCAAAGGTGTCTTTGGTTACATGGGAGCCAAACCCTCTTTAAGATGCTATATATATATATATATATAGTTGGTGCTTATAAACAGTTAACTGGTATAGAAATGGAACAATTTCAAATGGGACCAGACACACAGCCTGCATATAAACAGATTGTGCTTATAACCAGCGTGCTTATATGTAGAGTCCACTGTACAAAAAGTACAGTCATTTCAATTATAAATAAAAGAATTGATCAGATTGTGACACCATAGATTTATCATCTTTGAGGGAATGAGATCAACTATTTTTAGCATAAGAACATCAAATGCATAATTCAAAGAATTGAGAAGCAGCTTTCCAAAATTTTGTGAAAACATAGTCCTGCAGGGACACCTGAGCTGTTCTGGTGTGGGTTTGAATTCAGATCAGTTTGAGTTCGAATGGTCTTCCTGTGTCAGAATGAGTCTCTTCTGGGTGCTCTTGTTTTCCCACACAGTTTGTAGATCTGCATTTCAGGTTAATCGCTCTCTCAATATATATATATATATATATATAGCTAAAGTATGGCACCATCAAATAATCGCAAGGTGCTGTTGTTAGCTGAATGAATCAATGTCATAAAGAAGCTGGACACTAAAAAAAGTCATACTGCAGTTCCTAAGAGCCACAACGTTCATCCCAGCCAAATATCACAGATACTGAAGAACAGATACTGATATTCCTGACAACTACAGCATGTAATGATGTTCATTAAATATTTTTAGCATGCATTTTGTGCTCTAGAATAAATCACAAGTTATGCTGTAGGCTTGTATGCTGTATATTTGTTTTCAGCAAAGGTATTAGCTTAGCTACACCCAACTGCAGATATAAGATGAACCTGTGGCTGACTAGACAGACAGGCTATGGACAATTTAGAGTCACCAATGAACCTGAATCTCATATTCTCAACAAGCAAACTCCACAAACAGATCTGGATTCGAGCTCAAATGTTCTCTACTACTCAAAATCTAAATTAGATAACATTAACATCTCACAAGTGTACCATAAGTTTAAAATAACACAAGGTGTTCTTTTAAACTCCTTTTGTTTATGCCGGAAGATAAAAACATTTTGGCTGTACGTATGTAAATTTCTCTCAAAGGTGTCTTTGGTTAAATGGAAGCCAAAGCCTTTTTAAGATGCAAAAGTTAGATGCAGTGCCAAATTTTAAGATGTCGGTCACGGAGCTTAGTAATGTGCTACACTTGGATGAGTTGAAATATGTAATGTCAGACGAACTTGGTCCATTTGTTAAAATATGGCAATAAGTGAAAGATTACTTGGAAACTGAAAATAATCTGTAACAGTAATGGCTTGGAACGCAACACGTGCGAGAAAGAATGAAATGCAGTTTCTCCTGGACCGTGGTGAAACGCACTAAACAGATTGCACAACACAAGGTAACACAGAGAAAATGAATAGGTGGGTAGATAAACAGGTACATAAATAGACAAACAAATAGATCAATGGAAAATATAAGATAAGACAATAAGTAGTGATGGTACAATAGGACAGTCGGGGGCAGACTAAGAGGTGTGAGGGCCCTGGACTTGAATTATTATTTGGGATCTACCCACACCCTAGTATGTTGAGCTACAGTTTCTCCAACCTCACAAACTGATGCCATGTAATATCAAACTAAAAAGTTTGTACATATGAGCATAAATACAAGAAGAGGTGGTGCCTGGGCAGGAAGAGAGTGCACTGTCAAAAAAGATAAAATTATTATTAATATCAACTTCAGCACAACACAATAATAGCAAGCGATCCCTCAGCAGAAAGATTATGCAGCATCAAACCTTAAAAGGACTCAAAATACAGTCGTTTCTGTTTTCCAACCTTCTAATAACCAACTTTTTGTTATAACAGCTCTTGGTTTTTATACCCCAAATTCTGTATCTGGAGTGTTTTTTTCAGTATAACGCACATTTCATCCAACTTCCCTCTGTGAAAAACTGACAGTGGCTCCCATTTGTAAACCCTGTACTGTAGATGGCTGCCTCACATTAATCTGGTGCTGGTTTGCTTTGACGTATTTAGGCAGTGCTTTCATTTACGCAAATTATCTGTGTACTCTTGCTGCATGGTTCGCAAAAATGTAGAAAAAAGATTATGATGGAAATTGAAAAGCAAGTGAAAAGGCAGAGGGAAGCTCAAAAAAAACTGAAAAGAAAATGATTCCATCCACTGTAGAATTAAACATAAGAGAAGTTGATTTTAATAAAATACTATCAACAATATACATTATTATAGTAAACATACATTGCCCGTCACACATTCTAATATTTGGTTGGAGCACCTTTAGCTTTGATTCACTGTGGCGTCGCTTCAATAAGCTTTTGCAATGTCACAACATTTATTCCTGTCCAGAGTTGCATTCATGTTTCGCCAAGATCTTGTACTGATGGGAGAGTTGGAGCCCTGCGTAAAGGCTTCTCCAGCACAAGATCCCAAAGACTGTCAATGGGGTTAAGGTGTGCACTCTGTGGTGGCCGAACCATGTCTGAAAATGATGTCTCACTGAAGCACTCTTTCACAATTTGAGCCCCATGAATCCTGGCGTTGTCATCTTGGAATATGAAGAAAAATCCATTGATGGAAAAACCTGCTCATTCAGGTAGTCAGCTCACCTCATTTTTTGGGCAAATAACATTGCTGAACCTAGACCTGACCAACTGAAGCAACCCCTCATCATAAGACTAAGCTAAATGCAAGTGGTGACTTTTTTGGCCGGGCAGCGTACATTTATAAATAAAGGCCCACGTTGTATATTAACAATGTTTAATTTGACCAATTTACATGAGTTAAATATTTCAGCATTAAAACCCACACCCGTGGTGATCGCTGCCCCTATACTTGACGGAATTCAGCAGCCTCTCAGTCAGTGGAGAAAAAGCTGTTGGCTCGGTGAGATTTATGTGTCCAATACCTTACATTAAATGCCTTTGTCATTGTTTTAATTATTTATTTAAACTTATTCTCGCCCCCGTGTGTGGGAGACAAAAGGCTTAAAGATGCGCGCCAGTGACGCGCGTGTGGACACTGATCCGTGTTTGTGTACGAGCTTTCGTTGTCCTTTTTTCTGCTCCCTGCTGCACTGCATTCTTGCGTCCATTACACGATTTAACGCATATTTTGAACAAAATCGTAAAGGCTGCCAAAGGCGCCCTCCCTAACCACGCCGGCTTTTCGCGCTGCCCTCCGACGCGCTTCTTCCGTTCAGCCGACGCCGTGCGGAAGCATGACGTCACACTTGTTTGTCATGTCGGGATCCAGGACGGTGTCCTGAGGAGGCTGCGTGCGCCCGAGGCCCTGGTCGCCCGGTTTTTTTTTTTTTTTTTTTTTTTGTGGGGGGGGGTCTGCGAGGCTCGCTGCCGCCCTTCGGTAATTCCTACTAACAGGTACGGAAGACTTGAAATACCGACCGACTGGATCGGTGTGTTTGTCGCCCGTGTGAACGAACGAACGAACGGGCGGGCGGCGAGCACCCAGTCGGGCCGAATGTCGTCACTACCGCCATTGCTTTATTGTGAGCCTTCCTGGCTTTTAACCGCAGGTTGTCGGACGACCGTAGCGGCAGAGCTTTGTTTTTAACGTCCAAATACCGACAGTATATGAACTCGACCACTGATTTTAAGGAGAAAAAAATATATATATATATTTTTGAAGATACATTTCCGAAAAGAAAACTGTTGCTCGTCGTACATTTCCTTCAGTCGTGGACGGGTCGCAAACATTACAGGAATTGCTGGAAAAAAACCGGGTCTGTAAGAGCCAGCTAACCCGCTGATGTGCGGTTATTTACCCCGAGCCGTTAAACTAGTTTGTCAGCCTAGTTAGTTGTCCGCTTTCGGTAGTTGGTTTCGGTCAAAAGTCGGTTTTATGAAGGCGTTTGTGAGGAAGCTACTCGTCGAGAGGCGGCTAGGACAGTTAGCGTGTGCCGGCGAGCCTTTGTTTCTGCCTCGACCTCGTTTACATTTGTAAGCCTCCACGTTTTCTCTTCGCCTTTTATTATTCAGTACTTCTTGTTCGTTTGTGTACTTTAAGGACGCTGGCAGGTTTTCGAGCACGGTTTCGTGTGAGCTTCCTTAACAAGTGAAGGAATTTGGGTCTGTGTATGAAGAGCTGTAGAAACGGTGTTGTGTGTGTGTGTGTGTGTGTGTGTGTGTGTTGCTGAGGTAAGAACACTTTTAATAAATAAGCCAGTTTATGTTAAGAGCTGTTTTTTGACATCTGAAGGTTGTTTGTTCATGTCTCACTTCTGCTGTACTAACCATGAGCTAAATACCATGCCCTCTGTTAGTATATGGAGAATGTCGACCTGTGTGAATTGGTCAGTCATGGTTAAGACAGCTGTGTACCAGAGTAAATGGGGTCGGAAGCAGAGTCTGTCTTAACCCCCGTGCCTGCCTGCTGCCGATGAGAGACGTGTAAGACCTGTGGAAAAGGAGACTTTGTGTCCAGGTGTCTTAGATGTTCTGTCTGTAGATTTGCTGACTGCTCATTTGTGTTTGCAGAATCCCTCCCCTGTCCCCCTGTGTGTGGAAGAGCAATGGCTCAGGAAACCAACCAGACGCAGGTGCCCATGCTGTGTACTATGGGCTGTGGGTTCTATGGCAGCCCCCGCACCAACGGCATGTGTTCTGTGTGCTACAAGGAGCACCTTCAGAGGCAGCAGGCCGGGGGCCGTGCCAGTCCCCCTGGTGAGAAAGGTCAGAACTGAACAAACTCATCACCCTTCGAAGACCCATCTGTTTGTCATCTGCTGGGCTGTGCCACACCATGACTTTTTTCCAAGTGTGCACTGAATGATCATCATTAGCTTTTCCTCGGTGTTAATTCAGTCCAGTCGTATGTTGAGCCTCTTTTAACTCCAGCACAGCATTTCTTTGTGGGTTGTCAGCAGACGATTGCTACTCTGCATCTGTGTAGGCACTTAGTCATCATAGAAATACAGCATCGCGATCTGCATTGGACGAAAGTATTGGCTTAATCTTAATAATGTTAAAGTTACAGCCTTTGCATTGTATTGGTGTTGGCTGTGTACTTAAATGTCTGCTGTGTTGCTATGTCTTGTTTCTGCAGCTTCAGCATCCCCCACAGGGTCCTCTGAGGGCATTAGCTTTTCTGTAGGGAACATCCCTGAACCTAGTGCAGATGAATCTGTCCAGTTAGAAGAAAGGAAGTCGAGGTATGTGGACAGGAACTTATTCTGTAGTTGGGCAAATGCAAAAACAGAAATGTTTCTTGTGCATTTTTAACTCTTGTTTTACCGTTATGTTGTCTGGGGTGTTTTTATTAATGGTTTTTGCTGTTTGTGCCATTCTTTATCATTCCAGCTCCCCCAGCCCTGTTACACAACAGATGACTGCTATGAGCATCAACCAAGACAACATTGCGACTGATTCTGACAGGGCAGAGGTGGAGGAAGAAGAAGCTGCATCCAGTCCCAAAGGTGAGATGTTTATAAAAAGCTTTTGGTACACGTATGAGTCTTATGTTGTTTTTCAAAACGGCAAGTGTAATTCGTTGCATTGGCTTTGATTGGTTTTCTGAACTTTTGGTAGATGTAAATTGGCAAAGTACGTAAGTTTTAACTTCTGGATTAGTATAGCCGTGAAGAACCTCCTTGGCTGGACATGGCACACCATTTTCAAATAAGATAGAAGTCAGATATTAGGAATTTGAACCATACTATAATTTTTGTGCATTTTTCCTGTTTATTTTTGAAATGGAAAAGACCCTTTTTCTTAGGGAAAAAGTGTTTTTAGGCATTCTTGCAAGTGGACATATTTGCGCACACTACTCATTCACACTGAGTGCTTCCACTGTTGCATCTTCCTTGTATTATTACTGTAACCTACTGGAGCTATTGCATTCACACAGAACATCATGCTGACTTCCCCAGTTTGTTTCGATTTGACACGCAGTGCTGTGTTTGGTTTCTTGAACTCGGTCTGCTATGTTAATTTTGGCTGTGTGTAAGTCAGTTTTGGCCTAATTAAATTTGTTGGTATGATGTATTACTATACCTGGTTTTGAGGAGGTTTCCACCTTCTAATACTGTTTAATGTAATTAAAAAAAAAAAAATTGAACATGCCTGGTGCTAGAGAGTAGTAAACAGTGTTGCTAGAGGCTGAGTGTAACATAATCTTAAGGTTGAAAATGCCATTTAAAGTTTGTACAGTTTAAAAGAAAGTAACTTAAATGCTGCATCTGGTAACGTATAGACAGTTAATTTTTTTTTTTTTTTTTTAGATTCCCCTGCTATTCTGTTATGTTCTAATTTGCTTTAAAATAGAGGGCCATGTCACAACCTCTGACTTTAAAAAACATACCTTTTTTTATTTTTATTTTTAAAATCATTTTCTTCTATAGACTCTGTCCTTGAGTAAGACCTGGTTCAGAAATGCTGGAGTTGTACAGGTTTTGCTGCCTTGAATTGATTTTTCCCTTGTAGCTATGAGACTTTTCTCTAAGATTTTTTTTAATCAAAATTTTACTGTGGTTTTAAACAGGACCTGCTTTAGAAGCAGCACAGGCTCCCTCTGACGGAGACCAGACCCCCGACAAGGGTAAGAAGAAGAAGCGCTGCTTCACCTGTCGGAAGAAAGTGGGGCTCACAGGTAGGATGCATAGAAATTCTGGGTGACAGTTAAAATTTCTAAAGCATTCTCTTAAGTTTCTTCCATATTTCTAGTTTTGTGTTTCAGTAGCGACGAATGGAAACTGTAAAGTCTATCAGAGTTTGTCAGTCTCTAGAATGTATGCTGGAAATGGACTTCAGATATGCAGTTTTAAAAGCGTACAAACAAATGTGATCCTGTCATATTAATATGCAGTCCTCAGTCTTCCCCCCTTCCTCAATCTGTCTTGCCGTTGCAGGCTTTGACTGTCGCTGCGGGAACCTGTTCTGTGCTATCCATCGCTATTCTGACAAACATGACTGTCCCTACGACTATCGGGGAGCGGCAGCTGCCCGCCTCCGCAAGGAGAATCCTGTTGTGGTGGCAGAAAAGATCCAGAAGCTGTGAGGAAGAAGCCGAATTTCTACCAGTGCTAACTTGGAAAGAATGAAACGCAATGCCGGATAAAATGACTCTTTTTCAGTTGTTCTTCACAGCAAGGCGGATGGAGTGTGGCATCACAGCCCTCGTCATGCCCTGCTCAATTTACCTCCCCCTTTCTCTCATCAAGTGACTGGTCGACTGGCTAATTTTGGGTGTTCATCTGTAGTTTCTACTTGAGAGAGAGAAATGGTAATGTGTTTGTGAGCATCTGAAACTGCTTTAGAGGGATGGTTTTAGGTTTAAAACCCCTTTCCCCCTCCTGAATGTTTGGATGTATGTATGTTTTTATATTACCCCAATATTAAAAATATTTCAAGGTAGTACTGTAAGTCAGAATCAACATTGACAAAAGGTTAAATTGACACGTTCCTTATTTGTGAGTTTCTGCTGTGATGTGGGGCTTAATGCAAAATACAGTATTTATATTACTGTATGCTATATGGACATTTGCCACATGACAGCTTTCCTGGCCTGAGGACCTGTTTAAGGACTTTTGTTTAAAAAAAAAAAAAAATTGCAACCGGTTCTTCTGACTTATTATACTAAAGTTAATTTTAAGAGGTGGCGGTGATGTGACTGAGAACTGAGTGATTGTTACTTTTTTTTTCTTTAAGTCCATATATGACACCAGAAGATCTATATTAATATATTGTAGTTAGATTGAACTGTGTGATTGCATTCTATTTATTTTATTGTTTGATTGGTTTGTATTGGAAGATTGGAAGCATTTTTGAGTGAGTCCTAAGATTTTTTGCTTCATTTAACCTTTTGAATTATGCATTTATTGATTATGTATCTAACTTTGGGGAAAAATACAAGTTTTGATATAATGGAGTAGAGTCCTGTTAATACAGTAGTGTGGACTAAGAGGAAGAATAGCATGTTTGTGAATCCAGGCACAACTTACTCCAATGTATTATGCAAATTCTTACATAGCCCAGATACTATCAAAATACTGTGATCTTTCTGCTTTTTCTAAAAGTTTATTTGACAACAGAAATGTACATTAACATAAATTTATTTACAAATGACACAGCATGCTTATTTGAACAGTAATTTTTTCAGCCATGTTACATAAATTTTTTTATATACCATCGAAAGGGGCCAAGCCACATCTAACCATTGAGATAAATGGTCTCTGTAGAGTTATTCGATTTCTCTCAAATACAAACATTGCATTCTTGTTTCTGCAGGCTTAGCTAACAAGACGCCACTTACATTATTGGCCTTTTACACAGTTGGGTAAATTTGAGACGAGTTTGGTGTATGTACCTTCCTTGAGTTTATGGGACCCCTCTCGGGTCTTGAACTGGCTTTAGCACATCACTGAATTGACTGTTATTTCTGCTTCTGAGGAGGTGGGGATGTTAAATTTTACCCTGATACATGATTTTGTTTGCCAATAAGGCCCAAACAAAAGTGTGCAGTTTCATACATGGCATTGAGCACAGCGCATGGAACGGTGAAGCCCAAATTAATGGGACTCTACTGTATTTTGGGATGTAAATATTGTATGGCTACTATTTAGTATAGTCGTATGTGGAGTGTCATCAGGTAATGCGTGGGTTTAAAAAAAAAAAAAAAAAAAAAGGGTTAAGAGAATTTTGTTGCATTTTGTGCATAGTGTTTTGTCAGTATTAGCCAAAAGCATCTGGGTTTTCTCTGAACAATATGATAAACAATGCAGTTACTCTTCTGGGTTTTAGATTTGCAGCTGACCGGCTGGGTCCCCTCAAACAACCCTAATTACCCTTGGAAATGTCTGACGCCAGTTTTTCCTCATTGTAAACAGACCTTCTTAACTGCACACTCCTGAAATATGTGAAAACAAACCGGATACATGCTGACATTTTGCAAGCTGCTTCAGTGAGGGTCCTGTACAGTACATCCATTGTCCTCAGAATGTCATTTGTCTGGTTCTTTTAGTGGAGAACTGACCTCCATGGTGGGAAGACTGCATAAGCCCTTTATAAGATGGCCATTTTATTTTGTGTCAGTTCTTAACAAAGCCTCAAACTGTGATGCATTTTACAAATGCTGATAAAAATGTGTACTGTATAAAGTGTTGTGCTGTTCGTTTGCTGTTAAGGAAACTTAACAGTGAATTTGCACAAATGTGCTTTACAGGTACAGAACCACAACCTACAGCGGTTTTCACTGCTGCTCTCTGGAATGTTTTCTCCATCTTAATGGCCATGTAATGAGTTGGTGAACAGTAGATCTTGGCAGATTATTTATCTCGGCATGCCGGTGGTAAGGTGTTTCTTCATCGCTGATCTTGTCAGAGTATTTTTAGAGGATCATGGAGTCTTTCAACTCAGGCAGCCAGTAGCACCTTTCCATGTTCCATGTTTAGCAGTTTTGATAGTATTTGCTTAAGATAGTTGAGTGCCTGTGATGTGCTGCATGCCTTGGGTAGGTTGAGTATCAATTGAATTAGTTTGTACTGAATGAAAACCTTTGGATACTGCACTAACTGTTGAATGTTCTAATTATGCTCCTGTTTTAAGGAGATATGGGTAGCATATGGAGCGAACATGGGTGCCAGCTTCCTGACTTGGAGACCTCACGTAATCTTAAGAGTTTGGTTGAAAAGTAGGCCCAGGATATGGAGGTCAGTTACTCCACAATTTGGCCTGTTTATTGTCCTGTGTTGCATGTAGAGGTACTTTATCCACCCAGAAGATGTCTGAATAGGAATGAAGAAGCTATGTGAATGTAGCCACTGGAGTTATAGGGGTGTTGCTGAGCTGGTATTAACCCTGTGGACCTTCCAATGGGTACCCAGTAGCAGCCCGCTGGGGCATCTTGTAATCTTTTTATAATAATGAAGTTGTTTTTAATCGCTGAAGTGGTTTAGAGCCAATTTGTTTTAATGCCATACCTATTTGACTTGGGTTTGTCGGGTCTCTGCTAGGTAGCCTGCCACTCTACGTAACACCTTCTGTTGCAAGACCTTCCATTGAATTAGTTTTCAACTGTCCACCACTTCTCAGTTGCACTGAAGAACAAACTTCTAAACATCAGGTATTTAACTTGCTGTGGAAGTTGAACAATGAGGAAAAGGCAATCCTGCAGATGAAAGCTGAGAAACCCTAAGAACACCTTAGTCATTCAAAATACCAGTCAGCCCTATTGGACTTTGCCAGAAAGTGTTTCTTTTTTTTTTATTTTTCTTTTTTTTTTTTTATTTTAACGTTTAGGATTGTATGGTGTGTAACTAAATGCTTAAAATAAAATCACAAAGTTTATTTTACATTTAAAAATTGTCTTTACTTTGTAAAGTAACATTCAGAAGACTCCCGACCGCTGTACTAAGTGCAGTTCCTGGACTTGTTTGGAGTAAAATTATTTGGAGTTACAGTTAATATTGAAGAAAGAAAGAAATTTCCAGAATGCCACCGCACGCAGATGCGCTGTAGAAGCAGCGCAAGTTTGGCACTGCTGAGCAACAATGTGGCGGCGGCGCTCCGCAAGAAAGTCGTCCAGTTCACACTGAGCTGCTGCACGGGAGTCTCCGGTGGTCACGAACTGCTTTCAAATCGCAGCCCTGGTTCCGAGGGACAGATTCACAATAAAAATAGTTCATGGAAAAGTTTACGTCCTCCGGTACAATGGAAAAATACGCATGTGGTGCGGCCATCCAGGATGCGACATAGTAAAACAGTCTTGTATCTCAACCAAATTTCTTGTAACGTCTCAGAACAATGATGGGGTTGTTCATGTGCTTTATCCGTTTGTGTTTTTGCACCATATCTCACCTGGTTAAATGAATGATGCCAAAAAATGCAAACCAAAAATGTTTTAAGTGCTTAAGATTCTATATTAAAATGTAAAACATGCTACTTCCGGCGGATGGAGTGCTCGAAAGCAAGAGGAAACTAAAAAAAAAAACTGTTAAGTCTTTTTTTAATTATAAGTGTGAAAAAAAAGAAAACGGCATAAATGCTGGAAAGTAAATGAATTTGCCCGATTCCAGGATAGACAACCAACACAACTGGCTGAAGAAATGAGGTACATGAATTTGCTTCATACATATACAGTAGTGCATTAAAATAAGTACACTAAGCAGCAGTGGTGTAACTAGTCAGATGCAAGAGGAGCACAAATATTGTCAGGCTGCAGTCATACGCAAATGCTAGAAAAACTCGTAGCCCTTTTGCAAAATGTGTCTATAATCGGAAACCGCAAATCTCTTTGCACGCCGAACAGTGAAACGACAGCGCGCGTTTTTTTTAACGTGTTTGTACAGTATTTCTTCCACCGTCACTTCCGGTCGCGTCACTTCCGGCTCTGGTCGGACAGACCGGAGAGGAGCCGAGCCGAGCAATTAGCCGGATAACTAATTAATAAAATACCAATATTCGTGGAAGTCGTCTTCTAGGCGCAGATGTTAACGGTGCAGTCGTTTTTTCCGGGTCCTGCTCTCCCGTCCGCCGCCAGGCCGGACTTTTTAACACTAGTGTCTGCGTGTGAAAGCGGTTTTACGTGAGAAGTCGCTGTTTTGACCAGCGCTCCGTGCTGCTGGCGGCGGCGGCGTCGTTGTCGTTCCTCCTCTGCCCGTGACAGCCGCTCGAGAGACGGTCTGCGCCGTTACTGTGACCGCACGGACGGTTTGTTTTTGGATCGGAGTAAACGGGACGCCGTTCTGCAGGGTGGCAGTCGGTCAGTTCCCCGGGTGGGCTGTATTCGTGGTCGGAACCGCCGTGGACACTGCAGCACCGCGCCGGACTGCTGGGCATTTAGTTAACGGCATAACCAGCTCACCAGGCCGACCTTCACGGGCAGCTCGTCGGCCAGCATCCGAGCTGATGCATAACATTCATCCGTCGCCGACTTGGACGTTCAGTTTATCGAGGGGAATGAATTCCATTTCCATATATTAGAGGTGTATTTAAAGCGTTTTCCAGTTAGGTCTGTAGTTACTGTAAGTATTTTCCAGTTAGGTGTGTGTATCTCTACCTCTCCCTCAGCAGTGTGAACTGGGAGACACTTTGGGAGCAATAATCATTTGGAAACGGTCACCCTGTCCAGGATACGACCTTTTTTCTTTTCTTTTTTACTTATTTAGTGTAATTTTGTCTCATTTGATATTTATTGGACCTAAGCAATGCCCTCCATGCTGTCGATGTCATACGCATGGTTTACATGTGCAAAGCAGCAACAGTAACTGACTCATCTCACCGCGACCTTACAGCTACTTTGTTTTTTTGTTTTTTTTTTGCTTTCTGCTTACTGTAAGGTGTATTTGGAGTTCCACCACAGGTAATTTTCCCTTTCTGTCCTCCCACATGAAAATATGCTGACAGCTGAACGGTTCTCGCAGCATTTTGGCTGCTCGCACCGTCACGATCGCCTTTCTATCGTGTGTTTGTTCAGCGACACCGTGCCCAGAGTCCACATGCACACGCGGTTTCGCAGTCTCATTAATTGGTACTTATGTCAGCACGCTGTTCCATTAACTTCTCATCTTTGTTCTAAACATAGCGTCTGTATTAAGGGGCTCCAAACTGCAAAACCGCACACATGTGCCGCTCGTGGTGCAGTATTCAGATAGTTGTGCGCTTTTGTACTTTGAGGTGTGAAAGATCTGGTCGGTGCAGTTTCAAGCTTCAGTCTGAGAGTTCATCTGCTTTCTTTCCCTTTGCAGTGGAAGATGAACGGCCTGTCTGTGAGCGAGCTGTGCTGCTTGTTCTGTTGCCCTCCGTGCCCTAGCCGCATTGCTGCCAAGCTTGCCTTCTTGCCCCCTGAGCCCACGTATGCACTTTTGCCAGATCTGGAAACAGGCTCTGTATCTAGTGGTGGCGTGGCAGCCTCTGGTCTGCGATCACGGGCTGGTGGCGGCGGCGGCGGCGGTGGTGGTGGTGGCGGCGGAGGAGGAGGAGGAGGAGGAGGAGGAGTGGGAGGCAACAGTGCTACCGGTAGCAGCGGTGGCAGTGGAGGCACTACTGCGGGTGGAGGTTCCAGCGGAGATGGCAAGTGGAAGCTGCACTTGACCGAGCGTGCAGAGTTTCAGTACTCCCAGAGAGAGCTGGATGCCACCGAGGTGTTCCTGACCCGCTCCAGTCGTGGCAACAGGGTTTGCTGCATGTACATACGCTGCGCTCCCAATGCCAGGTGGGTGAGGAACTGGCTTTCAGAGAGAGAGGGTGACATGAATGGGGAAACAGCTGTGATGATATAAACTGTCTCCTTGTGCTCATTGCATTTACCTCTATTACAATCTCACAGTTTCAAAATTGTGTTTCAGTACTGCTTTGCCATTGAAAACTGACAAAAATGTACACTGGTGTGACTGGTTTTGGTCTTTGACAGCTTATTGCTAATCTCTGGTTACACATAATGTACAAACTTATTACGATGAACAGTATTTCAGTACTAGTTAGGCACATAATTGAATATGCAGTTCATTCTCAGTTCTGCATAGCTTATGTCTCATTGATCTTCACTGTTCACAGTGAAGAACCCTTAACACCTTCTGAAACGGCAAAAAAATGCTTGCAGTATATTTTTCAATTTTGTTTAAATTAGTTTGACCAACTTTTCAATGTTGCCAGCATTGGAATTTCATATACAAATCTATACTTTTATCCTTGAATGAAAGTATGAATGCATCCTGATTGTTTGCATAATCTCTACAGTCCATTTATTTATCTGCCTGAACAGGATCTACATTTCAAAAATCAAAAGAATTTATTTGTCATATACATTCCTATTTAACATGTGCGTGTTTATGTTTAGACGTACTTGCTTTCTTCTGACAAATAATAAACATTCATATATGTTCTTGAATTTGCCATACTTTTTTTTTTTTTTTTACTTGCAACACACATTTTGTCTGAATCATGTTGCAAGGTTCAAATTTAAAATAAACAAGGATTCTTTTAGAGCAGAGAATGTTTTACATATAGGAAAAACAAGTGTATGGAAAGACATTTTGCCCATGAGTGAAATATTTGTTATACAACATGGGAATAGGTTGCCTGTAAGTTAAGTGTCATGTTACTCATAGGTGGTCCCTTAAAAGTCAGTGCTTATATTTTTTCCCCTTGCAAGTGTAAAAATTGAAAGGAAAAAACTTGTATCCTCAACAACTGAATTTATATTTTCTGTCCAGCCAGTACAGCTTTTCACCCAGCTACATCTTGTTTCCTCTCCAGGTTCACAGTCCTTTTCTCTCATGGTAATGCAGTAGATCTCGGTCAAATGAGCAGCTTCTACATTGGCTTGGGCACACGCATCAACTGCAATATATTCTCATACGACTACTCCGGGTATGGAGTCAGCACAGGGAAGCCTTCTGAGAAGAACCTGTATGCTGACATCGACGCTGCTTGGCAGGCTCTTCGGACACGGTATGACTCCAAAACCGAGCACATCCTCCTCCTCAGATATGACAGGTTTCTCTATATGACACTTTTTGCCTCTTTCGTTCACTAGACTTCCCTATTCTGTTACTTTTTTCTAAATGTTACTTATTTGCACAACTCAAAGTTACTCAAAATTCAGAATTTGGATCCAAAAAAAAAAAAATTGAAAGTGTGCGCAAACAAACATTTGTTTCATGCAAGTCCTGGTGAGAACATGCAAACTGTTGGAAATGTGAAAGTATAGTTTAAAAGAGAAGAGAATTATGGGAAGTGAATGTCATTCCAGAGAAGTGTCTGTTAGCTGTTTTGGTTGTGTCATTTAATGGAATAAATGAGAGGAAGAAGAGTAATAGTAACCTGAGGGTAAAAGTTACACAGATTTTCTGATACACGTATGCATTTGACAAAGTGCATAGCTATGAAGTTGTTCACAGTAAACGCATGTCCGGAGGATTCCTGCTTCCGTTTATTACTCTTCCTTGGGAGAACTGACTTGAGGGAATGACCCAGGAGCAGTATGTCTGGCCCAGGGGTTTTCAGTGTAAAACTCTGTTGGCATTTGCAGCTATTCTACATTGAAAGGTAACAAGAGTGCACTGCCGTTATCTCTCCCGACAGTATTGCGTCTTATGCTTGCAATGTTTAAACATGTTTTGCAGTATCTTCCTCATATTATTAACTGGAAATGTCTTCAAAAAGTGGAACAAGTTGTGAATAAATGCTTTTGTTGATTGCTATATAGGCATTTAAGAGTGTTTTAGGGATTTTTGGAGAAATTATTTGGGGGTTTTGGGGATGTGCTAGGAAGGCATTATTATTTCTCCTATTGAGAATAATGGAATATAGGTTCCAGCTGTCCAAAAATGTGCTGTCACATGCATTTTCAGGAGTGAATTACATTCAGACAATAAGGGATTGCTGTACGTGAAGTGGTCTGATTCATGACAGTAAAATTATTAAAGGGCAAACATAGAATAACTACTGTTCCATTGATTAAGAAACAGTTACGGTACAAGGTGGCTCACGGCTCAAATAAGAACGCTTACACGTACAGCTCTAAAGGTCTTTGTTGCTGTGCTCTTGTGGTTTAGATATGGCATTAGCCCAGAAAACATCATACTGTACGGCCAGAGCATCGGTACGGTTCCTACGGTGGACCTGGCATCGCGATACGAGTGCGCAGCCGTGGTCCTGCACTCTCCCCTGACCTCTGGTATGCGTGTGGCCTTCCCTGACACCAAAAAGACCTACTGCTTCGATGCCTTCCCTAAGTGAGTGCCACCTGATGTTTTATAGCTCCTTTCCTTTCTTCTTGAGTAGTTGTTTTTTGCATGTTGTAGTCCATCCTTGATTTAGTCGGCCTCAATTTTACAAGTTTTGCATGGCAAAAGTATTCGAGAAAAAAAAAACAGAGAAATCACAAATGAGAACCTGTTTTCAAGCATAATATGAGGGGAAACTATAAATATTTAATTTTTATCTTTTTTTGGAGAAAACTTCATAAATGCATAAAGTCATGTTTTTAAATAATTTTGACACAATTTTGTTTCATGAAGGGGGCAAAGCACCAGCGGGTCCCCTTGTAACGGCGTATTGGTGAGACATTAATTTATAAAAGTATTACTGTAGCGCATAGCGCTTATCTGAACATTGTAGAGTCCGGAAAGTCGAGGATGGATTGCAAATTGCAAGAGCAGAAGTCTACTGCATCATGTGAGAAGTTCATAATGTATGTGACAATGTCTGGAGGTAGATAACTACTGTTCCATTGATTAAGAAACAGTTACGGTACAAGGTGGCCCACGGTTCAAATAAGAACGTGAGCCAACTTGTACCGTAACTGTTTCTTAGTAGATTTGATTGTGGGTCTAGATTTGTAGATAGATTTATCTTTCCTGGGAGGTGTAGTAACACGTGAGTCAGGAGTCATAAAAGTTGGTACTTTCCTGTATTTTTTACATGACCTTTCGATCGGTAACTGGTTCACATCAGACGTTACAGCGATGCGGTGACAGTAGAATTGATGTGAACATTTTTTTTTTTTTTTAAAAAATGAGTTTTTGATGGGGTATTTTATGCCACAACTGCATTCTTACATGTACTTTCCTGCCTTTTTTGGGTTCTCCAGTCACAAAACCATCTAACAGTTAGAGAATTTTCTACTGCATGATTCCTAAATCATTTAGAATTTATTTGTAATCCGTAGTGTCTCGGTATATTTTAAGTGTTTATCACCCCCCCCCCCCCCATTGTATGCTATGTCTCTACAAAAACAACTAGGTTGATGCAGTGTTTTTCCATGGCATCAACCTAGTGGTTGCACCTCAGGATGCTTTAAATCTGGAGTTTTAGATTAAGTGCACATTTGTGACTCACGTATGTTTTGTAGCATGGATACCTGCGAACCCGATTGTCCCTTTCTGTTCCTTCCAGCATCGAGAAGGTATCGAGGATCACATCGCCAGTTCTGATCATCCATGGGACGGAGGACGAGGTGATTGACTTCTCTCACGGGCTGGCCCTGTTTGAGCGCTGCCCCAAGGCTGTGGAGCCGCTGTGGGTGGAGGGCGCTGGCCACAATGATATTGAATTGTACAGCCAGTACCTGGAACGCCTGCGTCAGTTCATCGGTCAGGAGCTGGCGGCCCAGCATGCCTGAGCCCCCCGTGCCTGTCCCTGTGTCTCTGCTGTCTGCGTGTGCATCTGCACTCGCCTGTCTGTGTACGTTTACGCACGTGCGCGTGTGTGGGTGTCTCATCTGCCAGGCAGACTGCACTTCTGCAACTCTGAGACTACGTGACTTCCCTTATGTTGATTTCAGACTGTTTGTGCCCTGCTGGTTTTCCCCTTTAAGTCACTCTTTTCTGGCTTCACTCCTTACCCTGTAATGACACACAGCATAATGACACCATAATGAAAGCCATCCCTTTTGCAGGCTCATGGTGTTTACAGCCAAGTCAACCTTGCACTTAGTCAAGTTGGATTGTCATTATCCTGCAGCACCGAGTGTCTCAGCGTTCCCAGTACATGCTCACACCTTTTTTTGAGAAACAAGTCTGGTGCCAGTACAGTCTCTGTTACTCTGCCTTGTGTTCCCACTCTCATCCCAACTGTCTGAGCAGTCTGGTGTGCGGTGTGTCACACCCCTTGCTGCCAGTGTACCAGAAGTCACCCCCGCCTTCATACTGTATGTGCTCCAGTGTGTTGGAGTTTATTCCCTTTGAGCTGGGGGGATGCGAGTACACGCCGCGCTGACCCAGACGTGGTCGACCGCTTTCTGGATGGAGAAGAGACAGTAATGATCCTACAGCACTTTCCTCACCGCTCTGAAGGAGAACCTCCCGACCCACGGACAATGGGATGGAGACACCGGCGGCCACCACTGCTGCTCACTCCGTTACCTGCGTGTGCACCCATCCTGTAAAAACTGTAGGAAGGAAGTATGTAGAGCGCATGTGGCAGTCACATGCATGTTAGGGATGTTAAATGCTTTTGTCATTTTTATTAAGAGGTAACCACTCTTGGAATTTTTTTCCCCTAAAAGAAAATGCAATAAAGGGCCAGTAAATGTGTTCATTTTGGTTGGATTTATGACAACTATTAATACAAGTTGCATAGGTGCCAAAAAACTTTATGATGGTATAGCAGTGCATAAAACTAACTGAAATATGTTGATGAGCTAAAACTTTTTTTGCTCAGTTATCCATTTACAAGTGTAAAGTACTACCATAGTTTGTACAAATGTTTGCAGAAATGTGTACTTTAACATCCCTAACGGTTGTAAACATTTGTCAGAAATACTGACATGTAATCCCTCCCCCCCACACACACACACACACACACATCTTTTTACTTAAAAAATACTCCTCTTTTGTATTTTTACTTCTCTCAGTGTTGTTCCTGTTTCAGAAATAGTGGAAAAGTGGTAAAAGCTGTTTTTGCGAGTGCTGTGTATATTGTAAATAAGTTGTCCACAAGATGTTGCGAGCAAGGGCACAGTGCGGGCAGGTAGAGCCGTGAGTTGGACAGCTGTACTCTTCATCTGGCTCAAAAGTGAATTTAGAAAAAAATTTTTGGAAAGTTTTGACCCCAGGTGACCCCACTGCAAATCTGTAGTCACCATCTGCTGTACAGCATGTAAAACATCTTTTCAGTTTATCTGCATTTAGCAAATGTTGTCTTTAAATGTAAGAAAATGTTTTAAGGTTGACTTACGGTGCACTTGGTATATTTTGAAGTGTGTGTCCAATTGAGTAAGACAAATGGGTTTCCTTTTTAAAAAAAAAAAAAAAAAAAAAAAAAAACTCGTCTGAATTTTATTACAAATGAACCACTTGATGCTGGAGCGCTAGGTTGGCATCACCATGAACGAATGACCAAGTAGCCATGCTTCCAGCTCCGGGCACCCAGGGGCTCTGTTGGCGAATGGCTGTGCGATGATGTTTTAAGGTCTATTTTGTACCGTAAACCCATGGGCATCGAAAACATGTCCTGTGCGTCTGGATAGTATTTACCACACTGAAATGGAGTACTTCACACCTCTGTCATCTCCTGTAATGTGCATTTGAAGCATTCCACGATGGTTGTGAAGGGTGTAATTGTTAATGATAGCTGTGATTTAAAAAAAAAAAAAAAAAATTATGTGTGTTTTATGGGTGCATTGGATGCATTTTTTTGTTATGTATAACTTTAAGCTGATAATTGTAATGTATAACTGGTGAGCCTATTTTGTACTGATATTTATGGCTGGATACAAAGAGTTAAGTTGCTGCTAAAGATCAGGGTCAAGGACATGAAATACATTTTTGCGGATGACATTTTTTGCATAGCCCTTGTTTTTCAGTGATTTTACAAGTGGTTTTGGTGCAGTGTTTTACAGTTTAAAATGAGCATAACTTTTAGTTTGTCGGAGTCTCAATGAGGTACTGTCTTTTGTTGTCCTGAGGTTATTTGCTCGGTCGTGTCCAGTTTAAGCCTGCCAGTAGCGTTTGAATGCGAATTTTGCCCCATTGGTCCCAGAAGGTCTGTGACGGACACGTCGGTCAATGTTTTCCTACATATTTTGGCTCCAAGTCGACCCACCTGTGGAATGCGTGCTGTGCCTCATCCGGGTCCGTTCAGACACCAGCAGCAAAGTGTGCTGTGGTCGCAACACAGCGGCAAGAAGTGCTGCGGTTTAAAGCGCTCAGCCGCCTGCAAAACCCACGTCCCTGTGCTGTGCGGTGTCACTGGATGCTCTCAGCTCTTGTGCTTCGCAACAGGGCTCAGAACGAGCTGGAAAAATTGCTCCTCAAAGGTTCCGTGAGGCTTTTTGACTCTGCTTTTATGTCCAAAAGTTCAAGTTTACTTTGTAAAACATTTTCTGTTTTCGTCGGCCGGGTGTTCCTCCAGCGGAGCCAAAGACAACGACGTGCAGCAGATCTCCACCGATTCATTTCGAGTCAATCCACTATGAAGCACCTTGCTTTAGGTCTAGACAACCATCTACTAGTGAGGGAACCCACATTACTAAGCGACATTTTTGTTAATGTGAATATCGAGCCTGCGGTGTAGAGTTGAAGGGAGGATGTGTGTGTGTGACACCACGGCACTCCAAGTCTGACATGGCCTCAGAGTGCAACCACCGTAAAGTGCGTGACGCTGGGGAAGTGAAGTGTTTGCATGTGTACGTGTGTGCATGGTGAAAGGGTGGAGAACACCATGTTTGTACCTGTTATCTACTGTTGATGTGAGACCAAGACGTGGAGAGCTTTTTTCTTTAATAAACTGAAATTAAGAGAATTTTTTAAAATTGCTAAACATGTATTTAGTGTGCTGTACTGTTTTTCTGAATAGGCCGGGTGAGGAAGTAAGGGGCTAGAATCTCTCTATTGTAATGTGTCCTGTTTATTTTTTTAAAAAATTGTTACTTTTTGCCTGAGATGAATGATGAAATAGAAAATAATAAATTTGTTCTTAAACTGCATAGATATTTGGTAAGGAATGCTTACTGCTGGATCAGTACAGCACTGAGTTCAACTGATGCTGGTTTAGACCTGGAGATAATTTTGAACGAAGTTCTGTCGCCGTTTGTCCTTCGAATGCTGTACGTGACGTCCACGTCACGGTCACACGAGACAGTACCAGCAATACATCGTGGTACTTCGACCACAGCTCCGAGCTATTCTTTGCAAAACAATACATACGCATACATGATTTTGTATTTCTTCATAGCATCCAGAGGAGCAATTTAGCTTAGCTTCGCGTTCACGGTGCCATAAATGTTTGAGGTTGTGACTCAGCCCAGGTCTAATGTGAATTATCTCGGGAAAGGTATGAGATTTAAATAGGAGAAGTCGTGACTTTTTTCATATGATTAAAATTGTCAGATTTAATTGAATACAGTGGACATACAAGCAATAAACTCATTTTATCCACTTACATAAAATGTCATGGAATTCTTTAACCACTTGTAAAATTAGTCACATCCTGTCGGCTATGCTTATTTCTTTTTTCCAAACTGTTTCCTCAATGAACTTTTCGAAAAGCATGACTTTCATCCACCATATCACTATATCTGGACTAACCATGTTTTGTTTTTTTTATTAACATCTGGACCAGTTTGGAGACTGCGCACATATATTGCTTCCTCGCTTGTGTATTGCAGCAGAGCACTCGGCGTCTGAAGATGTTTTATCCACCTACAACTGCTTTGGGATTCTACCCAGCAAACAAACACTGGAATTAACTTGTCACTAAAGCGTGAAGTGCTCAGTAAGCGGCTGCTGTTTGTGTTTCTACGTACACAGGGACATATGAGGGCTTTTGGCAGGATACTAGACTGTTTGTCACAAATGAAATCCACTTATCTGTGTGTTTAATTGTTCGGCGCAACTGCCTCTCATCTCCGCCGGCTGCTGTACGGCGGGATTTGACCCTTCTAGGACCTCATTCAACTCAACATCAGCGGACTGCTTTAATTACCGTGTTGCCCCAAATATAAGACGACCCCCTCTTTTTCAGCACTCGTTTTTGGAACGTCTTTAGAAAGAAAAATCCTATTTATTCATATTTACCGTATCTGCCGTTTTAAGTCTTTTCGGGCTCGCCGTCTTCAAACACGGCATTCTGCAACTTTACGTTTTTTGGCTGCTTGAGAGTTGTTTAATACTCTTCCTTCTCGATCACCGTTATCTTAAAATTGGCGTCATAACTCCTCCTCGGCCGTTGGTTCATTTGGCCGAACATCGAGCTCCTTTTTTCTCAGACCATCTCGAGGTTTTGCCATCTTTCACACTCGCCAGCTCCAATCGATCATTTCTGTGGATAACTCGCACCAGTGGAGAAGTGACATCACCTATTGGTGTTACATGGGCCCTGTACAGGCCCAGTTCTCGAATATGAGATGACCCCATCTTTTTTTAGATGGAATTCCCAGAAAAAACACCGCCTTGTATTCAGGCCAATATGGTACGGCAGGTCGTATATACTGTATTCAGAATGATATACAGTTGTGGTCATTTTGAGAACATTCTGCTAATTTCTGCAGTTCCAAGAATGTTGGGTTGAGACAGAACTGAACTGCAAGCAATGGAAAAAAGGTTTGCAGTGTGGATTAAGTTTGTAAACGTACATGGTAAACAAATGAAATATAGTGGGCTGTCTGAGGCCTTCCAATAGTTGGAGTGGGATTTGTAACTTTGATCCTGTTCTAAAAAGTGAGTTGAAATGTATTTTTGTCACATTCAGTTTTAGCAAATAGCTCACATAAATGTCTATGTAACCTAAAAGAAGAAAGTTGTCTCAGTTCTGTATCATGGGGGTCAGATTCCATTCATCCTCATCGCAGCGATTCGGACAGGGGCGAGTGTCTCGCCAGTAGCTGTTATGTGAGAGGAAATGAAAATGCAAACGTTAGTAAGAAAATGTGCATCACACAAACACACACGTTGCTGTACACATTAGTGACGTAAGGATAATAAAGCCTGGCAATGTATATTTTGTTCTTTTTCCCTTTTCGCTTAACTAGGACTGTACTAAATACAACCACTTTAAGGGTAAAACAGTTTGGTGGCATATAATGTGCTATTACTTTTTTACCTTTCTAGGGCTACACCTTTTTGTTTGGATCGCTCGAGGGAACCTTCCTGGCACTCAAATCTCTTGGCTCTCAAATGCAATTCTTTGGGTGTTCAAATTTAATCGCAATCTTTAAAATTACTTTTTGCAAATACCTCGTGCCTAGCAGCAGACCCACCGCGGTGCCAATTTATCGCCGAAACACCGAAACGGCGGCGCCGGTTATTGGCGCAACCAAAAAATGACAGGAATACGTAAACCGTGAGCCATGGCTCTACCGAAGCACGTCGATGGAACCGGGGAAGGTCGGACACCACCAGGTACCGAGGCCCCTTCCTGACCGCCCGCGCAGCTTGTAACGCCAGAAAGGCCGCACGCGGCTCAGTCGCTACAGTATTACCCTCTATTCTACCGACTCCTTTGTCTCACTTTTTCTGTGCATTCAGAAGGCTGATGACAGTGTAATGTACCGTGTTTCACTGTAGTGTACGAGTAAATCATTGTAAAGCTGATTTCTCAGAAGGGTATGGTTGCTGGACTCTTTTAGTCCTAAGGCCACAATGGGGGATGCAATTTCGTCAATTTATGCGCTTGAAAGCAGACATTTTTGCTGTATTAAGCACTTCGATAGAAGGTACACGACCTGGCGGCGGGGATCTGAACCAACAAGCGTCACAGCGTAAGGCAAGAACCCAAACCAAGTTGGTGCCCGCAGGTAGTTCGCGTTTCCCTAAATGATTCATAGACAAGAGTTCGGATCCGGAGGGTTGCGACGTCAGGGCGTCCGCGCCGTGAAATCCCAAAAATACGAAACGCCTGCGAAAGTGCGCGGTGGCGGCCCCCCAGGGCGCCGTCCCTCCTGTCCCGCTGAAGTCCTCCCTCTTCCCCGCCTTCGGGACGCGTCAGCCGGCGTCACTGGAGCTGCGCGGTGCCTCCAGCCGCCCGGCTGCCACCTGAACCGGCTTCCCACACAATAAGCGCGGTCCCGGCGAGGGAGAGGAGCGCTGCGTTTTCAGTGAGTTTTCAGTTTGACTTCATTTATGTTCGTCGGTTGTGTGGCGCAAGGTGCGGTGAAGCGACGCTCCGAGCAGCCGCAAGCCGAGCTGCAGGTCCGGACCGAGACGCGCACAGGGCTCCGGCTTCGGCTCCAGCCTCAGCCGAGGGGAAGATGTCTGTGTTCGGACACTCGGACTACTTGGCCGCCGAGTGGCTCCTCCTCATGTCGCACGGACCCGTGCTGCACCGGCCCGCCCCTGTTGCCCCCGTTGCCCCTGTTGCCCCTGGCGGCCTGGGCCCCCTCCGGGGCCTTCCTCAGGGGGACACGGAGCAGGAGTCCACGGAGGACCGGGAGGTGTACGACACGCTCAAGGAGGGGCGCAGCATCGCGGATGTAGCCGGCACTTTGGCGCCTCTGAGCGGCACGTTCCGCCCGATGTCGAGCCGCTCGGAGAGGAGCAGCAGCGCCTCCTCGGCCGGCGACCTGGACAGCCTGTCCTGCGGGGAGAGCGGCTACACCACCCTGTCGGACTCCACCACGCCGACCCCCACCATGACTCCGTCAGCCACGCCGACGCCCGGCCAGCAAGCCCCGCCGCGGACCCCGGGAGCGGGAGCCCCGCTGCCGCGCTCCCCAGCCAAGAGACACCAGTGCTCGTTCCCGGGCTGCGACCGGGTCTACGGGAAGTCGTCGCACCTGAAGGCGCACGTGAGGACACACACAGGTGCGCCAAACACGCAGAAAAACGCACGCAAACGAAAGCGCAACCCGCACCGCGGGCTTCAACGGGTCCGGCGCGACATGTTTTACTTCGACGGGAGCCGAGGCGGGCCGCGCGGGGACCCCAGGGCTCCGGACACGGCCGCCGCCGCCGCCGCCGCCTTCAGCTCGGCTCCCACGCACATGTGCTCGGCCGCGTGCTCGGCCCCCCTCGCACCCGTGTTGTTGCTTAAAAAGCGCCGGAGAGCACAGACCCGGCCGTGCGGGGCCACACTTTAACTTATTATTGAGTTTTTTCTGTTGTTTCGGTGGGTGCTCAGGAAGGAAGGAGAGAGGTCGTGGAGGGGCACGGTGGTTGGGAACAAAGGGAAATCTCAGCGCTGGGCTGTACCGTAGCAGCGCGCACGCAAAGACGCGGCGAACAAAGAGCTGGAGAGCCCGAGTGACGCCCGAGGAGCGCCGACACTGCGGGCCACGGGGCCTTTACACCCAGGCATGGCGAGCACAGTGTGTTCCGCCGTGTGTGTGTGTTTGCGCCGCGCACTTTGAGAACAGGAAGCGCGCATGAAACACTCAGCTCTGGCAGATATACCGTCTGCTGCTGTACTCTGTACTGTGCACCGTGCTGGACGAAAGGTCCCCTTGCGAGCGGCACTCGAGCAGTGCTTTAGCACCCCAGTAAAATAAAGTACATTCACGCGTAAATACAAGTATAAACACAGTAAATGTACACGAGTACTTTCTGTGTATTTGGGAATACTTTTTTTTTTTTATGGAGACGACGACGACGTGGAGTCCCGTTTCCAACGTGAATGAGGAGAAGCTGTGGAAAAGCAGTCCTTAGATTTGTGCATACATTTCTATATGTTATATTTTCGATCATGTTTCTCAAACTGCGTTCGTTTTCCACGAAGTGTGTGGCAGTCGTACACTTTGCGACGCAGGCTAAGCGCGATTAGCCACGCCGTTGAACAGTGACTGGGACAGTGAGCGTTAGGCCGCCGTTTGCTCGAAGAATGAATATATTTTTATTTTAATATTTGCTTACCACTCGTTTAAAGTCTTCCCTTGTGAAGCGAGTGACGCATTTTGGCGAAAAAATGAAAAAATAAACCCTCTAAGGAATCCGTTCTTAAGCGTTAGTGCTCAGTACCACAGCTAAAACGTCAACACGCTTTTATTTATGTAGTTTGCAGGAACGCCCCAACGCCGTTCCATATTTTAAATATTTATCATTTAAAAAACTTCTGGCACTCGAGGTTCTTGCCTTACATGCTCCAAATAGGGATTTTTGTCTGGAGAGTTAGAATGGCAGCGAAACACTTGACAGGCGTCCATGAGGACATGCGTTTTACATTCAGGCGCTGACACAATTTCCAAGAGACATTTTAGTACATTTGACCGGTGTCTGAAGGGCTGTTTTTGCGTACATATCAAAGCCACCCATATTTTCTGGAAAGCGTAAAGTTTCGAACAGGGCCCGCGCCGTCGTGTCTTTGTGAGGCGCCCGTTCAACATGGCCGCCGAGGGCCCTGCTGCAGCCGCGAACGGACGAATGCTGCGGATTTCGACTTGGCGCGGGGGTCACGGACAGCTCTGTCGGGCCCGCGCTGCAAAACGGGCTCAAAAGTGGCTTAGCGGCGCAACAATGGGAGTCCACGGTGCATAACTAAGTGGGGGTTTGGGAATATCATGGCCACCGTCTTCTATTCGCTTACTAGCCTGCTTTTTCACATGGGTTTCCAGGTAAATGGGCTCCTACGTTTTCCTCCGTGTGGGTGACACTGCTGTACGGTATAAACGCGAGAGTAATTCTGTTGGGAGTTTATTCTCTAGCCCTGTGCAAACTGAGCTGCGAACGACTGTAATAGTACGCCGCTTTTCCAGAAAAGCGGCTACCGAACGAATAAATGCAGGTTTCTCGTTTCCACGATGGCCGCCGTGTCGTGGTCCTGAGCCGTGGGAAGGCCCGTGCCGCCGTCTCTTCCCAGAGGGTTTGGAAACGTCTGCCCACGCGCGTCCGACCCGAGGACCGCGCGTGCGGAAGATGCAAGAAACGGCCGGAATTGTCGGTCATTTGAATTCGTATTTAACTTTGTTTTAGCCGTCATCCTAAACGCACCCAAAAATAGTCGGTACAGACAAAGAAAAGCTGGAGGAAGGTCAAACAGGCACGGTCAGCGAGTCCAGGCGTTAAAGCCCAACTGTTAGCAGTAGAAAGTAGGCCAGTACGGTGGGAAAAGCATGGAGCCACAACTCTTGTCTCATATTTCACATGTGGACGTACGTCTTCAGCGCACGCACACGTACGGCAGGGAATGGCACCGCACAGCCTTTCTGCCTAAATGAATTGACCACTTTCTAAAAGGAAAGACGGGTTTAAGGTCAAAACACACCGAATCCCGTTAACAACAAAGTTGTAATATATCTTACCTTAAAACAAGTTGGCCTCTTTGAAAGGAGAAAAGTTACAACCGTGTTTGATTTACCAGGTTAATATGTATGCCATTACTAGAATGTAAACTTATAGCATAAATGCAATATATATTTGAGACTTAGTGTTTTCATACATGAAGTGACAATATAATGTAATGCATACAATAATAATAATAGCATCTTAAATATGCATTATATCTGTTATATGCTGTGGCCATAATCCGCCTTTTCTAAGATAACAATATAAAAATTCTTTGCAAAATCACAACTTATATAACTATTTGGTTTTGTACCAGCGTGCTCAACTTTCCTCCCACAGTCCAAAGACATGTGTTTGACATTCTCTGGCTCTGAATTGACCTTATTGTGTGAATGTGCGTGTGCTACTCTTGTGGACTGGTATTGCATCGTGGCTGTACCTCTGCTAGCCTAGCCTAGCGCCCAGAGAAATGACTGAAATGGCTTTCAACAGCCGTTTCGTCTCCACTACTTCATACAGAATTCATATTGTTTGTGGTTTTAGAATAAATTGTGTCTTTTCAGAATTCAGAAATTGAGCTCTGTGGATTTCAGTTTGTGCTCAAGGGAATATATTTTTTTCCATTATTTTAAAAAACAGGAAAAATGGAGTAGGTCAGTAATATAATAGACGTGTGTAGAACAAGGCAATTAAAAGGAGATTAACAGCCTTACTGAGATCTTCACAATGGAACCATGCAGATGGTCTCGTGCTCTTTGTCCTTTCGAGGCCGCGGTTTTTTGAGCCGTCTTCAGAAAACTGTTGTCATTTGCAACTCCGCATCTGTGGAGCAAAACAGTTTTTAAAACCACAGTTGCCTGCTGATACCCTAGACATTATTTTGGCCAGGGTAAGGCAGAACAGGCAATACTGTGGCCTGAGTTGAGCAGCTTCCAGCAGCGCAGATTTGTTTATGCCGCTGCAGGAAGCCAGCCAGCAGGAGTCAGGTGCGCGCACCGCCTTTGGCCGCCAGTTCCTAACTCAAACCTCGATGCCTGTAGGTTTATGTGTGGACCCTCTCAGCTATGCTAGTACTTTCATTTGTTCCTCTCACCATTCAGTTTCAGTATAGAACTTTAAGGTGATGTGTTCACAAATAAGAAGATGAGCATCCGTTGAGAACCAAAAACCAAATTCTCTATGCGCGTGCGTACTCGGCCAAAAAAATCTGATGCTGGTTCTGATCCTTTGTTCGGGGTGAACGTGCCTGGTGCCCCCTGTTTCTCATGTGGGTGCTGATAGTAGATGGAAGGACACAGCTTTAATAAACATATCGAAACATTTACATATGGCGCGACGCTTACTCGGGGGTCTGCCTCTTTTACACAGCTTGGTGGCCTTTAGCTTTGTCCTACTGTCCTGTATCTGAGAAGAAGAGGGATTAGCATCAATTTTCACTTTGATGTCATCCATTTCTCAACTTCAACTGCAACATTTATCCACTATGCTTGTCTAATGTAGGCCGGTGCTTACCCCAGAGTCTCTATCCCCGAAACAGTGTGCAAGGCAGGTTACACTCCGGATAGCACGCTAATCCATCACCGGTTACTCACAGACTATTATGATTAATTGACATTGATAATAAATAATTGTAACCAACAAATTTATCTAATCGAGTAGCTACATCATACGTACAGAGACATCACTTCAACAGATTTAAAACGTGACCCAAGCTGAGGTTATAGAGCAGTTGAGGGTCCTGTGTGGCCAAACTTCCCATTCCGAAAAAAGAGAAACTTTGTCTTAAGAGCAAACTACACATTATTGTTAATTTATTTGGATTTTCATTTATCTGATATGTGACATCCACTCTGGGACGATGATATTCGGGTCGGGATGACGAAACTAAAGCTGCATTTGAAAGCGGTTGTGAGAGCGACTCCAAGACGTGTGGGAACCGTGTACCCACGCTCTCAGGAGCGCTGTGGCGCTCTGCAGTCTGGCTGATCTGCTCAGCGTTGGTGCTTGCATTCTCTGTTTTGCCCCCCTGTGCTTAAATTTTTCTAATTATTATTTATAGCCTTAATTTTCCTCAAGCGAGTCCACGCACACATTTGTTAAATGTATTTAAAAAGCTATTAATTCTATCCTACTTGCCAGTGCTACTGTCTCACAGGCCCTGGTCTGCTCAGTCTGTGTGGACACTGCACGTTCTCCTTGTTTCTGCCATGTACTCCAGTTGCCTGCCGCCGTCCAAAGACGTGCGTTTCAGGTTAATCTGTCGCTGTAAATTGGCAATAGTGCCTAAAAGTGTCCAGTACCCAGTGATTCCAAGTTAAGCTCTGGACCACCACGACACGACCATCACCAGGATACGGCAGTTAATGATGACGGATGGATGTTTTTATAGATTTTACTTATGGAGCCATTTTACCAGCTGTTCCTTATTTGTAATTTGTCTCATTTTGCTCTCTCTCGCTCTCTGTGCTCTAGGTGAGAGACCCTTCCCCTGCACATGGCCAGGCTGCGAGAAGAAGTTTGCGCGCTCGGACGAGCTGGCACGTCACACCCGCACTCACACAGGCGAGAAGCGCTTCCAGTGCCCGCTGTGCGACAAGCGCTTCATGCGCAGCGACCACCTGGTCAAACATGCCCGCCGCCACCCCGACTTCTGCCCCTCCATGGTCGGCCGCAGGGGCCCGTGTGGCGTCACGCCAGGGCCATAGCGTGCGGCGGGCCATCCACCACACTACAGAGTACACTTTTAAGTTGGGAGTCTCACTTCCATCCTCAGAACACAGATGCAAGACAGAACTCTTAAAGCTACAGCAGAGCTAAACTCCACTCTTCTATCCTCATTTTGATGTACATTATGAATTATTTGTAAATATATTCATATTTTTATTACTTGGGGGGTTCACATAGATGACAGACAAATGTTTGTGCAGACTATACTACCAGCACGTACCTCGGCTATAGACGTAGTCGGTGTCTCGGCGATAGAGGCATCGATGCAGAATGGCAGTAATGCAGCAATGGTTTACCATGGTAAAGCGGCTTGGACTGTTGCAGCCATCGCAGGTTGAAGCGGTTAAACCGAAAGGGTACTTCAGCGCATTCTTTGCAGTTTTGGTTTCGTGCAGTACATCAGCAAGCTGTGTTGATCCAGCCATGGCAGAGACCAAAGGACCTCCCAGTGACGCTGGCCCCGGAACTGTAAGGGGATGCGGGTTTTGAATTCAGACCAGTGAGGATGTCTAGGGAGCCCCGCTCCTTTGGCCTCGCGTCACCGCTTTCACCCATTCCAGATAATTCCGTGCGACAGGTTTCTTATGACACCCTGCTGCTGATGCTGCAACTTTTTAAAAAATATATATATATATATCTTTTTATGTTAATGCATCGTCATAGAAACTATTACGATTAATGTTGGCGATGTTATTTTAAATGTTTTCCTGCTTCATTAGTTTGTGTGGCCTGGGAGTCAGCTGCACCTTAACCCTGAAGCATCTACAGGTTGTGGTGGAGCACCCAGTAGATGCGCTTGTTGTCACACGGTAGTCCTGCATCTGATTCTGGTGCATTTTGTCAAAGCTTAAAGCTTTTGCAGTAGAAATAATCGTATACGTTATTACTGGTAGTACTGCTGGTGATTTATTTAGTCCTTATATTAGGGGTAATATGATGTGCTTGACTAGGCTGCCGCTGCCTGTGTGTGTGAGCGTGTGTGTGTGTGTTACAGCTAGCTAGTGGCCCTGCTTGGGTCCAGGTTAGCAGAAGCACAGAAAAGCTTTAATAAAAAAATCTTGTACGTTTCTGTAGCGCAATTCACGGTTGGAACCTCATGCTGGTGCAACGGCAAGCGGGAATTCAGCGCAGCACCCGTGTTACAGGCGTGGCTCGGAGCAGCGCCGCTCGGCGACGGCTCGGCACCGAGATTTACCCAGCATGCTGCGGTCATCGACCGGGCCGGTTTGTAGTAAAGTACCACAGGGATGTGGGTGCTTGAGAGGCAGTGCGGTAAATACTGTTAGGGTTTAACGTGCACCAACAATGGAAATTATTCCCGTGTTTAGCTGAACTCCCTGAGGGCCTGATGTGCATTTCTGTCCCTTTTGCAGGACATTTTGGCTGCATCTCAGGTGTGAGTCCCAGTGCTCCCTATGGGGGGTTGGGGTAAGGTTAGCGAGAGAGTGTGTGTGTGTGTGTGTGTGTGTGTGTGTGTGTGTGTGTGTTGGGTGGCGCTCGGACAACCTTGTAGATGTGCATCCAAAATTTTATAACAAAAAGGTGAAAAAATATTGTATTGCGGGCTAAACACCGCGATTCGCATCAGGCCTGCATCAAGTGTCCAACCTCCCTGTGCCACTAGCGGGCGCCCTCCAGCTTTTTCCACTGCGTCCAGTTCGTCCGGTTTTTGTCCCTCGGTCGCCTTTGCCATCGCTTTTGTCAAGGGAAGCTTGGCGACACAAATTCGCAGGCTGTTTGGTGTGACGGGGACGGAAAGCAACGGAAAAATATAAAGATAAACAGGCAGTCGCACCGCTTCACTTCCTCCTGGAGACGCGGCTGCGGGCGCCCAGTCGCAACCTTCACTTCCCCATCGGGGGCTTCGCACCGCTCTTTGCCGATTGACCTCGTCTTTCTCTTTCTCTCTGTGTCTTTTCCCCTCCTCCGCTTTTCACTCCCTCTTTTTTTGTTGCTCGGTTCCGTTTATTCCAGTTAGCAGAGCAGCTCGCGTTGAGTCAGCGTCTGAATGGTCAGCTTCTGTTTACAAAACAAGTCTTCCAGGTTGTTTGCCCGAAGAAATCGCCATGGAAGCGGGGCTGTTGTTGATTTATTGAAATAAATTTCGTTTTGAAAGATGTCGCAGCCCCGATTTCGTGTAGATATTTTGGGCCATTTTGTGAGCGTGACACGGTTCCGTGTGCGATTTGCTGTAGTGCCTTAGGCGGGCCAGCGTACCATAATGGCGGCTGTGCTGCTCACGCCAACAACGGCGCGTCCGAGTGTCCACTTTTATGCCGAACTGGACTGAGGTACCGGGCCGCCGGTGCTGCTTCAGCGGTGAATTCCCACTCGAGGGCCGCGGGTTCAGGATTCCGCCCCATATTTTTGGCCTCTTGCGCTCCGTCTCGGTCAGCAGCTTCCAGGTTTCTGGAACCCCGAGCCTCGGTTCTGGAAGATTCTCAGGTGTTTTTATCGCTTCCCGGTTCTTGGCGAGAAACGCCGTCAGCTTTTCTGTTCCTTTCGTATTGCGCGCATTAATTTATGTTTCCGTGTTACATTTGTGTTTTAAAATATCGTTTGTTTTAAAGTTTGTAACAGATTGTTTGCGTAAAAGGATTTGGAATGCCTTTTAAAATGAAATAAAGGCGCAAACCTGCTGTTGTGCGATGTCTGGAATGAACGCCTTCGCAGCCAAGGAGCTGTTTTCAGGGTTAGGGTTCAGCTCTTTGGGAGGCTTTGGCTTATTTTGCTCCTCCAGGTTACAGTACATCTCACACACAGCACAAACACACTTTGCTCATTCGACTCTATGGAGGGTAAATGAAAGGCAAAATGCACGAATGACAATGATGATAAATAATTTATTTAGTCTTTGGCAGTGGGAAACGTATCCAAAAAGGCTGAGGTTCACAGGTGAATTTCGGATGAGGACGGGCAGGTGCGGCGCTGTCAGGGCTCCTCCCTCCGCGTCCCCACCCTGTGAGAGTGCGTAAAGCCGTCCTGTGCTCACATGCAGGCGCGTCACCGAGCGTGCGGAGCACCGCGCAGTGTAAAGTACTGTTGTGCGTCAAACGGATGAGGACGCGGCCCGGCCCGCAGGACCCGAAACCAACGTCGCCGCTTGCTTGTTAGGAGCCACCATGGCCACGGGGGGCCTCTGCGAGGCGCTCGTGTCGCAGGCACTTCACAAATTGCAGGCAGGACAAAAAGAGGACATCCCCGAGAAGCAGCAGCGGGAAGAGATCCAACGTGGGGGTTCTGGCCAGCAAGGCAGGGGTGGTGAGGTAAGGAGACTGGCTGCTGCCTCGCAGGTGTCCGGCTTCGCTCTGCTGGGCGAAAAAAGTTCAGAACTGCTGGCCACTCCTGGGCTTTTGGAGCTTCTCCTTCCATCGCCTCAGCAAATGAAGCGGCTGAAGCACAGGAGCTTGCGATGTGCTGGACCGGACAAATCCCTTACAAACTCGGTGGAGGCATGACACATTTGCTCAGCCGACATCTCAGAATCGGCTCTCCGTGCCGCACGAGAGTCCGGCATGCTGTGCGGGAACACATTTTGTGTTGACTCCATAAGTACATCACTTTACACCTACATTTCTCGAACTTCTAGAAGAAGTAAGAATGAGGAGGCACTGCTGTCTGTGTCCAGTTTACTTCTCGGGTTAGGGTTCAGCTGCCACTCTGTGGTTATTTCGTGCCCCAATACAAAACGGGAGTGAAGAAGAGTTCTCGCTACGCAGGGAGCTCGCAAGTAACAAGCGCCCACATGGCAGACGCGTCCTCCCACCCTAGCGCTCAACTTCACATTTCCTGGTGCAGCTCTCACTGGTGCTGCTGTCTTTGAGCAGAAAAAATACCTTACCAGAACCTCTGATTTTGTGCTAATACTTTCAAAATTCTCAGAATTAAACTGCTAATAAGCAATAATAAAGGCAGAAATACATTGGACTTGATAAAACCAAGTACAAAGCGATCAGAATGCAAATGTATAAAGCATTCGTCATACAGCTCTTAATATGAGAAGTGCAAAGCTCTCTGTCCGCAGAGGTGACCCTGGGACAGGGGAGGGATGCCAGAAAGCGATCTGGTGACATCACAGCCCGTGCAAAACCCACAACACTGACGCAAGAGTCCATTCATCATCACCAAAGGCACTAAGACTGGAAAAACCCTCCTCTTCCTGTAATGGATACAAATCGGGAGACAAATGCATACATCGTGCTAATGGGGAGAGGAGCAAACTGTGTATGTGTGTGCGCAAAACATCCCAGTAAAGACGGGGGGGGAAGAGGCACCACACTGGCCCTATGCAGCACTGGGGAGGCTCTCGGGCAAGTAGACCGGTCTCTCCTGTCTTCCACAGGTCCAGTGCTGTCCTGTCCTGTTCCCCAGCCCCTCACAGAGTCACCTTGCTGAGTCTCAAAGCCAGGCTGCCACGCTGCTGTGCACATGGGAGGGTGGAGCTGCAGCGGTTGCGCAGTTGCACTGGCCGCCCGGTAGAACCGCGCAGACGCAGCAGAAAGTCAAAGTTGGCCGAAGTGTTCATGGCATAAAACACGTTGGCGTTGTCTGGAATCACAAGTTCTGTGGGACAAAGAAGCAAAAGGCAGCATGAGACAAGCAGAAGACAGAAGAAGATAATGTACAGAGACAAGTGGTCATCAGTGTGCCACAAATATCACTGAAATGATGACTTGCTACCATAGTATAAAATCATCATCAATCATAATAATGAGCCCTAAAACATAAAAAAAGAGATAAAAGGGCAAAGGAAAACGTTAAATGACAGTTTAAAACCTCAAGAGATCTGAAGAACATTGTCTTGACAGGCAGTACCATTGCAGATTATTATTCATCTATCGCAAATGGTACTTCACAAAAGCTTTCAGAAAGAATTACCAATCGATTACATAAGTATTATTACCTCGGTAGGCAGTATTTTTATATTCTGAGGTGAGTTCCGAATTAGTTTCTCTACATTTAAAAGACAAGGGAGGAATTCAGCATGTTTATTCGTGTTCTGTCAAGGAAGCCCATATTTCATGTTTTACAGGCGACGCCTATCGTCCATTTCAAAATTCTAGATGACATCACAGAGAAGTGAAGCTAAAAGTGCAAAGATTTGGTCCGGAAAAGATATGGCGTGGGCAAAGGAGAAAGTAGCATGTGAAACTGCCTGACCTTTGTCTTCAGAGATGACCTGGACCAGCTCGTAGTTCTCTGCTGGCTCCTCTTCAAGGTGGTGTTTGGTCATGGCTCGCAAGATCACTGCAGGTGTCTTGTCCTGGCTGGTCAGCTTTCAGGGTGGAAATACAGTTATTCTTCATGCATGCCAATGAACTATGAGCCACACACGCAAAGCTGTGAACACAAAGCCTTCCCTGCACCTTCACAGCTCATATGAACAGAGCTGCACACAGCTCTAGTACAACAAGCAGCACCTCTAAATGCTTGGCCATAAAAAAAACTAATAAATTACCGTAAGTATTTTACCAAAACGTGGGGGGGGGGGGGCAATTCACACACACTCTCATGTCTGTACTCTTATCAGTTCACATATACACTGCTCAGCCAAAAAAAAACTCAGCACCTGGATTGAATGTAGTGTTATGATGTGGGGTTGCTTCAGTTGGTCAGGTCTAGGTTCAGCAACCTTATGTGCCAAAAAAAAAAAAAGAAGAGGTGAGCTGACTACCTGAATATACTGAATGAGCAGGTTTTTCCATCATCTTTTTTCCAAGATGACAATGCCAGGATTCATGGGGCTCAAATGGATGGCCATCACAGAATCCAGACCTTAACCTCATTGAGAATCTTTGGGATGTGCTGGAGAAGACTTTACGCAGCGCTCCGACTCTCCCATCACCAATACAAGATCTTGGCGAAAAATGAATGCGACTCTGGATGGAAATAAATGTGACATTGCAACATTGCAAAAGCTTATTGAAACGATGCTATGGCGAATCAAAGCTAAAGGCACTCCAAACAAATATTAGAGCGTGTCACTTTTTTTTTTTGGCTGGGCAGTGGAGTTCCACACACTCAGGTCACTGAGTCTGATGCGTTCCCTGCAGTTCCCTCACCATGATGCTCTTATACAGGTTCCCATTTCCCTGCTCCAGGCTGATGCGAATGATGCAGGCATCCTGGGTTTGTGTGTTGTAGGTGGGGGGCAGGCTGGATGATGTGGGAGAGGCCGGGGTCAGAGACACAGAACGATGGTGTATGCTGAGGGGGTGCGGCAGAGAAGGGGACGCGGGGGTCACTGGAACACTGGCTGACGATGAAGATGTATCCATGGAGTGCAGGGAGGAGCATGAAGAAGATTCCGAAAGCTAGGACATAATTATCACATTACTTCAAATATGTTTATTCGGAGTAGCATCTTTTAAGATTTTGCAAGGGAGTTCAAATATTTAACGTTTTAATTTCAATATTATTATGCTGCTTTCCTTTGTTCCCACCCAGACTCTTTATACTACAACAGTTATTCCAAACAGAATGGGCCATTTGCAATGTTTTCCAGTACCTTCTTTTGAGCGATGTCAGGGATATGAGTGGGTGTCACGGCCTCGCTGTCAGATGGGCTCGAGTCATTGGAGGACACGCTGACCGAGTCCATGCTCTCCCCAGAACTGCCAGCCGGGGGCGACCGAGGGTTCTCCTTCACCGGTGAGCTTGCGCTTGCAGCCTCTACTCCCATGAACAGTCTGATGGTGCGTTTAAATGTTTTAACATAAATTATTTACATGGCAAGACTGGTCATTTCTGAGAAAAAAATTGCTCTAAATTTTCCACTAAAACAGTGACCAAATAACCACCTGTAAGCCTTTTTTCCAGAGAACACCGTCTCAGCAGTAGCAACACAACGTGTTGGACTGTTTTTGTTTGTTAATCAAAAAGAAGTGGCATCCTGGAGTGTGCATAAGACTTTTTTTCTGTTTGTCAGGTCAGAACTGTGGTATTTCAAGATTTTAAATCCTTAAAACCTAAAATCTTGTTTTTCTGAGCAAAAGCTAAATTGCAAAGAGTTACGGTACTGGGACCTTTTGCTTTGATTCCCAATAGTAATGCAGCTCAGTCTAATGTTGGTTCGCTGTTCTGGCTTTGTACTCACAGGCTGAGTCTCTTCACCATGCTCTTCTTCGCTTTAGGCGACGTGGGGCTCGCATCCCCCACCCCCTCAATCTCACAGGACAGAGCATGGCTATGAAGAGACACAAAGAGGGGGGAGTGTCAGCAGAGCAAAGGGGTAGTGGGACAAAGGGTGGGACAGGAGCACGCGTACCTCTCCTCCTCCGTGTGCTGAGGCTGGCTGTGGAACCAGCGCAGGAAGGCCGGGTCAGGGGTCAGGCAGTAGCTGTTGCAGGCAGATTGCAGCAGCTTGATCTGTGCGATGACTTCAAACTCCTGTAAACACAATTGGAGAGGAAACAAACATAGTGGCAAGGGTAAACAATTTAATTCCAGTTACATTTTATATAGCTGCACATAACATGCATGGTTTTGTTTTATGGTTTCCTCATCTGAGAATGTATAGTAAATTTGTTTATGTAACATAATACATTAAGAGAAAAATATTTTATACTGTGTAGATACTAAGAACTGTTGATGCAGGAAATCACGGACATGGTCTGTACACACAGAGGCCAGCATCACTCACCCTGCGCCTCTTGTCGAAATTGATGAGACCTCCCTGTAAGGACACATCATACAGAAAGGAACTTATAAGAGATAAGAGACAAAGCAGTGTAAAACTGATTAGTCACACACACACACACACACACACACACACACACACACACACACACATTCAGGGACTAAACACTGATAACCAGTCACGCCCACAGGACCGATGCAGCTCACCTCCACCAGGTCCGGCAAGGCAGTGTCAAGCATGGTCAGGTCTGTCAGGAATGTACCCAGGTATGGTATCGTGCCTTGCATGTCCCCCTGTGGTTGGACACAGATGAATAAGTGCATCTGGGAGCTGCACTACCAGTACCACTTATATCCCTGCTGCTGCCCCTCTCTCACCATTTCCTTCTGCAGCTGTAGCCTCTTGTGCGTGCGCTTCTGATGCTCCTTAGCACAGCTTTCCAAACTGGCAAACTTTGAGGTGCCCTCCTGTGGAATGAACATACTGGAAGCGTAAGTACACCAACAGGACAGGTGGTACACCATAGTCCACAGTCCAAAGACATGTGTTTCATGTGAACTGCTGATTCTGATCCTCTCTGTGTGTGTGTGTGTGTGTGTGTGTGTGTAAGATTGCCCTGCAATGGACTGGTGTCCTTTCCACTGCGTACCATATGTTTTATGGATAAGCTCCTGACCACTACAACTCTAATCTGAACATGCGACTGATGGAAGTTAAATGACTAAGTGCATAGTAAGTACATAAAACAAATCTTTCTGGTGCTCCAGTTTCCTCCCACAGTCCAAAGACAGGTGTTTCATGTTAATTGGCCGTTCTCAATTGCCCATAGTGTTTAACTGTGTTTACTGTGTGGCCAAAACCTGCCAAGGGCTGGTGTCCAGGGGTTGTTTCATAGCCTCATGCCTAGTGATTCTTAAATAGAATCAGACCGACTTGACCCTCACCAGGACACCGTCATTGATGATAATGGATAAATGGATGGATGGCCAAATGAATGGATGGAATCAAATCAAAAGACAAAGTGTATAAATACTAATACTTAATGATTATTTCTTCTACTGCTGCAACTGATGGTGGTAAAGGATGCTGCCCCATTATACTACTCTTGGTTTACAATGGGTATAAATGCATATACAAGGTTTTTCAATGTGCTTTGCTACAGTATGAAAAGGTTTCACATTTGAGTCACCTTCATAAGAAGTTCTCGGCTAGTCAAGTAGTTGTTGTGATCAGAGAAGATGTCAGATAACTCCTCAAACATTTGCATGCTGTCCCTGGAAAGTGGCAAAGAAGATATATAAAGCCTGTTTAAAAAAGGACAACTCCAAGCTTTCCAGATAAATCAATCCCTAAGACACAAGATGAGAATGATTCACAAGTAAAAACTGGGTGTGATATCAGAGTCTCAATTTGACTAACAGACTTGCACATGCGCTGGCAGGCATGCCGACTGGGAGACACAAGACACTGTCTGACAGACACAACACATCAAATTCCGGCTGAGACACTTACTTGTGGACACAAGCCCAGGCTCTCTTGAGGCGGTACAATGGATTGGACTGTAGTGCAGAGACGATGGCACGCAAAGAGGAAAAGTTCTTGCGGATTCTGCACTCCTAGCAAACATTGGTGAAGTTGCAACGTCAGCAAGGACACAACTGAAGGCTAGACCAGGATGAAGCAGACACATAGTATGAACATTAGGCCCTGACTACCTGGGCTACATCGATCCAGTGTTGGATGACCCGTGCCCTCACATGAGGTCGTATCTGCCGCCTGCGCAGCACAGTGCTGACTACACATGCAGCTACGGCGTTGAACTGTGTGATGGTAGCTCGGATGGTAGGTGCACTGTGCTTGTTCTGCTTCTTGCCCCTCTGGGACCAAACAGAGCCCAGACAGTGATGCGGGACCACTTTCTTGAACAAAAGCTGAGAGGTAAAAAACCAGAACAGAGGCAGCAAAGGATTTAAACACAGAACACAAACCAAGTTGTCAACTCAGTCACACTCTGGCATTGAACTCCTCCCATCTGCTAGTCTGCTTACCGCATCCATGTATGTCAACTGCTCTGCCACCAGTTCAGCCTCAAAAGAAAGGAAATCCCCCTGCATCTCTATGTCCACTTCCTCTTCCTCCCCAAGGCAGAAAGGGCTGTTACAGTGGAAGTTGCCTGCATCAGGCACACAGCCATCAGAGGGGGCAAGATGGGTACATAAGATACACAAGATACACACCCAGTGTTACAGGCAAGTCACAGAGGAACACAGGAGGAGACATACCGTTCGCCTCAGACTCCAAGCTGGCCTGATTCTGGAGTTGCTCCAGGAGGCTCTGTGCCCTCCGGAGTGTCTCTGAGCTGGGAAATGCCCTTTGAAGGAACTCCATCACCCGCCGCAGGCTTGGGTATTCTGGTGGCTCCTGGAAGTCCTCGGGACACTGATCCAGCCAAGCTCGGAGTATAGAGGCCAGGGCACTGACCAAGAAATAGGCAAGACATGCATAAGACAGACAAGCCAGCTGGCAGATGACACATTTTTTAACCAATGTGAAATACTACATCAGACCCAAATCTTAACTCAGTTGCAATTTTCAAGCAGCCAAGCAGATACAGTATAATATCTCATACAGCCCCGCAGCATATAATCAAAACATCCAACAGCAACAGAAAGCAGAGCATGGTGGCACGATAACAGAAAAATGTCACTGAAAGGAGCAGAAGCATGCAAAAGAAAAAAAAAACAACCAAGTCAAAGAAGAGTCACAGTAAAAACAGAGCAGCCCACAGGTAAACAGCAGTACAGGAGGCTCTGGGAAGCATTGAGAGATGCAGCAAATCTCACTTTCGCACTGCTCCCCTGATGTCAGAGGACTGACTCTGGCCATTCTCCTCTTCAACATCCTCCACATTCCCATATCTGCAAGAGAAGAGGAGACATCTTGGATTTATGCACTGCGTGGGAAGGCACTGCAGCAGTTCTCTTCATAGCTATGGACACCTTCTCTTAACAGTGCAAAACTGGCAGATTACTTATGCACCTTCGGTTATTCTGAATTATTTAAGAATCAAAGAATGTAAGATGCAGAATATAGAGCTTTTGGATGCCTGCACACTGTTGGTATCATCATTTAAAGTGTGCCCAGCCACACAGTCCTTCCAGAGGGCCCACTTATTCCCCACAATGTGCTGACAGAGCAGAGGCTGGACCACGCACTTGTCGAGAAGCAGCTGCAGCACAGTTTCAGTGCTGGTGAAGGTACGGTAGGTGGACAAGAAGATGCTGGTGTAGGTGAGGTCGTTGTCACCAAAGGCAGTCAGCAGTGTTTCCACCAGACGCTCCAGGGTGCCGGAACGAATGCTGCGGATTTTGCATGTCTCCAACTGGCTGACTGTGTGGCCAGGGGGCAGGCGGTCTCCCTCCACCTAGTGAGCAGGTAAAGACATGATGAAAAGCAACAAACCAGGAAGAAGCCCCGAGTGCAAGCTGATATTGCATCTTTCAGTAGGTGTGGAAAGAGAATGAGGTTCGGGAGCTGGAAAAACATCAAAACAGGAAGTACCCCAATCTGCTTTCAATCACAGATCCCCCCACCCCCACCAAATGGAGTCTCATTTAGTCAAAGTCAAAAGAGTTTATTTGTCACATACTAAGTTAATGTTAAAAAGAAGCGCGATGAAGGTCTCTTATTCTGGAAGCAGCTCAGAAAGGCTGCTTGGTCCCAGTCCTCAGTGTCGTTCATAAGGACAGCAACGTTCTCAACAGGTGCATATTGGAACCACCAACACAAACCCATGCCAAAGAGTGAAAAACACGCACGCACGACTCCATCTCGGATCCATCCCAAAGTGCACAAACACGCACGGTCTGGCATTCCTCACACATTAAACACCGACACAAATGCATGCACCCCATATGACCTTGTTACAGATTGTCTCGCTTGCTGATTTTTTTCCTTTTACAAATACTCGCCTCAAGGCTGAGAAGACAACATTACTCATGCAAAGTCAAGCCAAAACAATTCAGAAGGAAGGACAATAGAGACTGCCAGTAGCTCATCAAATTGGCTGTCGCAAAATCTGGCCTGAGGATTTACCGCGTGTTCAAGAAACAAAAACAAATGGAAATAATCGATGGCTAAAACCAATTTTTAAATAACCGAGTATTTATCGCTGAGTTAGTCACAGAAACTAGAACGTAACTGCAGTGGCGGAGCCGTGACCCAGCCCTACACAGACATCAAACAGCTGGCTCCTATCTCGCCAGCAACAACTCTCAGCTCTCAGACTAACAGGCAGAATGAGAGAGAAGAAAGAGGCACTTGTAAAAGTCTTGTTCTTCTGCTTTTGGCTCTGTGTAGTTTCTATTGTTTCCTTTGTACTTTCCACTATACGGAAATGAAGGGTGTTTCCAGAAAATAAGCTTTTTCCAATCACTTTTTCTATCACACTGTGGATACCACACTGATACATGTCCCAACATTAGCTGCATCATCGTACGCTTGAAAAAGTCACTTAATGTGAATTATTCCTGTAATGTCTGGCTGAGGAAAATAGTGAAAAATGTTTCTTTGGTCAGAAGTGCTGGCTAAGCAACAAATAATGTTTCCAAGCTTGCCACGGTTACTTACCTTCCAGCTACTCAGCACAATAAGGACATAAAAAAAAACAAACAGAACATATTCAACCGATCTGCGTCTGGTTAGCCGGCTCACCAGAAACCGAGATTCGTACAGAAATGTTTGTCAGCACAAACACTGTGCCTTCTCGCTCAGTCACACTCAGACAGATGCACAACTGCCCAACATGTATATATACCCTGCCATTCTCTCACTACCCCAAAAACAGAATTTATTGCATAATTCCCCGACTAATATGGAGGTTTAGCCTCCTGACAGGTATTTCAAAGGAAGAAAACACAATATTGGATGTTTATTGCTCTGTACAGTCTAAAACAAAGGACGAGCATGAGAAGCAAGGTGCTGGTACATTACTGTTGTTTTATGGGCTCTGAAGGTTTTCTCTCCTGTTGATGTGCACATTAAAGGTTATTCATTGACACCTGTGCTGGACTAAGTGGTTTCTCGCCACAATTTCTTGCTTATGGTGTAGGATGACAACATGTACTAATATAAATGCTTTCAGCTCATAGATTTTTATAATGTTAGCTCGCAGCAGTACAAACTCGGTGGCGGAAAGCCCAGTCGGAGCATTGGCAGACCCGCTGTCCCGGATCAGTGACGGTGCCTCGGTTATATCGAGGAGGTTGTGGGGGGATTAACAAGGGTTGTGCTTTCGGTAACAGAGCTGTACTCACCCCCAGCCATCGCGCTCCCTTGTTGGCCGCTTGCTGAATCTGGACCTTCTTCAGCGTCACGTTGTAGACGGCCCCCTCCTCCACCTCCTCGCCCCAGTCCTGCAGTGAGCTCTGCAAAGGGAGACCAACGTCTTCAGCACGCTGGGAGTGCGGCACAAGGACAGGTGACAAACTGCCTTCACGCAAAGTGACAAATGCAATGCAAATCAACAATCTCTCGTCCCTAAATTCAAACCCGAAAACCTTTGAAAGGCAGAAAATGTTTTTGTAAGTCTGGCTCAGTTTATCACTATATAAACAAACTGTAATACTGTTTATAGTCTTTATCTCAATACGTGTGAATATTAATACATTTTGCTGCGGAAATATTAATGTGTTTGATTTCAGGGTGTTCCCCAGACCCCGGCGAGGGTGTTAAGCATACAGTACGTGCGCCGTACTTCCTTTTTGAAAAATCTGTAAAATTCCGAATTAAAATCACATCTGGTCTCAAGGGTTTTGGATAAGGGATCGCGGATCTTTGTTTTGTTTAATTTTAGGTCTCTGAGATGTTGAGGAGGACCATGAGAGACTGAGGCCCGATGGAGGAAGCTGGCTTGACAAGGGAGCTGGAAGTGGAATGGAAACCCGAAGGACACCTCTCTCTCCCCGCGTCCCCACATCCAGGCCTCGGATCCGACCTCCCGCACGCGAGTTGAACTCTCGATCCCGGGCCCGGAGCTGCATGCCAGCGGGACGACAGCGTGACACGGGGCGCGTCGGAGGCGACCGGCTCTGAAACGCTCCCTGTGCGTCCTCTCACCTCAAACAAACACTCTTCACAATGGATCACTCCGACGCACACAGGAAAAAAAGCGCTGCGGCCAGAGAGGTACGCGGCAGAGAACAACAACAGGAACCGCACGTTCATTCTCCCACCAGATCCGCTCGGGTTACTCACAGGAAAACATCGCTTAAAAAAATGTTTCACCAAAATAAAACTAAGCGCAACCCCCCCACCACCACAACCTCCCAGCTATTGCAGCTTCATTTTACCTCACAAAATCCCTTGCCAGGCCGCTGTATTAAGTATTTTTAAACAGTTAGCACTGCAATATTGGTTTGTTTTTGAACACCGTTGTTGTTTCAAGAGCTTAGTCCTTATGCTGGCTAGTCGACAAGCTTTGAGATGCCAGGCGAATTTCTTATTTCCTAAAACGTTAAGGGAGACTTGGGTTAGGTTTTTACTAGGCCGTTGTGTCTGTGAGAGGAGACACATTTGGCAGTCCACCATGACGTCCACGTCTACCAGAAAGATGTTTTCACAACTGCACGTCCTGGGAGACACTGAAATTGAGCAAAAACTGGTGTTTTAGGGCTAAAAACAAGTCAGACAGACTGCGAGCATCAACCGACCCCAACGAGGTGTTCACCGTGAAGAACCCGCGGTTCCGTCTCGTCACCAAGCGCCGCTTAGTCCCGCTGAGAGGCCTGAAGAGAAGCCCTGGGGCTGCGGGCTTCGGGAGAGCGTGAGCTCCACACACACGGACACGCCTGCCCCTCTGCCCGGGGAGTGCCGGGGAACAATAGCGGCGGCTGCGGGAGCTCAGCCGGCGGCCCTGCTGAGTGCGCAACTACGCGCGGAGCTCCATCTTTGTGCACGGCTGCCGCTCGCCCTCGCCAGCCGACGCTTTGAACGCCGCGCACGGTCCCCGCGGCGCCCGAATTTACTTTTGTACATTTTAGCTGCTTTTTCTTTTTTGTTTGCCGTCTCTCAGGTTCTGTCTGGTAGTTTTGCGGTGTCTGTTCGCAAGTGCGAACGCGGTCAGCACAAGCAGCACCCATCCGCAGATGTATTTTACGTCAGCAATAACATTGAATGTTTATTTGCTCTTTACAGGCCAAGACAAAGGACAAGCCTGAAATGCAAAGTATGGGCACATTGCTGCTGTTTTTGTCCTGAAGCACCAGTCACCGGCATTATAGCTGTTATAAATATTACCGACGGAGGTTACGGACGAGGTGGACGCTGTGACAGCAGAGCCCCGTGCAGTGTGGCCGTTTCGGGATTCAGCAAAATAAACCGGAAACTTGTTGATCTGAATGGATGCGGGACGCGAACAGACGATGGACTGAGCGGTGCATGTTTCCCCGAAGTTTCTCCAACCCAGCAGACTTTATCCCGAACACTGCATATTATGATTTTTATGAAAACAATAGCTGGCGTCCAGCTGCCCGGAAAACACTCATAAGCATCGACTGTCTATTGTGTCGGTGCTGTTGACGCAGGCAGGACTCAAACGGCTCTTCCAACGGTCTGCCCGCTCGCCTCAGCTGTGCACAACTAAACAATTTATTTATTTTAAACTATTCGGGTAAATGTTCCGGTTTTTTTTTTACATTTTGACGGGGTTGTAGCTTTATTTTCCCCTTTTACAATAAAATAATAAGTTTTCTCCTTGTGGAGATGAACGCGTTCTGCTCCGGGATCCGCTACTTTCCCAAACTCCGCAGCGCCCCCATCTCCACCCCCGCCCTCGCCGAGCGACGTCCCGCACCAAGCGGGACTCCGCACCGCGGAAAACGACACCGAGAGAACAGGAGCCGTACCATCTTAGCCCTCCAGGCGAATTTCATTGTCAGGGCTTCTCTCATGGTCCGGGAGCCGCATCACAGTGGCGATCTGGCTTCGCTGCCGCGGTCGGGAGCTTCGCTTCTCTCCATCAGGCAGCGCGCGTCACTGCGCTTCCCCCCCTGCGCGCCGATCGCCTCTCCTCCGGCGCGCACACGCACACTCCCTCGCGAAACGCGCACGCAAGCCGTCACAGCCCCGCTCTTCGGCCCCCGCAGCTCTCCTTTCTTCCCAGATCCGCTCCGCGCCTCAGTGTCTCGGTGGCTGAATGAGCGAGCTCCGCCCTGCTGCCCTCCGACTCCCCCTAACTCCCCCACGACCCCCCCCCCAAACTGCCTGCAGCCCAGCAGCCCGACTGTCCTCTCCGGCGAACCGCAGACGCAAGCGCTTCGTGGCCATTCGTGAACCCCCGTTGGTAGCTGCTGTTTTCCCGCACTGAGATCGTTTTTTACAAAAAAAATGGGACTTAAATGTATTAGAGACTTTTCGCGACTTAAGGGCGAAACAGTGTAAGGGAAGAAGTGGGAGATGTAGGTCAAAGGACTTTAGCTGTGTTACAGACATGCACAAATCTGTGCTAGTGACTTGTATTATTATTATTATTATTATTATTATTATTATTGTGTAGTTCTGTGGTGCAGCAGGTGGCACTGGTGCCTCATGGCACCTGTGTTGTAGGTTCAGATGTGTCCTCCAGTTGTACAGTTGTGTTTATTGCTTGACATGAAATGCTCCCCCAGTTTCCATGTACACATGCTATACATCCTAAGAGCTTCTTAGTAGGATAAACAGCTCAGCAATATTCCCCTTCCTATGGTTAAATTTCTTGTGTTTTTGTTTTTCTTTTTTTGGGCTGGGGAACCCTGGCAGAGTTGTGTTCATGTTTTTATATTAAATGCTCTCCCGGCTTCCGTGCACACTGACATCATGAGAGCTTCTCGGCCACAGAGACAACTCAGCAACGTTCGCCTGGATCTTCTTTGTTATTTTGTGCTAGGGAACCCTGGTAGACAACTAATGACTGAAACCTCCAGGCAGTGTCCTCAAATGTCTTAAAGTGGCCAAGGACATCAAGTGCAGTCAGGCAGACCAAGTGTGAGATTGAGGTAAACACGGCCCCCGTCAGGTCCGCACGGGGCATCCCGCGAAGTGCCACAAAGGGCATAGATCTCTCAGTGCTGGCACGTGGCCAGTTCCCAGGCTGGCAAGGCCTGCTGTGCGCCTCCATCTTCAGGGCTCTGGGAAGCATCAACATGCAAAGGAGGGGGGGGTCGTGACCCATGGTCGCCCCTCGGGACAGCTGCTCCCAGGGGAGGGGTGATGTCACGCTCCAACGCAATTGCATCGCCAAATGTCAGCAGCAGTGATGTCACTGGTTGCCTTGTGCACAGATATCAGCGGCATGAACTCCATCGCATGCCTTCACTTCGCGAACGCAAACTGCGCAAAGTGCAAAGGTGTCATTTATAAATCTTTTGTGCGCACAAATTTTTATTGCAAATTACGCACACCAATGTAAGCCACAGCTGATCTTGAAAACTTGACCCCTATGGGAAAATCTGCTTACATCTGCAAGATTTGTACTACATATGCGCAACGGTCAATTTTCTGTGGACTTAACAGCAGGCGAACATCTTGCCTTTTGCCTGTTTTTGGAAAATAATTATATGCCTACAGTTAATCTAATATCTGTGAAAATCTGCGAAATAAGGCCTGCCATGAAAATGAAAATCTGGTAAATAGGGTCTGCCATTGACTGCTTGTAAACAATGGTCCATCACGAGCTTCAAGTGAAAAGAAAAGAAAAGAGAACAAAAAAGAGTGTTTTTGTCTTTTTAGGGATATTCTGCTGGGCCACGTTAGCTGCGGTTTCGTCCGGAAGCTGGAAGAGGCCACGCAAACTTCTTACGGGTCTCCTTCCATCTGTGCTCTCCTCCAGTTGAAAGCGCGGCCCGATTCGGCGGCACAGCCAGCTGGTCTTGCACACTGCTCCTCATGACAGCCCTGACAAAAAAAAATGGCGCGGGACAAAAACGGGAGGAGCGGACGGGCTGTTATTGCACATTGCTGCGGGGAAACACATTCCAGGAAATCTCCCACTTCCTGCCAGCAGCAACACAACTCGACTCCGCAGTGCCTGCAGTTTTTATACCTGGTTGTGGCGCACATCATGATTTCTCAATCGTCCTCTCTAGACCGGCTGTTTATGCTGTTTTCTGGTCCAGATGAGCAACTAAGAAGCTGATTTAAATATAGCCCACCTACATATTTATTGGTTTGTTTGCATTCATGCTGACACTTTTATGCATTGTGACTTACAATGGTTAACCCTTTGACACAGCTAAATAATGTTTGGTGAATCATTTTATAGCTATCGCCATGTCTAAGGGTACTACGGCAGGGGACGGGATTCAAAACCGGGTTCTTCAAGTGCAAAACGCCAGCACTAAACCGCTACGCCACCTACTGCTGAAAGAAGTTTTGTCTTGCCATTTCCAAACACTTTTTAAAGTATATTAAATAACAGTAATAACAATAAACACTTTAGATTATGTGCTCCTGTCGTGAATTAATCATAAAATGTTAGCTTGTCTATCTATCTATCTATCTATCTATCTATCTATCTATTATTTATTTATTTATTTATTTATAGATCCCCTGAGCAACATCTGAAAAGTCTTATTAGTATCATTAAGTTACATATTCTTTTCAGGTAAAATTTTAAGGGACATGGGCATAAACAAACAGAAAAAATATGTACACATATAAACATGCATTTGTACTTGTATTCTTTATAAAGGCAGTTGGTTTTTTTTTTTTTTTTTTTTTTTTTAAGAACTTGGTTCAGTCTGATTTACTGGTTATTTGGAAAAGTGCTTGGCACGAACAGTAAGACCGAGGAACCATGGAGCAAACTCTGGTTTCACAAACCAGCGTGCTGCACATTAGTGTGTGACTCCCAGCACAGCGTATGAGCAAGACCTTGACCGGCAGCAGCTACAGACCAAGAAGGGTGACTGCCAAACAGTTGTGGGTCTCTGAGGGGATAATTAAATCAGGGAAATGGACAAGAAACCCACCAAGTGGACAGGGCATGGCGGGACACTTGGGTAAGCTGTGATTTCAACTGGGCATGAAAAGCTCTGGGAAGACCATGGCAGTGGCGAAAGAACTGGCAGTGTGCAACTGAAGTCCATTAGAGAGGTCAGTAACACTCAGGGTAGAACAAGGTTAGAGATCTGGGGCTATAAAAATCAAAATAGCTACAGGGACCGCATGCTATCCCTGTCCTGGTTGTACATAATGTGGACAGGAGCAATTCCAAGACTCCTCTTTAAAATGAGGTTGGCAACGAGGGAAGGACAACTCAGCCAAAAGCCGAAAATGTCAACAGTATGATCGTGATGGGGAATTTTCAGTTGGTTTGAGTCTTACAAAGCTGGCATTCATAGGTGAAATTGAATTTTGGGTTGACATTAGGCAGCAAAAATACATCAGTCAGGCATAAAATGTTCCTCCAAAAAAAAAATCCCTTCTATGGAACCTCCCCTACAGTACCTCTCACAGTAAGGAAGGTCCTTCCAGCACTACTGGCCAAGTGGAAGCCCTCAAGGAGGAATCATTTGATTGTACAGAAATCCCAAATTAACACCATCCACACCTTTACTCAAAATGTCTGAATCAATATATACATAAAGGGTAATACTGGGGTGTTTTGGATTCTGTTTTTACTTTCTACATTACTCTCACATCTTATTCAATTGCCTGGCCAAAAGGATGTAATAGTCATGTTTGAATTTGAAACTGATCATCCAAATATTACCACAGTGATAAGAAATTATATATATGATATGTCTAAAAGGTTTTTCAGCATTGAAACTGGCATTAAGGGAGACTTGCAGGGACGGAAGATGATAACAATGAATTTGTATAACTCCCAAGGGATATGACGCCGTTTCTGTGCACCTTGTCTTTCCCAGGAGCAGTGTTGTGCAGCTCCATGACCACATTAACAAAATGACCACAGTTTGACCCACCAGCACACCAGGTTTCCAGCCTGCTCTCACAGTCCGGCTGTGCCCTCCCTCAGCAACTGTGGATGTCAACAGTCGCAGCATAATGGCCTGGCTTTCCCGCTCCAACTCCTGTGGGTCCTTGGGCCACATGCTGGCTCTGATCTCACTAAGTTTTCATGTGGTTAAGCATCAGGGAAATGACATCAGCTCTGCCAGTAATGCTTCGACAGAAACCCGGAACACCTCCCCCTCAGACTGCTGCTAGAATCTATCTTCTGGACCTCGGAACTACAGGCCAGGAGATGAAGTGGAACAATCATTTTGTGACAAAAATATTCATAATAGCTATTGTTTAAATGCACTTCAATTGTTAAACATAGCACAATATGTAATCCGCCGCAGCATTTGGGGACTGCCTATTGCAAATTCTTTCACAGCGCTCAAAGAATCTGTGTTGTTTTCCTGGGTTGAGCTCCCATCATCACCCAACAAGACAGCACCACAGTTATAAGCTCTAATTAAGAAGAAAAGCCCAACTTGCATGACCTCTTTATACAACCATGGAGCAACCACAGGTTTCTTCTAAGAGCTGTTACCACTGATGTCCTTGGCTATGACATAAAGATCTGGCTGGCCTTCTAATTTGCAGACTTTAAGTGAGGTTTGAGCCACAGGATCCCCCTGCTGATAACAAAGCTCCATTCAAAACTGGTCTTGAAAATAAAACAATGTAGTTTAGCTAGATCATCCACAGGCCCTTGCAATACTTTGAACCGCAGCAAAAACTGTCCCACAAACAGCAGAACCCCAAGCATCGCCATATCCGTATGGCACTCTGGTGCCAGACTTTAGTAACTGGTGGCACTGTTGACATAAGAGGTTACACTTCAGCAGCTCTTTTTCCCTCACTCCAGCTCACAATTTGCCTACTTACCTCCAACCTTTCCCTTTCTCCTCCTTCGTCTTTGTGCCAGGCCATGGAGTAAGCTGGAACACATGACTGGGATAAAGCTGATGGCGGCTGGGGGGTGGGGCCATTTACAATGGATTTGTCATCCTGTGTATGGAGCTTGTAGCTTCTGCAAGCTGTACAAAGGGTTGTGGGGGGTCCAAGAGGTATCCACATAACACAAATGAGCACGGCATCCAACTTTGACCATGGTCCACCTACTCATTGAGCAGACCACTTCCATCAGGCTGACATGTTGATCTTTGTCAACAGCTTGGGTGAATGCTTGAGCTTCTATAAAAAGGTCTTACTGTGCTTGAATGTGCCAAATCAGTTGATAGGTTTCTGCCCCGGTTGCATAAACTGCTGCCTGGAGCCACACATTTGGGGGCTTTTGAAGATGGGTTTATATCAAAACACCTGAATATCAGTGTGATCATAACTGTTGTGTCCTAGTTCTCAAGAGACAATGAGCATGGATCCCGCGATGCACTAGCAGGTGGGTGCCATCCTGGGTGCCAGAGCGATTCAACACCAAAAGCGTTTGTGTGCAAAAATACTGCGAAAGGGACAACTGTAGAACAAAGTTCAACGGTTTATTTGACCCCTTAACATCTCACCTAAGGGTGATTACAGTAATGCGACATGGCATATAGGCAACACAATGTGGAAAAGTATGAGTGCAAGGGTTATGTTTTATTCCACCAGCCATAAAAACCCTTTGGCTCAGCCATACTGCTTCTCTAAAATTAAATTACCCAAAGGAAAACTACTCAAAGGATCTCTGTGGAAAATATCTGTGCAACAATTATCGCTCTGGTAGATAAACAAATTCACCTCCAAATTTCCTTTCTCAGTATATTTGCTGTATCGTTGTTGACACAGATGTTTGTAAAATTGCACACTTTGGAAGTAAGTAAGGGCAAAAGAAGTGGCAGCGTTTTAAGTGTGTATGCTGCTACAGAATGGTTGGTGTTGGTTTTTTTCTGAGTAACGCAAACATACGTAACAATTTACATTACTGAGAAGCTGCCCTCCCCCACCACCCCGACAGTTAAGCTGCCTTACGCTGTACTTCTCTCAGTTTACTTAGTTCTGCTGAGCACGTGTTGTACAGGTCTGAGTGTGTTGACCTGAGTACATTATTGTTAGATTGTTCTATTGTTTTCCAGAAAGAACATTACAGGATGTGATGGGCAGAAATTTGCTCGGTTCTGCTGGGTCCACCTCTATGACTCGAACCCTTCTGCTCTTGCGGGATTTGCACTTTGCTCTCTAGGCCGAGTTTTGAAAACAAAGTCATTACAACACAAATTACCCAGATCTGTCCTTATTCAACCACTCAGTTTTATAATTCAGCTCATAAGTGGTTAGAAGAGAAGGAGAATGAAAGGAGAGAATGGAAGGACAGCTGGAGAAAGCGACAAGGAAGGCTGAACTCCAGCAATTCTGGGCACAAAGGAAAAGCAAAACAGCTGCACATGTGACACCCATTTAACTGTACAGGCAGAGCAGAATGCTAATATTTCTACTCTGTTGTTCAGATTTTCCATTTAAGTTGGATAATAAATAATTTTTCATCAAAAGCTGTAATTCTGACTTGAATATCTGTGGAAAATTAGAGAAACTGTAAAACGTGCATTTTATTGCTATGGACTACACTCGAAGGTCCCTGTACAAATGTGTGGTTGGCTCAAGTGTCAAACTTATTTCCAGTGGAAAAGTTCACACTCGGTCTGTAGGATGAGAGTGAACTTCAAAAGTGTGAGTTACCTTTTTGGATCTTGGCTTTATTGACTGTACTCAGTACTCAAAGTAGGCTGGTTCTGAGTGGTGTGCGGTAGCAGCGGCAGCAGCTTTGCTCTTTGGAGCACCAGGACCGTCTCTTGCATACTGATATTTGCGCCTGGTACTCCTTTCAGCTTCCCAACAGACATAAGTCTGTAGCTGAGCCACTTTCCCAGCAAAGGACTGCAGTAATACCCGGTCGTGATTCATAGTAGCCTTTATAGCTACATTTTGTTACAGAGGGCGCATCAAGGTATCCTGCAAGTTAGCTCATGTGCTTTCTGAGCACTCATTCAAAATCTGTGTTCCCTTTTGTCTCCTCTTTATTTAAGAATTAGATATATAGTCAACATTAGCAATATCTCTTAGCATCTTTCATGCACTGCAGAAATCCAAAATGTAATATTTTAAAATAAAAAGGGAAGAACCAGTCTATTTCCTTCCAGATGCTGCTATGGTAATTCTATTTCTGTGTTATCAGGACTTGCTTGCGTTGTTGCCCAGCAAAAAAGGGAAACTGTAAAGGGGGAAACGGCAGTAAAGGAGTAAGAGGGAAAGAAAGATGGAAAGAAGAAAAGAAAGTGAAAAAACAACTGGGGGATTCCATACTTCTGCTCTCTCTGTTATGACACAGCGTGTGCCTTGCTGTGAATTTGACAGGAACAGCCGTGTGAGGTGCTCACCGGCGAGAACTGGACACGGTACGGCTGAGGGAACAATTGTCGGAAATGCTTCCTGCGAGGGTGTCGGTGGCGAGCTGGGTGTTGGACCGTGGCTAAACAGAACTGTTTTCCGACAAATAAAGCTTAATGATGCGCTCCTATACAGTCACACTCATACGCCGACTGGAAATGTGCCCAGTAAAAACCCCTCGCCGTCCGTGAACAAACCCGCACGCTGGATCCTGACAGTGGAAATCACGGCACGCTCTTACATTGTGAAGCAATCATATGACTTGCTGAGTTGTTCTTTCTGCTAGAAGAGAAGATGCTTTGGTTTCCCTGAATGGAGAAGATCTGAGCAGTTCACTGCTGGTTAAAGGCAGTGGGGCTGGGTAACTGGCGGTCAGCCTTCATGACTCATATTCTCCAGAAATGATGACCAGCGCTGGAAACAAGAACACTTGTCTCAGCAGCTCTCCTATTCCCCTCTCACAACAAACACCACTGCACTGATAATTGAGTTTCTATTCTGATGATGCCCTGCTGCAGCCTCAACCCTGGTGACTATGACTATAGAAATGTCAGTAATTCTAACAATGCAACAGAACTTCACACCTCAACGTTTTGTAAAATCTTTCTTACACAATGTTTGGCATTCTGCTTCTCAGACCTTTTGGCTTAGATTCAGATATTTTTTACAGTTTTTTTTCAGTCAGCAGGTGATTTACTGGTTAAAAGGATCCGAAATCACGCTTGCCGCAGTGGCCTTAAGGAAGGTACTTATCCTGAATTGCTCGCCTAAGTCTCTTTGGAGAAAAGCTGAATAAATACCTTACCTCATATAATAGGGTCCTGTACAATAAATACAAATTCTTTAAAATACTAAATAATATGGGTGTTTTACAAAAATATATACATTTTTTTCATACAACAGGCTTATTATTCAGTCAAGTAACATTTTTGCCCAATGTTACATTCACATTTTACATTTACGCTAGGTATTTTCTTCACTGCCTGCTATGTCTTTTCTCTCTGAAAGGCACACAGACAGAGATGCACTATTTTTGTAGAAGTATGTGGGAATGGGTGCAGCTGAAACAGCTCAGCTCAGTCTTTAGAAGGGGGGGGGGCTCCACATACTTTTGGCCACGTAGTGTAACAAACCCAAGTGTTGTGCACACTTCCTATTTACCATCACACTGACAATCTCAAGCAACAAAAGCATCTATTAAGCTAATCCAAACTCAGAAAAATTAAAGCAGATGAAATACAAACTTTAAGAGATAAAGTGCAGCTTTCATAACATGAATGCCTTTACGCTATCATACATATAATTCCTATTGTGGTTTATGAGTCAGAAGATGATGCTTATGTTCCGAAAAATATTCATTTTTCTGGATAATTCATAATACCACTATTAATAGTTCAGAAAATAAGTAGTAGAATTAAAAAAAGTTATGACAAATATTACACATCGGGTCTGTTTCATCATTCTCATACGTAAAAAAACATTCATTTTTGTCCATTTTTAATTTTAGACGACGTACTGCATTCTTCATACCGAAACCTAATATTAATAACAGTAATTTGAGCTCCAAATATGGGAATTCACCTACCAGTGTGATTTTGTAAAATTATTTAACACCTTTAGGTGAGGGATGGGTGGAAATGTATAAATGTTGCAGCGCCCTTGTGCTACAGAGCACCACACAGCCTATGTTCAAAGCTTGAAACTGAGGCTCTACAAAAGGATTGACATTTTGAACCACAACTTTACAACCCACGGAGGACCTTTCAATAACATCTGCAAGTAGCTCTGCAGCCACACTAACATGCAGCACACTGGACTACGTGGTGTGAACGCAGAGTGAGCGACCCGTTCAGTGTGTGCACTCTGTGAAAATCCTTGAGGGCAGAAGCCCCAAGTGCAACAGTCAGCATATAAGAATGAAGGAAGAAGACACAGAGATGAGGTGTTAGAAACAGAACTTTTGCACAGGGTACAGCAGGGCACACCAAGTTGAGAGAGGGGTAAGCAGGGACGATGAGAGAGACAAGCGCAGGAAGTCAGTGGTACAGAAGAGAGTAATGGTCACTGACCCAGTGTCTGGGGCTGCTGTCTGGGGAGCAGCTCTGGTACCTCAGAAGAGTAACAGCGATGTCCTCCTCCAGCGGGGTTTCCTGCATCTCTAGGACGAAAGCACCCTGGGGCCAGGACACCATCGCTACCAGCGGGCCATGAGAAATTATGGCTGTTCCCTCTCTTTGTCAGATCTCCAGCCCCAAGGTGCCTGCCATTCCAGAACTTTCTTCAGCCTGTTTACTGCCAGTGGCTGAAATCTGTTAATGTTTCATTGTTCCAGTCGCAGGTCTCCTTGCAGGGCATTACTTCTAAGCACCTCCGGTCTACAGAGAGGCACCAGCAACTCCTGGCCCACAAACATGTCCAAGGTTCTGCACAGTCTTCCCTGTGTTTATACAAGAGCCCTCACGGTACTTTGCGATCGCTGTCCCCTTCCAGAAACCCTGCGCCCTCACCCACCAGCATCTGCCTTAACACATGCAGACACAGAGCTTGCTGTGCTTGCACCTTTAGTCCAACAGCAGGTTAAAGTCCTCCTGTCTCTCTCTCAGTCTCCTGTGTTCTGCCTGACACGGAGGGAAAGGAGGAGCGCACAGCACCTTTTAGCTCGAGGACGACGCGCAGTCTGAAAGCGAGCGAAAGAGGCACAGACAAGCCAAGGGAAAGCAGGAGATTAAGAGGTTCTATGAGATTAGTAGTGCACACAACTGCTCCTGTTCTGTTTCCGCAGCATTTCCAAATCTCAGTGCAAAAGCAGCCTGAGTGAGTAACCAGCTGCACACAATTGGTGTTACCACAGAAATGACTGCCTGGTAACACACATCTTGGCACAATGTTGTGTAGTGAGACCAAAAAGAGGGTTTACATCATGGGAGACACAAGCATGCAAGTGTTCAGGGTAGTCAGATCTCTCGCTCTCTCTCTCTCTCTCTCTCTCTCTCTCAGTCTGCGTGTGGGTGGGTGTGGGTGTGGCATTGTTTTCCACAAACCCCGAAAACCCATGGGACATCCCCATAAAACCGAATTGCTCAACTTTTTAAAAAAACGTCAGTCAGGTTTGAAATAAAAATGCAGAAATAACTGGGTGTACGCTTTCGAATTTTGTTGAGCTCTGGACGAATATTGTTGCGATAACGTGGGGCAGCTGCGGACAGCAGGAGACGGAGGGCTCGGACCTTCAAAACCAAAGGACTTGGGTTTGAATCCCATTGTCTTGCTGTGGGACATTTGGTCAAGGCACCCGAAATGCTTCTGTAGAACTTACGCAGCTCAGTAAATGAGTCAGTAATGGTAGGCAGCTTAAAACTTTTTTTTTAAGTGTCGGTTTAATAAATAAACATAAATGAGAGATAGAGAAGACAAATCAGTGCAATATGTGTGGAAATGTGCCACGAGAATGGTAGTTAGTCACGGCTGTGGATGAGGATTAACCAGGGCCGGAGCTCACGCATCCTTGATAACCCTGCGACAGAGAAAGAGTCAGACAGAGAGACTCCTGGACAGTGTTAACAGCCCCAGTCCAAACAGGGGCATTCGTGACCATCGCTTATTTCCCAACAATCCACCTTATGTAGGTCAAACCGGGTTTCCTGCCTCAGGTAAATCAGCAGCCGCCGGAGCAAATATTAACACAGCAGCATCCGGATCTGGATGCAGAGAACCTCATCTGGCCTCCGCTCTTTTTGTTGCGACTTCATCTGGAAGGGCGAGGTTTGCACTCAGCGACCGGCAGGACATCTCTGACCTGTCCACACCTAGACATGAATACTGGGCAACAGGGACAAGCGCTGTGAACTGGGGCTAGAGGGCACACATCCAGATCCACTCCTCTCTTGACATGGGGGCACAGTCTCCCAGGAAGACTGCTAATGCCAGACCACGATGCCCTTTGCGGGATTCACAAGCTATGTTAGCCGCTCTTCTGAATGGTTCTTATAATCAAACCAGCTTAAACAGGGGCACCCCTCTCCATCCCCTCCTCCCTGCCCAGTCTGCCCCCATTTCCTCCATGTGTTGTTCATTCCGCTCCCGCTCTCAGACGAGTGAAAAAGTCCTCAGCGCCGAGGCCCAGGACCTCCCTACAGCCTTGCTGACACAGCCCCAGTGGCGTTTACACAGCTGGAGCAGCCCCGCCGGCAGCACACCTCGAACACGTGCAGAACACGCACTCGGCTCACTTGCCCAACACACTGAATGAGGAACCACCTCTCCCGGTGATGCAGGGTCACAGCCTTCTGGCTTTATGGACCATGCGTGCGCTCTTCCTTTGTTACCCTCCCCTTGCTTAGCAGGCACAGTTGTCCACATGCTTACAGTTTCACTTATTTATAGAGTTGGTTGTTTCACCTGAATGATTTTGCTGGAGTCCTTAAGGACCACATGGTCTGTTGCCTTTATCCTGCATTTACACACTGCTCAGCATGCTCAGTCAGTACAACCGATGTGCAGCTCCTGTTGCACACAGTGCACACCCCGGGAGCACCTTAAAGTTCATGAATGCATGTGAGCAGGACTGGAAGAGTACAAGTTTTTAGAGCGAGGGTAGATCCAAGCAGTTATGCAGTGGGTGTTTATATACAAGGTCATTCCATGGAACTGCGACCAATTACGGCGGCAACATGCAAAAAAAAAAAAAGTGTGCAGAGTTTGTGTGGGTTTCCTCCAGGTGCTCTGGTTTCCTCCCACAGATCAACGTTTTGTTTTAGCTAAAACGGTGACTCTGCCTACAGTGTGTGTGTTTGTGTGTGAGAGCGCGTCGCACTGTCTCTAACACTAGGTCACATTAGCCAAGACGTTAGCTAAGTATATTAATCTAATAGCTGATAATCGTTGTACGTTGCTTTGGAGAAAAGGTATCTGCTGAATGAATAAATGTGAATGTGTACGTAAATGTAGAATGCATATGGGACTGTTTTCTCAATGAGGCCTTGAGAATGATAAGTCGGCCTGCTTTGGGCCTCACTGACACTGTCCAGGGGATGACCTCTGACCTGGCTGTGAGGCTGTGGTGCACCTGTGGAAGTTAACCACAGCACCACAGAGACATCCTGGCCATGGGCTACACAATATGGCCAAAAGTATGTGGACCCCCCCCCTTTAAAGACTGAGCTGAGCTGTTTCAGTCACACCCACCCAGCATACCAGCACATTCTAGACAACTGTGTGCTTTCAGCTTTGCAGTCACAGTTTGGGGAAGAAGCTCCTTTCCTGCACCAGCATGACTGAGACCCCCATGCACAAAGCGAGCTCCAAAAACACACGGTTTACCAAGGTTGGTGTGGAAGAACTTGAATGGCTGCACAGAGCCCTGACCTTAACCCCACTGAACGCCTTTGGGATGAACTGGAACAAGCCAAGCCTTCTCACATGACCTCGCTGATGCTTTTGTGGCCAAATGAGCACAAATTTCCAAAATCTGTCAGAAAGCCTTCCCAGAAGAGTGGCAGCAAAGGGGGGGGGGGGGCAACTCCAAATCGATGCCCATGGGTTTGGAATGGGGTGTTCAACAAGCACATATAGGTGCAATGCTCAGGTGTCCACATACTTTTGGCCATGCAGTCTACATATCTGTGTCTGTGTGCTTGTTGGGCTGGTTTGCACTTGTAGGTCCCAAGATGTGCCCTCCACCATGGAGGCTTACCTCTACATGTGGTTGCGTGCAGATGGGCTGCCGGCTGAACACACGAACACACTTAGGACAAATGTTTGTCACAGCAACAAATATCATTTAAACTTTCATTCATCCCCATGTACAGTTCAGTTATTAGTAACCAGATTATCAATTTCCACAACCTCAGACCCAGCCAGGGAGTTTACAGTTATGCCATATAAGAGACAAAGGTTTACACATATGATCCTGAAGTAGTTCCTGTCATCATGGTGATGCACTGTGTAATAATACTGCATGAACTGTTCAGTCCGTTTTAACTGGATCCAAATAATCTGCAGCCACTCTTTCCCAAAAAGTGTGGTCCTGCACTGTCCTTCACAGGACAACAGAGGAAATACAGCCATCCAAGATGTTTACTCGCATACCTACAGCATGACAGAACCCCATCTTTCAGGTTTGTGGGCCAATATGGGGTCCCATCCCAGGTTCTGTTTGTGAGGAATCCTACCTAGAAGTCGGGAAGGCGGGTTATTGCTTAGGAAAACTTTAGGACTGCACATTTTGTCCCGATTATATATCGAGTCTGATAAATTGTTATTGAGCAGCGAATTTTGAATGCTGTGTGTTTTTGTGTCCTTGAGAGTGAAAGCTATTCAGATTTTTTTTAAAAATTAATTTAAAAATTAAAAACTAAATTTCAATACACTTTCAATACACTTTGTGCAAAGTGGTTTTATGTGGGTTATTTCAAACGTGTAAAGACTGCAGCTGAGATTTTAAGAGAAGTGTGAGGTTTTGTTTGATACTTTTTTATTAGATTGTGTTAATACTTTGGTCCCTGTCCTTTGTAGAATGATATTTAATACAACTGAATTTTCTTTGATTTTTTACCAAAAAATAATTAGGGATTTTAATCAAATTTCTGTAAATGTCCCTGTGGAACAGGCAGTGCGCTTCTCAGAGGAAACACAGAATACCCCACATGTAGAGCAAAGGAGCTGTCAGACTATGGTGCTATAAGAGACAGTAAGAGATTTACAACCTGAAGGAGATATACAGGAGTGGGAAAAAAGAGGAAGATGAGCAGAAGAAGGAGGTGAACAGGAGTAGCAGATTAATGACACCAGGAAATCCAGCATCCTTTCATAATCCGAGTCGAGCTTCTAGTGAGTCTCCCGGCCTTCTGCCGCACCTGTAAATCACAGACAGCCTCCTCCATTTATGCAGTTGCGCCACAGGCAAACAGTACAAGGACTCAGAAACCCCCCACACCAACTTTATGTTTATCTGTACTTGCTGCATTCGGCGGTCTATGCTGGAGTTCGACAGCAGAAGTGAGCCGTGCGTGCATGGCGGCCTGCGTAGGCCTGCATGGGAGAGAGTGGGACCGCGGCCTCTGTCTGCGCAGCGTGAGCACCATCGTGTGACTCACACACCTCCCTGCTGTTGACAGAATCGGCTGAGTCATCCAGTCAGAGGTTTATGTAATGTGTGACCTGTCGGCGAGTGAATTTCACGCATGCTGAAGCCCTGTTGTGTCAAGTGGCCGCTGCAATGCATAAAACCTTCGCTGTCAGCAGTTTTTACAGGCTTATTTTTTCAGTGTCATATGCCGTGCAGAATATTAGCATTCCTTCTTCACATTGACAGCCCTACTGTACGGTCACTCATTGGGGTGTTGCATTGTATGTGCGTCTGTGTTCACATCCCAACATGCATGCACAGCCAGAATATTTTCCAGTTTCACATCTGAAGACAGCAAAAATTTTGACTACCGGTTATGTAGTTTGTACAGGAACCATGGAGACTACAGATGTACTGAAACGTTTTCATGCCAGTTTAAGGGGTGATGAACATTAACACTGGGTTTCAGTTTTGTGGATCAAAAAGCCCTACACAGAGCTGCAGAGGTTCATTGTAAACCTCAGATGGTGACAAAGTCAGTTTGGGGGTTAAAACGTACCACACCTCACCTTTGAATGAAATGTCGTTCACACGTCAGCTCTAGGATAAGTGTTCTAAACCTGGGGATCCGCTCTGAGGTATTGGATGGTATTGGGAGTGTCTGTGAACCACGGGTTTGTTCTGAAAAAAAAAAAAACAAAATAAAACTTAAAAATATTACTATGCTATCAAAATCTTACTCGCTAGGTTGGAGCCTATCGCTGAAGTATGGGGCACTGGAGGTTCCACCTTGGATGGGACTACAGTCCAGAGGGTAGCCACACACTCCCATTCAAATAAAATGGGGAATTCAGATACCCAAGTTCACATAAACACACATCTTCAAACAGGGGGAGAACCTAGAAAAAAATGACACAGACACAGCAAGCGTTGCACAGAGCCAGGACTTACCTACCTGACCTGTTTCAGGCTGGTGCTATTCCCATGACTCAGCAAGCAGTAGGTATTGCTGCTGCAGCCCCAACAACCTGCTGCTTTGCTGTACTGCAAACAATTGCAGTACTAGGGTACCTGCAGTTGGCATAGCGGTTAGTACAATCCCTTGCTATATTGCTATATGGCCTCCTGCTATACTGTCTTTGAGCAAAGTAATTGCTCTGGTAAAAATGACCAAACTGTACAAATGGGAGAAACTCTGTAAGTAGCTTAGCTTTAGTTTTACTTTTACCATTGTTGCTTGTAGTCATTTCACTGTATAACAGCAGCAACAAAATATACTGGAGGGATATCACATAAACTGGCCTGACACTACACAACAAACACACTTCATACATAAGGTAGTCACACTGTAACAGCACCTCAGCTGTGACCAACAGGTGGCTTTACAATATCTGTCCATCCATCCATCCATCTATCCATCATTTCACTAATGGTGAAAAGGCCTGGCTTGCAGTCAGCTTTCCAGTTAATCTCAAGGCTCTGTGCAGCCACTCAAGTTCTTCCACACCAACCTGGACAAAGCCTGTGTTCATGGAGTTATGGGCACAGTCATACTGGAGCAGGAAAGGAGCTTCCCCAAACAGTGGCCACAAAGTTGGAAGCACCCAAATGTCTAAAATGTGTTTGTTTGCTGTATGGGTGCGGCTGAAACAGCTCCATCATTAGAAGGGGGGGTCCACATACTTTTGGCCATACACGCTTTTTTCACCCCAGTACTCTACATGAACAGCAAGGGGGCGTCATAGCTCTACTGCTCTTAAGAGTGTTCTATTCAGGAAGACAAATACATGAACACAGAGAAACACAGCAACATTATTTTCCACAGTTTATTGGTACTCTCATACAAATGCACTTCTGACAACACAGCAGGATCGACCGCAGGGGGTTTGGCTCTCCGGATACCATCCGAGCCCCTTCCTCATGGAGATCACGTGCCTCCTGTTCCCTGCTAAGCCAGGAGCTTTCCTCAACCTTTCCCCACTGCTCTCAGTCTCTGCGACTGTTGACCAACACCAGGGATGAAAAAGCACTGCAACAGAGATTCACGCGGAGATCCAATACCTTCATAAGGTAAACAGTCACACCGGTCCGAGCCCAGGGTCCAAGAGTAGAGTTGTCCCCAGTGGTCACCACTCCGTTTAACAGCGTCTTATGTCTGTCAAAACCTGTACCTTTCACCGGGCTCTCAGTTTCCAGTCCAGTTAGGCTCAGAAAAATCCGCATGCAGGAAATCATCCAGCACCCCCTTTCCAGGTCATTCGATTACATATTCAAGCATCAGCTAGTGAGCTAATCCAGCATGGGCCTCTGTTTGATCCAGTGTATTCCAGCTACACATCACACACTCCGGTGCCACCCAGTGATGCTCATACAGGACCGGCCTGCAGAAGACGGAGGACATTTTCCAGCAATCAAGTCGCACAGTACAAACACCAGGTATGCATCTGTGGAGCATGTGTGTGTGTGTGTGTGTGTGTGTGTGTGTGTGTGTGTGTGTGTGTGTGTGTCTTCAGGGATACAATTGCAACATGGGGGGTGTCCACTTCAGCTCCTCACTTTAGGATGGAGAGGTGTGCGCGGGGTGAGACAACTAGTACTAAGAGCCCTGTCAATGGTGGAGAGAAGTCTTTTGTGCGCATATGCACACACACACACACACACAAACACACAAAGGATTTTTACTTATACAAGCAGACAAACATATATTCCGCTTTTCCAGACATTTGTAATGTCTTTGTATTCCTTGGGTGTTCCATAAACCACCTATGTTGTTTTTAAATTATATTAATATAATTACTTTAAATAAAGATCAAATTTTAAGGGGAAAGAATTCTTTGCCCACGGTATCCCAGCATGCCTCACTGTGCTACTGTCTCCCTGATGCACATGTGGAATAAATAAGGGGGGGAGGGCTGTCAATTTCCTGTCGCTGATCTCACACCCCCCTGGGCCTGTCAGGCAGCCAATAGGAAAACACATTTCAGTCTGCTGTTATGCTATTGGCTAGAAGGCCGCTAAGTGTTTTCATACAGTTAGACTGTGTGTGTGTGTGTGTGAGAGAGAGAGGGAGAGAGAAAGAGAGAGAGCGAGAGAGAGAGAGAGGTAGAGCCCCTCTACCACAGGGATCACAGCTCATCACGGGAGGCGCGGGTGGCGGGAGGCGGTGTGTCTCCCGTGACACTGTTTTGCGCCGCCGGCTCAATGTGGCCCTGCTGCTCGGTCTTGCGGGCGTGCTGTCGGTCCCAGTCCGTGCTCACGTTCTCGTCGTCCCAGATGGTGGAAGTTTCCGTGTCGCTGATGTAACCTGGCTCGCCTGTGTAGTGTGTGGGGAACAGCAGCAGAGGCTCCACAGAGAAGGCGCGCAGGTTGCGCGGTTCAAAGTGTTCCATGAACTCGACCCTGAGGAGACGGGCAGAATTACCGACCTTGTCAGTGAATTCATTCACAGCTGAGCGGGTACCTCTGCAAACAGGTGCTGCTGTGCAAGGAGCAAGAGATTTGAGGCAGCAGAGGGTATAGTGCTGAGCGCTGTGGCCTTGTACCCTAAAGACCCAGGCTTGCATCCCACCTCCTGCTCTAGCACCCTTCTTCAAGGTACTTGCACAGAACTGTTTCAGTAAAAATGACCCAAGAGGTAAATCACTGTAAGTAGCTTAACATTGTAAGTTGCTTTGGAGAAAAAGGTCAGCTATATAAATGCAAATTCATTATTTCCTCACAACTGGAATGTAAGACCCTCTCTGTTGAAGATCTTGCAAGAGTGGAGAAAAATAGCCCTTAGGGTTAGGGTTGGCACCTTGTAAAACCTGCAGGTATTCAGCTGTTCCTCATATACACACTTTGCAGTGCTGCATACACGTGCGCACAAAGATTTTGCCCCCTCACCCACATATCCACTCATACGTGGCCCCTATCTCAGCACTTGACTCCGTATCAATGGGATTCTGTCCTTCTCAGTCCGGAGGCAGGAAGAGGCATTCCGGCCTCGCATTCCACCGAGAGGGAGGGCAGGGAACCAAGAAAGGAGGGAGAGGGGAAGGACGGCAGAGCCAGGGAAGGGGACATATGGCCAGGGTGAGGAAGGAGGGTTCTGGGAAGTGGGAGCTGTGCAGGATTCCCCCTGGAGGAAGTGGACCAACAGGCAAGCATTATGTGGGGAGCAGGGACCCCCCCCCCATCCCATTGAAGCCCCTAAACAATCAGGGTTCTGTGTCTCCGGCTCACTCGGCTCGACAGGAAAGAGAGTGAGCAGAATGCAGGACGCCGGTTGTATGCCTACACATACGAGCTGTGGTTTGCCTGCGCCTGTGTACGTGCAGCAGCTGAGCACAGTGCAGTGCAGGGAGTGCCGCGGTCCACGAGCGTCCGCTTACTTGGGGTGCTTGTTGAACATGATGGGCAGGAACTCGTCCACTGGCAACATCTTGCCAAAGGCCTTTGCCTGCAGCAGCTTTCTGGCCCCCCGGAGGGAGAGCGCATAGCCCAGGGTCCAGTAAGAGTAGTCCGCCACCACCAGGTTGTTCACCCCCTCAACCGACTGCTCTGGGTCCTTCACCTGCATGCGCTTGCGACCCACATACCTGGACCACACAGGTGAAAAATAAATCACTGTCATTCACACATTCAAGGCAAATACTCTCATTCAGAGGCTGATGCAGCTTAACACTGAGAAGAGCACTGCTTACATTTTGTGAAGTGCATCTCCATCTGTGATTCTGTCTTTCAATATTAAATCTCTGCTAATTTTTTGATGTACCTGTAGCTCTGCGGCTAAATAAATTACGTTCTATCCAAAGCTGCACTGAACAGTGTTTTATGCTGTGTGTTGGGTGGTCTAGGGGAATCTTTTATGTTGTATTTATGTCATCTTTGCACAGCTATATGTTTTATTTTGTATTTGGAGTTTTCAATTAGAGAAACGGTTTATTTTGTGTCTGGGGTTGTATGAGTAACTGTCTCATGTTGCATATGGAGCTGCAGCGATTCCTGTTTTATGCTGCGTCCGGGCGTGTACGCAAAGTTTTTCCGCTAAAACGTCCTCACACAAGATCCCAGTCCAGCTCGGCTTCTTTGATATTGTTCATTATGGTCATCAGTCGACTCTTGAACCGGGGTTCAAACCTGACATCATCCTCCAGGACCAGAACTTCCTGCAAATTGCGTTCCACAACCTGACGAAAGCACAACACACAAGAGATGCACAGTGAGCGTCCTCACTGATGATAGTGGAGATGCCAACGTGGCCCGAGAGCCACAGGCTAAAACCCTTAAATGCTGATGCCGTCGCACCATCGGCACAGCTCTTTCTGCTGATGTTCGACTGCCATAATTAATTCGTATGCTGCTTTACATGCTAAGAAAACCCAAAAGTGACCGATGTAAGTTTTAATAGGATTTTTTATTTGGTAGCTTTAATTGTTTGTCCTGTTAGTTACATTTTAATGCTGCGGTTAAACTGCACCCATAAATCTGTATTTGGTTACCCATGCTTTTTAAGATGAGTGACCATTATTAAAATTACCGCTGGCTTGCTCTCAGCAAAACTGGGGCCTAGAAGAAGAGCAGCAAAACATACTTATTTGCTTAAAAAAATCCATGAGTGACTTCTACATTGTCATTTATTATAGTAGATTTGGGTGGGTCTAGTTTGTGGTACCTGTGTCCAGATGTGATGGTGACTGAGGAAGCAGCCAATCTCTCCACGGGTGAGCACACGGCCCGAGTAGGGGTCTTTGTAGCCCGGTATCATCTTAATGCCCAGTGCCTGGATCTGGGAGGAGTTCAAGGCCCTGGGAGGTGCGCCGCAGTTAAAGAAGGAAACAGAGGAGACAACATGGACAGTCTGAGGTTCACCGCTGGCCGAAGAGCAAGGCAAACTGTGTCTTCAGTCATTCTGTTCCATCGGTATTTCATTGTTTAGTTAGATTTTTATGCAAAACAAGGTCAAATGTGTAAATACTATTTAGTGCATCTTGGTATTTTACTGAGGAAGACAAGTAAAGCAGGCCTTTTGCTGGGAATTGAACCATTACTCTTCAGAAACTTAACCACTATGCTATCTGCTGCAGTTTATCATACACTGCTGAGAATAGTTTTACCTCGGTGTACCCACCACGATAGACACACTGGGAACAAACTGAAGTCCCTTCCTGAGGTCCAAAACGTTAATATTCAGGTTCCAAGACGGTCTCCTTAACACCAGCACCCCCACTCCTACGTTTCTGACTGACAGCAGTGTGACGGCGCACACAAGGTCATGCAGAGTCTCTGTCTGCAGACCAGCATACATCTGAGGTCCATCTTCACTCGGTGTCTTACTTTCCGTCCACTGCGTCCACCACCGTGGCCTCGATGCCCAGGGCTGCCAAACTGCGCAACATCCGCTGCCGCCGTTCCACCCGCCGCTTCAAGTTGATCAGGAAAACCTGAGCATTTTGAGGGAGATGAGGGAATGGAAGAGAAGGACACATCAAAGCCAGTTCTCAAAAACACTGCAGCCACAAAAAAATGATCCCCCTCACACACTTCATAACCAAACACAGTCCAAAAGGTACGCTACCTCATCGAAGCCCATCTTGTCCTGCACTTTCGGGGGAACGTATAGGTACTGCGAGGGTTCTAGGCTGTGGTCAACTGGAGGGAAAAATGTTTTGGTTATTTACCACATAAAAGCACTTCTTTGCATAAGCTCACACCCTGCACGACCTTTATTAAAAACGTGCAGTTCCAAATGTGTCAGGTCGTGAAAAATGTGCAAGATTTGGGGTGGAGGACACTGCTCACTGAGCGCCTCGGTGACGGTGTGAGCGAAGCTCTCCTCCTCCTCCTGAAGGCTCTGCTGAGGTTTTAAAGGGACAGGCAAGAAGCCGTAGTGCTCCCTGTTGCACACGTACATCTGCACGCCTGCAAAAAAACAAGAAAGACGGTGCACGGGAACTCAAATACGTATGCTGAGCAAGGTCAAATGTGTTCTGTCTGAAATGAGAACAACGCAAACTCTATAAGCACTACAGTAGTTAAGGAATCAAGTTTGCGATGTAAAGTTTCCTGGTTTCAAGCAGAGATTGCAGTTGTGTTCAGTACCAGCACGTCTACGTTTTGCTCTTTAGAGAACCAGGACTTTTTCTTTTCTTTTTCATACGGTCGCTATGCCTAAACTCCAGTGTTCTTTTCTGCCCCTCAGGTAAGCAGATTCTCTGACTGAGTTGCTCTCCAAACAAAAGACTGCTGTACTACATCACCATTATTCATGATTCATAACTCTCTCATAGCTACACTGTATGGTCAAAAGTATGTGGACAGCTGAGCATCACACCTATACGCGCTTGTTGAAAGTCCCACTCCAAACCCATGGACATCGATATGGAGTTGTTCCCCCTTTGTTGCTATAACAGCCTCCTTCTTCTGGGAAGGCTTTCCACCAGATTTTGGGAATTTTTGCCCATTCGTCCACAAAAGCATCAGTGAGGTCGGACGAGAAGGCCTGTATTGCAGCTAGCACTCCAGTTCATCCCAAAGGTGCTCAGTGAAGTTGAGGTCAGGGCTCTACAGCCACTCAAGTTCTTCCACACTATCGTGGGCAAACCAAGTGTTTACGGAGCTTGTTTTGTTCATGGGGGGGGGGGGGGCACAGTCATGGTGGAACAGGAAAGGAGCTTCCCCAAACTGTGACCACAAAACTGGAAGCACACAACTGTCTAGAATGTGTTTGCATGCTGTATGGGTATGGCTTAAACAGCTCAGCTTGGTCATTGGAAGGGGAAGTGTACATACTTTTGGCCTTTTGGTGTTCATTTCATTACCTAGGGTGCAATGAGTTATGCTCCAAATCTGTGCATGCTGCTTCCCTATCAACTGTTCAAAATTTGTGTCCCCTTTACTAAAAAAACATACTGCATAAAAAATATCAATAATGCCTAGTAGTACCTTATTTATAGTAGCATCTTTTATTTACAGCAGAAATTCTAAATTTAATGCTTAATAGTTTGCTTATACCAACTGCTGCACATGCCAGCATGTCAGTAAACCAGGGGAAACCTGGCACTTATTTTTTCCACTTCAGGCCCTGGCTGCTGAAGAACTGCTTGTCTCACTTTTCTCAGTAAAAATACAGCCTTATAAAAGGGCAAATAATGGAAGTTGTTTTGGAGAAAATGAGACAAATAAGGAAACAGCAAATTAAACCAACCATACGCACTGCTTCTGCAGTATACACATGAAGGTCTAAATTGTATATTCTTTCCTGCATACCTCTGTGTTCCTTTCCAGACCTTGGTAAGACAATGTCAAACACACTTTATGCAACAAAACAGTTTTTTGTCTTCATAGGCAAATGATACCCACCCACATGTGAAGCCAACAGTGAACACTCAGGTACGCACAACCCTGTGTCCCTTCACTGGACTAAGGAAGGGGTGGAGGCTCAACACAGGCCCTATGATAGCCAGTCAGACATCTACATTATATTAATTTATTTAACTAATACTTTTTCCAGTATAAACTTACAGTGTTAAGCTACTTACAGTGATTTGCCCATTTATATAGTTGGATTTTTTTTACTGGAGCAATTTAAGATAAGAACCTTGTTCAAGTGTGCCATAGTAGGAGATGGGATTTAAACATGGGTCCTTTGAATCCAAAACATTTACATTTACTTGTTTCCAGCAGACACATTAGCTGCAGGGCTGTGTATGGCCTCTGTCATTCTAAAGATCACTGTCTCTTCTGACCTGCTTGCCGAGCAGAGAAGGCGAAGACCATGATGTCATCGAAGGCCCAGCTGTAGTCTGTGTGGGGTGGATGGAAGGCCAGGGCCTGCGTGGCACTGCGCCGTAGATCCAGCAGGAAGGTGGAGTGCACCATGGGAACGGCAAAGCAGCCCAGCCGCTTCCACTCGCGGATCGGCACATAGTCAGGGGTGCGCTTGTAATACCCCTACCGGCACAAGGAAGACGAAAAGGAGAGAACATGAATCAGAAGAAGGGGAAGGAAACAGGTAAACAAGGTCAGAGGAAAGAGGGAGGATGGTGGGGGGAGATTTACAGGACCGGGAGATGAAGGTCTTCACCTGAGGGGTGATGCCACACCAGAAGTTGGAGTACAGGGAGCGTGACTCCAGCATGGGGGCCACCAGCGTCAGGTTCTCCGCCATTAAGAGCGTCAGCACCCGCGGATTCGTCAGCAGGTTGTCGCTGTCCACAAACTGAAAAGGCAGAGCAACGGCCTCACATTGCTGCCATGGCCCTTCAGACCACATTCACCAAAACCTCACAGGCAGAGGAGAAACATATCGTATGCAGACATCCAGCCATCTACAGTGCCGGTATTTCATTCCATCAACAGTAGGAAAATTGATCAACAAATCACCAGTATTTTAAGTCTGGCAACTGGGCAGCTGATGTTGACCAGGAACCAGACTGCCGAAGGTTTACATCAATTTATCAAGTTAGTGAGGTGGAAAATTTTGGAATTCATCAGAGGAAAGTCCTGCAGAACAAATGTCTAATGTGTAAAGTCATAGACTGTCTGCGCTGTTTGTGGTAACCGACTTCATAATGTAATGCTTGCATGCATCTGTCTCTACTTTTACAAGGGTTCCCTGAAAGGTTTGAGCGTGACTGCACCGCACGTATGTCTACCATGTATGGCGGTGACAAGCAGCGGTGGGGGAGTCAAGATTGAGGCCTTGCAAGTGTCCGACTCCTGTCCGCCCCTCCATTTCTTGCTTCCATTAGGCTAAGCCGTACTTTGCAATGGTGGTCAATGGCAGAGCTTCTTCAACTGCGTGACAAAGATGTTCGCTTTTTGCACAAACACCAAGAAAAGTAGTCAAGAGACTAATGATTTAAAAAGAGGTGAAACAAGACTACGGCTGCTGCCTTGAAGACGGTGTTAAAGAACTTGGTGATTCTGGAGCACAGCAAGAAGTTTGTAGAGTGCAAAAGAAGGTACTTTGGAAAGGAAAACGTCCCCAGCCCCATGGAATCGTCAAATGCTTACATCTCACCCTCAGGAATATTGATCAACTCTTGTATTGTTCTAAATTCTTGAAGGAGGACATGTTGATTTGTGGAGTCTACAACCCCCAACAATGGCTCCTTACCACATTTCCAGTGTCTTACCAGAATGTAATCTGCCCAGTGCTCTCTAGCTGCTCTCAGAGCCGCCTGTCTTAGCTTCATCATGTGGTTAAAGCGGGAGGTGGACCAATGCTTCGGACCCCACTCGTCCGTGTAGGACCTGGAAGGAAAAGAGGCGCTGGTGACCTCCACAGGACTGGTGGAGAACTGGAGGGCCTTGACTGTACAGTAGGGGTGAGAGGACGGTGGACACTCACTGAGGCTCCTCCATGGGCCTCCACTCCACGTAGTGGTACTGGCTCTGGACCCTCTTCAGCCACTCACGCAGCATAGCTGTGCTGTTGTCCACGTTGTGGTCTGTCGCTACCCTGCAACATGGTAAACCACTCCAGTAAAAGACGGCATGCTGGATCAACATATATCAACGTTAACAGTCTTTTACCACGCAGTCTGGTACCACACAGCCTGTCACACGTCATCGCTATGTGTTACACACAAAGTGGCACACAAGCGCACAGGAACACGCTGGACAGCTGGCCAAAGCAAAGCCAGAGCTTCTGTAAACTCTCTGGCTGAAATTCTGGAAAAGTCAGACAGGGAACGGCATTAAAAAAAAATGAAAACCACAACGAATGGCGAGCTGGAGCGGTGGCTGCACGCAGCTGACTGCACGCTGTGTTCACACACCAACACACACATGCAACCAGTTTCAAACACACACATGCGTCAAACAAACACGCATGTGCAGATACACACACGCATGCCAAATTGTGTGTTGCACACTTGCTGGTTTGTGCAGTAACAGTGTTTAATATGTATGACATGCAGATTCCACTCTCCACATGCCAGCGTCCCCTCTCCTTTGCCAGTTAAATCTCAGCTTGGTAACCATGGCTAAGCAGCTCTCAAAGACGTTCCTCCTGGTCTGAGGTGTCCCCCCTAGCAGAGATCCTGCCCCCCTGTCCACACCCACGCTATATTTAACAGAGGACAAGCTTGGGTGTGGCGTGTGGCTCCGCCGCTACAGCACAAACATTATTTTTACCTGGCGGGAATGGGGATGCTGCACCCACCTCTCCTGGCACTCGCCCACGCTCCCTCGTTCAGTGTGGAGTTTTCCACCGAGGCCTGGAATATTCCTCTGTACCCCATCCAGACTCTCTACAGTACATCACACACTGTTGAGAGGCAGACAGCAGCACAGCCACATGGCAGTAAACCACTCAGAACTCGGGCCCAGCAGAGTGAAAACAGAGTTAGTACACGGTTTGTTGACTCACACACTGTGCAAATAAATAACCAAATATCCTCTTCACCACATTTGTTCTGTAAATCAGTGCAATACACAGCTAGCATATTTAAAATATAGTACCAGTATGGCAACAATATGGCAAACAAACTGCTAGCCATGACAGACAATGATGCTCGCCCTCAGCCACTGGTGGGACTGAGCTCCTGCTGCCTCATAGTGCTGAGCTCTCCACTTTTTATTTATAGGCACCCTTTTTTAGGGGTTAGCAGTTAGAGGTTTTACGCTTATCTAAGTGATATTTGTTTGAGATTTGTCTGATATTTTAGTGTTATTCATGTATACTATTTCCATGAGATTGGTGAGAGTTGAATGTATTAAAAAAATGCTCTTCAGTTATAACAAATGTCAGTCACAGATACCCCGTGGTTGTCACATTACCACACGTGTGCTAAACTGCAGCCAGTACGGTCAGATACCGGTTATGTCACAGTAGGGTAGAAATTTAATTAACATGGTAAAAATGCGACCACCAAAAAAGCACTTCGGATAACATAGGCACATACTCAACAGAAAAAATATAAACAAAACTCCTAAAATAAAGGTGTACAAACTGTAATAGATTAAACTTCTCCGTACACAAAACATACTGCAAATGTTCTTTAACGTTTAATATTATTTTGCATTATTAGCATTTGTTTGGCTGTGCTTTATTCCTCCTAGCAGGAGGGTCCGCAGCTGCAGCGTGGCACACATCCCAGCCCCATTTTACAGGCAACTACACTGCAGAGAGGAGACACAGCAGTGAATGTGCTTCATTATATGGTACAAAAACAAAAGCAGGCACAGAGCTGCAGTAGCTGGAGCAACTCTGGGAGGGCTGCAAGCCCTGGGGTGCTCACCCGTGGTCACAGGCATGTGCGCGCATGTGTGTGTGTATGTGTGTGAGCGCTGCCATCGTGTCACAGCACACAGTGTCATACAACATTTACCTTACACAATTGTTATGCCACAATGTCACACATGTATGCTGTGCGAGTGCTTTAATGCATCATCATAACATTTGTAATCTTCAGTATAAGCTATAAACGCTTAGCTGTGTCGTAGTGCTTTTGTACAGCTGTTGGCAGAAGCTACCGTTACACCAAAACGTCATACATGTACCACGCAGGTAGTGTAAACTGCACATCACAAGATGCTTATGTACATGCCTTAGTTAGGGATATGACGCTTATTTGCTTGCCAGAATTCCTGGAAATTATAAAAATGTATGAACTTGACAAATTTCACTTAATTCATTTTTATAATATTAATTAATTAATAATTTCATTATTTCATCATTACTGCCTTAAGTATGAATCCATTGTATATCATGGATCAGTTCTGCAAGGATATTTTTACCTGCAAAATTCAGTGTTATTTGACAATGTATGGGCTCATTCGTCGGACATAAGTACGAACAGCGGAATCACTAAAATAAAGCTTGGATCCTGTTTTTCTGCATGCTTGTGCATGTACGGTATGTTGGACTAAACCTTGCTTCATTTTTTGTTTGAGTGTCACTTTTTAACATCGTTTTAATGAGCGTAATCCCTGCGCGTCAGCAAAATGCCAGACAATGCGGTCCAAAGAGAACCCAACAGCTATCAACAAACAAAGCTAAGTGTAAATATTTTAGGGAGTTCTCTGGAAAAGGCATTACATGCTCAAGTTTTAGACACAGTTCTAAGGAGAATCAAAATCTCTGAAAACACAAGTTTTAGATTACAAATTTATACTGACCACAAGGACCCCTCCTTCCATAAAGACTCCTCTGCTGAGCTTCTCAGCTTATGTTTTACATTCTATTACCAAGATGTCCAAAAAAGGCCACAAGTGTGAACGTTTCTGTTTTATTACATCTTGCGTTATTGTTGGTCAAGGAACAGAGATATCTGTAGCCGATTATTTCAGTAATGACCCAGATGTACGAATGGTTTACAGTGTAGTGGCTGTGAGTGAAGCCAGTCTCCTTAGGGGAGGTGATGTGCCATCAAATGAATGATATAATAGCAAGCAAGTAAATAATCCAGCAGGCTGAAATATGGCTGCTCCTCTGTGGGTGTGTGTGTGTGTGTGCGCAACATTAGAACTTAGGAACGCGTGTGCGATGCTCCTGGCAGTACCGTATTGCCTTGATTCTAAGACGACCCCCCCTTTGTCATCACTTGGTTTTTTGGAAAATGATATCTCATCTTTACAAAGGGAAATCATACACTACCCGGCCAAAGAAAGGTCACACGCTCTAATATTTGGTTAGAGCGCCTTTAGCTTTGACTACAGCACACATTTGCCGTGACATTGTTTCGATAAGCTCGTGCAGTGTCTCAACATTTATTTCCGTCCAGAGTTGCATTCACTTTTCGCCAAGATCTTGTACTGATGGGAGAGTCGGACCACTTTGTGAAGTCTTCTCCAGCACATCCCAAAGAGGTCTGGACTCGGTGGTGGCCAATCCATGTGTGCAAATGATGTCTCTCTCATGCCCCCTGAAGCACTCTTTCACAATTTGAGCCCCATGAATCCTGGCATTGTCATCTTGGAATATAAAGAAAAAATCCATTAATGGAAAAAGCTGGTCTTTCAGTATATTCAGGTAGTCAGCTCACCTCATTTTTTGGGCACATAACCTTGCTGAACCTAGACCTGACCAACTGAAACAACACCACATCGTAACAATAAGTTCAATCCAGGTGCTGACTTTTTTTTGGCTGGGCAGTGTACGTGCATGTCTGTGTAGGAAGACGTTTCTGGAGATGTTAGGAGATCAGTAGAGAAGTGGGCCTGAAAGCGATGGATTTTGGGACCATTTGTGAATTTTGCAAAGGATTTAGTAGCTCTGAGAGACAGAGTGAGCCCATTCCAGGACACCAGGGCCAAAAAGGGGCCTAAAGACTCTTGATTTTGGACCTCTTGTGAGTGGGATCACCAGGTTGCCAGAGATGGAGAACCCTAGCACTTTACCTAAAGGGTGATCAAGTCTCGTGAACCTCAACGTACAGATCCTTCAATGCTTTTGTAGGTTCTAACCAGCGCGTTGATCGTAATGGAGGGCCAATGGAGAGAGACAAGGAGTGGAAACGCCTGGGAAACACTGTTTATATGCATCAACGTACCACAGTGTACATAATATGTGCGTGAGAAAGTGGAAAGAGAGGGAGTGCTGTTGTAAATTGGGGTCACACATGGACACACATGGACTTCTCCACTCTTCCTCTCACTCCCCACCTCCACCCCCTGCTTTCATATGTCTTCTTTGAACTTCACAGTGACACCGTACCTCATTATTTTGTAGCCCCAAGCAACTCCTTTCAGTAACTCCTCCTTTTGGCCAACATCTGGAAGACACATGTTGGTAACTCGCACACGCACGCACACACACACACACACACACACACACACACACACACACACACACACACACACACACACACACACACACACACACACACACACATAACTATCCATATTCTTCCCACCTGTCTGAACTGGCCTTTGTGTCCAGCTTCACATATGGGGTGTTTGGCATGCAATAATACACTCAGCAAGGGAAAGTGTCAGTAAGGGATAGTGGCCCACACGAGAAGCGGGGTTTAAGTGGCACTATTATGCTTACGAGAATTTGGCTGCACAGTGGTACAACTGTGATGCCACAGAAACGCATAGGGGTTCTTCCTGTAGGCACCCTCAGCAGCAATGGGGAGATCTGGGCCTACGCAGCCAGCTGAGAGAGCAGACGCAGTCCTCGGGGGGGCGCTAGCGCCACTGATTCCTCCCGCTTGGCAGCGGCTGCCACATGCAGTCGGGACACTGCAGCTACTGTTCGGAAGGAGAGACAGCACCGCGTCTGTGAGTGTATATCTGTGCCTGTGAAGGAGAACATCTGCATGTTTGCTCGGTAGTAAAATCCTCTCGACCTCCGACCCCCAACCCCCATCCCAGCCCTCACCAGGACTAGGGCTGACGTGGCCTCAGCTCTGGATGAGAAAGCGCGGAATCGCAATTCCTCACGGTCCCCATGCAGTTAACTCTACCCATGAGGCTAACACCACGCACAGCAGGCTGGCCAGTCTATTCACAGCCAGCTAAGCAACCGGTCACTTTTCACACTAACATGCTAAAAGCATGGCAACGTGGCACATGCACGCGCGTACGCACACCTGTGGACGCATTCACGGCACAGTGAATCGGCTGTACGACACTACTGAGCATCTGAGCGGCTGTTTGGCACTGTTGATGGTGGCCTCTATTAAAATTCACACGCGCTGGGGGTCTGCGATCCCAGTAGCAGCATGCAGCGGCCAGTCTTAGAATTTTCTGACCACCGCATTCAAGTTCCACGATCGTTCCAGCAGACACGCTGGCACAGGGCTTTCGGCACAGCAACGTGCCCACAGAGACGGCTCAGCACGTATGACTGCGCAGCCTCCTTCAGCTAAAATTACATCCCAGCCTAAAAGCGGACCAGCTGCTGCTGAATACCTCATTGTCCGCCACGCACTGCGGTAAACCTTCTACCTGCCGCTGTAGCTGGGTCGCCGGTGATCTTTCTCTCTTTCACTCCTACCCCCTCTTTCTCTGTGCCAGTATGAACGAGCCATTGTTGCTGGGAGCTCGGGCCACCGACTCTCCATGGAGTTCTTGGCTCCGAAAGGCGCTCGCTGGAGCACAAGAAAATACGCAGACGCACGCGCACACACACACACACACACACACACACACACACACACACGTGGACAGCAGAGACACACTAATCACACAAACACCTCTGACTGTTTTACCAGGCAGAAAAGCTGCTTATGGTTGGCAGAGAAGGGGTCCAGCCCACTCTAACAATCTGGCCCTGATGCCTGTCCTCCACTTCAAAAGTTTTACTACAGCAACAGAGGAGAGACCCCCGCTGACTGACACCCCAGGACACTCCTAAACGCCATCTCCAGAGGTCCAGCTGTGATCGAGACCAGACACGGATGGCTAGTGGCCATATTGTTTATGTCCACACATAGACTCAGGCGGAACCTTGGTCCTGATTATACGCGACCACAAGCCAGACATAGTATAGGCAATAATACCAGCCATGTGGTACTCTGTACACAACCCTGTTTCTGTCTGAGCTACACAGGTCCCATGCATAAACACAGCTAAATTTTCACCCTTAAATGTGCATGGAAGCACAGGCCCTGAAATATAATGCAAAATGTCCCCGGTGTCCTGCCATTTGCCACTTGGCCACACGGAACAATGCTGGGGGATAAAACCCAGGTACACCTGCCCATGGGCACTGCTTCAAACCAGCACTGAAAGATGTTCTCAAGTTCAAAGATGTGTACTGCAGGGTATGTGCCCTGAGGGAGTACAATCGTGGTATATCAGAGTGTGTCAGGGTAGGTTTAGAACAGGTCTGGAGCAGGTAGGCCACCTGGCATTGAGAAAGAGATATCCCGCCTGTAACCACTGATCCTCTTAGCAAGACTGACCAGTTAACCCACAGTGCTTTACTGGATACAGTAAAAACAGTAAGTAAACATGGGATGAAACACAACAGCCAAACCATTACACACCACCTATACTGTACAGGTGTGTGTGTGTGTGTGTGTGTGTGTTTGTTTAAAACCAAGGTGATTGGAGCACTTGAGGTCATGACCCTCATATACAGTAAATGTAATAAAAATTTATTCATACATACAGTTGAGGCCAAAAGTTTACATTTATTTCAGCTTTTATTCACTATGTCAGATTTTCAGTGGGTCAAAAGTTTACATACACCAAGTTAGTATTTGTTGATATCGAAAGTCGGTTTTTAATCATTATTTTGGAGGAAAAAAAACTCTTATGGACATTAAGTAGATATTCTGAGTGAACACATGAATTATTTGCTAACATGATATGTGTGAAGTTGGAAAATTTTGAGTTTGAAAGTTTTTAGGCAAGATGTATGTAAACTTATGGCCTTGACTGTGTGTGTGTGTGTGTGTGTGTGTGTGTGTGTGTGTGTGTGTGTGTGTGTGTGTGTACTGTATACAGTAGATATGGTAAATATATATGTATATCACCATTTTATCTGTATATATTGTTTTATTTATTTAAAAAAAAGAAAAAATATATATACACATTTATATATAGGACATTAAAGAACATTATATATTATATATCTATCCATTTTTCTCAAATTAAACAGCTCTGTAGCGTGTGCATGTGAGTATGAATAGGTGTGTGTGTGTGTGTGTGTGTGTGTGTGTGTGTGTGTGATGGACTGGTGCCTCTTCCAAGGGCAGCTTCATAGCCTGGTGCCCAGTGACGCTGGGATGGGCCCTGGACCGTGGCAACCCTGACCAGGATAAGCGGGTAACAAAAATGGCTGCATGGACGGATAGCCGGATGGATAAACATAGCCCTGCAAATTAGTATGTTATTTCTCAGACATGCACACAAAGATGGGGGCACACGTGTGTCTTCTCTCTCGCAGACACACAGCGAGCAGCGGCGGCGGCTGAGCTCCAGCAGAGCGGAGAAAACCACTTCTGACACAAAGTACTGCAGTCAAAGTGGCAAACAAAGCCCTTCGGCGCACTGAAGCGCTGAGATTCATCATGACTGCGCAAACTCAGTCACCACCGCTTTCGAGTGACACGTCTGCGCGTGTTCTTTCCTTCCCCACTCGCTTATTATTTGTTTTATTATTATTCACATGCTCTTGGGGAATTTGTTACTTAATTTTGTTAATGTTTCATTATTTTAACATATAAAAAGCTGTTTCTATATTATTATCCTACATCCAATGTATAATTTTTCTATTATTATTATTATTATTATTATTATTATTATTATTATTATTGCAGTGTTTCTAGTAAAAACTTCTGATCTGGCCCATCTGCACAAAGACTGACCCAATAGAACAACTTGGTCAAAATAATGGTAGAAGTTCCTGCCGAATGCATTTATTTCATTTTTCAGCGCGAATATATTTTCTGCATTTGCATGATTTTGTTTTTTTTTTACTGCTTCTCCTTTTCACATCTAAAAATCTCTGGTTCTGCAGCTTGGAAAAATCTTCAAAACATTTTTTTTACATGTGGAAACGGACTATTTTTTTACTTATCCGGAGGGAAAAGTCACAGATTTGAAATCGGTTTCATGCCTGGTGTTTCATGCCTGGAAGCCTGCATTGTCTCCGGTTGTCATGCTTCAGTACCTCATTCTGATCACGAAGGTGAGAGGAATATTTCACACCTTCGAGCTTTTTATATTTACGTGCTGTCAGTGTCAGAAACATAGTGTAGGTATTGGACCCGGTCAGCACTTGTCGACTGGTAGAACGGAGTGAGCCTGGATCTGAGCTCCCCAGTGGCGATGGAGGGTACAGTGTAGGAAAGAGGAATGTGGACTGTGAACCTGCCCCAGGGTGGTTATTAGCAATGCCCCCCCAGCCTCATTCTTTCTAATTCCCTGCATTCTTTCACAGCACTCCGAGAGTTTTTCTTGCAGCTCTTCTCCATTTGTCTCACACCTCCTGGGCATTTCACAAAAGTGGCTAAAAAATCTCACCTGAGTCATGCACACGGCCTTTTCGCGCTCCAAAGTGCTCTCCTACCAAACCCCCCCCAAACACACACACGCATGCACACACGTACTGGCAAAGAGTCAAGTGTCCAGCTGAGTATCTGGCCAAATAAGTGTCACATTATGAATGGACCGAGGCTCTGGAGGAATGTAGATGTGAGAAGCTTCATGAGCCCATCACCCTGCCCAGGGTACAGCTCTGGAAAGGAGACTCTGTGTGTTCTGCACTTAGCTGATGTGTCCTGTCACCACAGTGTGAACTTCCACAGGTGGCCACAAAGGAGGGATGAGAAGGGAAGTCAGATGGAGATCCACAGCAGAGAAGGAGCGCTTGGTGGCTCTGGGAAAACAGCCTCAGAGCACTCCTATTTCCTCTCAAGAGAAATGTGAGCTCCAACAATCAAATCCAGCAACGCCAAAAGGCCACCGACATGAGACTCCCTTCTCAATTTGGACCGAATATGAGTGTTGTTTGGACAGCTACCTCTGAGCACTTCCAAAATGAGGATGAGGGCGGCAGGGGTGAACAGGTCGCTTAAAAAAATCATTCCCAACTAAGAAATATACTGAAAAATGTAGAAAAGAGCAACAGGTGAAGTTTGTAAATGCGTTAAAAAGTATACAAAATCAACAAAGCCAGTTATTATTATTATTATTATTACCTTTCATTTATCTAGAATCTTTTCCAAGTGTGATTACAGTGTTCAATGCCCAACAGTTTATTCATTTACAAAGCAGGGCATTCCTACCCTCTCAGAAGAAGATGAGCACCTACACCAACACAAGCGGCAGCAATGGGATTCAAACCAGCAACCTTCAGTCAACAGCAGCCCCCACTTTAACGCAGTTTACCGCCACCAGTTCATCTGTCGGTCCTCGGCCATCTGCAGTTCTCTATCACCACTACTCAGTGTGACACAGCAGCCCCCCCCCAAGTGCTCTTTTCACCCCAGAACAACCAGGATCTCCAACTGAGCCCCCCCTAAAAAAAGACTGCACCTATGCTACACGACCATCAGCTCCTTTGCTACCCAGGGTGCACTAAGCTACACCGCATGTGGGCTTGCGTGTCCCTTAATAGAAGAAAAAACAAATTGTGAACATCAGCAAAATCTTGTGGTGTCTTTTTTTTGGTGTTTGGTGCTTAACTTTAAAACATAAAAGACTGGTGATGCCGACAGACACACATGAGCATGGCACTTGCATTCTCGCTTCAAAACTGAATATCAAAGTTCTCGTCTTCGGTCGTCGCTCGAGTCGCGCACACACACTCGCTCTCTCTCTCTCTCTCTCTCTCTCTCTCTCTCTCTCTCTGACAGGTACGGCTCCCCGTTTTCGGCGTAAAGGTGTGCGTTTTCCCGCAGTTCGGAAGTGTGTGCGGGCGGACCCGGGAGGTGCGAAAGGACCGCAAGTCACGGTCGTCGCGGCGACTCTCACCACAGGGCGACGCGCTCCTTCGGGTAGTCGAGCCGGTCGAGGCAGCCCAGGTAGCGCGGGAGGCTGTGCGCCGCGTTGCGCGCCGCCACGGCGATCATCACCTTGGGCTTCAGCAGCGGGGATTCGGCTCGGACGGGATCCTCGGCTGCGGTCCGCACGTTGGCCGCCGCCAGCAGCGCCCACAGGAGCCCCGATCCCGCAGCCCGGAGCGTCGCCCGCATGGTCTCCAGAAGGACAGCGGTGCTCGCACCCACGGCTCGGCGTGCGCGCGTCGGCGGGAGTGCGCCTGTGCGTGCGTGTGTAGGTGTGTGTAGGTGTGTGTCGGAGACAGGGAGAGGAGTAGTAGGGGGAGCGCAGTAGGTAGGGGTGTGAGGAGGAGGTGGGCTGGCACAGAATGGAGCTGCCCTCCCCCTCCACCCCAACTGACCACGACAGAAGGCACCGGTGCTGTGTGGGGAGGGACAGCATCACTTGCAACCTGCAGGTGGACCGAGGCTGACCGCTCGCCGTTCTCACACCAGCACAGGCAGGTGAATGGGCAACAACTGCTGACCGGTTCACTGGGACCGGACCGTTCTGGTGCTGAGCCTTTTTTATCCACATTCACAGCCTACTGTCCGGCCCATTTTAATGGGAGGTCTAACGGGACATGACCCGCCGGCCCTTTTTGGACCCGGCCCTGTCAGGAGAAACACTTTCCTTGTCCACGTGTGTCTGTGTTTATAGCCGTCGGACTCGTGCCTCTCCTTATTATATTTGTTTATAAGCCTCCGTCTCCCTCCAGCACAGGACCTCGGCCACGTCGTCTTAAGGTCCGCGCCCTCATGGCTGTCTTCAGGGATGTTCTGACGCCCAAATTCCATGATCTCTGCGCTCTGACCTCATCCCTGAGCTGCAGACACCCACCTTGCCCAGTGCCCACACTCCTGTCCTTTGTGTGCTTTCCTATTATTAGAGAGCATTTTATTGGTTTGGTCGTCTGACCTGCAGCAAAGTCCTCGGTCTGCTGGGTCTTTTTTTGGGCCTCAGACAGGTTCCCAGCAGTCTCCTAGCTCCATCTAGTGCCATAAATCAGTCCATAATTCTACAGCAACCCACAGCGGCAGGAAATTACATCATAACTTAAAATGTTCAGCAGAACTTTAGTGTCGGACTCCTGTAACTTGCATACAATTATTCCATCTCGCAAACTACGAAAATCAATATTCAAGCAATTCCTTGGCATTATTTGGTGAAAGCTCTGGAAATTTATTCCCTGTGTCTTGTAATAGTTTTGAATTAACAGGCATGTTATTCATCATTATCATTTATAAAGAGTGGGGAAGGATAAAGTTCCACAGCAATTATTTTCACTTTAAATATTACCATGATTCACAGTTCAAGGTTCAGTTTATTGTCAGTTTGCAAGTATTCTGATTTAGGACAGGATTAACTGACAAGTTAGATAGATAGATAGATAGATAGATAGATAGATAGATAGATAGATAGATAGATAGATAGATAGATATTCCCTACCTTGTTATGTTCCAATAAACCCATCATAAATTGAAAATATCTAATATTTAATAGACCTAACCTACCGTCACGCCTGTGACCACTTCACCAATGGAACATAGGGGGTCTCTCCGTCCCCGTCTTCAGACTGAGCACTGACCGGATGACTGATTGGTATAGGAAGCATTCGTGGATGGGATTTAGTTCATACCCGGACTACCTGTCAGTGCTCACTTTCTACTTCTCCTTGTAAACTCTCCTGCAACTGCTGTCTTGCTAAGACCTTGCATTTTGTTTATTTTGAATTGTGGCCTCCTCCGTTTTGGTTCACTGCCAATCGCTGATGTTTAGGACTAGCTCCGGGTTAATAGCAACACTCTTTGTCAGAAACAACACTCAGTAAAGAGTTTAACAGAATTTAAATGTATTACCGTGGTGTCTTGCAATTGCTTCCACCAACCCACACCATAACACCCACTGAACAGCCTAGCCTAGCCTAGCCTACCTTAAAAATCATTACAGGCTTTCTGCTTTCATGCCACTTTCAGAAGACACAGACACAGATGGGTGTTTCATAGACATTATGGAGGCACAAAAGACAACACAGATACCGGGGGGGGGGGGGGTATAAAAAAAAAACACTGGCAACACAGAACATTGTAGAGTATGTATACACAAGCGATTGCGTAGCAGACTGGGAGCAGATCGATGCCGTTGCCCAGCATCATGACAGAGTATCGTACCGTAAATCGCTTCCCTGGGAAAAAAATCAAAATTTGAAGTACGGTTTCTACTAAATGTGCATCGCTATTGCACCAATGTAAAGTGGAAAAATCGCAAGTTGGACCATCGTAACTCGAGGACCATCTGTATTGATGGTCATAATGAGGGTAGTAAGAAAGTGGGAATTGCATAGTGGTGGTGGTGATCTGTCGCTATGCTGTTATACTTGCTTCATTGTTTTTTACAGGTAAACTGTCGTATTTTTGTCAGCTGATTGACCTGCATGGCCACACAGGTTTTAACTAGAAGTGTTTAGTAGGAAAGGATTTTCATTTGTCAAGGCCATTTCACATTGTGGCTACAACCTCATACTGTCACAGAAGGTGTATTTATGTGAATTGTTTCACAATTCACAGAGTCCCAAACTGTGAGTGCAAACCTCAGGGCAGCTAAAAGGGGACTGGGTGACACAGCAAATTCCTTTTTACACAAATTAACCAGGAATGGCAAAACAAATGAGCAAAGACCTCAGTTAACTTGCGGGGATGCTCCAAAAATATCTGGAGTAAAATTAAACTGTAATTACTTGGGAAAACAATGGTGCAACTGTTAAACACCCATCCAGAGACAGCAGCAGAATGCTCATTTTTAGTAAGCATGTAGTATCTTCTAGAACACATTGTTAAATCTAAATACTGTATTGGCTACCTTTCAGTGTTACACTGAGAACAGTGTTGTTGTGTTAAAAGTGTGACTCCACCACTATAAATATTTACATATTTAGCACATATTTAATACATTTTGTACTTTCATTCTATCAGTTTTTCTATTTTGAATGACTTACGACTAACATTTCAACATTTATTTTTTTTATTACATGACCAGTGAATGCTTTGTATCAATTTTGCAAATTTGCATAGCCTTTCTTTCATGTGAATTTTAAATAATGTTCTCAATAAATGCACAGCTTTTGCTTAGGGCCAGACGGGCGGTTTGGGGGTTGTTGATTCCTCCTAATGAAAGGTGGTGATGTTTCAGCCGCCGGTGTCTCCTTCAGCTGCCAGTTAGCTCGGTCCTCGGCTTTGGGAAGAGCGGAGCTTTGCGCTCAGTGTCCTGTTTATGTCCGGAGACAACCATCATCAAGCAGCAGACATCGCCCTCCCGGTCACACCGAGTTTGAAGATGCGTGTGGCTGATGTGTTTTATCCTTATGATCATTTCTTCGAAGACTGAGACACCAGAAGACACCACAAATATGACAAACAATGCTGAGTCTTGTTTCCGGCGCAAAAAGTGCACCAATGCAAGTGTCCACCCTGTGCAGAGGCAACATGCGAGCTGTTTCAGCCCACACTCACGCCGATTCCTTGAGGAACACCGCTTTAAATGGAAACAGATGGGTTGCGCGTCTTAAGAAAACCTCACTCACCAGCCCGACCAGCTCGGTTTTATTCACTGCTGGCAACAATGATTTGGAGCAACATTCTCTTGCCCTTATTTCCATGCGGAAAATATTACATCATCTGCAGTGTTTGAGATAAAGGTCTCCTCAGCAGATGAAAATTGAACAGCGATTATTTTTCATTTGTGGTATTTACAGCATATTTGTGCCAGCTGAAAAGTGCTAAAACAGGGGGTTTGGGTGATATTGAAGTAAGCGAGATGAAGGGATGTGTGATGACTTGATGTCAATGTGTGCTGAAGTAGAGCAGTAAGAGCAGAGTACAGGTCAACACCTATAGGTAAGGGGTGGGGGGGGGGGCGACATAAGTCACAACATGTGGTTACCGTCCATACGCAGACTTACAATTAAAAACCGTAGCAAGCAGGCAGCAGTGCAACTTTTGGCTGTCAGCAGCTCCAGAATTACTGTTTATCTAAACACTTGAACCTGAGGTGCCCACTGAGACACCTGTCCCACCGTCTGTCTATGGGTGCAGTACCAGCAGCTGCTTGGTCTGGGATCAGGGAGACACGATGCAGGCCTGCACCATATCCTGGGGAAACGGAGCGAAGGACATACCAACAGCTTTTTTTGACAGCTGTACACAGAGCGGTGGAAAAAAATAACTCCCGGTGCACCCCTTATTTACATGCTGGCTATGTATCAGTTGGTAAAAATTATTGCATTTAGAATTCTTGCAGCGAATGAAAGATAATAGTAGATGTGGCCCATGTCCCAGTACTTCACAGAGGAAAAATCATGGAAGCGCCAGAACTGTGTACTGCTGTTGACCCAATGCTGAGGGCATGCTTGACAGCTCCCACCCTGGGCAGACTGACCAAGAAGAACATCTGAGAACATTTTCACAGCATTTACTGCTTCACATACATCACCCAGGGGGTCTCTTAAAATACTTAATACAGAAGGGAGTCACGAGTTCATCGGGAATAGAAAGAATGAGCACAATAAGTCCCCTATGGCCTAAGGCTGAGTTGTTCATGCGCGCCGCTTACATTTGGGTGAAACTGAACTAAGCGGGGCAAACAGTTGCAATTCGGTTGTGCGGTGAGAAAAGCTCCACTCTGCTTGGCTGCTTTTGGGCTACAGTACAATTGCAGATCGAGCCCTCGTCTCTTAGGGAGTTTTAGGGTTGGACCTGTATCGCGAATGTGGTAGCCTAGCCGTAAGCAGTTACCCTCCACTCCATGCGACATTTTCACAGGACCCTGCAGCAGACTGTGTGAGGTATTGTTTCACCAGGGGAAGGGTACTGCCATGTTCTCCATCTGCCAGCACCGGCTGAGCTCAGCGTCTGTCAGGAGGGTTGCTACGCTGCAGATGGCATCACTGGAGGTGCCCAATTTGTACTCCTGTTGTCAATCCATCACTGCTGCTGAGAAGGTGCTCTTGCAGGGGTCAGAGCAGCCAGTCAATCTAGATGATGGAGGCTTGAAATATATTAATTCTAGATAATTCAGCATGCGATTCAGCTCATAAATGTGAATGCGTGGATTTAATTACTTCACCTTTCAGCCTTGAAGCTGGCTGTAAGACACAAGCAGACCAGGGACCAGCAGCCAGCCATGATCGTCCATCACCCTCAGGATCAACCACAATCTATCAACTCAAATGTGAACATAAAAAGAAGTGAGAAGTGTTTGGCACATAAAGGAAAATTAACAGTAGGCACAGAGAACTAGACTACGGTGCCAGTGTAATAAAACCTGCTTTGCAGTCTTTCTATCCAGAGCTAGAAGCACTGGAGCGAGAGAAGTGAAGAACACGGAGCAGTAAGGAGAGCAAGGAATGGGCATGGAGGAGAAGTTGCAGTGTGACAGTGGAAAGGGGGGGTAGGCTGGAGGCTTCCGATTTGTGTTAATGATAATAAAGTTGTGATGGCATCTCCATTACTCATACAGGGAGGAGGAGGTGCATTGTATGGCCAAAAGTATTCTAATGACTGAGCTGAGCTGCTTCTGCCGCACAAATTCAGCATACAAACACATTGTAGAAAATTGTGTGCTTTCAGCTTTGTGGCCACAGTTTGGGGAAGAAGAAGCTCCTTTCCTGCTCCAGCATGACTGAGTCCCCCTATGCACAAAGCAAGCTCCATAAACACATGATTTTCCCAGGTTGGTGTGGAAGAACTTGAGTGGCTGCACAGAGCCCTGACCTCAACCCCACTGAACACCTTTAGGATGAACTGGAACGCCAACTGTGAGCCAGGCCTTCTCGCGCGACTTCACTGACGCTCTTACGGCTGAATGGGCACAAATTCCCACAGCCACATTGCAAAATCTGGTGGAAAACCAGAGTCATAGTAGCAAAGGAGGGGACAACTCCATTTCAGTGCCCATGTGTTTGGAATAGGATGTTCAACAAGCACATGCGAGTGTGACACTCATGTGTTCACATACTTTTGGTCATATGGTGTACGCAGAAAGATGCGAGCCACACCAACGGGAGCAGGGAACCACGCTCTTTCCTTTTCGTTGGTTTAGGTACCCCAGCCCAGCATTCTATAGACGCTGGAGATCCCAGGGGTGCCCTGCCCATTGAAATCCACCATAACCTATAAAGCCACAAGTCACATCTCTCTGGTGTCCAGCAGGGTGTGGTCGCTGGTTGGAACTACAAGGAGGAGTGAGGCAAAACATAGTCACACAGAGCGAGAGGGTGGAGAAAGAGACAGAGAGGGTGAGAGAGAGAGCCACAAGCACACACAGGAAGGGATTTATTAGGTCTTACCTCATAGTGGAAATAACATTGTCTTGCCCATATTCCTGTCTAAGGTTAACAGCCAGCACCTCTCTCCCTGTCTCTCTGAGCAGTTTTCCTTGTGCAGGACACTAAGAACATGGTAGGAGCTGCAAGACTTAAGCAAGGACAACCCCACCATACCATGAAGCATGGCAGCAACCACACTGAGGGACAACAGTCACAGAAGAGGCAGCTGTGCAGCCTTCATCTACACCATCTGGTCCTCAAGACCGGCAGAATCCCCAACCCCACCCGCATGTGAGGTCGAGTGTAGCAGATATGGGCCAATCCCAAAATGTCCATAGCCACTGAAAAATATGGCATTAGGCGCTCCGCACCACACTTGCGCACATGCCCGACCATGCGGGCTATTAGGAACAGACAGGAAACCATTACGTTGTTCTTGTTTTCCATCTGTGTCTGCCATTCGATTGGCTTTTGATGTAGTTCCACCTTCCACCCACCAGGTAGCAGCAGGAAACCGCAGCAGCCTGTTGTAAGGCGACATCGATGCACTTAACCGAAATTAAGCAACAGTCCACGTGACGTCAGAATGTCAGTGCTGCTCATGCTGGCAACCAGCAACCAGACAGGACACACGGAACAGCTCCTGTGCTTTTTTATTTTAATAGAAAAACAATAATACAGAAAAAATAGGGGGGGAAAAAATCCAGTAATGATGACAGAAACAAAATCCTCTCCTGGCTTTGGTGTTGTGAGAGTGTGTGGGTTAGAAGAAAGAGGAGCCAGACTCTGCCTTGTCAGGAAGCATCAGTACTGCTGACCTCAAACTGAAGAAAAGAGACTAAACTGACAAAGCAGTCAGGCTTGCGAAACCAGTGGCTGATGGGAGGTGAAGTCCAGAGCCGTTCACTCTGCTCCACTGCACACAGCACTCAACTTCACATCCCTTCAATCCAGCTGAATGCAGATAAGGAACCAACTGGGCAAATGTCTGCCTACACGGTACGGTGACTCAGTGGGCCGCAAGGAGAAAGGTTTGAACCTGGATACAGCCTGAGGAAGCTGGAGACTTGATCTTCCTAACGCTGTTAGCTTGCATGGGGGGGGGTGTGATAACAGAAGCCAGATAGAAAAAAAATACATAAAAAAGATAACACTTTGAAAATAAAAATAGAGTTCATTGGAAGGCAGGAGTTTAGAGTTTTAAAATGACAAATTAAATCCTCCCCTTCTCTCTGTATCGCTCTCTAAGTAAAATATCTATTTTTCTTTCTCATTCATGTCCACTTTTGAGGAATGCAGAGTTAAAATCTCAGTTCGCTGTGGATTATCCTGGCCCCTGAAACATACTTGTGCTCCATTTCTTCTTGAAAGGAACAGTGGGACAAGCACAGATATGGAGGAGATGAAAGAAGGATTGCTTCACTCTCTGCTCATCCATCTGCCTGACCGCCACTTGTCCCAGGGTGAACACATGGCAAGCTTCTGCTCCAGGGCGGCCAGTGGCATGACATGTTGGTCTGTGCATGAGAGGAGGACCAAAAGCATCTCCACCCTGGTTGAGCGAGGATGGGGAGGCTCAGGCTTGGAGTTTGGGTGTCACTGTGTACCCGTTGTCCATCCTCTGTCCCTCCAGACAGACCGTTTCCAAGCAGAGAGGGGGCCAGGCCAGTTTGCTTGAAGAAAGGGGCCAGGGCAGGATGGGGGACAGTCTTCAGTCTCTGAAGATAGAACACACGCACGCACATAAATGGAGTCACATGGCTTCTCGCACTCGCGCTCTCAGGCACTCTCTCGGACTCCCTGGGACAGAGCGGAGGGGAGATGGTGGGGGCCGCTGGGTTATGTCACGTCCTCCTCCTCAGAGCAGTAGTCCCTTCCCTGAGGACACAGAGCAACGTCAGAATAAAATGCCAGAAGAAGAGGAGGAGTGGGAACAGCCAGCACCAAGAGCAAAGGGGCAGATAAGGTTAATGCCAGAAAGAGGCATGACAGGAAAGGGGCTCTTTTCCGTGCTGAAATCAAGATGTAATCCCTTCGTTCTACGTACTTCCTGCCACAGTTGTGTCCTCAGGGGTAAAGTCTGGCATGACTGTCTCTTTAAATCCTTACCCCTGTCAAAAAAATGTAAAAAAAAAAAAAACAAGCAACCCACTTGCCCATCCCGCTCACCTTCTCAATCTTCTCATCAAGCATCCTGAAAAACTCCTGTTGGCTCTCTGACGTGTGTATACTGGGAATGAGAGAAAGAGAGAGAGAGAGAGAGAGAGAGAGAGAGAGAGAGAGATGAGCAAGGCAAAGGGAAGTGAGCTGAGGCGAGTGGGTGGAAGCGGCAGGCAGCAAGCACACCGAGAGAATTTTCCATTACAACTGGCCAGGAATATACGCACTCCCCCAGCCAGAGTTGCGCCGCCAGGAATCTGTTCGTTTTACATTCAAACATAAATGACTATGCAAAGCAACATTATAAGAATACACCAAAGAGCAACATTTTCAGCCATTGTCCAAACCTTTTAGGAATCGGCCGGGGGGGGATATAAAAATATATATGTTAAAAGTTATTTAAATTATTATATTTGGTCTCATTATAAACTCTGTCATAGTCAATATAAATAACATAATATTAATTTATCAAATATCAAATAATGTAAACAACCTTAGTTCTGGGAAGGAATGACATTGCTTGTGCCCATGTGATTCAGGGTGAAGCACAGAGGCACCACGAGACTCTGTCATTCACAAGATGTCAGGACACACCAGGAAAGCTCACCCACGCTGCAGCACCCAACACAGCCCTGAGACTCACACCAGGCAAGGACCATACTATGTGCACACTCACACCCTGGCATCGGACTCACTTTGTCTTGTTGGTATTGATGCCCGGGACCTCCTTCTGCTGTCTGCTCCTGTACGACATGGCGCTCTTCTCCTGAAACAAACATCCATTTACACACTTTACATCAGTGGAACACAGAAGATGGAAAGTGAGATGACGGGGTGAGTATGAGTTCCAGGTGTGTCTGCTCCTGCCTCCAGGTTCAGGTAGCTGAGGGAGACTGTCTTCACAGGAACGTGTCAACACGAACTGCTCGGCCTGGTCTGGCTCCCTCCTCTCCCACAGCAGCACATTTGCTTTAACTTCTATTGCAGTTAATTAGAGCTACAGAGGAAACTGGTACTGTCACACAGGATGATCACATGCTGGCCTGAGGAGAGGAAGCGCTGTCATTTCGTGTGCGCCTGCGTCCCCTCCCTCCATCGCTCTCGCTGCTTCTACACCTGTTCAAAAGTATGCACTCTCTCTGCAGAAGAGTCGGGAGTGTGTGAGCATGTGCGGTTGTGCCGCATGAACCTGTCGGCAACTACCAGGAAAAATGTCGGTAAAAGAAATACAAGGCACAGCAAAAAAAAGTCTCCACAGAAAACACCGCACTAGCTGCGACTCGCTCCCTTCGGCGCTTTAAATATTTCATGAAAATTGAAATCAACAATAATTTAACATTTTCTTTCCACCAGTCAATTTATTTTGGGCAGAGGAAAGACTATGAGCACATTATTGATATAGTTGTATAAATATAGCCCAGAATAAAGAAGTGGTTTAAGATATGCGAGGGCTGCCATCACCTGCACTAAAGTTAACACATTCCTTCCGCACCTCTGCCATGCCTGTACCTGCTTTCAGAAGCAAAAACAAGCTGTCTGCCTGCATGTGCTTGCACAGTTACAGTTGCGCATCCATGCGAGATAGGGAACGCAGCGGAGAGCTATAAACAGGCAAAAACAGCAAGTGGTGTCGGTCAGTAAAAAAATATGTAAGCTGTCAAATGAGAAACGCTGCAAGAACATACACGAGTTTGACAGCTCAACAGCTGGCAGCTACCTGCAACTTGCAGGTTGTCCTATAACAGCCCATAACAAGTTGGACAACTTTCAGAGAGGAACAAAAGCAAGTTCCAGAAACAAACATCTCCTGCACAAACGTTAGCCAGCCCATGTATTAAAAAAAAAAAATACTGTATAATTCAGGAATGTGGGAATTTATAGTTGTATAAAAACTTTTGTATACAACATTTATTGACCAGATGTAAAATCCCAGGAAGATGAAAAAGACAATGGCATTTCTGCTTAAGCTAATAATTCATTGAAAGGTCCATGCCGAAAATGAGAGAAGACACTGGAGTTAATGTGCTTAAGAAAAGCACGTCTGTTCAGTCTGCAGTGTGCAAATTGTCTTAAGAAGGTAACAGGCTTCTGGCAGAAGACCGAAGCAGCGGTAGCCATCAAACTGTATGTGTTTAGCGGCATTACTTTTAGAAAGGTTTTTTCAGATAATTTGGCCCAAGTTGAAAGCCACAGTCAGACAAGTTGCTGCCTGTCGCCATGTTTATGTTCGCACTGCCAATACAAATGTGCCAGTTATTAAAACCATGGCCAGTGGCTCTCAGAGAACCTCAGGTGGTTTCCAGCTTCCTTCATGCTTGTGCTGTCCTCTTGTAACACCTCTACAAGCCGCATCAATCTTTTCTGTTACGCTCACCGCAGCAATCTGCAAACTTGTCACCAGAGTAGTTAAACGTATGTGGTGGCACCAGCAGCCACCTTCCTGTTCTACTACCTGCGTCTTTGTGAACATGATGTTTGCAGAGTTCAGTGGGATTCGGACTAAATGTGGTGAGTCAGAAAACATTTATGGCACGGATATCAAATCCTCTTCCTGGTGAGCTGTGAGTCCACTGCTTTTCATGTTAACTCATTCCCCACTGGTCCAGTTCAGCTATTTATATGGATGTTTCCTGAAAAATTCACCAATTAAATCCTTTAGCATACCCTACAAAACATCACCATTTTTTTTTAACTCATTTAACATTTATAAATGTATTTCTAAATTGTATTATTAATTCAAGGCTGGAGCAGGTATTATTAATTCAAGGCTGGAGCAGAAACCTTCAGTTACATGGATGCCAGAGTGAGACAAATAGCTTACGTTTACAACCACATTTTGTTGTTCAAAGTTCCTTAAATAGGTTTCAGAACCAAAATGGGTGAGCATGCATGCGAATTGAGTGTGACCGTGTCCATCTGCCGTATCTAACCAGGTTCTCCTGGTTACGAGCGTTGACTCTGTCTTCATCTGCAGCACGCATGTACTTCACCTCCTCCACGGCCTTCATCTTGTACTCATCTGTAGAAAGTGGGGAACACAGAAACAGAAACAAGCAAGGTGGGAGGTTCACATGGGGAAGCTGAATTCAAAGTCCAGAGAAATGGTCAAAACAAACTGCCCATTGAGGTACGAGAGAAGACGAGCAGTAAGAAAACATGGAAGAACATCATACTGGCAGAGTTGGTCAGCTGGTTCAAATCCGGCAGCATTTTGCAAAGCAAGTACCTCGCTTAGTGCCACACCCTGATAGCAGTGAAACATTAAACAGACACAACGCAACCTCAAAACCTTTCCTGTTACAAGCTAAATGGTGGATTTTTTTGTTTGCATTTCCTCATTTGTGCCGCTAACAAGAGGAAGTCGAGTATTCTCTAGCAGCCAACAAGTGCCCAAATCCTTAGCTGTAATCTGAAATTTGTGACATCTTCACACACTCCATCTCCTCTCTCGCACATCCCAGCGGGAGTGGATCCTTGTCAGCGTTTGATGACTGTGGTTACCATGGTTTCACTCCCACAAATCGATTATGGTGACATGGCTCAGAGCCGTACTGTATATTGGGCTGACCTATAATGCACTCAAGGCTATGCTGGGGAAAAACACGATGTCACCAGCTGGCTCACTTGACAGCCGTGGGCTTTACTGCTACGCTAATATTTTTTAAGTCTAATAACTCATTCATTATAAGCTGAAATTAAATAATGGCGTCAGAAAACAGACTACCGATGCACAATATTAAACGCCACCTTGGTGCGCGTGCGATGACACGCTGAACAATGGCCAAGAGCACGGCTCCCAGGGCATGGAGAGACCGGCCATCTATCAAAGCCCACGGGATTTAATACAGCTGGAGCTCAGCAGCCACACTGCAAAATGCTCCCCAGACACACAAATGGCCCATGAAGGCGCGCGCACACACACACACACACACACACACACACACACACACACACACTACTTCAGCTGATGTCCAAACAGGGAAACACAATTGCAGGTGGAACAGGTGGAAGAGGCCAGACACACAAGCACTTCCCCCTGGCTGGATTAATCAGAAAGCAGCATCAAAACAACAACCTGGGGTGTAAACAATGTTTTTTAAAAGAACATTTTTTCTTCCACTGGATGGTCATATGTTTGGTAACAATGTGAAAGAAAAACAAAAAACCCAAATATGTCATGAGTCATTTCGAGTAGTAAGACCACAGGCCCCTGCAGGACCTGCCCCATCCATCTGTCTCTGGGTCCAAGCTCCTGGCTGCTTTTTTCTGTCTGATACGGGATTCTTTGCGCAATTGCCCTCATTGGCTGTGTTTTCATTGGCTGGATCAGAGCTTAATGCCATTTCCTTTGGCAAGTGTACTACTCGCATCATTTTCATTGGCTAGTGCGGCGCTCGCTTCATTTTCATTGGCTGGAGAAGAGATCTCGCTCTCTCTCTCCCCCTCTCTCTCTCTCAAGCTGGCTACCTGAGGGTGATAATGTCAGCGCTGAGGGCCTCTAGACAAGTGGGCCAATTGAAAATTCTCTGGGCTGAGCTATCTGCTGCCATGAAAACCCTTCAGGGAGCAAATAAAGAGGGCTCCTTGTGTTCCCTCCAAAAATCTAAATCGGATAAAAAAAAAAAAAAAAAAAAAATTTATTATTCGGCCAGTTTGGCTGATTGGGACACCGGGGTAGGATTTAACTACAAAGTAGTGACTATACTAGAACTCTACCTGCAGAGCCTTGCTTGTGATGTAGTCTAACACTTCACAGTAATGAAATGCGATTTTGTTTTACAACAGATTTTGAATAAGGTACAAAGAAAGGTTTATTTTCTTTAACGGGTAATTTCCTCTTCGAGATCTAAAGTAGCGTGGACTATCTAGCCTATGCCTAAAAATACGTACACACACACACACCCAGACCTGGACCAGAAACTTGTTTCAAATTAACCCCAGGACACTTAATAAACAATGCAATCAGAGTGTGCTCATGCTTCCAGACTTTTCCTCCCTGTGCAAATGGAGCTCAGCCTTTCCTGCCATTGTGTGGGATGGAGAGGTGTTGCCAGGGAGTCGATCGAGGCACAAAAACACAACATGACACATGGAGGCGCACACGTGGCAACACTAGAGGGCATGAACAACCTCCATAAAGTTGCCAGCAGCAACCCATGAATACCAAGGTGGCTGCAACTTTGGCCAAAACTTTTTGCGCTGTACCTCAGCATTACTGAGGGAAGGACCAGCCAAGCAGTAGGTCATAGTGCAAAGGACTACATTTCCACCCTCGCATTTCAAGTTCACACAGCAAACCATGCATGGTGTGCTCAGGCTTCATGTTCGAGATCTTGTTCTCAGATGCAGGCAGCAGTCTGCCTCAGCTGTCACAGTCCATTGGAATCACTGGTGTGGGAGAGACGGGTGAAGAGGAGGGGAAGTGGAATGGCCAGGTGACCGCCTGCATGCAATTCTTAGGCACGAGAGCAAGAGATGTGAAGGACAGGCGTAAGAATCAAGAAGCTAGACTGAAACAGGGGGCAGCGGGCAAGCTAGAGGGCATGTTGGACAGTTAACGTATATGATGCGGGATGAAGGTGGAGGAGGTGAAAATAAAATGAGCAAAAGATGAGAGACGGAGAAAATGAGAGAGATGGAGAAACCAAAAGAGGTATTTAAACCAAGTTCGCCCACCGCTGTCAGACAAAATATTCTCTCCCTCTGATCAAGCAGCATCCAACGTCTGAATTGATGATGGCAAAGCAAAAGGAGGCAAGAGTGGAGGGGGGAAGGGGGGAAAGGATGCCTCCTGCATTTTGTCATCTGTCATTCCTCGTGACACTTATTCCATCGCATTGCTCTTAATTCCTAATCCTTTCCATAATCCCTGGTCTCTCACAGGACTATCCAGATCACTACAATTGATGCTGTTAGCCAGACTCGCGCTCGCCCTCTCCCTTTAACTGTGACTCATCTCAGATGTCAGTGCCGACAGGCCGGCCCAATGCCGCTCGCCTCTTCATTACTGGCACAGATCTCTCCCATCTCACAGCCCGGGTCTCCGTATTAAGTCCCTTTTGCGTAGCAGCGGCGCGTGCATCTCAGATAAAGTATCGAAGCACAAATGTTATGAATCAGTCAGGAAGCAGGACTAAAAACATTTAGTCAATACTGGCTCAGATGTAGACATGACAGAATTAGTGATATTATCAAAGTAATCCATTAAGACTGACCAACAAAAGGCTGCTTTACAGGAAGTTTTGCCCTTGCTTTCAGCTAGAACGCAAGGCAAAGAGCTCACAGATTTATAAAGTAATTGCAGGCTGATCGATAAGAACTGTGAAAAGTGTTCAGTTGGTCCCTGATGTACATTCACAGCTGTTACCCTAGAGAGCCACCGACAGGGCTCTGCAGCCAAGCAGACTCACCGGTCAGGAGATCTCCGTTGCTGTAAGCCTTGCCCCGGCCCTCCTCGTCGCTGGGCACAGCCGACACCTGCTTGGCTGAGGTGCAGCCCATCGCCTCACTCCCACACCCCTCGCCCGAGCATCGCACACTCACCTAAGGAGAAAAACAGCATCCACTTGATCAGACAGTGATGGCCACCCGCGGCTCATCAGCAGACCTGTGTAGGTCACAGACATCTGCCATTGATCCTCTAAAGGTGATATACAACATCAGCTAAATGTGGCTCTTTGAGGACCCTTATTTTTTAACAATATACACCAAAACCACATCAGCTTTAGCAAAAATGGTTGAAGGTGGAGTTAAATCCAGTGTGTACTTTATGATATCTTCCATCCGGTGTTCAGTACTGAGCCCTGCACGGTCAAGGATTCATGCAATTATTTATGTGGCCATACACAAACAAACCTGTATCAAACATCTGCTACACTTATAGTAATTCTGCAGATATAACAGTTAATAGAGACTCCAAAATCAGCTAAAACCACAAGCACCAAAATGACTGCAGAACAAGTCACAGTGAGAATTATACGCTTTCTCTGAGCCAGCACTAAAGAAAAGATCTGCTTACAAAACAGTCCCACAGTCCAATTTAAATAGAAGCGCAATGAGGGGCTATCATAGAAGGCTTCATCTTCATCTGAGCATTGATATAGCAATGAGTACCAAAGCACAGGACACAGGGTTCCTGGACCGCTGGCGCCTGCACAGTCCCTTGGGAAATGGACGCAGAGACAACTTGGTCCGTGGAGTATAGCCAAACAAGAACCTGGAGTCTGCAACACATCAAAGGCTGCTGCGCAGCCCCTCCTGCACACCTCACCTCCTTTGATGTGGACAGGAGGGTCAAGTTCTTCGTTCTGCAGTCCCCCCTACCAGCTGAGGACAAAGAGCCAGGTGTATGCAGAACACCATGGGAGCAGTGCCGCTGAGGGAGACCCCTTCTGTCACAGTGTGCAGTGCTGGTCTAAAGAAAACTTCTACAAGATGCAGAGGCAGACGCTGGCATTCTGACTGCAGTATCACTACTGCAAAAATAAGTTAAAAAAATTTAATAAAAATATGCCATTTGTTTATTTCAGCACTTGAGGACTGCTGTGAGTTGAGTTTTTTAGACTCAGCTATTATTTACTATACTAAAGCATTTAACCATATAACATGCCACCTTACTTGATACTGCAGGTGTCAGCCAAGTAATAATTAAAATTTATTACACAAAACCTCAAGCGCTCAAGGACTCTCAAGGAATGTGACAGCCAAGCAAGATGTGCTGGTTTTCGCTCAAACACCACTCCCAATTCTTTCGTTATTCACCTTCAGTTACCTAACCCCTTTGTGCAGTTTGACTTAGCGTTAAATAATCAACTTTACAGCGATTTACCCATTTCTACACCAGGGTATTCTTGCTGTATTAATTCAGAGCGGGCACCTCAGTTAAAAGTACCACCAGCAAAAACTGGATTCAACCGGGGACCTTCAGATTACACAAAAAAACTCCCAACTACAAAACAGCCCCTACCGTACTTTATTAGAACGGCAATTCACAGGTGTAATACTTTGGGTGTCAGTCAGGTGCAAATTAACACATGTCCTAGAGCCTGATCACCTGCTCCTTTTGAGTTCCACAAATGGAGGTGCAGTTTGCATACTTGGCACTCAAGCAGTAGTACGCCACAACTTATTTTAATGGTTTAAATGTGGAGTGCACAGTCCTGATCCTTGTCGCTGCAGGGTATGCTGGTTTTCATCCCAGGAGTGCGCCTAAGTCATTAGTGCTCATTGGTGCTTGCTAATGTACTATGAAGTCCAGGCTCAGAGTGTTAGATCCTGTTACTCTCAACCAACTGTGTGAATCTACTCATCGACACCTGGAACACCATCCAATACAGAAGACAGCTTGCATGGACACTGAAAAGAAAAAGGGAAAATGGTTCAGACTGCACTCTCACCCTTCCTCAGAAAGTTTACCAATAGCTATTCCGCAGCTGGCACTGAATCCTCCAGAACCGAAAAATTTGGAGTTATAAGGGTTTGTCTGAAATGTCAGAAGACAGTACTGTTGCATATATTGATTTTCCTCCTGTTCCTGCACCAACACCAAGAAATGTAGGCTCTAGGGTCAGGAAGGTCCTGCTGAAACTGGCAGTAGAACCGTAACCATATTTATCGCACCAACTTGATTGATGATATCACTACTGTTGCTGTTAAAAAGTCTGCATTTTCTCAGCCCATTTATTTCTGAACGGCATCATCTTTCCTTTCTGGTCTTATACTGGCCACTTAACACAGGTCTGAAGAACAAAAACACTCATTGTGTGTCCATGTCCACTTGTTCACAAGCGCCAATCCCACCGTCAGAAAAGCACACGAAAATCTAAACACGGGCCTTGTAAACACTGACCTGTCACACTCGAGGACGGCCGACAACATCGGTCGTGAGAAACGCGAAAAGAAGACAGCCAAGACACGACCACTCGGGGGAGCTGCCTGTCACAAATGAAGCTCCGCTGGGACGAACATCTATTTATCCTAACACGGCTGATGCGAAGAGTCTCAAAGCAGAAGGCCTGGAGCAAATGACTACACAATAACAAAGGCACAGAAACAAGTTCTCCTTTAATTTATGTTGTTGAAATATATCAGCAAACAGTCTTAATCAGTTTAAATGCCATGTCAGTAACGTTGCCAAGAATAAACAGCTATTTTACTGTCTGGTTTACTGTGCAACTGTAACCAAGTTTTCCAAAGTGACTCTTAAAATATTTAAACATGAAACAAGGTGAGAGTAATGACAGACAACCTGGAAGACACTTACAAATATTTAGGAGTTCGACTCTGCCAATAATAAAAAAAAAAAACACAACTTCAAAATGTACTTTTTAAGTAGCTAATTCCTGGCCGGTGTTCCAACAGCAAAGAAACTAAACCCAAAAACTATGAATGCAGCAACAAACGGACAGCACGCTAAACAGCTGCAGAAATTATGAAGTTCTGCAGATGACTGCAAGGGTCCTCCTATACTTTAATCAACGGGCCAACAGCAGGAGGCTTCCCATAGTACTGTGTCAAACCATGGGTTTTCCTCCTCCAAGCCAAGGATAATATAGTTCAACACAGTGGAAATGCACTCCTCCCACACTCCCAGCCACCCACACACACATACACACACACACACACACACTAATGGTACACTTCTGCACATTTTATTGTTCATTAAAGGTTAAATATTCCACATTTGCATAACTTTTCATGTCAATTGATACAAGTGAAAGAGCCAATTTTCCATATTTTTGAGGAAAAAAGAATAATAAAAATCCAATTTAAAAAAGGCTGCCACTCTTTTGCTGTGGTTATCAGCATTTCTGATTTGCAGGAAGCACAGAACTAGAAATACGCATTTTATAATATACATTGTTTAACTGGGCATTCCAAGTTGCCCACAGTGTATGCATGCGTGCGTCAGACTGTGCGTGGCTAACCTGCGGTGGCCTGGCATCTCACCCAGGGTGTAGTTTTACAGCCTGGAGCCGAATGATCCGGAATAGGCTCCTGACCGCCATGACCCTGACCAGGATAAAGCGATTAATGAAAATTGAAATGGATAACATATATTGTTATCAGATAACATTCCCCTGCGTTCTGAACCCAGAGGGTCACAGTGACAGATGTACAAGAGTGTCGGTGAGACAGGGCTTATCAGGATGGTGACAGCTGCCTGGTCCGGCAACTACTGTGGTCCAGCATGTGTGACACCCACACAGACGCAGCCAAGACCTTGTTGGGATTGAAATCTGACCTACTCACAGGTCCACAGTGGGAGGTGTGGGGTGGTTCTGCAAACAGCTGAGCTGCAGAAACCTGGAAGGCCTCTGTTGCAGACAGAGCACAGTCCCTGGCCTCGGCACCATAATATTTACTCTGGTCATAAACAGGCCTGGTGCTCCTCCTTGTCCCAGTTCAAACACTTCATCAGCCTGACAAGGCAAACATGCACTGCCAAAGAGCACAAGCAAGCAAGCACGTACGTGTGTGTGCATGCGCGCGCACGCACGCGTGGACACACACACACACACACACACACACACACACACACACACACACAGAGGCAAAGCTGAAATGGACGAAGGGGCCCTGCCAATATTCAAACCAAGCAGCTGTACTCTCCTTCAAGCTGTGCTCCCCCAATCGGCTGTACTGAGTGTGAGGAAGGGGCAGAGGAGGGAGGGTGACCAGGAATAACAGCTCTACTGTGTGAGAGAAGGGGAACTCCTCCACCATGAGAGTGAGGGGGAGGGCAGGAGAGAGTGTGTGTGACTGGCCGTCCATTTCACACGTCTCCTCTCCCTCGCAGTCCCTCCACCGAGACTCTGCGAGCCGTTACTTAATTCATTAACTGTCACATGAATTGGCACCAGAGCTCCTCCAATGAGCACAAACAAATGATATTTTAAACAGTGAAAGGAACTGTAAGATACAAACCCGTGAAGACTTATTCCTCGACATTTAACTTCAATCAACCACATCTCTGGCTAAAGAAAATTTATTATTAACCATTCTGCCACCCACAACCTAACATATATGAGTACTTGATGTACATCACAGCGCATTTGCTGGAGTTAAAAAAAAAAACGTGCTCATTTCTTTAAAAGAACATTAAAAAATGTGCACTGACGAAAGTGGAAAGCATGTGTAGGTGCAGTTTTGGTTGCTCTGTGTTTCTTTCTCTGCAGAAGGAATAAATGTCGATGTGATTAAATATAATGCGAATGGCAGTCAGAGGTCTGCACCTTGGAAGATGTACAAATATATTTGCGTTTATACACCATCATGCTGAAACACATACACAGACAGATTTCTTCACCTATAACACTGCTATATTTTCATATTGATTTTATTTGATTCCTTCCAACTGACCAGCTGAGATACAGACTGGGTTCTCATGCCCTCCAGCTCGCTGTACCTCTCTTCCAGGAGTCGGTCCCCAGACGGATCATTTTGTGCAGCCCTAATGCTTTCCACACCACTGTACACACACACACACACACACACACCTAACACGAGATTCCCCAGCCCTCACACCCGTCAGACTAGCACGCTCAGCACACTCACCACGCACACACAGGCTAGTCGGCGCACTGCAGGGAGACAAGCACACACACATCCAGACAACTAAGTACAGGCAAAAAACACAAATTTGGGCAGTCGCCTCCATACACACCAACACACACACACACACACACACACTCTCTCTCGCTCTTCATCTAATGGGCTGTAACCATGGAAACCGTTTTCTCTGCATGATGTCATTCTGACATTGCATCATCAACTCCATTTCAGGTCATGTTTCTCAAATAACAGGGAATGACCATGAGTGGAACCCCAGCAGGGCTAAGCAAAGTGCACTGGGGACAGAGGGAGACTTTTGGTGCAAGTGACAGATGGGAAGAAAAGTCTGAAAGTCACTATTAATAGACACAGCGAGAGCATCCTGCCTGTGACACGGAGGCAGCCATACAACATGTGTGTGGCATCCTTTTGCCAGTGGTGTAGGAGCCAGATGTGCTTTGTGTGTGCTTGTCTGTGGGAGACAGAGAGGGAGAGGAGGACAGAGCGGACGGAAAGCAGCAGCCGCCGGACAGCAACACGCTGAATGACAGAGGGACAGCATAGATGGACAGGTCGCACTGATGAGACAATGCAAGCTGACAGTGACCCCGGCCGCTCTGTCTTCTCAGACAGAGACCATAAATCTAGAAGATCCTGCACCAAAGGAGGGAAAACAGGAAAACCGATCGTTTCGCACAGGTGCAGCTAAGGGGACGCATGGGCACAACAATAGCGAGAATGCCAAGGGGTGGCAGACGCCGAAGGGAAGTGGCGCACAATGGAAAGTGCACGGGAGGGGGGTCGGTGACACCGCCAAGCCACGGGGAGCAGCCGGACACAGGCTGTCTACCTCAGAAAACCAGGGTAAATCAGGGTAAACAGAGTTCAACTGGAGCGCCAAACACTGTAAACACCCCTGATGTGAGGCTTATGCCACTGATACGGTGCTGTTGATGGCAAAACCAACACCAGAGTGTGGGTCACTCAAACATCAACACACACACAGTCCCCTTTGTGCGGCACAGTGGGACACAGCCTGTTCTCCCCTGAAACAATGAGTCGCTGTATGTGTTGGTCCGGGTGTGTAGTTTGTCCCAGGTGTCCCAGCCGTGTCCGACACATAGACACACAAAGGCAGTGTGAAGTGACAATCGTTAAAACACGCACTAAAGAGCCAAGACACCTCACTCTCACACACGAGGTTTCTCTCTCTGCCTTCGGCCGCTCGGTCGGTTCGAAGCCCGGCGGGAGACACGGGCGGTATCAGCCTAGGCGCCAAGAGCACAACAAAAGAAGGGGACAGACAGACAGAACAGGGACGAACACAGCACCGGACTCACCGTGCCTCACTGCGCGGTTCCGCTGGCGCCTCAACGAGCCACGGAAGGACGGACGGACGGACTGACGGGCGAAGGGACGGATGGAAGGACGGGCGGTACCTCGGCGCTGTCGACTGCGGTTCGGAACCGCGCTTCAGTCACTAGACTCGACCAATCGATCGGCGCCGCTGCACTCGCCGCGGCTCGTGCGCACAGCGAACAGGCCAGAGCAGAGGAGCGCGGAGATGCTTGGTTGAATTACAGTGCACGCAAAGCTGTCAGAAAACCCTCCTTTTCTTGCTTCTGTGAGATTATAAACAATCGCAGACGCGGATATAAAACAGCTGAAAAGTGTTTCAATGTCTTCACCGGGACGTCCGTACTGTGAAACCCCCCTTAAGTGTGCCGACGAGAGTTAAGACGAAAACACGCTCATATCTCAGCGGGGATCAAAATGTGACCACGTGTTCGCCTCCTCCAAACCCCTGCTGGGGAACAAAGTCCAGGTGACGCCGACCTGTGATCTGCTGGACACATCGAGTGGTGCTGAAAAATGGAAAGTGAAGAATTATAACAAAATTACCCGATGCCATTTGTGCTTTTAAATGTCTTTTTATTCCTCACACAAACCATGTCCCTTAATCCTTCAGAATTAAACGATGATGATTTTAGAAAATCGAGGCCTGTATATTTAAAAATTTATCAATCTTTATTCAACGTTATTTCAATGTTGGCCGTGTGCGATTCGTCCGAGAGTAATTTAAAGGAGATGAGTGAGGCAACAGCGCCGCCTCATGGTCTTTCCACGACACCGCCCTGTTAAGATGAATGTCACAGGAGAAGAGCAGATCCATAGACAGGAAACCTGAACTCAGACCCAGCCTCTCTCACACACACACACACACACACACACACACACACACACACACACACACACACACACTATCATCCCTGTCCTTCCAGTTTTCTCAAACACATACATTTACATACATACATACAAACATATGTACACATATATTTATAATTAATTACACTGTATTCCTGTGCCTTCAGTTCTTTGAAAGGACCATGGGTCACTGATTTCTGAAGGACCAATCTCACTGGTAAATATACAGTTTTTAGTTTATGGAGGGGAAAAATATCAAACAACTCATTAGACAATCAATCATTTTACATGCACAACTCATACCCGTTTCTGTGAGACACAAATGCTTTTGGAAGGAAGACAAAAAATAGAATACCAAAAAAAAAAAAAACAGCAATGCAAGCGAGATCAGTTGAGGACAGCTTATCGACTGTGAGATGGAAAGAGAAAGGGGGAGCAACTGCTTCTTGCCTGGAGCACCTGGGGACATGGTCGCAGGAGGGAATTCTGAGTTCAGCTGGGGTTGCTGCTTATTCACACACTGTCTGCCCAGTTCATCTCTCCCGTGAGTAGCTCTGCAGTTGGCCCTTAGAGCCTTTGGCATGAGTCAAGAGTTGGGCGTTGGGGGCAGACAGATGTCTGTCAAAGCTCATCCTTTTCCATCTGCTGGAAGGCCTCCAAGTCCTCCTTCCAGTCTGCCAGCAACGCGTCCATTGACTGGCTGGCATCTCCGTCCGGTGCAGGCTCATCCCTCGAGCTGGCATCTCGCCTGTCCGGCTCATCCTGACCCGTGGTATGGTGTCCCTCAGCGCTCCTTGGTGCCGGCTGCTCAGAGGCTACGGAACTGCTGCGTTCCTCCACTGCTGAGCAGTCCTCCTCTTCCTCCTCCTGCTGCTCCTGTGAGTCACCTACTGTGTGGGCAAAGAGAGAAAGACAGCGGAGTGAGTACAGGCTACCAGAGGCTGTTCACCACCCCTGCCGCTCCAGCCCAGGTACTAAGACGGGGCTTCACAGCGGACAGTGTGGGCAGCACCAAATATGTCCGAGTCCCACAGCAAGGCACACTGTAACGCAGAGACATTACACAATAAAAAAAAACGTTATGCAACAACACTTTTCCTACTCATTTCTTTTTTCTGCATTATTATAACCATGCATTTTTTTAAAAATGATGTTTTGTAGCTTTTATCAATAATATAATTTTGAACAAAATAATTTATTGCATATGCAGCTGCTCATTCTGTGTTGCTGGCAACATCTAATGTTACAAACATGAACAATACTGAATTATAATTCATGCCAATGAAGCAATATCAATTCTAATGGTCAGAAAATCCTTTTATATCCTATTATAGGGGTAGAGCCATTTACTCATTTGGCCGCCACGCTTCTCCAACTTGACTTAGTGTTACATTTCTTACAATGATTTACCCATTTGTACAGAATTTTTTATTTAAGTAATTCAGAGTAAGGACCTTCTTCCAAGGGTACTATAGCAGATGGTGGGATTCAAACTCAGGTCCTGCAAGAGGAAGGTGGCAGCTCTAACTACTAAACTACCAGCTGCCCTCTTCAAAGGGATGACCAATCATTTTTGCTCATTCCTGCCCATTCCATTAATTTTACAAAATAAATTTCTGAGTAAATAAAAAAATGTCTGTAAACATTTATAACAACAAATCAGTTCACTTAAATTGAGATGGCAACACAAATGTGACCATTTGTGGTTATTGGCTAAAGGGTTGCACAGCAGTACTCTAGGCTAAATATGACAACCGCATGAGTGCAGCACTGGCATTCAGCATTTTTCCTAGAGTACTACAGCGTATGCCAACTGTGGCTAAAGCAGAGCCAAGTGAGAGCTGGTGACTCTGACTGCACTCAAGCACTGCTGTGACATTGTACCGCCTCATGCTGCCAGCATTCCTGCCCAAAGGCATCCACACTAAAGCATGCAAGACTGTGAGCAAAGGTCAGCGGTCAAGGTCAGCTCCTGCACGCCTGCAATCTGGCCACTCTCAGGCATGGCTGCCCCACAGTTTGACAGCGATATGAAAGGCAGAAGGAGGAGAAAGCAAGAAGGTACTTACTGCTATCCAGAAGGGAGCTGTGCAGGGCTTTACCCTTAAATATGGCTTCTGCTCATCCACAAGGGGTGAAATGAAGGAACAGAGGAAACATGTGGTTATATGAGAAGGACAGGCTGCAAGCAGGGAGGAATGGACAGGAAGATGGACAGGAAGAGGAAAGGAAGAAGCGTGCAACCTTAAAAAGAACCGGTGTCCTCCATCTTTCCAACTCACACCGGATCTCCTCAGCAGATACGCTACTCAACTCAAGTTTTCACCGGTACCGTGATAGATATTAACACACCAAAGTGAAGATCAGATAACACCAAACTACCAAAGAATTCTCCTGTAGTATAAAATCTGATCATAATGAAATTGGCTTCATTTATTATAAAAGTTTTTGGACTGTACACAACTTCAGTGATGTTGAAGTGATTCCTCTTGTTGGTTTTAAATACTTGAGGCATGCAGCTTAAGGGAACATTTATTTAAATTCCTGTTTGGATTTCTTTCTGCCAAACTTGTCTGCTGGGAAAGAGGAACATGGAATTTCTACCATGTTGGAGAAAATAAATATTTGGGAAGATCATTACCAAACACGCTATCAGGCTATTGCTGGAATCTCAGTAAAGGTGCATCAGGATTGTAAAAATATTAGTAATACTATGTATGTGTTTTTTTTATTTTTTTTTTTTTACTTGTAACCAGACCTTTAAAATACATTGTACACTACTGAGCATTTGGTCAAATTTATCTCCTGTATCTCCGAATAAATAAAAGACATGTTTTGATGGCATCAAAATGAATACATAATATTTTAAGTGTATTAAAATGTAGGTAACACAACATTTTCATTTTTTAATTGAGAAGATGTGACTTTGCAATAATCACGTATAGCTATTATGTGCCAAGATAAAAAGTTCTAATTTACTGTTCAGTGTTACCCATATAAAAAAGGCCATTAACAGAAAACAGCTCATCCTATGTTCAGCAGGTGCACCTATACTGAACATGGGCACTCAATTGAAAAACACACCCTTTAGTACTGCTTTCGCCTCCCTGTCTCTCACCTCGGTCCCTGGCCTTGTCACTCAGCAGGACCTCCACCTCACTGTACTCCCGCAACGCCTCCAGCAGGATGTTGCCCTCTTTGTGGAAAAGGAAGAGGAGAGGCAGAGTGATGTCATCTGTGCTGCGCCCATCCCCGGCCATCTGGAAAAGTGGCGCTGTGTCGCTGCTGCTGCCCTCGTTGTCATCTGCCAAGACATGAGTTAACTGTGAAGCTGAGACCGAAAACAGCATCTCAGTGATCCAATCCAAAGGTGTCTGTGCCGTTTCTTTTTATGTTGATGACTTCACCCCCACCACCCCTCCACCCTTTCCCAGTGGGACCCTCACCGACGACAATTCCCCCAAGAGCACCGGCCTTCTGGATGTGCCGAGCCTTCTCTGCAAACATGCACTGCCCACGCTGTAACAACGCAATGCGGCCTTGCACCAGGGCGGCGTTACTGAGCTCTGCGCAGCCACTGTACGGTTCTGCCACCCCTACGTACCCTCGGACCTGGGTACAGAGAGGAGAGAGAGAGGAGGTGCAGAGACACTACTTAGAACTAGGGAGGGGAGCACTGTACTAATAAAAATGAGAGAGAGCTTGACAGCACTCACCCCTTTGCTGTTCTTAGACAAGTCCATGCCAAACTGTGCCGGGCCTGCAGTCAGTACCACTCTGCCAGAGAAAGGGTGGGAGATTATCTGGACAGCACGGGGTGGCAGCTGCTCCTTCTGCTGCTGGCTAGAAAGCTCCATCATTTCCTGCATGAATCGCAGACCATCCTCCGCAGCCACAGCGCTCACTGCCTGCAGAAAACCCATTCGTGGCCATTTTTATTATTACCACAGTGCACCAGCATTAAATGAACTTTTCACATTATCTTAACTGTTTATTGAGAAGAGTTTTAAAGAAATATTTGATCTAGATTTATTGGCTGTAAATATAAAACACTAGCTGAATTACCTGGCACTGGCCAGTTCAAAAAGGTGTAGTGGTGGAAAGGTAAAAAGTAGTAACATATATAATCAAATTGTTTTCACATTGAAGTGGTTATGTATAGTATAGTCCTAGTCAAGTGGAAAGGAAAAATATATATATCAAACTTTACTACCCTTTCATCACTAATGTGTGCAGCACCATGTGTGGCAAAATAATCTGTCCACGTCTGGTAAGTACTGTGTCATGTCTGCCCTGTATGTGGGGCACGACAACATTTGTCACCATGTCTTAGGTCTGCTCTGTGTAGAATGCGTGTGTGGGGAGAGAAAATACATCAGTATCTACTGTAGTACATCAGTATTTGGTATATGTCCATCTGTGCAGACACTGCGTGTGTGTAGTGAGAGAAAACCTATCGTCAACCTATGTTTTGTCAGCATGAAAGCCCATCTGCATCTCAGAAGTTGTGCGTGTGTGGGAGAGACAAGTAGCTCTTTTGTCTTCATTTTGACAATTCAGCTGGGAAGTGCCTGGACACATCCATCACAAATGTGTATGTGTGCATGTGTCTGTCTGACTATGTGATAACATCAGGGTGAGAAGTACATGTGTGCTAAATTTTACGTCTGTGGCTTGAAAAACAAAACCTGTACGTTAAGAATAAACAGAGACTCGGCTTTATAGATGTTCCCATGTTTGTGTGTGTCAGATGCGTGCATATCACCTGTGTTGCGTGCTGCACCAGCTGTACCCTCCCATCCTTCAGGTGGATGAGGCTGACTCCCATGCGGCGCAGCAGCTCCAAGTGTTCAGGGTTGTTGGCCATGAAGTCTCGTGCCCGCAGAGGGGGGCGACCCAATCCAGGCTCACTGACAGAAGAACAGGGTTAAACAAGGTGCACTCACATTCTGCCTCCAGCTGCCCTTGTGTGTACTGTCATACATCAAACTACATTCTTTAGCAAAGTAAAACCAGGGGTTCTTGTGCATGCAATCCAAATGGCCTAAACTAAAGTAGTGTCAGTCTCATATAAACTGTACATTGTATTTTAATAGGAAATTTCATATTTAACATACATCAGGTCACAGAGTTGTTCATTGGTCATTGTGTGGATTTTACAATTTACATTTTTTTTTTTTTTACATTTTTTTTGTTTATTATTAATTGTATTTTATTCTATATTTACTACAGTAATCCCTCAATATCTGAATCTAATTCAGCTCTGAAAATGGGTCAAATAACAAAATTTCAAATACAGAATGGATAATTTGGATTATTTCAAATGGGAAGTCAACCCATGACATCAGCATGTTAAAACACTCAACACCAGTTACCTAATTCAAAATACCTAATGTTGTCATTAACTTGCATATATGTAACACTTGTTACAGTATATTACCGTATAGGACATTTTGTACCAGTATTTGAATAAGTTTGCTAAAAAATAAAATTCAGTTTAGGGTTAAACTGCAGATAAACAAAGCTAACAACTTTTACTAGATACTCATCAAATGAACTGAAAAAGAGAGGCTTGTGAGATTTGCTGTGTGTGTGGACTGATGCATGAGACTCATGAGGAAACAAGGTAGCAGAAACAACTGATACAAGTGAAGTTGACATGTTTCAAACTTTCGCTTCGGATAAAATAATAACAGTATACCATAGTTTAAAATAAAATGTGATTTTTTTAAAAATTACAGTACACTGTATGTTACTACATGGTATTTGTTGATTTTTTTTTATTTCAATGTTCACATTTTGATTTTTTAATTTTGGATAGCCTTCCGACAAAAATACTTTATAGCAAAGTTTATGTTCTGATACCAAAATTTAGGTATTAATTTTCAAGAGCTGTTAATTTGGACACAGAGTTCAGATACCGAGGGGTTGCTGTATTTTGAAAAATTTGTTGCCGTATAGAACACAGCAACTCTGCATAAGAAAGCCAGTTGATGAAAGTCCATCCATCTGTCCACCCATCCATTAACCTCTAATCACGAGCAGGTTGACAGCGGTCCAGAACCTATCCTGGATATAGACGGCACTAGGCTGTGAAACAGCCGGTCAGTGGGATCCACGTCCATCACAGGGTGGCCACACACATACACACGCACGCATGCTGTGGGTAATTTAGAATGACCTATTAACCAGAAACGGTTGGTTCCAGACTCCCACATGGCAGAAACCCAAATGATCACAGGGAGAACACGCAAACTCCGCACAGACTGAGCTGGATTTCAACTCTTGCCTGACCAGCCCAGGCACAGAGAGGTGATAGTGCTACTTGCCAAGCTACAGTACCCCTCCTAATAAATAAGTTGAGTATTTTTAATTCATTACAGCTTTGTCTGAGGACTTTACAGAGCATAGCCTATGAATAAAGTGAGGGACATGTTTAGCCTGTACTTTTTGTGATGTAGTGGTTGGACAAATAAACAAATTTGTAATGAACAAATTATGAACAAATCGAGTAATGAAAGGACCTCGGTGTTTGTAAGCTGAAGATCCAGTATGTGTTTAAGTTTAAAGTCACCGAAGCAGCATGGCATTTGGATGGAGAAATAAAAGCATTTGGTGCAAATGTTTACATACTGCAGACAGTTATCTACTAACAGGAGTGATTAAGTGAGAAGATTGGGTGCCGATAAACTGAGCCATCCAGGAAGTAAGTCTGAGAATCCTGCAATAAAGTAGCACCAATGTTATACATTCAACCTGATTCTTTAGCTCCCTCACCTACGAGATGTAGGGCGAGGGCAACTCCTGTCTACAGCAGTCCTGATAGGCTCGCGCAGACTATGGGGGAATGCAGGGTCAGGGAAGAGCAGGCGGGTGTTGGGACAAGACCAGTCAAAATTGGAGTCGTCCAGCTCCTCCCCGGACTGCAGAGGGGAGAAAGGGTCAGCTGAAGCTGTTCCACTTGTTGATGAATAAAAATTCAGAGAAAGAAAGAGGCTGATACCGTGGTGTTGGAAGCAGGAAACGTCTGTGAACGAGTGGCCGTGGAGAGAGACAGGGGCAGGAGGTGAGCCTCAGTGGTGAAGATGTAGCCCTCTACATCAAAGGGCAGGTCCTCTGAGTCAGCAAACAGAAGAAACAGGTACTTGAACATCTCTGCCAGGAAGAAGGAGTCCATACTAGGGAGAGAGAAAAAAAGAGAAGATGAGAGAATGCTGACAGGCAATCTGTAAATTCCCTTAACTAAACAAGACATGGCCACTCCCACAGTTCTCTGTATCACGTGATCCTCATCCTAGCTACTGCTCCCTCACCGGTCCTCATGACTGCCCGTGCGCACATCCTTCATGGCTGCAAAGCCGCAGGGTACTCGGGCAAAGCGGTTGAGGTTCTCCATCACTGTACGCCCTACCTCCAGGTAGTAGGGGTCTCGTGTGGCCTTTGGTGAAGGGGTAGGACAGAAGGGACAGACTGAGCTTCAAGGCAAGATGTTCTTCACCAAAGTCTACCTGTTTTTATCCACCCCTTTTCACTCCCATGGGCTCACACTCACTTTGTACAGAAAATAGGTGCTCTCAGCAAATTCAGGCCGCAGTGGATGCTGGGCCCAGTGCACTCTGAAGTCTGTAGTGAATGCCTGGGGGATATAAATGTGCCAACAAGAGGACAAAAAGAGGATAAAACAAATGAATAAACAGAGCAAAGGAGAAACTGAATACCTGAAAGACAGCACATGAAAAAGGAGATAGGAACAAAAACAACCTCAGGCAAAAAATTATGCTTCTTGGTGACTTGGTACAGCATTTCATGGGTCTCAATGGCAGGTCGAATATCTCCCTTCAACACCTGAATGAGACAGGAAATAAGGAAACCTGAGAGTCAACTACAGACTTTACTTCCACATTAACGATTCAACTCCTGAAAAGTCATAGAGGCACATATTTTGCAGTTCTATTTTTGGAAAATGGCTTTGCATCAATAATTAATGAGGTGCCATTTACTGGATCAATAAATCCAAATGAATGGACTAACAGAGCTGGACATGGCTGTTCTAAAGCTACTGAAAGGTGTTTGAGAAACTCCTTGTTTGTTTGTCATTACCACAACCACTGTTTCAAGTTCCACAGTAGGTAAGAGTTCAACGTGACACATGTGTCAACAACATGTGTGACGTGTGAGTGCCCCACCTGCAGACCTGGGAAGAAGGCCAGAAGCGAATCCATCCAAGTACGTGCTGGGAGCAGAGGCTTGTGGATGTGAACATCCAACAGCAGAGGGGGCTGGCTGATGTATTTCATGATGGAGGCATAGTGCTGGACTCCCAAGAAAAACAGTTTTAGACAGTGGGCAGACATATTATGGAGGAAAAAAGCAACAGCAACACAACAGCACGCTTTCCCTTCTTGCTGCTACTTCCTTCCATATTTTGCATTACTTTTTTGTAACATTCTTGACTAAACATACTTATTTAAGTACAATTTTCATCTTTGTCCATTTTTTCTGTCACTACAATTGTTGTCTTACTTTGTTGCAGCATGTAAGTTGCTGCAGCCCAATGCAATTTCCTTTGCAATCAGTAGTTTTTGTTTTGTGCATTTGGCATGGCGGCTCAGCAAGTACCAGTGTTGACTCACAATGACTGCACTGGATGACTGAACACAAGATTGATCGCCTTTCAGTATATATGACACCTTCATATTCTTCTGGGTGCTTCAGTTTCATCCCAAAGTCCAAAGACAAGCATTTTAGGGCTGATGGTTCTAAATTGGCCCTTAGTGTGAGCATGTGTTTGTTACATTGCTCTGATGTGTGGATGGGTAGTGGGTAGTAGAAGCAGCTTAGAGTAGTTTATCTAGGAGTTCAAGTCTTCTTAGACAAATGCATCAGCTAAATAGTGTTAAATAAATAATAATAATAATAATAATAATAATAATAATAAGGCAGTGTCAGTAGTGATCTACAGCAAAAGACTAAAGAAAGAAACTCAAAAAAAGCTGAACTTAAAGAAAGAGCAGACACTCACAATGTTGAAACGTTGCAGGAAGAGGTCATCTCCCAGGAGGATGTAAGCTTTTAGCAGGTACTCGTAATATGAGTCAATGCCCGCCCCAACACCACTGTCTGCAACATGAACATGAAAAATACATAGAGACAACCAAAAAAAAAAAACAGGAAGCATCTCTGCATTTTTCCCCTCACAACTCTTAAACACAAACAAATTTTCTCTTACCACAACTGCACTCAGCCAACAGTGAATTCTCCACCCCATTATATGAGGACAAGTCTGAGTATCTGCCTTTCTCTCCAAGTTTCCCTCACCTCTGCGCACCCACTCTCCAGAGTGAATGTTGATGGTGGTCCCAACCAGGTTGCTGTTCCTCTGCCTCTTTTCCCAGAGGAAGTCCAGGGCCCGTCTTGCATGATCCTGAACACAGGCAGTGAGTAAGCCAGTACCGTTCACATGCACTGACCAGTGGATAAGGGCACTTCTGACAGTTGCGCTTCAAACTTCTCACGTTTATACAGGGGAAATGTACATCTCAAAAGAACATACATTCAACTCAATACAACTTTCTTGACTTGAGCTAAATATAAATAAAACAGACAATTTGGTGATTGCTGGCCATCCAAAATAATAATGAGCATAAACTTTAATAACAAACAAATACAAAACAAGGCAGATCACAGTACAGGTATACCCTACCTACAAGCATAATGTGCTCCTGGAAATGAGCTTGTGAGGTGAAAAATTATTTTTAGTTGTGATCACCATGATGATGCAGACTTTGAAAATTCCACGTGCTCGGTTCCTATTACTCCTAAGTGCGAAAAATCAGCCTCATATTTGACCCTTAAATACTTAAGTATCTAAGAATTAAATAATTTCATTTGTATAAGCAAAAATTCAAAGTTGGACTTGTACCTCAAAGGATTCCTGTACTCTTTAACAGATGATAGACTCAGCAGCTGTTGACACCCCAGCAGGGTCAAACTCCATCACAGAGAGGACTGACTCTTACCTCAAATATTGGGTCTCCAGTGAAGCGGCTCAGAGCTGCAAATTCCAGGATGATGGTGCCTGCACAGGCCGTACAAGTATCTGTTTCAGTGCCTGTACGGGTCTCCGGACCCCTCACACCATAGCGGAGGTTCACCTGGTGGATGCACAGTATTTGCAATCACAATCAACTTAAGACGCTTGAACTTTCCATTTTCTTGGAATGCTACAAAAAAGTAGGAAATAGAAAAGCGCCATGGACCAATCCAATGGAACACTGTAGTCCAGACAGGGCCATGTCAGGAATTATTCAAACTAAAATTATTAAACTATTAAAAGTATTTACTGCATTTGAAATAAAACAACAGAAAAGAGGAGAGTGTATCACAAAACAGTGAAACAGGTGACACTCCTGAGCAGTGACAAAATAAAGGGGACCGTTGTATTCAAATGCAAGCACACACAGTAGATATGTATTTTCGCCCTCTGACACTCATGTAATGCGGATCTGGGAATGAGAAAGTAGAAGTATGTGCATGCTTAGAGCAAATACCACGGGCAGAGCCAGTACTCCTAACATTTGACAAAAACATGCTTAGAAGGTTTTGCACAAGTTTTTTTTTTTCCCTTTTTTAAGCTACTGCTCAGATGTTAGACTATACAGGGTGCTCTCTAAAAAACAAAGCTGTAATGGAATGTTTTCCATAAAGAAGGTATAAATAGGTATACATAATGGAAAAAAGTTCCACAAATTAAACAGTAAAATGTTCCTTTTGTTCATGGGATATTATCCCCCATATATGGGGGCAGGGAATCCTAAAAGGGTACCCTGCACAGATTCTTGGAGGGGTCAAAGGACTTTACATTATAGTCTGAAGTCTGTTGTGTTTCTAAAAACCTGAGAGGGTCTCTTTTCCTCTTATCTGGCTGGACCTCTAGGAAGACAGGCCAAAGGAAGATAAGGAAAAAGACCGAAATAACACGTCAGAACAGGTTAGAACCAGAAACCACGAGTGGTCATAAGCTGCAAGCACAAAAAAGTCGAGAGGTCAGCAGTCACACCATACTGCGCCGGAGAACCCACCACCACATCGAAACAGCATTTACTTGATCAGCAAAAGTTTAATTTTAATGCTTCCATTTTTTTTTTTTTAAATAGTGAAAAAATGGTAAATCAGGTTCCTCCTGGTAGGAGCTCTGCAAGCAACCTTGTTTTTCTGCAATCCTAAAAAATGACAAACAGCACGTCCCTTTGTAAACAAAGCCATCGTGGAGGAACGTAAGCAATAAGAAGCTTAGGCAAATAAGTCCATAAAATCCGTTTCAAACAGTCCACGTCAACAGTAGTAACTTAAAATCCCCCCAGGTCTGTACTGGTAACTCATGACATGTTAGCAGGAAATGGGTAGGGTGATTAAACATGAGCGGTTTTGTAAGGATCTGACATTAAATTTGTTTCTCCTCCGAGAAAAATATTTGATTAAGAACAATTGTACAAAGGATTATTACATTTCTTACTTGTCTTCCCTGATTCTCAGGTGACCCAAATGTGAGAGACATTTTCAAATGCAAGTATAGAGAAAGCCCATAAGAAAATTGAAGTTAAGAGGTAAACTGAGAGCTACACAGCACACATCTCAATTAAATGTAAAGCCAAGAATCTTTCCTGAGGGGGTTCTGGGCCCAGAATTAACCTCTCAGCATTTGAGTTAAAACAACAAAAAATGCAATATGATCAAGAGCTTTTTTCCCTTGTGAAATGATTCAGATCTACAGAATGTAACTGTAACAGCTCTCCAGGTTTTACTCAACACTGAACAGAGAATCATAAACATAACCTTGTGGGAAACCAACATATACATTTTTCCTCCAATAATGAATCTGATTTTAAACTTTTCCATAGTCCACCATTGGATATGGACCACAAAATGCTATAAACAACCAGATGCTGCAATATTTTAAGAAAATCCAACAGTCAAGTGTTGGAAAATTTGCAGTGAAGTCTAAAACACAGAGACGTTATGAGTGGAAGTAAGTACACGACTAAGAATTTTAACAATAGCCACTCCACTAATGGAGTAGTTTGGCTCAATCGCTGATAAGTACCACCTAAAAAACATAATATATTAGGTTTCCTTAGCATTCAGGGAAATTAAATGCAGGTTTGAGACATGTTTAAAGCTTCTCAGGTCAGATCCATGTTTACCTTCTTCGATGGTTTGGAGCACAACGTACCTTAAAGACTAGCAGGCCGATCCTGCCCGTGAGTCATACTGTAGATATTTAATTTTGGCTGTCTCAAAAAGGCAAATAACACTTTCGAATCCACTGTTCATGCTGGATGTTTTGTGCAGGTGAGTATGCAAAAGATACACCTGTGTAGTATGTAAAAAAAAATACACACACACACACACACACACACACACCACTCTAAATATAAAACCACAAGGGAAGGGGGTTGGAACAACTGAGGTTAATTTTACATTAATGTATATTTTTAGGGAGCTTAAGGGAGCATTTAAACTATAAATGCAAAAAAAAATGATAACAGTTCTAACCTTACTGTAGGCTCCATTTATCCATTATCAGTAATTCTGTAATCCAGTGCCCATCCCAAAAACATAAGGTAGTAGGTTAGGGAAGGTACACCCTGGACAGGACACCGGTCCAACACAGGGCATCTACTCACACACATTCAATCACATGTGCACACTGTAGATGACTTAATGGTACAAATTTACCTACAACATGTCTGTGGACTGTGGAAGGAAATCCAAGCAAATACAAGAAGAACAAGCCAATTCCAGACTGAGCCAACCCAAATCAACAAGAGTGAAGTGACTGAATATGGACAAATCTAAACAAACATTTAATATATAAACAAAAATCAGTATTATTTAGGTTAAGCTCCCATATGCTGTAAGGTATCCATTGTTTGGACCAAGGCTAAGTAAGAGTTAAACTTGTCCTATGCATCAATACTATGGTCTGAAAATGAGAAAAGTATTGGCTGGAAGCATCAAACCAATAAAGGAAGTTGACATTAGCATAAAAATGTTCCCCTACAAGACAGACAAGAGCATATAAATGTTTGTAGTACTCAGATGAATGCTGCACGCATGTGAGTCCAGCAAGTCACAAATCTCCATTGTTTTACTTCTTCTCATTCAGACAGTGACAAATGTTAAGACATACAGTATTTAATGTAATTATAAATACTATTTACAAGCCCTCTTGACAGATTCACTTCTTCCATTGTTCTCAGATGAGATGTCAAGACAACAGCTAAAAGAATCTGACTGATGGAGGCTCCCCTTCCACACAATGTCTGACATTACTACATAAGAATGCATTAAAGCCCAAAAACTTTGACTTATTTTGACCTTATTAAGAGTTTTAAGAGTTACCGTAGGCCAAAAAGTGTTAAGCGTAATCCGTATGTTCCTATACTATCTCTGCCAATTCAGCTCCATCCCTTGTGTCAAAAAAGAAAAACAGCCAGAGGAACCATAATACCACAGTATAACCACTAGAGATGCAAAGCACGAGGAACAAAGGTAAAAGCTCACCCTGGGATAAGGTAGCCCACTGCTAGTATTGAAGGCTGGCAACAGTCGGAAGCCCAGGTCCTTGGCCATATGCAGCAGCTCGTTCTTGTACCACAGCATATGCTGGCCCCTCTCCTTAAGCAGCACGGCCATGGAATGGCCCCCCAGCAGCCCACTGAAATGGGAAAGAAGTATAAGGAAGGTCAGAGATATTCTTCATTCTCTACTCTAAAGCAGAGTCAAAACCACTATTTAAAAGCCATAGAAACATTAAAACATACTAACACATTTCAGCTGCTTCCATTTTTCAAAAGAGAAGGACTTTTGTTAATTTTTAAACTGGATTAAACACATTCACGTATTGTGTGGCAATTTCATCTTGCACCTCCCATCTGTTTGATTCTTTGATGCTTTTTAGCTTAGCTGACCTTCAATGCAGCCCCTCAATATACATTTACCCGAGCACTCGAATGTTGGTCTCGAAGACAGACACGACAATGTCATTGTCCAGTCGCACGTCTGACAGCACCCTCCTCACCGCAGCCTCAAATTCAACAGTCTTGTTTAAGAGCTGGAGTGATGTGGGAGGTATAAACTCAGCGTCAGAAATATTAAATACAACCAGTGTTACGTGGTTGACACCAGCGGCCTCAGCCAGAGACATCACTCACCGCCAGGGTGTCGAGGGTGTCGATGAGCGTTAGAGAGAACCTAAAAAGGAATACCAAAGGGCATGTCAAAAACAAAGGGGAATGGGAAATATATACTTTCTGTGCCCTTTATCCCCCATCCCGGAGATATTTTTATCAGTACAGCTATTTTAACAGAACATGAATTTAAGACTCAGACAACATGCTATACCAGGATGCTGCATAAAAGGTGGAGAACCTGTAGTGTCTTTAACATAGCTTATTTCATCACCCAGTCTGTGAAAGAGCACCAGCTGCATCCCACCACAGGGCTCTTACTTCCCCAGTGCGTCGTCCACATCCCCTCTGCTGGGCTCCAGCCCCCGCACCCTGCCCCGGCAAGTGAGGGGCATCAGCTCATCTGCAGGATATGCATGGTCCTGACAAAAACAGATCAGCAGCATCTCACCACGTCTGTGTGCTTGTACAGTACGTACACATATACGAGGCTTAAGTCAGTTTTGTCTTCCCTGTGAACTTATTTCAAAAGCAGACACATCCAAAGTACTTAGCAAAATTTTAAACAAGCAAAATATATTAATCAAAATAAACAGTAAAACTATATGTACACAATATGTTAATTCAACACCAACTTAAAACTCAGTTATTACCATCACAATTTTACTGCTTCTCTCCATCAGCCAGAAGTTGCTTTAATGTACTGCTTGCCAGTACCACAAATGGCCTATAATGTAATGCAATTCCCCAAGGGGTCTCATGCATATTTAACCCCCTTACAAGCAACCATGCTATTTGCAAAAAACTAAACACCTGTCTTAAAACAGTCTAAGTTAAAAGTCTGGGATGGTGTGTGTATTTGAATTAGAGTGTAGGACATACCATGTAGTTCTGATAAGCATGGTCAAACATCTCCACCACCTGATTCCTACAGGAAAATGGACAAAGCAACTGATCATGACATTCAGTTCCCCCCCCCCGGCATTCTACTCCTTGCCTCACTTATTGACCTTTACTTATCTAACACCTTTATTCAAGGTGAGTTACAAAGTTAGATAATTAACTTTCCAAAGATTCACATATTTATAGAGTAGGGTGTTCTCATTGTACCCGTTCACATTAAATACCTTAAACAAAGTTACTCCAGGAGGTGGTAGAATGTGAACGAGGAAGCCTTGGACTGCAAGGCTTCAACTAGCACCCCACAACAAGCTTTCTTTCAAATCCATCCACATTGGGTTTGACTCACAAGGAGCACTCACCTGAGCCTCTGTCTCTCCTCGCGTGTTATAGCCCAGCCCAAACGGAGCACCATTCCCAGCAGCAGCAGGAGCAGCAGGGCGGGTCTCGTGGCTAGGCAGGATCGCCACACGGTCTGCACAGCTGTCATCCTGGTCCTTGGTCACACAGCGCTGTTCGCCAATGTCACGCAGGCATACCCCCCAAACCGGCTGCCAGGGCAGTCTCACAAATGCAGCACGACTTCTGAAGCAGAGCAACTCCAACAGTCCGGATCTGCGCTACAGGGGATCTCGTACCTAACAGCAATGGCCTCAAGCCCTGCTTTTCACACCATTGTCAACCGCAGAGTCCTCAAAGTCAAAGAGCACACTGTCAGCAGTCATGGCTTACAGTGACAGTTAACACAGACAGGGTCAACATCCATCTTTTTGCCACGATGGTGTCACAGTTACACTTCTTACGTAAAACAGAACCAGACTAGAATCAATGCCTGCAAAACAACCTAATGACAAAATGAACTAATATTTTATTACAGTAAATTTGAAAAAGCCTAAATGGCAGGGTCGTCCGGTCTGGATGAAATCCAGGAGTCACCTGTATGAGGTATAATAACAATAATAATGACAAACCTTCAGTATGGCCTGGTAGAGGCACAGTGAGCACAAGTGCAAAACTGGCTCTTTTGCTAGAAAATGTTAAGACACTGACTGTGCCTACTGTCCAGACATCAACACCTCTTGTCCTTCTCTCACTCACTCACACACGGGGGGAGAGGGAGGGAGAGAGAGAGAGAGAGAGAGGGGTGTGTTCCGAGAAGTCCACTTCCTTCTGTCCTGTCCTAAGTGTCTAACGGCAGGTGTCCAGATGTGGCACCGGTACTGGCTCAGTGGTCTTGCTCCCAGAGCTCATTCTCTGCGCTGCCGGCGCTTTTGCCGCACCGCCGTGGTCACCGCACAACCCCGGGACCGAATATCGGGCTGCCGCCAGTCCTCATCACGCGCAGCAGGGAATCCACCGGACAACGACGACGGACGAAGTGTCGTCCTGGCGGCCGGAGTTTCCCTCCACAAACACCCAAACAGAGTGTTTCCTCGCTTTCTTGCGCTGTTTCTCCGCTGCGTAAGTGCCCGCACCCGCGCCCGTCACCTCGGCCCCGTTCCCTGTACGGCTTCCCAGCGTCCAGCTGGCCGCGGCAGCGCTACCAGGTCTCTGCTGACGTCCTCATCCGGGTAACATCCTTGTCTCCGCCCACCTGCCGCCCGCTGAAGCTGCGTTCTCGCTGCTCGGCCTGTTGACGTGGATCGCTGTTTTAGGCAAACAAGCAGCGCAAAAGTGCAAGTGTGTTTATAAAATAAAATGTATTTTAAAAATCATGAAAAAGGAAGCATGGCTCACTGAGGCACATCTTTGCAAAACGTTCCACAAAACAGCACTGTGGCGTAATGACGATTTCCTTGATACTGCCATAATTTTAAAAAAAAATGTTACAGTAAACCGTATGCTAACCTGAGTTTATAAATCGTATAAAGTGAATTAGATTGTGATGATAATGTAACACAAGCATGGAATTTTTGAAATCTTTCTACCGACAAAAAAACTGCCTAGGTACTCTTCGCTTAGTTTTTAAAGGACATAACTTTTTCGTCATATGAGCTCTTCTGCCACGTTTGTTAATTTGACCCAACCCTTTTATATGGACCTAAAAAAACACGAACAAAGAATATTTAAACAAGAGTTGAACGAATGTCCTATTTTGTTGTTCAGATTAGATCTTCCTCAAAAGTCAAAAATATGATGTACACATAACTTTCAAATAACTTAAGTGTATTCTCTCAAAATTAAAAATGTACGTTTATCGAAATTAAGACAGCATGAAGGTGGTTATTCATAACATTATAGATAAGGAGTCCGTTAAAATAACAAACACCAAATTACGATAGCTTCCGAAAATTAAAATAACTTAACAGTAGCAATATTTTGCATGGCGGGTGCATGGCCAACCCCAACCGGAAGTGTTTAAAACTACACTTCCCATGACAACTTCGTCACATGGGAAACGCGTGACCTTTTTCACATGATTGGGCGGTGCGCTGCATCACGGTTCGGTTTAGTAAAGTTGTGGGACGGTGGCTCGAGTGTCCGTTAGAATTGCTGCGGTGCTGAATCCTGGTGTTTACCCGTCTAGGTGAGCAAGCAAACTGACCAACCTTCCTCACAGCTTATGTGTCTTTTTGTCCCGTACCGAAATGCTGTTTGTAATCGAGTTTGACTTCCCTACAAGTAAATATCTGTGGATGCATTGAGTTGGCAACTACAGCTTGTCATGGAACAAGCACATCTTATCTGCTCGTTTGCACTGTGTACTGTCTCTGTCTTATATTTATTTATTGTATCCCCCCAATCCTCAGTGTCTCACACTCCCTGTATATATAATGTCTTTTATTTATTTGCGCTCTGTGTTGTTATTTTGCACCTTGGCCCTTGAGGAACGCTGTTTCGCTTCACTATGTACCCTGTACATGGTTGAAATGACAATAAACTCCTACTTGACTAAAGTGACTTAGGATATTTTACATTTTAAAAAGAGTGGGGGAAAGGGGCTATGACAGTTAAAATTAAAAAATCGATTATGAAACGAACATGTCACAAACGCCAAAGCTGAGACGGTCAGTCACCAAGGGTTGGTGTCAATTTTTTGCCCTTGTGAAAACAACCACGTGAATGTTTTCTGAAGTCTGTCATGCTGAAAAACACGACGTGTTTACAAACTCAATGATTTAGTATTTGTTTTTTTTTTTGTTTTTTTTAGAGCGAAAGCGCAAAGATCCCAGAGTTTTTCTAGAATCTTTGCAGGAGAAGAGCGAGTGACTACTAACGTAACAAGATAGCAACGGAGAGAGAGCATCTTGATTGGTCACTTTTTCTGCTAAGTAGACCTATCAGTTTTCTCTGTGGGCGGGCTTTACAGTCGACCTCGCTGATTTATCAATTTAGTATTTTGTCCAGCATCGCCATGGTAGACTGCCTGAAAAAAAATATATAAAATGGCTTTTACTTCAGGTTACTTTTACTTCAGGGGTACACCATGATGTACCCTTGCCTTGTAGCAGTAAAAAGTAATGATGGTGTTGAGCGCTGCAATGTTAAATGATTGTAAAAGACACGTTGAGGTGAGTTTAACAGGTGTCATCTGGTCATTATCATAGCTAACGTCATTTAAACTAGCTGTCAAGGAGCTACATCATGAGGCCAATTTCCCTGTAAACTCACTTGAAGTTGTAATAGAATTAAAAACTACTCCATGTTTATGAATACTCCATGAATAATATAAGTGCATATTTTAATGTCAGATTTTCTGCATATAGGCCTACTCAATTTGTTTTACAGATTAGACAGAATTACTGGGTGAAAGATACAGCCTACGGATGCGCTGGGACACTTCATCAGTGATGTTTCCTGGATTCATAGGGTGTTTCCTGCCGGTCCGGATCTCGATCCCTGCCCCTGAGACTTTGGGGTCCTTGGAGTCTCCGTACTGTAGTTCTTTTCTAGTATGGGAGACCTTAAACTCTTCTGTGATGCTGTTGAAAGGAAGCTGCAGAATGTTATTCTTTCCGTACAGAGCTGCACTGCTCAGGCTGCGAGGCAAGCCAAACCACCTGAGGAGAGATCCACTGATTCTCCTCTCCATTGTCTCCACTGATGTAACGGGCACATCATAAACCAGCAATGGCCAGAGGATCTGAGGCAGGATGCCATATTGGTATACCCAGGACATGAATTTCCCAGGCAGTCTGGACTTGTCCACTTTGCTGAGCCAGGTCTCCAGTTCCATGATGGATGTCTGGATAGCTACCACATCTCTGAACCTGTGGTCAAAAAGTTTTTCCAAACTTTTGACTGGCTTCTCATTGATAGATAGAATCTTGGTGCCATCCAGGGAAAAGTGGAACTTGTCTGAAACTCTGCCTCTCTTCAGAACAAGTGACCTTGACTTAGCAGGCTTAAAGCTCATCCTTGCCCACTTGATGAGTCTCTCCAGCCCTTGGAGTATCCATCTGCTCCCTGGTACAGAGGATGTGGTGACTGTGAGGTCATCCATCCAGGTTCTGATTGGGAACTGTCGCACACCAGACTTGGTTGATGAACCTCTGCACTCCTCCTCCGCAGCTTTTACTACCATGTTCATGGCTAGGACGAAGAGGATGACTGATATAATGCACCTGGTGATAATGCCCTTCTCCAAACAAACTATTGCAAAGTACTGTATATTAAGGATATACCTCATGCTTTTATTTCTTTTAGGGACCACAGTATATTAGGGAGGCTAAGTGCAGGGAAGGCTGCTCAAGTGTTTCACAGTTCTTTGCAGCAGAAAACCAAAGTTCAACAGAGATGGTCACTATAGCTGAGGTATACTTTACATCGTTCATTGTTGAGCATAACCTGTCATTCCAAGTGTGTAAACATACAGGCAAGATATTCAGGAAAATGTTTCCAGATTCAGAAATCCCAAAAAACTATGCCAGCTCATCAACCAAGACAGCAGCTGTTGTGAACATGGCACTGGAACCTGAATGTTCAGAGGATCTGTACAAGTTCATCCATACAGAAAAAAGACCATACAGTATTTTGGTTGATGAATGCAATGATATCATGTATGAGAAGGCATGTGCCATATTAGCCAGGTACTTTAATGAAGCACAAGATAAGGTAACAGTTGGATTTGTAGATATGCCAGTGTGCAATGATGCCTAAGCTGAAAACATATTCAACTGCATTGCATCATCCATGCATGACAAAGGCCTTGAATGGTCCAACTGTGTTGGATTTAGCAGTGACAATTGCAATGTGAGGACTGGCAAAAACAACTGTCTTATCAAGAGTGAAAGCACAGGCCCCTCATATTTACAGTGTTGGCTGTTCAAGTCACCTGGCCAACATTTGTGCCAAAACTGCTGCGAAGGAGCTCTCAATGGCTTTCTTTAAGAAAAGGTGTGGACCATCTACTCCACCAGTGGCCAGCATTTAGTTCATATTTTGAGTTCATATTGGGTGAGGTACCTCCCTGAAATGAGTTTTTGCTGGGTGGAATGTCTGTGAATTGCTGATTTATTCATTTGAGGTGAGATGTTTTATTTATTCAGAGGTACGCCATGTGATCTAAGACTTTCACAAATGTGTTAAAGTGAGATAAAAGGTGAATTAAGTTGTGAAGGAAAAATTCCACTGTTCCAGAAAAAAAACACCAACAGGTGTCTAAAATTCACCAAGTTACATTTAAAAGAGAGACAAGTTTACTTCAGTTCTATAGTCTCACCTTGTTGTGTGAACTGACTGGAAGGCTCAATAAATGGTGTGAAATGGATAGACAAACTGTAACATTGACATAAAACAATATAATTCTCATTTCCGTTGAAATACTTTTCAGATTTAAATTGCTATGGGTTAAACTCAGCCTTGAAAATTTGGAAAGGAAGATTGTATTTTTGTAAACATACATACATGAGCATTTACAAATCTCTTTTCTGTTTTTGTTTGCATTTTACATCCTGGGCCAACTTTTTCGGAAATGGGGTTGTATGTGAATCTGTGCTTTCTTGCCCGCTGTGAGTCGTACACAACAAAAACGTTCACACATTATATTTTTATGAGTTTCTGATGAAAAGAGTATGGAGTGCTCATTCTTTTTGTATTGTTTTTTTTTGTACTTTTCTCCCCTACCAAAGACGCACATCACCCCTCCAATGGCACCCCCTTCCAACAGGAAGCTCACTGGTCTGATTGCTGCCACGTTCACCCCTCTCACCTCTCAAGGGTAACATTCCCATCCTGTTAGCCGGTGCTTCATATTGGCTTTATTTTAGTCAATCCTATGTTCTGTGTTCAGTTTTGATGTTCCTCCTTTTCAGCGACATTAATTTGTCTTTAATTGGGCAATATGTCAACTACCTGGTTGAAAAACAGGGAGTGCACAGTGTTTTTGGTGAGTGTTAAGACTCTCTGGGTGTTTCTCTACCTGATGGTTTATGCCTAAAAGCTTCTGGCTGTATGTGTTATTATTTTTTACTCCTTTTTTTAAATTTATTTATTTATTTTTTTTTAAAGTAAATTCTCTCTGTCTCAGTGAACGGAACGACAGGAGAGGGTCTGTCTCTAAGTGTGGACGAGAGGAAAAAGCTGGCGGCAGAATGGTGTCTCAGAGGCAAGGACAAGTAAGTGTTCACTCCATTGTTAGTGTCATGACCCCACTGTTCATTTTCATCCCCTTTGTTGTATCCTTATGTTTTGACCAATTGGTGCTGATGCCATGATGTAAAAGTGACAACCATAATCTTTGTTGTTTGTTGTTTTATTTATCTATAGCCACTTCTTTATACAAATAAAGCTATTCACTTCATTATGGTATTAGCCTTTGATGAGGTTTACACTGCTCACTTCTTATCTCAACTCTGTGTATTCTGTTAGTTTTTGCTGAGATGCTTTAGCAAGTGCATGTCTAGTCAGCTGCCCAAGCTGAGATTTCCTGTGACAGTTTGTGTGTGTATCTGCATGTTGGCACATGCCAGATTTGTGCTTCGTAGCTGACAGCCTTTGTGTTTTTCTCTTCAGGCTGAAGCAGGTGATAGTGCATGTGGGTTGTTTGAGTCTCAAGGACTCTCAAGAGTTGGTAAGAATGTAATGCCGATTGTAGTGGCATAGCAGTGTCCATTTGTATTTACTGCCGCACCAAGAACTATGCAATGTCTCCTTGTAGTCCACTCCACAGCTTGCACTGTACAACATGGAGGGGTCCGGTGTGAGAACAGGAACGCAAGCTGAATAATATTACAATATAAAGTTGGCACATTTTGTATTAGGCCGCCCTTGGTTTTGGCATGTCAGTTCTGAGAAAGTTGTATTATATTGCGGAGTCAAATTTTCCTACTACTTTTACACAGTCCTACAACCCAAGGAAATGTGGTGTTTACGGAAAGGAGTATTTTACCTCGGACACCTAATTTTTTAGCGTTATCGAGTGCACAGAACAATTTAATCTGGCATCCGCAACCTCTGTGTAAAATTAGATTAAAAAAAAAAATTCAGTCTGACAAAAGGCAAAGAAATAATGTCTGCTTTGTGTCCTTTATAGATATATTTTCCAATTATTTTATACACTTACAGATGTATTTGTGCATGATTGGTTAGATAAATGTTTTCCTTAAATGTGTGCATTTAAACAAAAAGTAGCAGTTCTCACGTGTTCAAATGAAGAGACAACTACAGACTTTGGTCGTAGCTCTTCAGAGTCAATGATTTATAAGTGAAGTGCTGTGTTAGCTTCTCAAACAGCTGTACATTTGAAAAGGCCGGTTTTAAGAATAATCGCATGAAAATGTTTTAAAATATTTCCCTTAAAACAGCCCTGTAGTCGGAGTGCACTTTGAGGACATGAATCATTCCAAGGACGACTTTACAAATTTGAATACAGCTACCACTTGACTTCTACAGGGCCCACATTCATATTCTTATTGCCCTGGCCTGTTGCATGTTACAACATCAATAATTACCAGTTTTTGATACTTGATGGTGGCAATGTGCTTCTGCAGTGTGACATGCACATTTTTTGTAGTAGCACTCCTATCGTGTCTCGAGCTACTGCCAGTATTCAACATGTAATGACTTCCCCAAAAGGCTCGTCATGCAGCAGAAACGGGAGCTGATGGGATCGCTGTTGTGGCTCCCTCCTTTTTCAAACCCACGAATGCAGGTGAGGATTCCCTCTGCCCCATCTCCCTGCCTTTCATCCTGCAGTTTTGCCAAAGTAAATATGATGATGATGACCACTTGCGGCCGATCCACGCGAGTGTTGCCCTGTTGCTGACAGGGTAACATCTCTTTGTTTGTGCCCTTGCGGTGCAACCCTTCCCCTTCGCAGATGCCTTGAGGCGGTTTCTTAAGGAGGTTGCAGCTGCTGCTCCAAAACTTCCATTCTACTACTACCACATTCCAGCAGTGACTGGTGTCAACTGTGAGTGTGACTCTTCTGCCAGTGTTACTCTGAGATACACCAGTCAGTGTGGTTCCAGCTCTCCAGAAGCTATGTTTGTCTCTTCCTCCAGTGCAAGCATATGAGATACTGACAGGGATAGAGGAGTTAATTCCCTCCTTTAGTGGGGTGAAGTTCAGTGGAGGTGACCTGATGGATTTTGGCCAGTGTGTTTCCAAATGTCCTTCCCATTGGTCCTTTCTTTATGGCATGGATGAGGTAAGAACACTGTAATTCCCTGCGTGTTTAGAGTACACAACTGTTCTTCCATTTACATCCACACATTTTGTCCAGTGTCACTTAAGGTACTTGCACTAACTTACCCATTTATACAAGTGAAAATTTTTTAATGGAGCAGTTCAGAGTAAATATTGTGGGTGACATCCTCCGCAGATCATCTTATATCTATGACCTGACTGCCGGTAGCCTCCTGGCCTTCCTTTGAGGTTTGGTATGCGGTGTGAAGGTGGTTAGCAGGGGCTTGCAGGAATAGATATACCTACCACCAGGATATCTTAGGTATAGGAGTTATGAGAGGCTTCTGAAGAACAGGTTTGTTATCAAGTAGTCTTGGCGATTGTATTAATTGAACATTGAAGACTGAACTACCGGTCAAAGGGTGGGTCTATGTTATAAGATGCTGAGATATGTTATAACATGCTGAGATAAATGCCTTGAGTTCCGATACAAGACAATCCAAGCGTATTTGGTGTGAGTTTTGTTCAGAATTATTTTGACTCTCCTAGGCGTCTCTGACTTTATGTTTCCATGTCAATATCATGCTTAAGGGTACTTAAGTAGGAGGTAGGGTGCATACCTGGGTCCTGCAAATGCAAGGTGGCTGCTCTGACCATAGGCTGCTTCATTGTTCTGCACTGTTCATTCTGTCCTTCATGAGTATTAAAGCTGTGTTCTTCATAGCCACAGTCAGCATCATTCCTTAACCCTCTGCAGTGCACACATGCACTTTCAGTCACACACACTTCCAAAGTTTGGTTGAAAATTTGAAGCCATAGTAGACAGTGTGCTGTTTTTATGCTATGTTCATGCAGCTCATTTGGACTTGAATCTAAATCAGGACTGTTCTGTTTTTATTTGCAGCAATTGCTTAGTGCACTGGTTATGGGTGCCAGTGGAGCTGTTGGCAGGTTGGTATTTCCGATGGATAACACTGGTTTGTTGCTTCAAACATCCTCACCACAGTCACTGCCCTGGCAGCATCTCACAACTCACTCCCATTATCTTACTACTTGTTTACCGTCCCACAATGTCATTGCATCCATTTGCTTGTGCATTTGAATATTTTTATTTCTGTCTGCAAAGGAATAAAACTTTCTTTTTCAGGGCCTACAATATGTTTAAATGATAACCATCTACTTTCTTGAATTTTTCTGTTGCAGCACATACAACTACCTTGGGTACAGGGCAAACAGTTTGTTGTCAGCCTTTGATAAAGAGGACCTCAGTCAGGCCAGAACCATACAGGTACACTTTGACATACATACACTGTTTAAGCTCCCGTCATTCTAAACAAAGATGCACAGATAGGTGGAAATGTTATTCATCCCAAAGGAACTGACAGTAAATATGATATGGAGACTGAAGCTGAGCTTTCTTTTTCCTTAGTTCCAGATGCAAGATATTATTTCTTACGCAGTGAAGCAAGGTGAGCCCATAGTGTTCTGTGTATATGTGTAATGATAATGGTGCGCTGGGCTGTGTGTGATGTTAGGGTAACTATATGAGATATAAAGTTTTGACCTTTTCATGCACTTCTTATGCCCCAGTGTAACTCAAGTGTTTGTGTGTGCGCAGGTTTTAACTTGGCAATGAACAAGCAACTGATGTGTGAGGTTTCAGGATTGCCTTTGGGTCCCCCCCAATTGCCCCTGCTGCCTTGCCCCAGCCCACTAGCTCAGTCCATTGCACGGCGACTACAGCAAGTTCTTGAGGAAGAAAAAAATTAAGGGCATGGGATGCATTCAGCACATTCCTTTTTTGTTGCCAACGTTAGACACTTAAATCATATGACTGCTTGGAGACAACAAAATCCAAGAGAATTTAAGTGTTTTCGAATTTTAGTTCACCAGCACATACTGGGTCACCTATCTAAAGTACATAAAATGATGGTGTACACTCTATTCATATACTCTGAACTCAGACCTTCTTTATTATTATTTTTATTTATTTTTTTTTTTTAAATTTGGGATGGCCTCTTCCAGGACCAAACATGGTAACTCTTGTACTTTAAACCTTTTTTTTTTTTTATCTTTGTCACTACATTTTTTTATACTTCATCTTTTCAACTTAATATTTTTTTTTACTGACAATTAAATTCTCATTCTAGACTGAATTACACACAAGTACTGTACCTCAAGAATATTTAATATCTAAGTAAGGGAATTTTCTTTCTTTTTTTATTTTTTAAAAAATGGCACATCCTTTGTTTATTTTATGATTCATATTTTCTTGTGGAATCAGCTTGCTGCTTTTGGAAGTCAAATTGTGTGTATGGATTGGCACATGGTATCCAGATGACTGGAAATGTTAGATGCCGTATGAATTTAAAAGAAACCACAATTTTAAAAATAATATAATGAAACACTGTCAACTATGACAATAAATACTCATGAATACTTATAAAGTCTGTGGTTATAAATCTGTTAACACAATCTTTGTTTCTGATGTACTGAAAATCTCTTAAATGCACATTGCAATTTGCACACTGTCTACTTTGCTCCTGTACACTGTTTGACCAGATTTCTTTAATGTCCATATTTGTGCCATTTTCTTCCTTTTGTATATCTTTTCCCTTTTTTCCCCTCTTTCCATTTCTGAAGTCTGTCAGTAGTCCAGGGTTGAGAAATGAGTATCCCTGTTAGATTGTGGAGTAATACAAAGTGACAGCAAATGAGAAGCATGTAGTTGTCAAAAAGCAGATATGCTGATTTAGAAAAATCTATTGCAGTGAAGGGCTTTCATTGTATAGGGAATGAAGGACCAACATTGCTTTATTGGATGATGGCTACGCTGTATGGAAAAAAAATTATCTGGACACCTGAGCATCACCCCAATATGTGCTTGTTGAACATCCCATCCCATGGGCATTAATATGGAGTCATTCCCCCTTTGCTGCTATAAGAGCCCCCACTCTTCTCGGAAGGCTTTCTACCAGATTTTGGGAATTTGTGCCCATTCAGCCACAAGAGCATCAGTGAGGTCGGGCAAGAAGGCCTAGCTCACAGTTGGAATTCCAGTTCATCCCAAAGGCGTTGAGTGGGGTTGAGGTCAGGGTTCTGTGCAGCCACTCAAGTTCTCGGACGGTGTTCAAGTAATACTTGGATCAAATGCCAAGTGGTCAAATGCTGTGTTACGGCACTCCTCGTGTAAGCACCTTATTCCAAAAAGCATTTAAAAATCTAATTCCCCTTCATCACTTTTCACATTTGAAAACATTCTGGGGTGAACTTACAAAAGATACACAAAGCGGCCATAGGAGCTGAAGTGCAGTCAACGCCCAAGAACTTGTGGCAGTTTATTACCTATTCATTTATTTGAATACAATTCATTTTCAAACATAAAATGATTTCTATCCCTGCAATTAATACAGAATTAATGCCATATATTTGTGAGCCGTGAAGACTTAACTGTTTCATTCAGTGAGCAGTTTCATCAAAACTACGGTGTTGCATCACCCATTTGAAGTGAAACCAGGATGGTTTGTTACAGATACCAGTAGTTGAGTGTGGCCAGGACAAAGGCTAAGAAATACGAAATGAAAATTTTCTTTTTTAGTCTGTTGAAGACTTTAATATTCAGGAAACTCTGTTTTTTTCAACACTGATCCAAAGCTACGCTAGAGGGGCTTAAAAGAAGGGGAAGTCCTTGAGTAACCTGGTTTTTGTGTGACCCGAGTTAAATGCTATTATGAATTTTGAAAGGTATGAAAGCAATAGTCCTACAGTGATCCAAACGTTTTCTGGGGCGCTTGAGCAAATCCTCCAAGAATGGTCCAAAATATCCGGTTTTCTGACTTGGAATAGACTTGGCTGGAGAGCGGCGCCTGTCTTCGCTGCAAAAGTACTTCTGTCAAACGTTGAGTTCATGTTAGTTTTTCCTTTTTTTCTGACAGTTACTGTACATTCACAGTTCTTATTTTTAATTGTTTTTCAGTGAAACTATGTCCATGTTGAATATCATTTTAATAAAATATGCCTGCTATTTTGTAATAGGTTGCCATAAGAGAAAGGTCTACAGGTTCTTGCAAGCAATGGTGTGTGAAGGCTTTCCTCATATAATGGGGGCTCCTACAGGAATAATGACTTGAATTACAACCAAATGAAAATTTTACTGTAACACCCCTGCTTACAATTTCTGCAGATGTCTTACAAGGGCAGAAATTTCAATTCTAGATAGCAGAGGATTTTCTCTGGGTTTAAATGAAAAAGCAGGGATTGTGCATGGTTGCTGAAAGATGGCTGAACCATTTGCAGCTTGCAAACATGTTATTTTGTTTTTCACAAATTCCTTTAATGAGCAGATGTCCAGTAACCATTTATGACAAATTGTGACTGTTGTGTGAGGAAAGCCTGCACTGATCTCTGTTACTGAGAGTATCGGCTGTGTCCTTAAGGCACCGCGACGGAATGATATTCAGCAACTTGTTAAAATCTTTCCCCGACTCTTCATCTAAAGCTTTGTATCCAGCATGCCATTGTTTATTTTTTTATTGTTTAGTGTATGCACATTATGTGCCTGTGGGTTTTGTGCTCTATGAGAGCACCTCGATATGTTTTTGCGACCTATAGGAGGAGGGTACCGTGTCTGGCCGCTCGTGGCTGTGGTGTCTCCGATCCTGTCCCCCTCCTTGAGGAGCACATTCGTTCCTCACGCATGCCGAGAGTTGTCTCACAGCCCACCAACATGGGTGGAGAGTAAGCCTGGAGGTGGAGAGAAACAGCCAAAAGAAAGTGCACAGTTAAACAAAAAATAAAGAGAAAATCAAACTTTTAAAGGACACTAAACTCTTTAAGATGCAGGCCCAGCGGTGCCTTGCTAATAACCTGGGTGCTGCAGATGGAACTGGGTTGCTCCACGGAGGGGCCAGAGCAGGTGACACACGGCCTAGGGCAGTGTGATACCAACCTGACTTGTATACTTACAAGCATTTTGGACTCCCAAGAGGATGCATTTCAAACTGGGATGCACAGCAGTGAGCCACTGTGTTATTCACACACTATTCCTTCAGTCACTTCACTAGGAATACTCCTTAAAAACTGTCTTCACATGATTGATAGTGAAATATGACATAAGTGATGGCCCAGTGCTGGGCTGTGTATTTGTGTCTCTTCCATCTTTCCAATGAGGCCTGTGGGGATGCCAAATTTAGACGCCTCTGCCCATTGACCTCAGCTGGGTGCCCCTGCCTTCTTTACCTATAAAAACCCCACACAAGAGGAGGAGAAAAACAGGGGTTCGTCTTTGTGATTTGTTACCTTTGGTGTGCACTTGAATAGAGCGAGTGGTGTCCTCTTTCTATTTGTGTATTTTCTTAGGTAGTTTAGATCAGTGCAGTCAGTCAGGCGAGAAAGACTTTGTTTTGGCTTTGCCTCTTTTTCTTTCCAGTCTTAACATAGCCAGTTGGTCTTTGGTTCATACACAGTAGAATAATTAGTTTGTTCTCACTTGTGACAGATTTGAGCATCACTATTATATGTAAACATTCACTGTAAATCACTAATCTTTCTCACAATGAAACCCTTCCAAAATATCCCTTGGTTTGGTTTCTGGTGAGTTATGAGGACGGCTGACCCTTTAAACCTTTTTTCCCCATTCGTGTGCAGTCCCTTTGACCCTTAGCACTTTACGGAGTTAAACTAAAGGAGTTGTAACTGTGTGTGTGTGTGTGTGTGTGTGTGTGTGTGTGTGTGTGTTAGACTGCTTTAGCTATGAACTGTGGAAGTTAAGTTAAGCATTGTGCATTGGGCAACTACTGCTAATCTTATCCTTGAAATACTTTGCACTTAAAATCAAGGTCTTTTACATTTTTTTAAATTTTTTTTTCCATATTATTAAAGAGAATTGTCTCAGATTTCAGAAATAATGACATATCCTTTTGCCTTAACAAATACTGCATTAGACATTTCACAGCAGCCATGGTGATTGTTCTAACATTTCAACTGTCTGTGTATATAAGTTTTATTGTACATACAGTATGCTTGAAATGCTGGACTTGTGTTCTAGTGGTCAGCTTAAGTTCCATAGTGCCCAGTACTTGGATGCTGTAGATAGAACTGGTTTGTGGACTGAATTTAATGTCAGAGGGGAAACTCGGATGGGGTAAATACATAGCACCGTATCTAATGGGGATATTACTATCACTTTTGGGGGGGAAAGCATCAGTTGAGCAACAAAATCATAATATTAAATTACAAGCATGATTATGGAATCCTCTGCTCTTGCCCCTTTGGATGGCCATCAGCCCAGCTAGTAGACCCCTTGTCTCTGTGGGTGGGGGGAGGGGGGGTGCAATGTGAGGGCTAAGATCTGTGGCTGCTGGCACCTACATACAGTACCTGCTACCATCTGCTGCTTTGCTTTCTATGAATGCAGGCTGCAAGAGTGCCTCACAGTCATACAGGGAATGATATGGTGACATCAGCCATACATGGGTAGCACAAACATACTGAAGCAGGAAATGAGCTTCTTCCCCAAACTGTGTAACCACAGAGCTGGAAGTACGCAATTGTCTAGAATGTGTTTGTATGTTGTGTGGGTTCTGCTGAAACAGCTGATTTGGCCATATAGTGTAGATAAAGTCATCATAAGTGGATTTGAGAATAATATGTTGGTTTTGGAGCAATTTTGTGGAGTGTATATGTTCATATGGGAATGTCAAATTTTGTACAAAATGTTTAGGTTTTGCAACATTTTTTTATATCCTGGCACAAATTTCTAAGTCTTACCAATCCTTTTAAGCCAAAAACTTACTAAAAGAAAAGAACCATGTCAGATTATTCTGAGATATGCTAGAGGTTTGTGCCAGTACATTATCAAGGGTTCCAGAACCATGCACACGCAAAACAAACCCTTCCAACATGAAAGATGTGATAAGTGATAAATATTTCATTAAGCATTTCATTAATAAAGTAAAAAAATGTGCACAATCACCTTTTATTTCAAAAACAGGAGAGGCATTTAAAGTTACAAATTTTACACTCAAAATGTTTGGTACCTCCCACAAATGACTCGATAAACACGAACAAGGCAAGAAAGTACAACTTTGATATGAATCTCATGATGCAGCAGCTTCAAGTGAGTCTGTAACTTGCAGTGTGACAACTAGCCCCGGCCTCTACTACTTTATGTATTTGATACATGTAATAGTTTATATTACAAGATTAGTTTTCCTAATGAGTTCTAAGGGGACCCAGTTCTTAGGAAAACCACAAATATTAAGTATATGAATGTCAGCAGAACTAAGGAGCTGGTGGTGGACTTCGGTAGGAGAGAGCAGTGGTCCTACATCCCCCTTAACATCAATGGGACTGCAGCGGAGAGGGTGCGCAGTTTCAAATATCGGGGCGTTCATGTCACTGAGGATTTGACATGAACTGTACATATTCAAGCCCAGGCCAAAAAGGCAAGGCAACGTCTTTACCATCTGAGACAGCTGAGGAAGTTTCGGGTTTCTCCAGTGATCCTAAGGACTTTCTATTCTGGTGCTGTAGACTTGTCTTGACTCAGAACATCATCTCCTGGTTTGGGAATAGCTGTGCACGGGACATTGAGGAACTACAGAGAGTGATCCGGGCGGCAGAGCGCTGCGCCAGATCTGATCTACCGTCTCTGTAAGATATTTATACCAGGAGATGCAGGACCTGCTGAAATGAGGCAAACGCTTTGGGAGTTTTGTGACCAAAACGAAGAAGCTCAGGAGGAGCTTCCATCCGCAGGCCATAATAAAAAAAGGCCACCACAATTTTTTTTCAACTGTCCATTATAATATACTGTATATTGAACTTTCTACCCCATTGTATCTCAGCTGCCACCATGTCATTTTAGGGTTATTTACATTAACCAGCAAATTAGACATTACTATAATGCACATAGATATTTTATTCTATCCCTTTGCACATTGTTTAGATCTTGTTTATAATTGTATTGTTTATTGGATTTTTTTGTGATCTATTTGTAAAATTGCATTGCGCACAGTCTCATGGCTGATTCAGGGCGCATTTCACAACATGTTGTACTTGTAATACAGTGTATGTGACAAATAAGGAATAAAGGAAAAGGAAGGAATATTGACTCCACGTTGCTTTCAGCGCTGTTACTCCTCCTCTACGCCACGTCACTCAGAAGCAGGACCCGGAACCTCGTACGCCGCGGCGCTGTAGCGCGGGGACAAAATTCCGCGACACACCTGCCCGCGTCATTTCCGGCCAGCTCAGCGCCTCCGTCTTCTTCCCCGCAGCTGCTTTTCCCCGGCGCTCGCCTGTGTGTCTCTGCGCGGTGCTCCAGGTTCTCGTCCGCTGCAGCCGCTCGCGTTTTGTAAAGATGGTTCTCCTGACGATGATCGCGCGGCTGGCCGACGGCCTGCCCCTCGCCGCCTCAATGCAGGAGGACGAGCAGGTTAGATGTCGCGTTTTCGCAAAGAATGCTTCTCCTGTTGCGATGTAGCGGCTCCCGAATATGGATGAACAGGTGCGGTGACTACGGTGGTCCTGACGGCGCACATTTCGCATCGCAGAGACAGGCTGATGATATTCTGTCTGCTGTTTATTCACATATCCTGGCTTATGAACGTTAATTTTTGTTAGGGAGTAATGAAACGTTGCTGTTTACTTTCCTATGCCTGTTCGTTTCGTATTCCAGCTAATGTGGGATGTGTTGGCCTGACTGCAGTTATTTCTAAAATAAATAAATAAATAAATAAATAAGGCTTTTCCATCATAAAAGACAGCCAAACACCTTAAAACCTCGCCCTGCGTGAGACAGCATGCGTACGAGGGTGGAGCAAAAAATTCTAGACAGTATTGATTCTGGTGTACACGTCCAAGGTCCTTCAGTTCCAAGGATTCCAGATTTTTAAGTATATATTTATATTAACCAATTTGTCCGACAGTTTTGTCCGAAGTGACCTGCAACTCAAAAGCACAGCTTGTGTGGGTGATACTGCATTTTTTCTTGCACACATAACTAAGTTACTCTGTACAGAAGTGGGGATTCAAATGGAAAATTCTTATTCATGTTCAGTTAATAATAGCAGAACAAATGTTGAACAAACTTAACTATCGGGAGGGAAATAGGTTATGAGAGCCTTCCTGAATGCTGGGAGGGATTGAACAGTTTTGAGCGACCCAGGATTTTGTATTTAAGATTCAAAAGATTTTATTTGTCACATACATGGTTACCAAGTATACCATGTAGCGAAATGTGCCCTGATTCAAGAGACTGTGTGTGGTTACACTGCACAAGTAGTACAAAAAACAACGAAAACAACCAAACATCAAGAAGTCAAACAAACACAAATAGATAAATAAGTGGTAGATAAGTAGTTGACACTTTTTTGTGCTGATACTAATAGAAAGGGCAACAGGTAGTATAGAAGTCAGTCACTCATTTGGTGACCAAGGACCAGGTTTAGATCCCACCTCCTGCTGTACCTTTAGACAGATATTAGGCCTGAATTACTCCAGTAGAAGTGACGCAGCTGTGTGAATGGCTACATCATTGTTAGCAGCTTAACACTGTATTTTTCTTTGGAGGAAAGTGTCAGCAGAATAAATGGTTGTAATGTGTGCCAGTGTAGCAATTAAGAGGTAAAGCCAGGACCCCCCCGTGAACATTAAGGCCCACAGCTTTGCACCACTGATGTAAGCTTTGCGCTGGAACACAACATGGTAACCTGATTTATGTAGAAATCTCTGGGTTTGACCTTTTTGGATTCCCTTTGTCAGTTTTCCTGCCTCTTTGTTACAAAAGTTCTCACTTTGTTTTTCTTATCCTTGCTCTCGTGAAGGGAAGCGAAAAGGTTTGTACCATGTTTTTTTTAATTTGGGGAAAAGAAAAAAAAAAAATGTGGCATGGATAGGACAAATGTATGTCCATTGTGTGACTGACCCACAAATCATCGCATTGTTTTGTCAGTAATTTCTCATTCCCAGTTTTGTGTGAAGCGTTCTTCTGTTCAAGAAATGGTTTACTTTTCATTTTTAAATATTTGTTCTCTGTTTGCTGGGTTCAGCTGGGTCGTGATCTACAGCAGTATCAGAGCCAGGCAAAGCAGCTTTTCAGGAAGCTCAATGAGCAAAGTCCCACACGATGCACCTTGGAGGGTGGAAACGTTACCTTCCAGTGAGTACTGGACCACATAAAGGCGAACTGGACACTGTTGCATGTGCATAATCAATAGCAGTGGCACTTCCAAGGCAAACATTTTTAGCACACCTGACTGTTCTTCACGGTATATCACATATCAGCATGAATGGTCATCTATGTACCACTTTCTCTGCTGTTCCCTCAAGCTATTTGATTGAGAAGGGTGTGTGCTACCTTGTGCTGTGTGAGGCAAGCTTCCCAAAGAAGCTGGCTTTCGCATACCTGGAGGACCTACAGGCCGAGTTTCACGAACAGCACGGGAAGAAGGTGCCCACTGTATCCCGCCCGTACTCCTTCATCGAGTTTGGTGAGAGCCATTTGCTGCACCACTCTCTGAAAGCTCAGCTCCTGTGCTTCATGGTGAATTTCATTTAATGAAAAGCAAGCAAGCAAGTTTAAATGAACTGTTTTTATTTATTTATACAAGTGGCACACAGGTCATCCTGCCACGCACAGTTGTAATGTTCTAAAGATCTTCTTTGTCGCCTTCTCTTTCCTCAGACACTTACATCCAGAAAACTAAAAAGTCATACATCGACAGTAGAGCACGCAGAAACCTGGGCAGTATAAATACAGAACTTCAGGATGTGCAGAGGATCATGGTGGCCAACATCGAGGAGGTATTACAGCGAGGAGAAGCCCTGTCTGGTAAGTATTTTGCATTTGCCACCCCATATTGAGGAAACTTAGGAATATTTAGCTTAGAAAATAATGCAAGGTAGCAAATAATTGATTGTTTTGCCTCTTATACCCACTGCTGTCTTCTAGCACTGGACTCAAAGGCTAGCAACCTCTCCAGCCTGTCTAAAAAGTACCGCAGCGACGCCAAATATCTGAACACTCGCTCCACCTACGCCAAGCTGGCTGCCGGTGGTGTGTTTTTCATTATGCTCATCGTCTACGTGCGCTTCTGGTGGCTCTGAAAGCGAAGGGTCAGGAAGAGGGATACGGAGTCACAGAGGAGAGCAGCCAGAGAAGAATGTCAAGAAGGAGTACAAACGCAAGGCTACAGAGCTGTCAAACCAAAATCCTTCCTTCTTCTTTGAGACTTTGACGCTGGACACCTTCCCACATCCTTCTGCTAGTTTAATGTAGACCTATAATGTAATTATTGTCGTTATTCTGTTGCCGAGTTTAATGTACAGCAGCTTATTCTTAATGGCTGCTTTCCCTGTGTGGGAGCGTGTCGGTGTTTGAGAAAGAGGAATCGGTTTAAATTGAAATGAATGACCTTGTTAATAAATGTTGTCTCCTCTACATGGCTGTGATGGTAAAACACTACTGGCTGCCTCTGTTGCCCCACCTTGAACTTTGTGTAAAAAAAAAAAAAAAAAAAAAACAACATTGGTGTTCCAGCACAGGTGTCAGTGGGCAGAATGAACACTCACACCGATGTCAGTTTTATTGTTCTTACTTTAAAGGTGTGTGTTAGAGGTCGCTATTTTGGCTTTAGGATGATGGGAAGGTGTGTGTAGGGTTGAGTGTTGTGTGTGCAATTGACTGGCAGTGAATTTTCCAAGTTCCCTTCTCTGTATCACTTCATCCTACACAGTGAACATGTAATGGACTCCTGCAGACTGGCTATTTGACATGCAACCTGTAAAAAGTTTACATATATTCTGTAAATAGGGATATTATCAGTAAGTTAGACATTTAAGGTTATGGTATTCAGCTTTCAACTGTTAGTTAGCTGCAAAAATAAAGTTAGCCATTTGCACATGTCTCCACGCAGTGGGTCATGCTTGTTCATTTTCACCCACATGTACTGTCTGTAACTGTGTGCGGTAAAAGTTACCTGCAGGTTCCCTTCCCATTCTATTATTTTACATGGGATTGGAGGGTAGTGTAGTGGTTTGCACTGTTGCAACCGACCTTCTGTCAGAGTACCCTTGAGCAAGTTACGTACCTCGAGTTGATATGGTATAAATTTGTGAATTATTGTGTAAGTAGCTTAACAGTGTAGGTTACTTTAGAAGAAAATAACCCAGGTAGGAAGAATTACACTGTCCAGTTCAGTGCAACAAAATAGTTACCCTGTTACTTCCATCTGACCTGTATACCGGGTATGCAAGCTTTTGTTTCAGCTTTCATAAAGAAATCACTTCTGTTGCGTTCAATGACTGTGACAGCCCGCACTGCAAGTGTGAAAGGAAAATCAGTATTGCTGTGGTTAAATAAATATGGAAAACATAATGAATAGGCACTTCTGTAAGTTGTGCAGTGGGTAGCGCTGGTGTCTCACTGCACCTGGGCATTGAGTTTATATGTTCGCCCCTGTTTATGTATGTCTATTCCCACAGTCCAAAGATGTGTTTCACTGTCTTCCTGAGTTAGTGAGCGTGTGCTGTGTGGATGGGTACAAAATTGTAAAGTTTAGTGCATCTAGCATTGCAAGTTGCCTTGGAAAAAGGTGTCAGTTCAATACTAGTTAATGTTCGAGGAATGTGGCGACTACCCCGGATGGTATGTCATGGGTCAGATGAACCTTTCTGGATATCAGCATAACAACACAATAGTAGTACTTATAATAATAGACACCTGTATAAAAATACATAGTAGTCATACATAAAATAAACAGTAAAATGAAAAAGTATGAGTATATGCATTTACTCTTGCTCCCTCCAGCTCCGTTTATGTCACTGAAATGCTGAGGAGGGATGTGTGGGCTGCATGGTTCAACAGGAGATGGTAGATGCAGCTCGGTTGTTGTGCGTTCTTGTCATTCAACTCTACGCCAGCAGAGGATGATAGATAGCCGGGCAACAAAGCGATGAGCTGCAATTGCTGAACCCAAGGGCGTCCTCTGATCCGCACTACAAAGGTCTAAATTTGAAAGTGCAATCCCACCGGGGAAGAAAGAGCAGAGCCCCGGTGAACGCATTAAAAGATGAAAAATACAATAAGGGTGCACATGGTTGTTTAAAGGTAAAGCTGCTGCAGCCTCTTGAGAGGCAAAAATGTGGCTGAGAAGTGGGCAGAAAAAACAGGAAGTAGCTGAGGCAGAGCTCGACACTGCGTGCAGGCCAACAGAATCATCCAGTCAGAGGAAGTGACCAGAGGACAGCGTGGCCCTTGGTGACCTTTTGGCTCCACACGCACATCTGAAACGAGGCTGGAGCAGCCTGGCCTGCAAGAACCCGGCACCTGTGCTATACTTGACATCTCAAGAAAGCATGGGGAAGGGCGGTTTTCTCACATGACTAGAATGATCCAATGACTTTCAGTTTCGCACTTTGTGGTTGCTTCTGCCTCCTCAACAAGCCTTGACGTTAAGGCCAGGAAAACGACACAAGCTTGAGTAAAGCCACAAGCTTATGAAATATCACCGGCGTTGTGAAGAAAGAGTGGGGCAAAAGATGGAGTTTTTTTCTTTGCCTTTTCGACTTGCTCTTTGTGGAGAGACGTCGCCGTCTCTGTTGCTCCACCACACTACAAACCGGAGGCCCCTCTGCTTCAACAGCGCGCCTCCCTGATCCTGACCCCTCATCCCGGCACCCTGCATCCCCCTCTGCTTCGAAGGCTTGCACGGAATGCCTTTTTGTGTGCATTACCGTTGGCACAGTAAAATCCAGTAAAATCAAATTTAACGTAGCTCACTTTTACAAAAAACCCGAATGTAGATTTTACAGCAAGAATGAAACTGTGAAAAAAGAAATCCAAACCGCTGATTTAGGGGAAATTTTTTAAACCAGTACAGTGAAATAAGACTCCTAAAAATAACCACATTAGTTATTATCATACAGAATAGATGAATACCTGCACGTACAAACATCTATGCAAAACATATAGGGGAACACAAGTGGGCAGAGAAGGAGAGTCTGGATTCCACAGCACGGACAGGGCTGCCCTCAGATGTCCCTTGGACCCCTCACACAGGGTCAGGGGCGCACAGAGGGAGAGGGGTTTAAGATAGAGACATAACGGAAAGCCTCTGAATTACCGAGGTGTCTGAGACCGAAAAAGAGAATGAAAGGAAGACGTCGTGCCACCCCATTCCATCGGCTGCCCCTCCTCCGTACGTTACCATAGCACCGGGGGGGTGCATGACAGTCATGTGAAAATGAAGCTGATTGGATTAAAATACTTTGTGCGATCAGGGGTCAGGGATACAGTAAAGGCACTAAACACTTTCTTAACTTATTATATACATGCCACACACATACACACACATGGGCAGAAACAGGCTGCTTCTAGTTTAAACAAACAATGCGGGCGAGGAATCATTTGTACACAGCTGTTGGAGGTCTGTGTAAACATTCACACAACTGACACTACGCTGGCTGCGCAAGTTAACACACACACGCACCGCTGGCTTCTTTTTGTCTAAACTTTCAAAAAAAAAAAGTTTTAAAAAATAACCGTCCAATGCAAGGAACACGATAAATATTCAGTTAGCCGCCTGTGCCGTATCTGCGTGTGCCGATAACCTCTGCCTTTTTAACTAATGAATTTACAGTAAAAAAGTCTGTAAAATGTCCGATAAGCTCGCCTGCTAGATGCAGTAAATGTTAGGTCAAAAACAAATGTTCTGTTCCTTTTTTTTCTTGTGAATTGTGGCACAGATGTCTTTAAATATTTTTACCCAAAGAGAACATACAGCTTTGCAGTTGTTTTATACCATGGTAGAGGTATTTTTGGGAAGCAGGTATTCTTAGTGGCTTGGGGGCTGCGGGTTGACTATTGTTCTGCTCTAAACCGAAGCAGCCTGAATTGCTTCAAGAAATATATCAATTTACTGTATATTAATTATTATTTGTGCCTGAAATGCTTTGAAAAAGATTTACGGGATATTAAGATCAGATTTAAAGCAGGTGTCAATTTAAAACCGCCCCCTTGAGAAAAAACAGGGGGAATGCTCGCTTATAGCTTAGCGAAAAGGTAATTTAATGCGTTTCCTTGTACCTTCAGACTATTAAAGGTGGCTTTTACAATTACATGGAGGGGATTTATTGCTTCTTTTCCAAGCACTGTTTATTTACATTGAGAGGAGTATCTGCCTCTTTTCCTCCTCCATCCAGTCTCACGCTCCCACTCTCCTGAGTGGAGTGGGGAGCAGCTGCGTGGCAGGAGCCCGGGGTCGTAAACACGGGGACAGAAAGAGGAAGCTGTGGCACCCTGTGAGTTATTATCCCTCTACATACACACACAGAGGCCTGGGAATGGCCCAATTCTCACAGGGGGGCCGTGTAGATAGCGATCTGAGGGCCCTCGCTGTTATCGGGCACTCGCTGCGCTGCCATCATGAGACGATAAAGACACTCGCCCTCTCACGCTCGGAGATGCTCTGCTTCCAAATAGCGACAAGTCGCATGTCATTGCAAAAGAAAAAAAGAAACAGGAAAAATTTGTATGATATCGTAATATGCCATTTTTGGTCAGACATTTATGTACACTGCATCATTTCAATCTATAATTAACGCAAGTGTTAACACGTTCATGCACTCAGGCCCTAACTTGGAACGGTGGCAAACTGTCATTGCAGAAGAAAAGGAGAGAAACATTGGAATGGTATAGTTATGTGTATGTTGTGTTTCATAAGGTATTTATGTGTATATACACATAAATTGGCCCGGCCAAAAAAAAGTGACACACCGTAATATTTCATTGGACTGCCTTTAGCGTTGATCATGGCACGCATTGGCCGTGGCATGGTTTCGATAAGCTTATGCAACGTCACGACATTTATTTCCGTCCAGAGCTGCATTCAATTCATTTTCCGCCAAGATCGCGTATTGATGATGGGGGAGTCGGACCGCTGCGTAAAGTCTTCTCCAGTACAAAATCCCAAAGACTGTCAATGGGGTTAAGGTCTGGGCTCTGTGGTGGCCAATCCATGTGTGAAAATGATGTCTCACTGAAGCACTCTTTCGCAATTTGAGCCCCATGAATCCTGGCGTTGTCATCTTGGAATATCAAGAAAAAATTCATTGATGGAAAAAACCTGCTCATTCAGTATATTCAGGAAGTCAGCTCACCTCATTTTTTGGTCACATAACGTTGCTGAACCTAGACCTGACCAACTGAAGCAACCCCACATCATAACACTACATTCAATCCAGGTGCTGACTTTTTTTCTGGCTGGGCAGCGTATTGCATAATTTCACCCTATGGTCAACTGAACATGGTCACAGGAAGAGCTTTCGCTACCCTCAAACTGCATCTTAACCTCTACTTTGAAAGGAACATCTTAAACTTGCTTATTTTGAACTTGTTGATCATTTTTGATGCCCTGCTTTTAAGTCTTGGCTGGCAACAAAGGAAATAAATGCTGTCATAACTGGGATGCCCCGTATGTTTAGTGTGGGCAAGCCCAACAAGCTAGAGCATTACCCAGTTTGTCAAAAACACTGGGTGTTATAGTCTGACAAACATTCAGAATAAAACAGCTCCAGAATATTACAATTTTGGCATTTGAAACAGTGTGTTGGCTCTTTTTTTATTTGCTTTTAATGAGGGGAGTATACATGGTAAAATTTCAGTTGAATTTCCTTTGTCCACACTTAATGCACATTTTAAATGTACTAGTGTTAGGAATTCTGTGTCTCCTGAATGAATATTATTCTCCCTAACTAAAACAATTTGGATTATTTCAGGTGTGGGCCCAAAGAATTGTTACCACCATTCACCCCACTAAAGACAGCCCTGACTGTGGTCTTTAAGCTGTGTAGGATCCAAATACCAAACACCAGGGCTAAAGTGGGACTCATTTTCATCTCAGAAGGTAAATACTACAACCCAGTCCTCAATATTACTGGCTACTGAACACTGGTTCATAACTATAATACGTGCATGTGCACCAAGACACAGATGCACTACATGGCGAAAAGTGCATGGACACATGAAAATCACCCCATATGTGTTTTTTGAACATTTCATTCCAATTTTTTGGGCATTAATATGGAGTCGTTCCCCTTTTGCTGCTATAGCAGCTTCCATCTTCTGGGAAGGCTTTCCAGCAGATTTTTGAAATTTGTGCCCATTCAGACACAAGCACATCGGTGAAGGCAGACAAGATGGCTTAGCTCACAGTCAGCATTCCAGTTCTTCCCAAAGGTGTTCAGTGGGGTTGAGATCAAGGCTCTGTGCAGCCCCTCAAGCTCTTCCACACCAACCTGAGCAAACCATATGTTTATGGAGCTCGCTTTGTGCATGGGGGGGACTCCGTCATGCTGGAGCAGGAAAGGAGCTTCTTCTTCCCCAAATTGTAGCCATAAACCTGGAAGCACGCAGCTGACTACAATGTGTTTGTATGCTGTGTGGCTGCGGCTGAAACAACTCGGGTCATTAGAAGGGGGTACACATACTTTTGGCCATACAGTGTATATACGTATACAGTGGCATGCAAAAGTTTGGGCACCCCTGGTCAAAATTTCTGTTACTGTGAATAGCTAAGCAAGTAAAAGAAGACCTGATTTCTAAAAGGCATTACATTAAAGGTGACACAATATATTGTAATATTGTAAGCAAAATTACTTTTTATTTCCATCTTTTACAGTTTCAAAATATCAAAAAAGGAAAAGGGCTCAAGGCAGAAGTTTGGGCACCCTGCATGGTCAGTACTTAGCAACACCCCCTTTGAAAAGTATTATTATCCTTGTAAACACTTTTTGCAGCCAGCTAAGAGTCTTTCAATTTTTATTTGGGGAATTTTTGCCCATGTTTCCTTGCAAAAGGCTTCTAGTTCTGTGACATTCTTAGGCTGTCTTGCATGCACTACTCTTTTGAAGTCCATCCACAGATTTTTGATGACTTTTAGGTCGGGGGACTGTGAGGGCCATGCCAAGACCTTCAACTTGTGCCTCTTGAGGTAGTCTATTGTGGATTTTGAGGTGTTTCGGATATCATTATCCTGTTGTAGAAGCCATCCTCTTTCTATCTTCTGCTTTTTTACACACGGTGTTATGTTTGCTTCCAGAATTTGCTGATATTTAACTGAATCCATTCTCCCTTCTGCCAGAGAAATCTTCCTCGTGCCACTAACTGCAACACAAACCCAAAGCATGATCTATCTATCCTACACTTAAAAGTTGGAGAGGTGTTCTTTTCATGGAATTGTGTGCCCATTTTGCTCCAAACATACCTTTGCATATTGCAGCCAACAAGTTCTATTCTGACTTCATCGGTCCATAGGACTTGTTTCCAAAATGCATCAGACTTGTTTGGATGTTAATCTCTAAACTTATGATGCTGAATTTTGTGGCGAGGACACAGGAAAAGTTTTCTTCTGATGACTCTTCCATGAAGGTCATATTGGGGCAGGTGTCACTGCACAGTAGAACAGTGCACCAGCACTCCAGACTCTGCTAAATCTTCCCGAAGGTCTTTTGCAGTCAAACGGGGGTTTTGATTTGCCTTTCTGCAATCCTCCAAGCAGTGCTCTCCGAAAGTTCCAGACCTCGACTTGACCTCCACCGTTCCTGTTAACTGTTATTTCACAATTATATTACGAATTGAGGAAACGTCTACCTGAAAATGGTTTTATATCTTCTTGTAGCTTTCTCCTGCTTTTTAAGCATCAGTTATTTTAATTTTCAGAGTGCTAAGCAGTGGCTTAGAGGAGCCCATGGTTGCTGATTGTTGGGACAAAGTTTGAGGAGACAGAATATTTAAAAAACTTTGAAATTTGCATCATCTCGGCTTTCCTAATGATGACTGCGAACAAGCCATAGCCCTAAGGAACTAAATAAGGTCTGAGACCTTAGTAAAAGTTATCTGAGACCTCAAATCTCTTGGCGTGCCCAAACTTTTGCATGCTCTTTGCTTTTTCACTCTAAAATTGTACAAAACAACAACTCACTAATTTTGCTTAAAATGCTGAAAAGAATGATTCATCTTGAACTTTATGTCCTTTGGAGATCAGTTCATCTTCTACTCAACTATTCACAGCAACAGGAATTTTGACCAGGGGTGTCCAAACTTTTGCATGCCACTGTAAATACTGTATATGACTATTCATTTCCAAAACAGGTGGAGACCATCAAATAATGGAGTTAGTTGGTAGGGTAATACACTGGAGTTCAGAAAAGTTAGCCTTATATTTAAAAGAAGGATGAATACTTTTTAAATCTCACAGTTTTTATTTTTGCTTTTTAGTACATTGTTGAAAGATTTTCAATTTCTTTATTTTGATTTGACATGATGTACACTGTTTGCAGGTGAACTGGAAAAAACCTTTAATATATTGTAAGTTTAGAATCTGAGACATAAACATGAAAATAATTTTGGGAGATTAATACTTTTTTAAAGAACTATGTATAAGTGTCTGCATAAACTAGACATATATATCAAAACACGTAAGTATGGACACATCATCATTGTCCAAGAACATCAGCATCTCTTTGTTAAAACTTGCATGAAGGCTTCTAAGTGTTCCTGGGAAAGGGCACGCTTTTGCATGTGTGTGTATGTGGGTGTGAGTGGGTGTTGGCTTTTTAGTTACGTACATAGAGTAAAAGGCAGCAAGTCCATTGCTCAGATCATTTGGGGCTGTGGCCTAGCAGCTTTCAGTCTGGTCAGTCAAAACGTAACCAAGACCCCAGGAAATGACCCCACTTCTACCACTCTGGCACTGATTCCCAAATGCTGTTGCCCTCAATGTAGGTACATATGTACTTCACATTTATTGTCATTTTTGTGCAGATACATACATACAGTATATTACTTTGTTTTGTGACTGTCCAAGGCCCTTTATAGTTTTGTATATTAAACTACTTTATGTAAAGATTCATAAATTTATATAGCAGGGTGTTCTTGCTGTATAGATTCAGAACGAGTGTCTTGATTTATACATTCAGTTATACTTTTTTATTCATTTGGTTTATGCATTACTTCAAATCCAAGTACAGTTCAGAGTATTCACGAGTAGATTCAACAGCTAAAAGAGTTTTAGATACACACAGATATTAAAGGACAACTTGTCTGATGCCACCATTTTCTTTTCTTATATCATATAGCTTTGTCAAGAAGCTATTTGTAGAACCAAGAAACATGTGGAAGACACATAGATGTTGAAAGCAAACAGGGTGGTACAAATGTGTACCTGGCAGGACACTGGAAGTGAACGTTTTGAGACCTTTCTAGAATACCGGGAGGGATTTGGCAGCTTTGAAGGAGAGATGGCACTTGCAGCACCGCTTCAGGGCCAAAACTGAGTGCTAAGGGGCTTTTCATTTTGGATGCCCTGTGAGTCAGACAAATGGGGCAGAGAATAATATGTGTTGGCTGCAGAAGAAGAGATAAGAAACTGTATATCATCTATAAAGCAGCTGTAGCAGAACCCAGAGGTGATGAGTCGGTGAAACAGAGTAGGTGGCGAAGAGAAAGTGGCCCAGCAGAAAAATGAAGAAAGCATTTCGAGGGGTTGACAGAAAGATGCACCAACATAAAAGGCAAGAGCTCCTTGCTGAATAGGAACCAGACTATCTCAGTTATGGTCCTTTGATTCAAAACATTTCTGGAGGAATGTAGGACACACAATGTCAGATGCTGCAGAGGTTGAGAAGAATGAGAACCAACAACAGTCTGGACAGTTTCTGATGCTGTAAAGAGGGAGGTCTATGTGGAATGACCAGTATTACAGTGGTAAGAGCATTCATATCCTGAAACATTCATGCTCCTGGACATGACCTGCTGTCCCGTGTGATTTTGTTTCTGTCACATGCAGGCTATGTGTACCTAACAGATGCCCACCTATATCTCTGATTCGCCCCTTAGACTGTTCCGCATCATGCTATGATGACGCCACCAGGGTGTATTAATAAATTTCCATCTGGATCCCTCTCTTCCCTGCAGGCTCTGGCTGTGCCTCAGAGTGCTGGGGTGTGAATACCGGCCATGCTTGTCCTCTAACAGCTCGTGAATTTATGACACAATTACCCCAACCCCCAATGCAGCTGGACACGAGCCAGGCGCACTCGCTTTACACGCGTGCACGTACCCTTGCTGCGCAAGGCGTCGCACGAGGACGCTGATAAATACTTGGTGTAGATAAAGATAGATGGGGGGGGGGGGAGCTATGCTTTAAGGGTCTACCCTGTTGCGCTCCTTCCTCTGTTCATCTCTATCCTATGTTGATAAACCTTCCTGTCCTCTCATGTTCAAAACCACACCTTATTAATAGTGTGCATAAAAAGCTCAGATACACTTATCTAATTTCATAAACTGGGATGTTATGCAATTTTTAGACAGCCACATAAATCATTATTATCTAATGCATGTTAGCATTTTCAATCCAATATATTCATCACTCAGAATCTAGACCTTGAACGCTGCTTCTCTCAGGCCTGCTACAGTATTAAAGATGGCTCTACCTGTCACATATGCATTAAACTGCAGTGTCATAAATATGACTAAAGGAATCATAAATGCAACAGAATGAGAGTCAAACTGCAGAAGCAATGTATTTTCCCACAGTGCAATATAAATAGCGCTTGTCAGGGTGACGGGGGAAGATAGGGCAGAATCCCACATACAATAACACATTCCACCTACCTGCCCCTGCCAACCCCTAGGTCACTTTTCAAGATATAAGCATCTCCATCCCACCAAAACCTTGTACTTTCAACTACTCCTCCATCCACTCTTTTTACACATTTCTGCCACAGGGACCTGGCCCACTGCGGTACGGCATCATGCTGGGACGACGCACTTTCACCAAGCGACACTCTCTCTGCTCACCCTATCCCCCAACCACAGAGGAACGGTACAAAATGAGACACCGCTGAGCTGACACTGCAACACAAAAATATCATTGCTTCTGTGTCAAGCACGTACATCCTTGGTATGATCTGTGATGCTGAGTGATAATATTTAAAAGTCTAAACAGCTCATACATTGATGCCGGATGACTTTCACATCCCTGTGCTAAAGTCATGTTAATAAATTGTGAAGGTCAGTTTTGTGAGAACTGGTGATGGGAAAGGAAGTACTGGTTGGGGGGTAAACCCTAGGATCAGGGATCCATGGGTCCGTGTTTTATTGACCTGTGTCTCAAAGTCCTACGTCTTATGAGCCTGTGGTTCTTGGATTTGAGTTCTGTAGCTCCGTATTCTATGAGCTAAGGTTGGCCTGTATCACTGTCACTGACAGTTCATCCTGTTTTACTCTGTTATTTCCTCACAAGGAAGCTGTTAGGTACTATGTTGTTTCCTCTTATTTTCCACTCTTAGGTAGTGATTATCTCAAATAAACTTCTAAGAAAAGCTTAAGGCCTCTGTTGGAGTTCGGGATCAATGTCAGAGGAAAGTAGAACAGCTTCTCCCCAAAAAAATGATGCATCCTTTACACGAACAGTAATTTTGTTTTACTTCACAATGTTGAAAAAATGAGTGGAAAAAACCTGACAAGAACAACTGTACAAAACTTATCAATCTTGTTAAGATTTAATTAATATATGGTAAATTATTCTGATTCCGGCGTATGAGGTATGACCCTTTTTACAAATCACACGTGAGAATAGAAACGTGTCGTGTTTAAACTATCGCTGCATGTAATGCATAAGGTATATAAATGACTGTGGTAACATTTCCTACGGAAGTGTAAAATTATCATTGAGACAGGGAGCTAATCTGCCCTAAATATACCCCATGCTTCCTGTTACCCTTCTCCCATTTCACTGTGTATGGGGCAGTAGATAGGTGATGCTTCCGGCCTCGTCTGTATATATTTTCAATGGGGGGTTAAGTTGGGAGTGGAGAGGTTCTACCTCTTAAACTCCCCAAACTCAATCTGTTGTTTCTTTCTTTATGTAAATACATTTCATAGCCATGCAATTACAAATTCACAATAAGTAACAAGAAGCACAAGATAAATATTCACCAGTAGCCACCAATATTCATTCATCACATGAAGATCTAGTCATTTCCCACTCTGACAAGAGTGATTTGGTTTGGGATGGTTTCCCACGGTCACAGGCGGTGAAGGCAGGAGCAGGTAACCAGGGCCAAATCACCAGCCCAATCCAGTCCCCCAATAAATGTTGTAAATCATTCTTTTATCTGTGCTGACACCTGGGGCTGGCAAGTAAATTGGCCTCAAAGTGATAGCTGTGTTTGTTCAGATCAGTGCAGTTCTGAAACGCAAGGCAGTTATCTCAGGGCTTCATTTGAGCCCAGTCTCCTATTCTCACACCACCACTTAAACATGGATAAAAATCCCTCTGTAGTAGCATGGAAGTGTGACTTTAAGGTCATCTTTCCAAACTATGGTTAAAGTCTTGATGTTTTTTTGCATCAGAAAGGTAATTACCAGTGAATGTCACATTTCAAAGTACATACAAGTAATAAATCAAAGTAAAACTGTATCAGAATATTTTTGACTCCATGTATGGTGGATTTTGAAAGTTTCTCCCTTTTGCAAATTTGCAGAGCAGAACTAATGCATAGCGTTAATGTTCCCAGAGGCAGAGCCTTCTGTTTTACTAAATTCATGCACTTTTTAAGAATGGTGGTTGCAAATGGAGATCTGGTCATGTTAGTGGTCCTGACAGCATATGCCCATGTGGGCTCCATATGAGCTACAAATGGCCAGCGAGTCATGAACTGACCAGCTTGAATCCACAGTTTCCAAATGGGCCTCAAATGGGTTACAAATGGCCCTCTTTGGCTGACCAACTCGTTTCCTTGGTTTTGAAATCAGCGCTTGACACAAAAGGCAAAAGGGTCAGAGTAGAATTTGACAGCTCCGAACCTAAATGAAAAATGAAAATTGGTGGACGAGTGATAAAGTAATAAGACACGGAGCTCAGTTTGTGCCCACAAAAAAAGTAGTAGAGTTCACTTTCCCAACTAAACAGAAACAATCAACAAAAGATGTGTAGAAAATGTACAGACCTGCACTGATGCAATACAAATGGTGAAATTTAAGATTTATTTTTGGATATTTGCTATTTTAAATGCCATTTATGTAGTAGTACCTGTGTTATATGTTTCAGTTACTTCAGCAGTTGATGTTTTTGGCCAGATGAATGACTTCATGTGTGAGTTAGACAGCAGGAGTAACTGTCAGAAGTTTCCATGCCCTTTGTTGCCCCAGTAGGACAAGTGAATATGCAGCTGGAGAGTACTTTTATCTTTTATGGCTGTTCATCTGGACCAAGTCATAAAAACAAATTCCCCAAAATGTTTCTTAATTACAGTATCGTAAGAAAATTACATTTTCAGATGAATATCTTGCTGGATTTATTCAGGCCCGGTAACCAGGTCTTTACTACACTACCAACTGCCTGCATATCTTGATGACAAATGCAGACCAGTGGCCTTAGTCCCTGCTCCTGCTCCTATTAAAATCTCTTCATGTCACTTTTTTCAAAAATATACATAAGTTATTTTAGTTGAAGTAGACTTTGCAGTGATTTATCTCCTTTGTCACGTACCTCCTTTGCACATTTTGACTAAAAATTCCACTTTATTGCTTTTGATCTATCAGTATACCCCAAAACTGTGCAGGCCTATTGAATTCAGACAAAGATCCCTACTGACACACCTCTGAACTCCAGGAGTCAACCTTTTCGCTTATACTGAAACGTGATTTCAACACATCAGTCTGAATGACAGAGTCCCAACATTTATATTTATTTAGCTTACATAAAATAAACCCTTACGGGCCATTTTAGTTGCAGTTATTAGTATCTCCTATGAGTAATTTGCTTATTATTATTGGATTGTATAACCTATGCTTTTACCAGAAGTTATTTCATATTTCATCCTTGTAAAAATCCAGTGTAAAACTACTGGCACAATCAGAAACATCCAGAAGCCTGCAACTGTGATTTACAAACCTCATCCTCAAATAAAAAGGCCTACAACCTCACTTTACTACAACCCTTTACTTTTTCTACACATGACAAACCCCCCGCCATTGCATAAAACAGCTTCTACAGTACAACATAACTGCATTATATTTTTAATAGTTTTGAACAAATCCTGTCTAAATCAGAGCTCTTCTAACTGTAACGCCAAACATTTTCACAGGGGGCGAAACAGTGTTGCGCTATGGACGCCTTTGAATTTATGGCTGTTTTTCATCAGTGTTTTAATGTATTATAAAAAATAATGTGAGATTTTGGGGGACAGTCTAGTTTGCAACAAAGAGAACTCGGCTTCAAATCAAACAGTCAAGCTTTTATTCTTAAATATCGAGGGATATAAAAAGAGACGAAAGGGAATCCACTCCTGTTGCGTTTCAAAATACAGAAAAGAGCTTCTTGAATTTTGGATAGACACATGCGGTCATTTTAAGCACCTGATCGAACAAAAAGGGTGCCGGGAAATGTACGTTTATTTTTAAAAAGAATAATTTGGGGAATCTTGTTCAGCTCAAAGGATTTGTAAGCTTACTGTATCAAATATATTAACTTCAAAGCTGTGGGGAAATACTTTGTCGCGTAGACGTAACGTGGACGGGAGGCGAAGTTTTGTCCGCCAAGCAATGCCCTCCAATTTTTGTGCATAGCTCCGTCATGTACCTCGTCGATTTTGGTACTCGAATGTCTTAAAATGGCTTTTTAAGTTTAGAAACGTATTTAAAACGTTTATGTTTGAGGTTAGAAAACGCCTTTCCTTCGTGCCTCTGCGAGTCGGGCGTGTTTTAGATACGCGTCTGAATATCCAGTAGCAACGAACTACACAGGAGCTCACCAACTCGACATTTTATAGCTTTTTAGACTCTTTAAATCCCAGTCTACGTGGGAACGCAGGAGTTTTGGTGCAGAAAAGTGCCATTTTCACCAAAAGCAAATTAAAAACCGATGCGAAAACAGCAGTCATTCCTTAGCAGGAATCCCATGAAACCGGACAGGTATGAGGTGACTGCATCCAGTTATTTGAGACAGACTTCTCCGTCATGCAGTCAATATGTTTTTCTATGTGGAAATTCTTAGATAAAATAGGAAAAGAAAAAAGAAGGACAAAAAGAAAGGGAGAGGGGAAAAAAATAATCAATGAACGGGTTAAACGTGCGACGAACCCAGCTTGGAGAAATTGAAATTGAGTGAAAATTCCTCCGCCGCGGCTGTGACACGGAGCAGCGGGGGAGATGCGGCTACCAGGAAAGCGGCGAACAGCGTTAAAACATTCAAGACATAACATTACCCCATAATCCTGTATAATTCCGTATTAAATGTACAAAGCAATATAAGACTTTTACGCAACCCGTAGAGACGTTCGGATTCCTGCGTCACTTTTTTTTTGACTGAGTAAACTCTTATTGATAGACCCGTCTGTAATTTCCTGCGGAAGAATACTTTTTTTTTTTCTGCGTGCAGTGACAGGGGCTGGCGAGAAAAGTTCAGAAAGTCGTCCGTCGGATTCGTTGTTGTTAAAACTGGCAAAGTTAGTAACGAAGGGAGGTGTACGTCGAGCAAAAACATTTCTTTTATTTTTTTTTTACTGTTAAAGAGGTAATACTTCGGGACATTTTGGTAGTTGTGCGGCTCTGAGGGGGTTACTGAAGTTTACCTCAGCAACTAGTTAAGCGGGCTCGCCGTCCTGACGGAGCTTAGCCTCGCGCTGGCGACTCTATGTGGATTTTAAAGAAAATATGGACCGTTTTCCCCGTACCACTTCGGGCAAAATCATCATCTTCTTCGTCTTCATCGCCGGCAGCAGCCACATGTCGAGTGGTGAGTATGCAAACCAACAAATAAGATCTTTTTCAGGTCTTCGACGATTAGTTAACGCCGCTATGCGGTTCCACGTTAACGCACCTCAGCATTCAGGTACTCGCGTTCCTGCGTCTCGCACGACTGCTTCTGCTGCAGCTACCATTTTATTAGCATGGTTTCCAGAAATGTCTTTTTGTGATGTTGGAGAAAAGATTGCTTTTGCTGTTCGACGTTAGTTTCCTTTGTGAAGTAGGTCAGGTTTTCTTTTTCGGTTTTGTGAGGGAATGTATTGTTTTTTTTTTTTTTGTTTTTTTTTTAAAGGGCAAAATGGTCCAACGGTTAGCTGTGTCGAGGTTGCGAGCGCGGTCTCCAGCCTCCCGACTCGCGGGGGAAACGGAGCAAAAGTTGGGACTGTGCGGGACACAGTGTAAAACGGCGCCCAAGTTCAGGAAAAATAGCCAGTGTGTGTGCTGGGGGGCAGTGTCGCGTTCATGCTGCTCAAACCTTAACCTTATACTCACGGGTTAACCAGTGCATATTCACTTAATAAAAGTTCTCCGTATTCCCAAGGTGACCGGTTGGTGTTCAGCTGCAGAGACGATCGCACCGCAGCCCATATTTCTAGCAGCAGGAAAATAGGTTCTTTAAGGCAAATTAATTGGAATTCCGTCACGTAGAGAAGTGCAAAACTAATTTTTCCAGCTTCTTACAGATTGGAAACGACACAGTTTTGAATAAGGAATGCCTGCAGTGTACTTGCCTTTTCCACGTTGATGCACGTGTGTACTTTTAAACAGGACATTGAGTGTTTGCAACACGTACACGGCATCACTAGCAATGGAAATGCTTTTAAACGCTCTGAGTGGAAAATACATGTGGCACTCGTATTAAATGAGGAAAAATTTCAAGCAGTTATTTCAAACTAGAGATAAACCTAGAAACTACGTGTCAACATCAGAAGAGGGGGGTTGATGGGAAATAAATGAAGTTTAATACAATGAGCAGACTTCGTAAAGGCCGAAAACAAGTATCGGATGAGCTGTGAGAACATGAGATCGCTCTGCTGCTCACCTTATACAGATTGTCCTCGATTTACGACACACAAGGCAGGCGATGGACCCGCAGATACGGCGGTCAGTGACAATAAAAATATAATAGAAAAAATTTAATGGATGAAAATGGTCGAAATTAGTTTTTAATTTCCAGTGATTCTGGCAAGCAAATGAGCATCTGATAACTAATTAAAATATGAATGCAAGAACATCCTGCAATGTACAGTACCTGTATAGTACATGTATGGCATTGTAATGTAATATGTTCTGTAGATAATGTATAAAACATGCAGCATTAAAACATCACACACGTATACCTGCACAGTATATGTGACATCATAACGCAAGGTGAATGTCATATGAGCTTGTGTGCTGCGATGGCAGCCAGCAGCTATCTTTTTGCATCTCACAGTGTTAGTTGTTTCACACAATGAAAAGGTGGGTTACTTTGGCATATAGCTTCCCTTTATTGTGGGTCTTGCAGAACTGAATTTGGCACAAGCACCCCTTTTGTCTCCCATGCCCTAATGTAGTATTTTCTGACTTGGCCCAGTAGTGTTGCGCAAAAAAAAAAGCTGGCGCTGCATGCAAACATGATGCTAACATTAATCGTCTTACCACAATTGTTACTATATCCCCATAGTACCGTCTCTGCCTCTACCAGTCACTCCAACTGACCAAGGACCGATTATCAACAAGCTTAGTGGGCTTATTGATGAGGCATTCAGAAGAGATCATGTTTGCACTTATTCCATCTCACTATCAAACAGAATACTAAATTATTTAAAAAAACATTATGAACATTCTGTACTTTTTAAAAAGAAACTTTGGTAGGAAACAGCATTCTGTCATGAGTACGATCCATCTTATGACCGCTGCAACTTACAACCTGGCTGTTGGTTCCTAATCTGGTCATAATTTGAGGATCATCTGTACTGAGAAACTTGGGCTGAGTTTCTGAGACTGTGGGATTCGACTTAAGTCACACGGTGGAAGACGAGTAGATAAACCTTTGATGCGGGTGGAATGTAGTGTTTCTTTTTAGCATTCCGTGTGCACGCTACAGTAGCTCAGCGGCATGAAACACATGGTTGCAGTTTGTGTAATAAAGTACATAGTTTTTCTGTTTACATGAATCTGGGTTCTTTACTTTGTGGACGTGTACAATGTGATTGTGTTATGAAAAGCTTCTGTTATGTTCTGTTACTCTCTGCATGTTCAACACACATTACTGGTTCTATGGTGTGAAAACTCAACTAGCTGCAACAAACTAAGGACCTGGCAAAGGAAACAAGAGCTTTTTCATTGCCCTACCCACAGGCTTGCATTACTGAGCAGTGGATCTTCCCACTGACACGGGTGGGTTCAATTTCTGAAGGCATTGACAAAAAATCTTGTTGCAAAAAGTTTGAAAAACAAATATCTTATTGTTTTGGTGTATTGCTTGGAGAACATGCTATGTTTGTGCTCACACAAAAGCTCATGCACTGATTTTCCAAATGACCACAATATTGTATTTGCTGTTTGCTGGTGTGGTTCAGTCTCTGATCAAATGTATTTTTGTTACATGCAGCAGTTTGCCAAACCCCATGTAAGAAAGTTGCATAATTTATCCAAATCCAAATTAACACAGGAGCATTGTAATTTAAAAGTTTGAACTTTTTCAAAGTTTAAATTATCCTGCCAAACATGCATGCAAATTGTCCTTTACTTCACCATTATACATATTTAAACTACTTTTAACTAAATGTTAAATGTAAAGTTCTGTGGTATAAATATGTAATTGACTTATGAGTTAGTCACCTTGTCTTCACAGTTCAGTGATGGGAAAGTAACAAGAATGTAATGTTGAGCATTTAAGTGTTCCACATTAGTCATATTGTGCATATTTAGTTTGTGGTTAAAGTTTTAAAAAATGCATAATGGCAGCCCATAAAATCAAACAAAATGTTACAAGATGAGAGGAATTGGGTAATATTAGGTAGAAACATCTTATGTTCTGTATACACAAGGATATGTAATTTCTTTATTTACATAATATACTGCATGACAACAAAACATTACCATAAACTTCTTGGTAACAATTGCAATTTTTTTTAATGGCAGCACACCATTGTTTGGGTGGTTTGGAGAGTAAGTTATTCTCTTGTTAAATTGCCAGTTATTTTTAAACCAAAAGCCATTGAAAAAGATTTTAATCTTCACTCAACACTGAAAGGACTTAAAAACATAGTAATTGACACTGGAAGGAGAAAAATTGGGTTTTAGGAGTGGGAATCCAATGTTCAGATAAGAGAATTTAGCTTTTCCACATTTGGTGGCTGTAAGTTGTTGGTGAGAATACCTTAAAATGTTTACATATCAGTTTAGAGTTGAATGTCCTGCTTACCTTATCACTCCCAAATTTGGCTCTTAGATAAACTCTTTGTATCAGTTTTTGTGGTTGCCTGTAACCGTTCCAGTGCTGTGATCTGTGTGTTGGCCTCAGTCACATGAACACTGCAGTGAATGTAAACATTCAACAAGTATAATAATAAAAATCTTTGGTAATAAAACTAATCATACAGTATGATCTTTGAATTAATCATTTGATCTTTCTGTTGCAAACTTTTTTTTTTTTTTTTTGGTGTTAGTGGACAGAGAATAAAATGATTGAAATTCGACCAACTAAAACTGATTCCCATCATTGTTTCTCTCAGTTCTCCCTTACAACATTTTTGTGATGGTTTAGTTGTACAGCACTAGTTTCACCTCTCTTGTTGGTTCCATTTTAATACATTTCCCCCTTCCAGTTTTATCTGACATGTATTCAATCATGTGCAGCCAAAGCATTTGAAAGACCTCTAAGTTGAAGTGACACAGTTTGAGTTTTTATCAGTTTCACATTGCAGAATTGTTTGAAAGTTGCATAATACTTCTGAACGTTTATGTATGATTTCTGAAGTCAGTGATAGTGTTTACAAAAAAAATGGCAGATTAAATTTATTTGTGCTTGTCTGGTAGTACTACATGAAAATGGTTCCTTTGCTTGACTGTACATTCTACCTTTTCTGTACAGGTGATGACCTTAATATAGCGCAAAATGGTTTGAAGTTAATTTGGCGGAGGGTTTTACACAGTTGTGCTCTAGGGAAGATTAGTGAATTGGTAAGGGATTAAAATGTTCAGCATACCTGCCCATGCAGAGCACAGTAATCCTAAAATCTGCATATTGGGACCAGGGGTTCCTGTTTGGGGAATGGCCTCAAGCAGTTGCTTATTGCTATAGCTGATTAACAGGGTTGGGTCACACTGCTTTATCAAGAGTCATCATCTTGATGGCTTTAGAGAACCTATTTTATTTGGCTCCTGACTTTTGTAGTTGAGCACTGAGATGGATTACAAGAGTCAAATCTTGAGTATCAGTGTTACAAGATGTTAGAATAGGGAGTCTATATCCTGTGTTTTGTCAGTGTGAGGTCTTCTTGCTGCCTTTATTGGTATTGAAGTTCATGGTACTCTGAAGGTGTTTTACCTGTGTTTAATTTTATGTACTTACAGCAGTTTTTGGCAAACGACTGAACAGCTGGAGAAAGAGCAATAGTAGGAAGCTGGGTCTCTTCCTGACACAGTGTGAACAACTTCCTGTCCAGCTCTTTATGGACTGCTGCCAGTGCCTTGGGATTCTTTAGCTCTTTTTCTCAGACTGCCTTATAATTCCTTTACCACTTTGTCTGCACCCCATCATTTGGACTCTCTTATTTCATCATTCCTTTTGAGAACACATCAACCATACTCTGCACAATCTCATGAGCCCACACCACATTTGGGACAAGCCCTCGCGCGTTCACTGGGATGGAGGAGATGCACAGAGCCCTCGTTGGCTACCCCCGATTCACATCTGGATGGTGCTGTCATGGCTGGCTCTGTGCACCTACCTCTCCCACCCCCCAGGGAGAGTGACATTGAGCTCAGGTTTCAAGACCCTCCCCCTTATGGCCCCTGTTCCACATTATCGCCTTAAAGTTTCACGGTCCCATCAGCAGGGATCAGAGGTTGCTCCTGTTCTAGACCTTGTAAATCTCATTTGTTCAGCCTTTCTGTTCTCTTCCACCCTCCCATTCTCCCTTTGTTTTTTTCCTTTTCTGTCTTCCCTAGCTGTTGTGCTCTCTCAAGGCTGCTAGAAAAACAGACGGGAATGAGAGAGCACCTAGAATGATTGGATTTCTGTGGTTAGGGAGGGGAGTGTTAGATTTTTGTCATCTGGGAGACTTTTCAGTAAGACAAAAAGAAATCAGAAAGGTGAGAGAAAATGACAAGAGCAACTGCTAAGTGCTCTCAATTTTCACATATAATCACAAATTTTCTTTCTGCAATGTACACTTGATTGCAACTGATGGCAATTTTAAGATATTAAAGGTATTTGTAAATGGAAACACTTTTGATAACTGCTTATTTTAAGCTAAGATAATAATGATTTAGAGCATGTCTTAGCAGTGTACACCTTGATTTTTATGCCAGTTTGTCACAGGGTAGCCACAAGCAGCCGAACACACACAGGTGGTCCTTGACTAATGACCAGGTTAAGGACCAACGATCAGGTTGTAAGTCAGATTGTACTTGTGACAGTGATTACTGCTCAGGGTGTAGTCTACCATACAGTAACTCCTTTTCAAACATTTATCAATGTTTAAAGTATAACAAATGCATAGTAAGGGAAGCAGATCCTGAGTCTTCCTCGACAGAGTGATGTAGTACAGTGCAAGCAATGGGAGAGGGAAGGGGCCATGGTGGAAAAGGCAAGAGAAGATGGGTGCTGGCTGTGCATGAGTGGGGCACACTTTTATATGGCTTAAATGCCTCACGCAGTTGCACTGTGGGGTCATACATGCATACAGTGCAGATACACTTCTCCAATTATTGATTTATTTTTGCACAAACTTTCTGTTGCGTCTTTTGGGCTATGCAATGGATTGGTGTCCCATCCAGGGATAGTTTCATAGCCTAGCACTCATTGAGATGGGCTCTGGACTGCCTCCATCCTACTCAGGATAAGCAGTTGATGAAAATGGATGAATTGTATTTTTTAGTATTTAATATAGTTATTTATCCCCAATTCTTATTCTAGTGGTATCATGTAATGTTGTACAATATGCATCTATTCAAGATTTTTTCTATTAAAAACAATGCATGTAAAATGTTTCAATGCATTGTTGTGATACTTTTTGTGTACAGTATAAGCTATAACCTCTTGTGACGTAGTACTGTAGATGTTCTTAGTGTCTCAGCAGACACTCATTGCACTATGACATTGTACATGCACTGTACAGGTTCTATACATTGCAAGATGGGCATGTACATGTTTTAATTAGCTGTACAACTGACACCAGAATTCCTGGTAATTGTGCTTTTTTAAATCACTGTTTAATGATTGTGAGGGGGAAACCCGGATCTTGTGTCTGAGATTTGTCATCCTGTTTATGCATCGTTTCTGTGGCTAGCTCTTTTGGTAGTTGCTATTATGACAGTACAAATTACTGAGTACAAAAGCTGGCATGAGATGTGTAGATTTTGCTGGTCTGGCATTATGTGTTGTGAAAAAGGTAATTGTTATTGGAACATATCATATCACATCTGATGGCCAATTGTTTTGGTTTGATCAAATGCAAACTTTGAGAATTTATTTGTTAGGGATTGAAATGAATTGACTGGGGATTCTAAGTATGAATGTGAATTTGGTAAACAGGGTTATCTTTATAAAGAATTGTTTGGAGAGATGACTTCTGAGACACTTTTTCCTGTGAGCAAGGATGGTTTGTTTGCAAGGGTAACTGTGCTCTGGAAGTGATTTGGTGAGACCAAGTTACCTTTTTAAACTGTCTATTTATCTTGACCTAATAATGGCCTTCCTTCAAATTCACCATAGGTTAGCAGGTTGCCCTCTTCTGCATAATATCAAGGGTAGAAACTGGAAACTTGGCATATTGCACCTTGACATTTTATTGTAACTGTCTTTTGCATTTTCTAGTATTTGTGAATGCTGATAAATGCCCCCCCCCACTCCCACACTCTTCTGTCAAGCAGGCTTGGAAGTAACCTATGCATATCAAGCACTTCCTGCACTGCACTTTGTCTTCAGATCATGCATGTGTCAGGGCTGTACCACAGTCACTTGACTTACTGTCATACTTCCTAGAAACAACTGCTTGGTGTGTGTTGGTTTTTGTGTGGGGATGTTTGTCACCATAAAACTGCTGCCTGTCTGTATTTTTATAGGATGGTTTTGATTGTTTGATAATTCCACTTTTTTTTCCCCCATTCTCGTTTACCAAGATTGTGTATGAACAAATGATTAAAAATTCATCTATTTTTTTTTCTTTGCTGGAGTACTTTATTACTTTCAACATGACTATATTTTTAAATCATTAATGCTGTTCTATAGCCACTCCAAGCTTTTAGCAAGTGTCTACCTACTGAATGTCACTTCTGTCTGAATGTTGTCTTTTACTCTATATTCACATTCCCTGCTAAATTAAAAATGTAGTTTTACCAAAAGTAATTTTTCATTGTTTCCACACTTTCTGTATTAGTTTTAAATTTTTTCAAGTTATGGAAAATTTGTTTTCAGTTTCCAAGGCAAAATGTATTACTCTTCTCAAGTGGTGGGTAATAAGTCTACCTCTGAAGGCCACTGAAAACCTGTAGAGAGACTTGAAATTAACAGGTGGGAATAAACATTTGTCAAATCTGGGAGACCTGAAGCAGTTTGTACAAGAGGCCCAAACTGCCACTGCTGCAGAGCAGGAAGGTCATCAATGTCTGTAGGAAGCACTTGATTGCAGTTGTTTTCACCAAGGTTGTGCTGCCAGATACTGAGAACAGTGGAATAAGTTTAAATTAAAAAAAAAGCTGTTCTGAGTGGGTAAAATAAGCAGGGAAAAATGCCTTGATTGTTTGAAATATGGGAGTCTGTAATTAATCTTATGTATTGTATTAAACATATGGTCTGTCAAATCATTGTTTCAATTTTTTTTTTTCTTTTTCATATAATGCTTCAATATAATGATTTTTGGAAATCTTGTAACAGTTCATGTATTTTGTCTCAGCTTTACAGTGTCTAGATGCCACAAAACCCTGTGTGAACAATGCGACCTGCGTGACAGAAAATGGCACAGGATATTGCAGGTAGGCATAAACTGGAATCACTCCCTTGACTGCACCAAAGTTGCCTCCTGACAGAACGCAGCCATCTGCTGTAACTATAATACTTGCCAGCAAACACAATTGTCTGTGTGTGTTTTGTTATGGTTGAGCCTTAATAGTGGCAAATTTGTACTTCCTGTCTGAGCAGCTTCAGAGATGGATGGATAAGCGGACATCGTTGGTTTGTGACTTTTTTTCTTTCTTTCAGCTGCCACAGTTAACTAACGCTGTTTGAAACTGTGACTCACTAAATTGTATAAATATGGATGTTTTTTTCCTAAAATGAATGGGTTTTTAAGATTTTTTTTAAAGAAAAAATACTTGAAGTTGTATTTAAACAAATGTAGTTTACAGTCATATGAACTTGCATTAAAATTGGCAGTCAACATTGACTACAATTACAGGAAGATTGATAGCTGATGTGGTTGTGAATGGCATGATACCACGTACGTACAGAAATTCGCAGTAGCAACATACTGGGACACACAAATTTCTTGCTGTGACTTTAGCATGTCTTGCCATTTGTGTTAAAGAAGGAGAAAAAGAACAATTGATGCTGAAAACCTATGCTTTTTTGCTTGTTGCCCATGGTCAACCCTTATATGAATTCTGTTATCTTTTGATGCATCTTTCTTTTCTAACCTCAGGGGAGTCTTGAAGTAGATTAAGGTATTGTTTTGGAGAAGGTGAAAGGAGAGCTCTGAAAGTTGGGTTAAAATGATGGTTATTGACTGCATACCATGTAAAAGTAGAATAACATCTGCCACTTTAATAATTTCTGTCTGCAAGTCTGGGAACATTCCAGCAACCGAGTAAATTGTATTTAAACAAGATCCCTATGGTGTAAGTATGAGCTGTGTGCCAGTTTCTGTTTCCCTGTTTTGAAGCTTCATTTGGGACACCTAGTAGGTTTGCAGTTGTATGACTTAGAGTGAACAGTTGGTTTAAGGTCTTGTGAATGTGTTCATTGTGAGGAAAAAGTGATTTTGAACATATTAAAGGCAAGTGGTGAAAAATAAACTGTGGAATCTCCCAGGATGGAACAGTTGTGTTCCAGACTCGAGCTCTTACTTCAACGTTCCTTTTAGACACACGGCTGGTAATGTGGGCTGTTTCTGAGTTGACAGGCAGTGTGGCTGTAATGCCTTAAAACTGGTCAGCAAGTACTTTCATAGAGAGGAAACATGAACACTGGGTAGTTGTTAAATATTAAAGACTTTTTTGGATGTAAACTGAACTTTAGACATGAGGGTGCTATTGTACCTGAAAGTAGGATTTGACTTTGCCACTGGGAACCTGTTATACAGAGACTGGTTGTAGGATTGTCAGAGTTACAGGGTGTGTTAAGCTGTTAGACCGGTGAGACTGCACGGCTTGGGCAAGGCCGTGTGAGAAAGCATCTGCAATGGTGTATTAGTCAGTAACTCTGGTGTGGGTGTGTGTATGTTTGTCTCTTCCAAGGTCTTGAAGTACTTAGTAGTTTGTCTTTAGTTTTGCAGAGCTTGTGTTCCTTGGACTCTTGAAACAAAGAAGTGTTTAGTGTCCCCAGTGTGTCTTGCTGGGTAAGAGAAAGTATGAAATGAGGTTCTTTGTCTCATGCACTCCTACACTTCCTTCAGGAAGCATAGCAAGGTCAATACCTGGAGCATGCTAAGGAGTGAAGAATGAATGCACAGTTAATGTTTTTTAAAAAAAAAAAAAAAAACAGAATCCCTTTGTTTAGGATATGCCACACACTAAACTAAGCAGCTCTCTTTCTTGAGCACTCACTCTTTCTGCTTGTTTGATCTTCCAGATAGAATTTGTCCCTAGGCAAATTTGGGGAGGGGGGGCTGCTGTCTTAACAGTGAATAGGGTGCAACTTGAGAACTTTGGTTCCTTAACATGCTGAGCAGTGATGAACTAGTTTGATTTTGGGGGTGGGGATTGAAGAGAATGGGCATAAATTATTCCATCATTGTGGCTCCCCTCCTTTTCACTGTCTGTCATTTTGAACTGCAGCATAGGAAATACCTCTGGCCTCTGAATGCACATTCTCTTGTATGATTTTTCTCTCCTTTTCATTGTGTTCCTCTAATTTTTTTCCCAAGAGGAGTTATTTCACTGGAAGTGGTGGAATTCTGGCTTTATATGGTTGGTAGTCAAGAGATTCCAGAACGGAGGCTGGGAGGAGCACAAGAGCTACATAACTGTCAAAAGCTGGGAAGTTTGCAAAAGCTGCAAGCATCACTGCTGTCTCTGTGGTCAGTGCCCTCCACTAAATACAGTCCATATACAAGCTGTGTTAATGTCACATTTGGTTAATGACAATGCACTTTTGTATTGGGTCATCTTCAAAACACATTTTAGTGACCACACTCATATACTTTATAAAGTCATGTTGTTGGCTAAACGGTGTGACCTGACGATGTCTCTGTGCAGGTGGGACAGCTCATGCATGTGCAGTACTTACAATGAGGGCAATGGAATCATTTCAGTGAATTGATGCTTATGTATATTTCCATTTCCTGACTGTTTAACTAAATTGATATCGGTCATAGGACCTCATAAGAGAGGGTGTCCCCAAACTGCAAGTTTAGCAAAGTGCGGTTACCTGGCAGAACTGAAGTCCCTAACCCTGACACTAACTGGGCAATGTCTAAACGTGTCTTGCCATGTCAAGGGGCCAGTCCTGCAGGCAGACCCCTGTGCAGTACTAAAATCGGCAAAGTGTTAGCCCAATAAGGAAGAAATGGAGATGTGACTTTCCCCCTTTCTCACCCACCCCTGCTGTATGTGTGAGGTCAGTTCCCCACAATACTGCAAATTAAGATATCGTGGAGCCAGAGAGATAGGGCTGTCGACAGGAGGCCACAGAGTAGCGGGCACCTTGAGGAAAGGCAGGAATGTTTGAGTACCATCAAAAGCATGGGATGGGCTTGTTTGGGGTGGACTGTGAGGTGTGGGAGTAAGGCTGTGTCTAGAACACATTTCAAGTCCCTGCACATTTCCAAGCTGTCAATGTGGCCTGCTAGTGGGTGTGGGCACATGTACCACACATTGGGCCTCATGATCTTGTGGCTTACAATCAGAAGTAAAACGACCAGTGTTTTGCATAGTTGTTCTTTATGAATACCTCACAAGCTCACAAGAAAGCTGGGAATGTAGTGACCACTGTCTAAACCATAACACATAGCTCTTACAACTGGTGATCAGGCAGAGAGATTATTCTGACAGTGGTCATAGGAGTGCAATGTCCAGCTAAATCGGTTTTTTGCTACTAGTTGGCTGAAAGAACTGCATGAGTTTTGCTCTCGGTGTGAAGGATCAGAGAGTGTATTGAGTATGCCTTCTTTGTGGTGAATGATCATTCATTCAGATGCAGAAAATTTATTTAATTTTAGACTGTGTAAATTTGGTCTCAAGCAAGGACATAGGCTTCATCAAATTTGTTTTTCCATAGTATAAGTTGAAACTGCAAATCTTAGAATCGGTTGTCACTGTGAAATCAAGTAAAAGTGGCAGTAAATATTTGGGGCATTTTATTGTTTGTTTTTTCTGACTGTTTCACTGAAACTTCATGTGGTCTATGGTACAGCCATTCGGCAAGAAGTGGGTGTTTGTTATAAGCTGAGCACTTTGTATCTCGGCAAAATGGATGCCTTTTTGGCTCAGCACTGTTGAGTTATGAGGCACACACTTCATACCACATGTGTGCTTCACACGGTTAATAGGTCCCAGAGTGGAGCATGCAGAGCTCCACCCTCTGTAATGTCTCTTTTCTTTCTCGTTTTTCCTAACTCCCCTACCATTGTCTTCCCTTGCCTGATACCTCTCTCTATTTGCTTTTATCTTTTTCCATTTAAGTCTTTTATTTTATCTTTTCTGTCTCCACCATTAGCCTATTTGCTTTGTGTTTCTTTCCTTCAGCTCCCCATTCCCATGCACTCTATTTTGTTTGTGTTTTCACTTCTCTAAAACTTAAAACTGGAGGTTGGGGGCTCAAAGTAAGGAAGGCAGCATATCTGAAAATAGTTATGTTTGAAGCTAAAATGGAAAAGTAAAGGGGAAAGAGAAGCAGGAGGGCATTTTGGAGGTAACGAGGAAGAAAAACTTGGGAGAGGCACTTGATTTCTTCTGCTTTTCTTGTGATTTATGCAGCGTTGGGAGTTTGCAGGCGGGTGTGGGTGCGGGCGTGCCCGTCTGCTTGTCCTTACTGATTATTTAAGGTCCAGCCGAAATTCTGCTACTGTGTCTCACATTAGAACAGTTGAGAAAGCCCAAACTCCTTCCCCCAGTGAAATCCTACTTGTTGGATTCCTTCCTACTGATTTGAAATTTGACTAGGGCCTTGCCAAACCACTCCCAGCTATACTCTGTCTTTGGTTTGCGTCAGTATCTGTCGAGTGGAGACAAAGGAAATCAGCTTGCGTAGGATAGAGATCTTTCGAGGGAGGAGAAACAAGAAATTTCAACTGATGTGGGGACACATCAGAGAACCTTTAGCTCAGTCTCACCCCTAGTGTCAGTCCGTGCAGAGGTCAGTGATCTGATTGCCAGAGGGGAGGAGTACAGGGTGGTGGGGGCCTAATGTGATCCAGATGTAGAAACTTCGCATTTGAGAAAGCGGAGTTGCAGGGAATGGCACTTGAAAAGGAGAAACCCACACAAGATTAAATAGAACATCACAGATGAATGTGAATGACATAGGGGGAAAAAGATATAATTATCATGAAAAGTTGCTGTGATTGGTCTCTACTACATCGTATGCATTGTATAAATTACATTTGTCTTCTTTGAATGCTGCAAGGAGCTAATCAGAAGATCACCCTGTCCTAAAGGATTTTCTGAAAAAAGCTTATTGTGGCAACGGTGGCGCAGCAGGTAGTAATGTCACCTCTGCACCTAGGCTGTTTAAGTATAGGTTTTGAATCTGGCTCAGTACGTATGGAGTTTGCATGTTCCCCCGTCTGCTTGGGTTTCTTTCTGGTGCTCTGAGTTTCTCCCACACTCCAAAGGCATGCATTTCTGGTTAATTGGCCATTCTAAATTGTCCTTTGTGTATTTGGATAATGTGCAGTGGGCTGGCATCCTGTCCGTGGTGTACCCCCCCCTTTGTTCTGTACCCAGTGACGATCATCTCCGGGACAAGTGGTTGATGAAAATGGGTGGATGGCTTATTATGACCGTCGGCTTTGACGTGTGGTGTGACTGTGATGGAAAACTTGATGCCTTTCTTTATGGGTACTAATCATTGCTTCCAATCTTTTGTTGTAGTCTTCAGAGGTCCTGAAGTTTCAGTCCTCTGACCATACTGCCATACTTTGTGGACCCAGTTCTCACTTGGCATATGTAGATCATGCTCTGCACAGGGCAGCTGTGTTTCTACCTGCTTAGCAGCTGATGCAGAGAAAACCAATTGGCTTCAGCCCTTCCATTCCTCATTTCAGAGGAACAAAGCCCATTACATACAGATTTGATTGGGTTCAGATTACCACTATCATTTGGTAGAGCTTAGGTTTGGAAATGTGGCTTAGGCTGACAAACCCAGGCTGCAGTGGGTTGAATCTGTGCAGTGCACTTAGCCATTTCCGAATGTGTTTGTTAGTTAGTTCATTCATTTATTTGACCAATTCTCACTCTGTGCAGAGGTGACAGCAAAGTCTAATAACAAACGTATTGAATTTTCCCTGCTTTGAATGAAATTCAAAAACTCTGGATTAGCCCAATTTGAATCTTTTGATTGTCTTCCTTCAGCAGACTCTTAATGGAAAGAATAGGATGGTGAACATGAGCACAGAATAACTGATCTTTGAGGTATGAAACTGTTGTGTTTAAGTATTTTATTGTTGTATTGTGGAAGAATTTAAAAAAAAAAAAAAAAAAATTACCTCTCCAAGTTGCCAATAAACATATATAGTGCGCTGTGAATGGACATGGCTCTGTAAAGAGAAATTCATTAAGCCGTTATATGAAGTCATCTTATTGGTGGTACATGTCCTATTGTCAGTATTTTGTAAATGTGTCTGGTCTCCTGGCATTTTGTGAATATGCTTCTTGCATTGAACCTAAAACTACAGTATGTTGGAGATTATTGTTAATAGTATTAAAGAAGTTAAAATGTTCACTGATTCTCCAGCAAAATTTTGTTGTATAAAACCCTAAACAAATTCAACATATAATAAGCATGGAAATTATTTTATCTTGGATTAAGTGGAAAAACAAATGTGCCTTTTTTGCCAGCTTCTTATAGCATAGAACTTTATATACTTGGTGTTTTAAACATCATTTGCCTGCCACTTTTTGAGCTGTATTTACATTGGAAAGGAATTTAATGTACATTTATGAAAGTAGATAACAGCTGAACAGTGCGTGCACACAGAGAGCCAAATGTTTTTTTGGTGGCGTAAGAAATACATTTGTATATTCAGAAGTACAGCTCACGTTAAGTCCCCAGGGGGAGTTTGTGAAGCAGTTACACTGACTGTCTGCCTAGCCTATGATACTGGATCCCCCACAGGGGACAAGTACAGATTGCAGGCAGTGTGTTGCCCTCTGTTCTGAGACATACTGCTCTGGGACTCTGGGACTTGCTTCCAGGGGCAGGATGTGGGTGTAGGCTGTGAGGCATATGGCTCTCTTTTTAAATGGAGTTGGCTGTCAGTGGAACAAGTGCAGTAGACTTTCTGTTTATGCATTCATTAACCTGGGAGGCAATGGCACCAGGTATTTAGTGTCAGATGTACAGTGCCTATAACAATTATTCTTCCTTGGACTTTTTCATGTTTTATTGTTTTATGTATTATGATTAAACACAATGAATTGCTGAAATATTCACCTTTTTCTATTACACATTTAAGTCATCACTGGTACACCCAATTGGTTTTATCAGTCAGATAATTGGTTTAATGGAGATCACCTGTGTGCCATCAAGGTGTTTCATGTGATAGTATAAATATACCTGTACCTGGAAGGTCCAGCTGCTGGTGAATTGGCCTCCTGGCAAGAACTAGAGCATGAAGAAAAATGAATACTCCAAACAATGCTATGACAAAGTTAAAAACTACTCAAGTCTCTAATTGCTGCCAAACATACATCTACTTAATACTGACTTGAGGAAAGGGGGATACTTAGGGAATCAGTTATGTTTAATCACTAACAAATTTAAATTGTAAAGATTTGTAAACATTGCCTTTTAAGAGTCTTTTTCTGATCACTGTCAAAAAAAGCCAAATTAAATCCACTGTTCAGTGTTGCAAAATAAACATGAAAAAGTCCAAAGGGTTGAATTCTTTTTATAGGCACTGCATATTCACCAATAAGAGTTGCTTTCTTTTTCTTTGCTCTAGGAGTGCAAAATTTTTGTTCTCTAATTTGTTCAGTCCACAAATCACTTGTGCCTTGAACAGGTTCTGGTGCTCTGTGACCTGGCATAGCCTTGCCATATCTTCTCTCAACTCTATATACATCTCCACAAGACGGAGTACTTGCTCTGTTTTTATGTGTTTAGTCAAGTTATGTTGCTTCAATACATCTTTGAACTTTGCCATCAATCTCTATTGCTCCTCCATCTGATTTTTAAACTACTTGGCCCAGTTCAGTTTTTATCTTTAATGTAATCATATCTGACCTAATGCTTTCTACTTGTTCTCAACTATACAAAGTAAATAAATACTGTAAGTAGTTGTGACACATTGAGTATTGGCTGTGTTGCTCAATGTACCTCTGTAATATAATCAGTTTCATAATTCTTCCTGCCGTTGTTCCTGTGTATTTCATGCTGTAACAAGCATATTTTTAACAGGGTTTTTTTTTTTTTTTTTTTTTTGTTTGTTTTAGGTGTATCCCAGGCTTCTTGGGGGAATACTGTCATCACAAAGACCCTTGTCACCCAGGCTACTGCCTCAATGAGGGCAATTGTAGTGCAAGTTGGTCTGGAGTGCCAGGTAGTCCCACTTGCTCCTGTCCCTTAGGTTTTACTGGTAAGAAATGTCAGACCCCTCAGAACTCTACCTGCTATCCAAATAACCCCTGTACCAATGGGGGGAAGTGCAACTTGCTGTCTCTGGACAAGTATGAATGTCACTGCGCTTCTGGTTGGACAGGTGAGTGACCCTCTTCAGCCCTGTTAACAATAACACGCTGAGTCCACACGATAACCTTGTATTCACTGAACTAAAGCCTCATGTGGGGGTTACTCCTATTGCCAAATTTGCATGCATTGTTTATGAGCACTCCAAACAGCCCATTTCATTTTGTCAAGCTAAACACAAGAGCCTCCCTTTTCCTTTCCTGTAACAGGTCCTCGATGCCTTAATAAGGATAGCTGCATATCAAACCCTTGTGCCAATGGTGGCACCTGCAACACACTGTCTGGGGGAAAATTCAGCTGCACATGTTCGGAGGGGTACCGAGGGCCCAGATGCCTGAATGACACAGATGAATGTGCCCAGTCCCCTGCTGTGTGCCATAATGGTGGATTATGTGTGAACTCACTGGGCTCCTATCATTGTACCTGTCCAGTGGGCTTTACAGGGCACAACTGTGAGTCTCCGTATGTGCCCTGTTCACCCTCACCCTGTGTCAATGGGGGAACCTGCCGGCCAACATCCGACACTACGTACTGGTGCCATTGCCTCCCAGGTGAGTAAATGAGGTACAGGATTTAAAGTGGAAAGTGCTGGGCAAGTGTTCCAAGCAGCGCTCTAATAAACTTTACGGTGTATCAAACACTGTTGAAATACAAACTGAATAGTAGCTATGCTTAAATAAGATTTGCTAGCATAAAAGTGGAATAAAAGACTGACAAGTGAGGCAAAGATGCTACTTGTGTCCCTGTACTGCTCAAAATAAAATACAGTAGGAATAAAAAAAAGTTTATGCTAAATGCAAATAGAGCTGTTGTAGGTAGAATTTGTGAAAGTATTTTGTTATCCAATTTAAGTCTGTTAAAAATGGAGGTTAAAGCGGATGGTGTCTACATGTTTATGTACGTGTCATAGGTCAGCTTCATATTGTTAACTCTTTTCTGTTTACAACAGGTTTTAATGGAACAAACTGCGAAATAAATATTGATGACTGCCCTGGTAACCGCTGCCAGAATGGGGGCACCTGCATGGATGGTGTTAATACTTACAATTGTCAGTGTCCGCCTGAATGGACAGGTAGGGGCAGCTCAGATTTTTTTTTTTTTTTTTCCCCTCTCTCCCCTCAGTCTATGATTTGACGCTTTTGCATTCGGTTGCCCTTTCAGGTCAGTTCTGCACTGAAGATGTGGATGAATGTCGCTTGCAGCCAAATACTTGCCAAAATGGAGGCACTTGCAGCAACACACCAGGGGGATACAATTGTGTATGTGTAAATGGCTGGAGTGGCAATGACTGTGCAGAGAATATTGATGACTGTGCCACGGCTGCCTGCACTGAGGGCTCTACCTGTATTGACCGTGTTGCCTCCTTCATTTGCACCTGCCCTTTTGGGAAGACTGGTATGTAAGGTGTTACATTGGCTCTGGGTGCAAATAGGCTGCCAACTGGGGTAACAGTTTAACACTGAGTGTACATCCCTTTGCAGGCTTACTCTGTCATGTGGATGATGCGTGCATCAGTAACCCATGTCGTGAGGGGGCACAGTGCGACACCAACCCCATAAATGGCAAATTCAACTGCAACTGCCCACCTGGCTATGTGGGTAGCACCTGTAAAGATGATGTCAATGAATGCATCATGGGTAAGAGCAGTTCCAAACTGAATGTCCCAGTTGTGTATTCTCATTCTTGTGTCATATCTTAAAGTCTCTCTTGCAGACTAAGGTATGCAATTTGCTTTCATGACCTTATCCATTTTGTTTTCATCTTTTGTGACACTCACCCCCCCCCCCCCTTAGTTCAATGTTGACATTAATGCAATCACTCTGTGCAGGTTCAAACCCTTGTGAGCACGGGGGGCAGTGTGTCAACACAGAAGGATCCTTCACATGTAACTGTGCCAGGGGATACGCTGGACCCCGGTGCGAACAGGACCTAAATGAATGTGCCTCTAACCCTTGCCGCAATGATGCCACCTGTCTTGACCAGATTGGGGACTACACCTGCATCTGCATGCCAGGTACACTTCTTCAATCCCTTCTGTCCTTCCCTGGACTGACTCACAAGCACCATCCTTTATCATTACTTTGCTCATTGAGTTTACCTCTTGTTTTCTGTGCCCAGGGTTTGAAGGAGTGCACTGTGAAATTGACGTTGATGAGTGTGCAAGTTCCCCTTGTCTGAACAGTGGGAAATGCCTCGATCAAGTGCACCGCTTTGTGTGCCAGTGCCCTCCAGGTCTGTCTAATTCATCTTTTAAGTTTGATACTTAGAACTGTTATAATGGGGGTGTGCTGGAGAAAGACCCAATCTGGCATCAGGGAAATTATACATGCACACAATTACTAAGGTATTTCATGTATAATGTTTATTTGTTTGTTCCTAGTTTTCTCCTTGCTATCTTTCCATTGTATGGTAAGACAGCAAGTACTGCTTACTGCCTTATACCACTGGGGTGTGGGTTCAAACCCATATATTAGTCTTTGTAGAATTTGCATGTTCTCCCTATCTGTGGGTTTCCTCTGGGTGCTCTGGTATCTTACCACAGTCCATTTGTGTATCTTAGGGTAATCAATCACTTCTGTGCGTGCGTGCGCACACACAAGTGGGGAAACCTGTGATGGACCCATTCAGGATATAGTTTCTTAGCCTGGCACACAGTGATTCTGGGATAAGTTCTAAACTACTATGACCCTGACCAAGACAGCAGTTAGGGATAGAGGCTGATTGGATAGATTCTGGTGTATTTGGTTCACTATTTTCTCGTGTGAGTGACCTGATTCCGATTATCTGAGTGAGCTACAATACAAGTTCTTTTTCTTATACTGCCATATAGTATAAGAAGCACTATGTATAGCAAAAACAGTCCAATACAGGTATCCCTCTAGATACAAGTATGCACTATAATGGTATGAGCTCCTTTCAGGAACACATTACAATTATAAGAAGGAGGATAGCTGTATAGGTAAAATTCTGCTAATCTCAAATGAATTTCTGTGTTACTTTGGTGGGGGGAAAATGAAAACCAGACCGAAGTCCATAATGGCCCCACTCCCTCAGGGTTGAGCATAGCATAGTTTCATCATGGGTAAGAGTACCACAGCCAGGGAAATTCCCATTTTTCCTTCCCTCAAACTGGGACTGAGAAACAGCCACTCAGTCTCTTTGGTGCCAGAAATCTTAGCCTTATTGTCAGAAGGAATGTCACTGGAAACTATTTTATAACTAGAAAAGTAACACAAACATGAGCACATGAGTGGGGTTTGGCTGTGATGCAAGTTCAACAGTTCCATTCCTGCAAACATCAATGACCTTGGAGTAACATTTTTATAAACCAGAATCAGATTGTCTGAGAATTATGCAGGCTTTTTATGATTGCTCATGGTAGCTTTATTGAAGGTTTCACTTATGCCTTTTTCTATAGTGTTTTTTTTTTTTTTTTTTTTTTTTTGTGTAGTTGAACATCATATTTGATCCATCAATTTCATATTTAGTTGACAGTTTTGGCGTAAAGGAAATATTCGTAGCTAATGTCTTTATGTACAATTTTAGTCTATAACGTACTTTTTGATGTACAGAAACATGGCACCTATGGGTTCACAAAATTATGTCATGAGATCATTTTAAAATGTCAGTATGCATGACATTTTTCTGCTATTTCTGTCTTCTCAATTTTTTCATATATTTGGTTCAAGTATGTTCTTGTGTAGGCGTATTGTGTGTTGTTCCCATGTGCTATCTTTACCATGTTTCTGTACAAATACATTTTGGACACTCTTTCCCTTGTCACCAGGTTTCAGTGGAGAGACATGCCAAGTGGACAACGATGAGTGTGCCAGTACACCATGCCACAATGGTGCCAAGTGTATTGATCGACCCAATAGCTATGAGTGTGAATGTGCTGAAGGTACAGAACTGGTCTAATGCTAGCACACCACAGTGGACCTTATTTATGCACCATTTCACACTTGCTGACACCATACACTTTGTCTTTCCCATTATACAGGCTTCACAGGGACATTATGTGAGGAGAATGTGGATGATTGCGACCCAAAGCCCTGCCACCATGGCATGTGTCATGATGGAATCGCCACTTTTTCTTGTGAATGTTACCCAGGCTACACTGGTGTCATTTGCAACACGCAGGTGCAGGAGTGTCAGAGTAACCCCTGCCAAAACCGTGGCCGCTGCATTGACCTTGTCAACAAGTACCAGTGCAACTGCCTTGCTGGGACCACTGGTGAGCTGGGGAAAAGTTAGGATCCCTGGTCAGGATTGGGGTGCAGTGGGAGGGGTGTAAAATTTCTTTTCTACTGTTATGTAAGTTTCAGTATTGAGTATGATCACACTGAAGCTTTTTATTCCTGTACGAATACATGAAAACACCAGAAACTTTAGAGATGAGACCAGGGCATTTAGTCTGTCTTATGTATTTGTGTATATAATAGCCAGATATGATGCTTTCAACTAATGTTTATATAAACAAAAAATTGTACATTTTCATTTATGGATTTGCTTGCTTGCTTCCTTGCTTGCTTGCTTTAGCACTGCAGGCTTTCTCTAGTCACACGTAAAAATAGTCTATACTCGTTGGCTGGGCTTTAAGCATTACTGTCACCACAAAAACTAGGCACCATGTTTTGCTGTGGGATACTGAAGACCACAGCATCCCTACATATTTTTGTGTCTTGTTCCTTCAGTTTCTCTGTCTGTTTGCAAATCCTGTATTTTTCTGCCCCCTGGTGAAAAATTTGGGTAATGTAACTTAGACTCAAATGGTTTCAAATGAAAAATCTTACCTTGGAGACCTTTCTTGGATGTGTGCTTCCAGGAGTGAACTGTGAGATCAACTTTGATGACTGTGCTAGCAACCCATGTGAATATGGAGAGTGCCAGGATGGGATCAATGAGTACAAGTGTGTATGTAACCCAGGATACACAGGTACCTTGGCTTGTCCACATATGCAGTTACACTTGCTATCCATTTTCAAGAGTATCTGTAGTTCATGACAAATAACAAAATTAAGTAAAGTGGCCTTCTCTGCTGATGGACTGACAGTATGTTTCCTCTACTGCAGGCGAAAAGTGTGATGTAGAGATCAATGAGTGTGAATCGAACCCATGCCTAAGTGGAGGCACATGTGTGAACCTTCTGAACAAGTTCTACTGTCAGTGTCCTCCTGGTACTCATGGGCTCCTTTGCTATTCAGGAGTTGATCTTTGTGTTTCACGGCCCTGTGTCCATGGGGAATGTGTTGAGCAACAAGACGGGTATGTTGTTGACTTCACCCAGTAATGCTGCCATGCTTGCACCTTTGTATTCATGTTTTTCCTTTAGAACAATTAGGTAATAGTATATGTTCTGTAGTATGTTTTCATTATGGACAACAAGACTAATGACAAAATGAAGTGGTGACAAACCCTTTAGAAAGCAGCACAGTCTATAATTAACTGATGAAACTGCTGTTGATTCTTTGACAGAAGTAGTGGTGTCTAGTATGTTTAAAGAAACTGGTCAACTCGACAAATATTTGAAACTGTTTAGCTTGTGCTTTAGGGGTCAGAGAATGGAGACTTGTGTATAGTTTTGAATGAGTATGGCTACCGTGCTTTTTGTGATTGTCAATAAGTATGCTGTTCAGGTGGTACATATGGAATGATACTGTGCACCATCATGCTTTTGTTTCCCTGAAAAGATGTTGGAAAGCATTGCCTTTGCTATGGTTTTAGAGTTCTGTGTGCCTCTCCAGGTACCGCTGTGACTGCATGGAGGGCTGGATGGGCCAACACTGTGAGCAGGAAATGGATGAGTGCCAGTCAAATCCCTGTCAAAATGGGGGCACCTGCACCGATCGACTGAGTGGATACACCTGCAAATGTAGCCGTGGTTTCACAGGTAGTATGTGAAACTGTATGACATAAATACACACGCACACGCACAGCAAGGTTGTGTTGTTCTGAAGACTGCCCATGTTTACCTCCTACAGGTGTAAATTGTGAGATCAACATAGATGAGTGCAAGTCTAACCCTTGCATGAACCGGGGAACCTGTGTGGATGGAGTCAATAGCTACAAGTGTATCTGCTCTCTACCTTATACAGGTAACTTGTCACATATTATTTAAGTATAATGCAGTTAAAATAAGTAATCCTTTCTTCAGTTTGTTCCCTGAATTAATGTGACAATTCATAATTTTGTTACAATACAGAGTATTCAAGTGAAAGTGGTTATTTTTGATAGTAGTGTACAGTGAATTGTCAGTATGCCTGCTTCTATTGTACACAGTTTCATATGTCTTGAATGTAAGCATGTATATTACCATCGTCTGTGTTTTGAGTGTAGGACCACAGTGCACTGAGAAGATAGATGAGTGTAGCACCAATCCGTGCCAGAACAGGGGAGTCTGCATTAGCAGCCATGGGAGCTATCGGTGCAGGTGTCAGCATGGGTATAGCGGCATAAACTGCGAGATCAACATTGACGACTGCACTCCAAGTAAGTTTGTGTTCAGAATAGGATTTTGTAATCATCATGCTTACACAACCTCTTGTTAAACCCTCTTTGCCATACCTCATTCCACAGATCCCTGCTTGAATGGAGGCTCATGTCTGGATGGAGTAGGAGGTTATTCATGCAATTGCCGGCCTGGTTTTGAAGGTGAACGTTGTGAAACAGAAGTAAATGAGTGCCTGTCCAACCCATGTCACAACAACGGCAAGTGCAACGACTACGTAAACAGCTACTCATGCAAGTGTCTGCCGGGCTACGATGGAATCCATTGTGAGCGCAACATCCCAGAATGCACTAAGAGGTACGCTGTCTACTGCTCCATATATCCTTAGTCATCTGTGTCCCTTTACCCATAATTTCATCTGTAAACCTGCTTTCCCCCTACAGCTCCTGCCTAAATAATGGCACATGTGTTGATGGAATAAATACTTTTTACTGCCATTGTCCTATGGGCTTCACTGGTGCCTTCTGTCAGTATGAGATCAATGAATGTGATTCACAACCTTGCAAGAATGGAGGCACCTGCGCAGATGGCCTTGCATCCTATCATTGCTCCTGCCCTGTGGAGTACACAGGACCCAATTGTCAGGTACAGTAAGAACTGTTGCTCCTTGTTTACATCTGTACAGTTCAGCTGGTTTGTCACATACTTTGGTTAAGATTATGATCCTCTTTTTAGGTATAGATTCACCATCCTATAATGTCCTTGACTGTTTCTCCTTGTAGTTCTTGACAAACTTCTGCAGTCAGTCCCTGTGCGTTAATGGTGGGACCTGCATCCAGAGTGGGATAGCGTGGATATGCCGCTGCCCCACAGGCTGGACAGGCCTTTATTGTGATGTCCCTAGCATGTCCTGTCAGGCCATTGCTATACGCAAAGGTGAGCAGAAGGCATCATTATCCTGTTCCTTGTTCTCAGTAAGCCATTAGGAGAATGTATGGTGGCTGTTTTGGCTATGTCAATCTGAGTTTACCATATGATGCTGTGACAGGAGTGTCTGTAGAGATGGTGTGTCAGCATGCCGGCCGCTGCCTGGATGTGGAGAACACCCACCGCTGCCAGTGTCAGGCTGGCTACACTGGAAGCTACTGTGAGACACAGGTGGACGAATGTCTGTCAAACCCATGTCGCAATGGTGCCACCTGTGTAGACTACCAGGGGGCCTATGAGTGTAAGGTAAGTACCTCTCCTGCCACTGGTGCCACCATACGTCTCAGAGGGCTGCTCTCACTGCACGTCTATTCCCTTAGTCTAATTTGCCTTTTTTAAACCACGGATTCAGTGTAAGCCTGGCTATCAGGGGGTCAACTGTCAGTACGATGTGGATGAGTGCCAGTCTCAGCCCTGCCTCCATGGAGGAACTTGCATTAACCTAGTGAACAGCTTCTCCTGCTCCTGTCCCCCAGGCACAAATGGTGAGTAGGAGTGGAATATCTTTCTCCCCCTTTTTTTAAAATGCCTTGTTTTAGTCAAAGTGCTTTAGTGTCAAATGTCACATTGGCCTCTTTCAACAATTTCTCCAGTCTGATTTCAGCAAACGTATGTTCATTAGCTCTTAAATTCACACTAGTTTGGTTGATTTGGTGACATGGCTCAGTCTGAACTTGTGGTTATGCACCTGTCCCGAGGATTTTCCACTATGTATTAATTGCCATCTTCTCTGATTGCATGTGAACAGGTATTAGGTGTGAAGTAAACATAGATGACTGTGAACCAAAGCCTGGTTCCTTGACACCCCGTTGCCTGAATGGGGGTCAGTGTGTGGATGGGGTGGGCCATTTCACATGCTCCTGTCCTCCTGGCTTTGCTGGTGAGCACTGTGAGGGTGACATCAATGAGTGCCTTTCTGCACCCTGCCATTCACCTGGCAGCCTTGACTGCATTCAGCTAGCCAACGACTACCAGTGCCGCTGCCGCCTGGGTTACACAGGTACCCAAACTCTACATTTTTATCTATGTAGACACAGGTAACCTTACCAAAAATCTTTAGAAGTGTTTTTGAGGCAGAATCTTTAAAATGGATAAAGAAGTTACAACTTCAGTACCTTTATATCTTTGAGAATCTCATAGTACAGTGAATACCTAGGCATATTTTAATCTTTAAGGATAATATTTAACAAAGATTGCTCAACAAGTGATGATGCTAGGTCAAGGAATAGATTGTTTTGAAAATCAGTAGATATTCCAGTCAGAAATTGAATTTAAGCTGTTGTGTACCGGCATTGGTAATTAAGATGTCTTAATTTCTAACTTTTTTAAAAACTCTTATCTGTTAAATCTTTTGGTCTCTAACTTCTCATCCATTAGGGCGTCACTGTGAGTCAATGGTGGATCTCTGCAAGTCCAGACCATGTCACAATGGTGGTATCTGTCTCATGAACACTAGTTCAGTACATGGATACACCTGCACATGCCAACCCGTAAGTCATCCATTGTCGTTCAAAACTTTGTTTTCAAAACACTTAATGTTTTCATTCAAGTTTTATGGAATATGAGCGAAAGATTGGAGAAAAGTAGTCAAAAGAACATACATGAGCAATATGCTATATATTCCAGTGTTTTGTAGATGTCCATCCAACATATTAACCAAATATTGGCAAAGACAAATTATGTTCTTACCACTTATACAAATATGACAAAAATAAGAAAACAATTTAAAAACTAAAACAAGATGTTTCAATATGTAATTGACATGAATACAAAAATGTTTTAAATATGAAGAATATAACATTCTGTGGGTTTTTCAACAGGTGATGAGGGTGCTTGAAAAATGCACAATGAGCACACCCATATTTTGCAAATCAAAACTAAAGAGCTACATTTCAGCTCATAAAGGCTACAGCTCCTACAGCTTTTAAACAGTAGTATTTTACTTGTCAAATTTTAACAAACGTGGCAAGTGTATCTATTATTGCATGTTTCAGCTCTTCTGAGTGCAGTAAATTGAAAAAATACTTATTTCTACAACATGGCCTTTTATGGTTTCCTGTTTCATATTTACATTTTTCATTGGTAACTGATAAACCAGTGTTGCTGACACAATACCATCATATAGGAACCCCAAATATTTCTTACTGTTAAAGTGAGAGCCGAATTTCTTGGTGTACTCATTTATACCTTATATTGTATAATAGAGGACCCAGGGTAGGTACAACTGAAATTTTTATCTTCTGGTAAAACCAGAACAAGTGGAAAGTTACATTTTGTTTTGCCTCTGTTTTTGATATGTCTGCGTACTTGTATAATTTGGATTTTGAGTAGTGAATCCTGTACAAAATTTTGAACTTAAGGGGCTGTCTGACCAGCATTGTGACATGTATGTAGTATATGTTGTCAATACCTTATTTTCAAGCTTTCTTTGAAACTTGTGTACTAAATCCTTCCCAATTCTGTCTGAGAACTGACTGTTCTCATGACTCCATCAAAATTACCACCCTTTAAAAGCCATCATTTGTTTGCAGACTGTTCTGTCCAACTGTCTATGCATTTCTGTATATTATGACCAAGTTCCTAATTTGTTTCTTTGGTATGCCGGCCCTGTGGTTCCTTGTGTCATTGTGCTTGTTTCTTTCTTCATAATGTAATTTCTTAATCAATATTTTGAAACTTTTGGCTCTTGTCCTTATTCTCATGCTGACAAGAGGGTGGGATAACACAGCCAAGGTATGACTCCAGAAATTAGAGATCTGGTTGAGAAAGTTCTGAACTTTACAATATTCAATGAATGTTTATTTTTTGACATTGACATTCAGTGCTTGGCAGACAAGTGTTATGGTCATTGTTACATATTTGTTTTAAATGTCTATTTTGACATTGAATGTATCTGTATGCTATGTTACACTGCCCTGTGAGTGCATCAGTACAGATTCATATCAAACACACAGTGCCAATAAAAGAGCTTGCACTATAAAGGGGATCCCACTACCCACCTAACCTTCCCCTAGGCCCTGTTGTATCTCACCCTAACCCATTGTTATATTATGTCAGTGTGTTACGACAGTAAATGTGTCAGTACGTGTAAAGACTCTCCATTAATGTGTATATCTGTATGTGATGTGTACTATTTGTTCCCTCTTAGGGTTTCTCTGGGTTTAACTGTGGAGAGGTGGAGGGCTACAGCTGCACTAATTTACGCTGCCAGAATGGCGGCCATTGTCGTGAGTCAGCAGGAGGACGAATTCAGTGCCTCTGTCCCCTTGGCTTCAATGGTCCACATTGTGAGATCTCCGTTACTTGTCAGAGCCAACCTTGCCTGAATGGTGGTACCTGTCTCCCAGACCCTCGCAGCCCCAACCAGTACACATGCCAATGCCTTCCCATGTTCTCAGGCAAAAACTGTGAGATGCTACGTTCCGTCCCACCTTTAGCCCCTATGCCCACTTGCCCATACGATCAATGCAAAAAGCGAGCTGGTGACACGGTGTGTGATGTGGAGTGCAACAGGCATGAATGCGATTGGGATGGTGGTGACTGCACGCTGCACTGGAAGCGGCCATGGGAGCACTGTGAGGCCACCGCTGAATGCTGGAAGCTGTTCCGGAATGGGCGCTGTGACCCTGAATGTAACAACCCACAATGCCTTTTTGATAGCTTTGAGTGCCAGACACCCCCCTTCCTCTGCAAGTATGTTCCACAGCTGCATTGGTGAAAGCTATTTTTACACAAACATCATACTGCTATGTGACTAGATGATAGTATGGATGCAATAGGTTGTGAAAATATGAAAATAGAGAAATATTTAGATGCTTTATTACAGAAGCAGTAATGGCTTTAGAAATTTAATAATTTAGGATATGGATGTAATTATATCTGACTAAAGTCTCACTTAACACTCGTTTCCATTCATAAGTACAGTCAGCTAATGGGTAGGTGAGCTAATTTTTTCTTGATTTATTAGCAAATGAATAACTGGGATATTGATAGTATTTCATTAAGGTTTAGTTAAGAATTAAGTAAGACTTAAGATTTCTGCAAATCTTCAGGTTCATATTATTTGATATTAAGATGTGACTGTTCACCTTTCTATGTATCCCATTTGCATCATATTTCTGCCTTTTTTATTTTTTAAATAAATCTGGCTCCTTACTGTGTTTTTCATGCAGATATGACCAGTATTGCGCAGACCACTATGCTAATGGCCACTGCAACCAAGGCTGCAATACAATGGAGTGTGGCTGGGACGGCCTGGACTGCGCTGCTGACACCCCGCCGCAGGTGGCTGAAGGCACACTTGTGGTGGTGGTGCTACTGCAGCCAGATGAGCTATTGGGAGACCTACGTGGCTTTTTGCGTGCTCTTGGTACACTGCTCCACACAAACCTCCGTGTCAAGTTAGATGCTCAGAACAAGCCTATGGTGTACCCTTACTTTGGCCCAGAGTCAGATGGCAACAGTGGGAGCACCTCTGAACGCAGAAGCAAACGGGAATTGGCCAATAAGGAGGTCATTGGGTAAGGATGGTTGCTTCTGGGGGTTTCTATTGTAACAGTCAAATTGGCTTGTTTCAAGGTGCATAAGTGTGCTTTTTAGTTTTTCAGTCTCATGCCATTAAGGAGGTGCTTTGACATTCTTTTGACTGGAAACTCTGAATTCTGGTAGCTTCAATACATATAATCAATCATTGATTTTTCTAGACTATGTGGGGTGGTGGGGGAGGTGTTTGAAAGTTAGGAAAATTCTTTTATTTTGGCACTGGGTACTACATTTATTTATTTTTATTTTTAACCTGATACAATCTGCAATGAGTATGCAACATGCCTAAAAAATGGTCTGTAGTGCTGTAACTGAACCATACATACAATACAGTGAATTATATGCAAAAAACAATGAACAAGGTGCTGATGCTCCTCATTTGGAACATTGGTATGGGGATTAGAGGGTGCACTACCTTTATGATCTAACTGTAAAGACAGTTAGATGTTTATGATCTATTTGTTCATTTTTCACCCACAGTATCAAAATTGTTTAAAACATTTTTATAAATTGTTTTCTCCAAAAAGCTGAAAATACAAATATTTTTGTGACTGTTTATAGAAATCCAAAATCTGCAATAATGAGGTCTGCTCAATCAAAAATGGACTGCAACAGTATTATACAAATTTATTAGATCAGCAAGCTATGCCTAGTGGTATTTATGCAGGACAGTCATTGGGAACACTGACTTTCAGAACTAACAAGGCATGAAGTATGTACATGAATGGTACTCTGGTTTGTCTCTTCATTCCCTATAAATGTCTCTTCATTCCCTGTAAAACTCTCTTCTGATTTTTGTTCCTTTCATGAGATTCAGATTGCTGGTTTAAAGAACTTTGTGACAAAAACTAAGTGACTCGATTGTTTTGCACAGGTCTAAGGCGTACTTGGAGATTGATAACCGCCAGTGTGCTCAGACCTCCGAATCCTGTTTCTCCAACACAGAGCTGGCTGCTTCCTATATAGCTGCAGAACACCTGAAAAAGGCGTTACCCTACCCTGTCTTTGCGGTTAACAGTAAGCAACTTCTCAAGCAGTTAAACTTGCCTCAGCTAAAATTGGAAATTTGGTCTAAGCAAGGTCATGTTTTTGCTAAGATAGATCATGAATGTCCTATGGGTACTCTATAAGATCATCACAAAAATTAGATATTGTTTGTTGCTGTCATTTTATTTTGAAATTTAATATACTGCAAAAGATTAGGTATCATGCAAAGAGGTTAGTGTTGTTTTCTGAACCATCATAGTTTATAGTGTTGATCTGTACCTAGAGCCCTTCTGAAATTTCCAGGTTTTAATGCTAGCAATGCATGAACATTTCAGCACTGAAGAATTATTGTTTCATGTGATCTTCAGGTGAGCCCAAGGATGCACCACCGCCCTCTCTCTTGCTGTACATGGTTGCTGTAGCGGTGGGCATTATTCTGCTCATCTTGGTGCTGGGTGTGCTGGTCGCTAAACGGAAGCGCAAGCATGGCATTCTGTGGTTCCCTGATGGCTTTCTCACAAAGAAGGATGCCAAGCGCCGTGAACCTGTGGGCCAGGATGACTTTGGCATGAAGTGAGTCTGGAGTGTGCTCCTGTCCTGCAGGGATCATAACAAACTAAGTGTGGTCCTAACTATCTCCTTTCTCACATCAGGAATATTGGAAAACCCCAGGATGGGAGCATGATGGATACCAACCAGAGCAAGGGCTGGCCAGAAGAAGAATCGCAGCCTAAGAAATCAAGGGTGAGATGAAAAGAGAATATCATTTCAAAGTTTTTTTTTTTTTTTTTTTTTTTTTTTTTTTTTTTTTTAATAAATTGTAATAGTTTCTGTATGTAAATTTTGTTCTTGTGAATGGTACTTCAGACAGAGGATAAGCCCCTTTTACCTGTTGGAGTGGATGGAGGTGTGGATCGTCGGGAATGGACACTACAGCACCACAAGGCTGCTGACATCACATTAACTCCCCCCCAGGCTGACCTTGATGTGGACTGTTTGGACGTCAATGCTAAAGGACCAGGTACTTTTTCTTGTAATTACATATGCAGCAGCACTCTAGGTAAATATAACGGTAAAGAGAACTTTCAGTTTTCTGTGTTGACACTGTTTTGCTTACAATTTACCAGATGGATTTACCCCTCTGATGCTAGCCTCCCTACGTAGCGGGGGGTCAGATGAGTGTGGCAGCCTAATGGGTGATGAGGAGGAAGAGAGTGGAGCAGAGGAGCCAGGGGCAAATATCATCACTGACCTGATTGCTCAAGGTGCTACGCTGATGGCACAGACAGACCGAACTGGTGAGACAGCGCTGCATCTAGCTGCCCGCTATGCTCGTGCTGATGCAGCCAAGAGGCTGTTGGATGCCGGAGCCGACCCTAATGCTCGTGACAATATGGGCCGTACCCCGCTGCATGCTGCTGTGGCTGCAGATGCCCAGGGTGTGTTTCAGGTAAGTCCATATGTTTCACTCAGTAATACTGGTAGTAATAGGTATTTTGCAGTTTCACTGACAAGTTTTCGTTGGGTATTGTTATAAAAACTGCATAAAATGGAGAACGAAAATCATTCTTCAATAAGAAAGATACTCATGGAGGACTTTGGGAAAGTAGTGTCTATAAATGTACAAAAGTAAGACTATTATTTACTAAGCATAGTGCTTAGTTCTTTTGGTTAATGCAGGCAAGATACTTGCAGAGGGTTATAGAGTAACTACTACATGCTGATCACTGCAACGAAAAGCATTTTGGCCCACAGATCCTGATTCGAAACAGAGCAACTGAGCTGGACGCAAGGATGAATGATGGCACCACACCCCTCATACTGGCAGCACGTTTGGCGGTGGAGGGCATGGTAGAGGAGCTGGTGCACTGCCATGCTGATGTCAATGCTGTAGATGACCATGGTGAGCACTGACTAGAGTCTTGACTGTTCGTTATGAATGGAAACAATTACAGCACAATGAAGCTGAAGGAACGCTGTTTTACTCGCCGTGGTGGTAACAGCAATAAGTTTCTTTGAATACTTGACAGTTGGCTGTCAGGTTGCTAGTTCATATACTTGACTCATCTGTGAGATTACATTCTGTACATACAATTATATCTGTCTTCTACAGTGTTTTGAGATTTTCTGAAACGGAGTTTGATACTTATGTAGTGTTATGTAGCATTTACTCCAAACTGTATTTTATCTTTGTGCAAGCTAAACTCCATCTGCTTATGTCAGGTGACTGTACTTGAAACATTCTGACATACTGGTGTGCCACCAGGAATACCCATACAGTCTTTCTTGTGGAAGGGTAGTGTGTAGTGGTGATACTTGACATACATTAACAGTGACGTCCAAGGACATTTTGAAAGTAAATAACATACATAGTCTATATACTAATGGTCTTTCCCCTCCTTGAAAAGATACTACATTCCTGAAAATCCCTTTAAAGTGAACTCTCATAACTCAGATACAATTACTTTTAGCTTCTATATTATGAAAACATTTAGTGTTTTAAGAAATTAGCTTTTTTAAACCAACACTGCTCAAAAGATGGAGTAATCCTGTTCCCATAACTCAAATATTTGTTTCATGTACAGTGACACATCTTCCTTCTCTCCTCACAGGCAAGTCTGCTTTGCACTGGGCAGCAGCGGTTAACAATGTGGAGGCCACCCTGGTTCTGCTGAAGAATGGTGCTAACCGAGACATGCAGGACAACAAGGTTTGTTTTGTACTTCTCCTTTTGACTCACACCCTCTACATTTCCCTTCAGCATTGTTTTTTTCCATACTGTACAAAATATTGATTTGTATTTTTATTTTTTCCTCCTTTAAATATTTTCCTGTTGTCTTGCCTTTGCCCACTATCAGGAAGAAACACCATTGTTCCTGGCAGCTCGGGAGGGCAGCTTTGAGGCTGCCCAGGTTCTTCTAGACCATTACTCCAACAGGGACATCACAGACCACCTGGACAGGCTGCCCCGGGACACGGCACAGGAGCGCATGCATCACGACATTGTGCGCCTGCTGGATCAGTACAACCTGGTCCACAGCCCTCAGGCAGGTCAAAGCCACCTGTCTGGTGGGGGTGCACATTCCTCCATGGTCTGTGGCACAAATGGGGTGGGCTTTGTTGGCATGCGACAGGGGCCACAAGGCAAGAAAAGTCGGAGGGGTGGAGCCAAAGTGGGAGGAACTGGAGGGGGTGCCACAAAGGAACTCAAGGATATGAAAGCAAAGCGGCGGAAGAAACCAGCTGGAGGAGAGGGGCCCGTGGCAAGTGTTCCAGGAGGAGGGAGCAATACTGCCACTACAAAGGGCAGTGGTGGCCTGTCAGAAAGCTCTGTCACCTTGTCTCCTGTCGATTCTCTGGAGTCTCCACATTCCTTTGCTGGAGATGCTGCCAACGTAGCCAATGTACCCACCTCTCCACCACTCCTCAGCAGCCCTTCCTCCAGGCCTCTCTTGCCACCAGTCAGTCACATGCTGGGTCAGCAACAAGGCTGGGTGGGGCTTACCAAGCAGGGATATGGGGGCCACATGTTTGGGCTGCTCCCTCACCAGCTGAGCACCTCCCATCCTGGCTTACCCCAGCCACATGCATCCGGCTTGCTTACCCCCATGAATGTCACCATGAGCCGCGAGCAACTACCCCCCATTGTCACCTTTCAGATGATGGCACCTGGCAGTGGGCAAGCCCTGCTGAAACAGCCACAGCCTGGCCAGGCACAGAGCCAGGGTCAGCCCCACCCGCAGCAGGTTCCACCTCATCTCCAGTGTACTCAAGGCATGATGTATCAGCTGCCTGAGGTGGGGCTGTCACACTCTATAACGCACACCCTTCCACATCCCCACTCCCATGGCCATACCCTCTCCCATAGCAATGGTCTGGTTGATGCCCAATCCCGCCAGCTGCCTCCATACCACACCTTGCAAAGTCCTGTGGATAAATACCCTACCCCACCATCCCAGCACAGCTGTGCCACAGCTGGGTCTGAAGGTACGACACCAGGGCACCCAGCCAACCCTCCCAGTGAGCACCCCTACCTCACCCCATCCCCGGAGTCCCCTGACCCATGGTCTTCCTCCTCTCCCCACTCCAACTCGGACTGGTCTGATGTCACCACCAGCCCAACTCCCCTGGGGAACCCACATGCACTGCTCCCTTCCCGGCACACTCACATTCCAGAGCAGGCGCAGCTCCAGCAGCAGTCACAGCAGATGCAGTCACAGCAGCCCCAGCATGGTAACATGCATGTGTATGCGTAGAATATGACTCTCAACTACATGAACCAGTTTCTTTGGTTTGAGACCTTCTGCTCTGTATTCATGGCCGTATCAAGGTAGTCAGCTAATCTGCTGTCTTACATTCTCACACCTAAATGTTGTTCTCTTTTCCCCTATTTGTGGAAGCCACCATCTTGAAAATCCACAAGAAGAGAATTGAAGGTTTTTGCTTTGTTTGTTTTGTAAGCCTTTGTCTCTTTTTAAGTGCCTTCATGTCTTATTTTGCAAACCTTGTTTTTGTACGACTTATAATTTTTTTAAAGCCTTTTCTCATTTTGTGTTTCTTTAACTGTTATGCGGCTGCTGAGGGTTTTTTTTTTTTTAAAGAAGATGCAGGAGTTAAGATTTGGAATTTCGAAAGGACATTGTTGCCTGCTTTAAAACTTCAGCAAAACAGTTCAAATAGAATTTGAGGGGAGAATGGATGAAGATGAGGAAAACAGGACACCGGATACTTGCCGGTGAAGCAACTTAATACTCTTGCAACAACTTTTTTTTAGTAATTCGATGTTTGTTTGAAGGATTTATGCTTATATGAACTGCAGTTTCTGTTAGTCTTTCATTAAATAGACTCATGGAGTTGTAGTTTTTTGTTTCAGTTTTAATGTTTATTTAATGTTTCTGTGATGGGGTCATGACATTTTAATAAGCTGTGTTCATTATTTTCATGCCAAAATTCTTGTAGTATTAACGGAAAATTTCTGGTTACAAATTTTTGGTGTAGAAATGGTTCAATATGCACTTTCTGTGGCTGGGTTGTTTGGTGTGTAAGGTGTACTCTTGTGGGTTTGTAAGCTAAACTGTGGTATGTGGTAAGTGTTTAAGGTCAAATTTTCCATTTACAGGGGTACTTCTCTGTATTCAGCTTAGTTACAGGATTCCCATTCATTCAGAAAGGGGGGATTACATGGGTTTATAGTGTTATCCATGTCTGATAGTGTCAGTAGCAAGAGTGAATAGTTACAATGACAAGTCAGGATTAAGCAGTACAGAAGTTTCAGAGCATGGGATATGAGGTTAGAAAGCAGTTAAACCCCTTAGACTCTGCTGCATAATCATATTGTTTTCTGTTCATGGTTCGTCTCCAGTGGCAGATAGAAGTGGAGCACAGGCTGCAGATCTGAGATTTGCAGCCTGTGTGGCCACAGGAGTATTTTGTTACAGTGACTGTTTTTAAGGCTAAATGGACTTAAAGACAGTTGATACAGGTTGGACAGAAGGACAGTCTGACACACAACGGCTTGTACAGGAAGAGTTTGTCTGTTTTCACCGTGTTCTATATTTTTTACCCTTTACATTTTCTCTAAATGTATATTGATTTTGTAACTAGTTCTGAGATCCTCTTAAACTTTTTATTGCATTTATTTGGTTTTGCTTAATTACAATCAGTTTATAATTGCCTTGTGATTTTATTTTGAAAACCACATCTAAAAATGTTTTGTAATATCATTGAATTGTACTATAGTGTCTGAGTGTAATATGAACGTTGTAAGTTTTTAGACAATCAGCTAAAATGTTTTGTTGCACATTGGGTTTTAAGCTTGCTTCTAGACCAAAACTGAAGTTAACCTTTGTCAGCTTCTGCTATTGCAGTTTTGATACATATTGTACTGTTTGGTATCTTTGAAGCTGAAAGGACAAATTATTGACCTGTGGTTTATCTCATGGACAAATTGCTCAGCATTCACTGAGTATGGCATTACAGGGCCAATTTGTGCCACTCAAAGCCTAAGAATACATTAATGAAATGTTCATCTTTTGTCAACTATGGTAAAAATGAAACAAATGATATTTACCTTGACAGGAGTACTTGGTGGTCCTACTAGTATTAGACACCCTTTCATACTCTTATAGAATTGACATCACCCTACAGCAAAGGTTGCCATTTTAGATTTTTTTTTTAATTATTATTATTTTATTATTATTTTTTATTATTATTTTTTTTTTAAATTTAAATACTTGTCTTGGTTTCACCAGGCCTGATCAACCCATGGTCCTTTCTTAATTTAGTCAGACAGGAAGGTAAATCTTTGATGGAAAGAAGAGATGGAGCTGGCTTTATGGAACTGTGAGTTAGCAGGCCCTGTCCTGTTTTGGCAGCAGTCTTTATAGTTCTAGAATTTGGAAATCCTTATTACTTGTGATTATCCAGAAAAGCTGTATGTAAATTCTTGGCAGATTCTGACTTAACATACTCACAAGTACTACACTTAATTGTGGCAGTTGCATTTGATTTTTTTTTTTTTTTTTTTTGGGTAAGGCAGTGGGTCTCAGTAGTGCTCCTGGTGGATCCCCTGTGTGTGCTGGCACTACCTTCAATTGACTTGGTATTTATTGAAATTGCTGTTTCACAAATTATACACAATTTCCTTTTTAAAAAAAAAAAAAAAAAAAAAAAACTTTACCGTTGTATGTTATACAAAATTATCAGCTCTAATTTACCACTTAATGTGATTAAATTTGTACTATTTATTCAGCAACCTCCGTTAAGGCTAATTTTAAGAAGTCAGATATATAAAAAGTACACAGGGAGTACACTAGGAATGAGTGTATTTGCTGCCACTTTTCTGTGCAAAAAGGAATTACCTGTCTTTTTAAACATTTCCCTTAACTGGCACTTAATGTATTTTCATAAAGGGTTTTTTTTTTTTTTAAAAGTTCTGGCTTCACTTCTGATGTGTGCACAATTATATGGTTAAACAAAATCTACATTGGACAATGTTTAATACTCAGTTTTTTTATGTGGTTTTTGAGACTGTTTTACTATGTCCTGTATATAAACAATATTTCATGTTTAATTTAGCCCTTACCTTTTTACCAAATATGTTACATGAAGTTATTTTCCTCCTGTCTGTAAGCCTTAGAAGGAACTTATGAATAAAGAACAAATGTTTCACTATTAAAGAAAAGTGATTAAATTGGGTACTGAAATAAATGACTAATGCATTTTTGTTGCAGGTTTCTGCTGCAGTTATTTTTCTAGATGAGTAAATCTCAATTTATAACTATTTGTATAATATGTATGTGACACAGTAGTTCAAAAAGAATGGAGCACTCCAATTTATTACTCAGTCATTATCTTATGAACTTGTAGACAAAATTAATGTGTAAACTGACATTTTATTCTTAAACTTGCAAATGTGGTCACTTCACTATGAGTTGGATTCATCTCAATGGCATGTCCACCACCATATATGCTGCCTGGCCAAAAAAAAAAAAAAAGTCACTACCTGAATTTAACTTAGTGTTATGATGTGGGGTTGCTTCAGTTGGTCAGGTCTAGGTTCAGCAACGTTATGTGCCCAAAAAATGAGGAGCTGACTACTGGAATATACTGAATGAGCAGGTTTTTCCATCGATGGTTTTTTTTTTTCTTCATGTTCCAAGATGACGATGCCAAGATTCATAGGGCTCAATTTGTGAAAGAGTGCTTCAGGGAGCATGAGAGACATTTTCACACATGGATTGGCCACCACAGAGCCCAGACCTTAACCCCATTGAGAAACTTTGGGATTTTGTACTGGAGAAGAGTTTACGCAGCGGTCCGACTCTCCCATCAATACGAGATCTTGGCGAAAAATTAACACAACCCTGGATGGAAATAAATGTGATGTTGCATAGGCTTATTGAAACCATGGCAAATGCATGCCATAATCAAAGCTAAACTAATTGATATATTTTACCCAGCTAAATACTAACAATTTGAATAAAAAATTCAGGAACAAACAGCTATTTTATGGCTCCTTTTCTGAAGGTGCTTTACATTACTTTTGGAACTTCGTATATCACTAGAGATCTGCCAGCTTGGCCTCCGTCAACCGCTTGGTTTGAAAAACAGAACTTACAGCAATGATGATTAACACCTGAAGTAGACATCAGTGTAGTCTGTTTTCTTCAACAAGAACCTGCTGTTCTCTGTCTGAAAAACTCCACTGTTGCCCCCCAACATGCACTGCTGTTATGTTGCTCACATTTACATTTGTTCACTTAGCAGACGCTTTTCTCCAAATCGTGGTGCAACAGCAGCACGTCTTGCCAGCAAACAGATGCAGACTGTTGACAAATTCCTTTTTGGGCAAACTTTTGCATGAATGAAGCGTTTCTCTGTGCCAATTAACTTCTAAAGTGAGGAAATCTTCGTAATTTTGGACAATCTGGAAACAGCGTCAGATCGGAGAATGTTGTCTAGACTTCAGTCTGTTATTGAAAATGCGAATCACCCATTTCATAGTGTTGTGGTGGGACAGAGGAGCATTTTTAGCAGTAGCAGCATTTCCATAAAGTGCTCCACTGAATGTCACAGAAAATCTTTCCTCCCCACTGCCATCAGACTTTACAACTTTACTTCCGGTCATTCAAATATTTAGATGTGCAATAAAACTTGTTTGGGGCTTCCCATGTGAAAAACTTTGGTATGCAGAATGTGTGATGTTTCATTTATATGTATGATATTTTGAATGAGGCTTTATTGTAGTTTACTTGATATTTATATTCTTATATTCTTATTTTGTATTTTATTTATTTAATGTGTTTATCGTTACATTTGCTCTTTATGTTATTTGTGTCTTTGTCTATTTGTACAGTTGTAATTTCCTTTGGGATTAATACAATTTTTCTCATTCTCATTCTGATTAATGAGTCTGCTTATTTGCGCTCTGAAGAAAGTTGGACCTACGACCGGCAGGGGGAGCCAGAATCCGGACAGCCTTGGCACGCACAGCGGAAGAAGGAAGTGGGAAGGAAGAAGAAAGTGGAGGGCGGTTTGTGCGAAGCCCTGAGCCGGAAGGTCTCCCGTCTGGAAGCTGTGTGCGGTATTTGTGCGGTGTACTGCGTGTGCGGTACCTGCAAGCTCGATTCCAGGCTGGTCTGAAATGGCTGCGCGCAGTGAAATTCGGCGGTAGGAAGAGAGAGGGAGAGACAGACAGAGAGAGACGACGACGGCGACAGCGGTGGTGTTGTCTTCCGCAGCCTCAGGAGAGTTCCTTTCTACACGGTTAACTAAACTACTAACAAACTGCTCGGCTAGTGATTCGGATCATCGGTACTCGGGGACGCAGCCAAGGATCCCTCACCTCAGCCCTGCGTGTGACAGTGAGTGTGACTTGTTGATCGGGACCGGCAGCACATGCGGTTTGTATGGGCATACCGGGAAAAAAGTGCGATTTTAAAGTGCAAAAGGCACGGAATGAACACCTGTTAAGGTGGAGGAGTAAAGTCAATGTCAGGCGTTTTATGCGGTACACGGCTGGGCACAGGCAGGACGTGTATAAACCTTCACTTTGCTGCTTCTAAAAATAATAATAATATTACTGTCATGCTGAGCAAAGCGTATTCAGAGGATGAAGTTAAACTTTGAGGGTCAAAAGCTCCCATGACCTCGCTAATGTTTGCTGGTTGTTGAATTATTAACTTTTCAACTGAAGTTAGATGTGTGTCTATTTTCTCTAAGCAGTTAAAGGTTTGCATGCAGTTTAGATGGTGTTCCACATTGGATTATAAATAATCTCTTGTTTTATTGTAAATGTTCATAGCGATTGCCCTGTTTTACCTGAAAGCAAGGAAAATATTAGGTGCTCAAACACCTAAGTGTGCATGGATCCATTGTTTTTTTTTCCCCTAGCTTTTTTTTGTTCATACGTAAAACCACACCTATGAACAGGACTCGGTCTGACCAGGGCCTGTGTTAATGTTCTGACAGCATGTGGCCGCTGTGGTGATGTGCCGCCTACAGCATGTGATGTGTTTCGTAGCACAGAGGACCGGCATTTACGGGTGTTGCATTGTTTGAGCACTGTTTGACAAAGGCGGGTGTTGTCCGAACTTTCCCGCAAGCTTCATTGGGAGAAAAAAAAAAAGCCATCCGGAAGAGCTAGGGAGGGAAAGAAAAATGTCAGCCCATTGATGTGAGCCCAGAGAGGGAACGCGCCTCTCTGCTTGGGTTCCAGGAAGTGCACCGAGTGACGCTGACAGCAGTGAGAACAGTTAGTGCAGCTGAGAAGTGCAGTTTCCAAATACTGAATAATAAACTGTTTTGTACACCACCTATGAAAGCAGCTTTTCGCAGCCCTTGTGTACTAAGAGTAGCCATATAAAATATAATATAATACAGTAATAAAACAATCACAATAAATTTGCAGTGAGTCAATAAAAATTTTAATCAACAAGTGAACACATGGATATTAAAACAAGTGAAGAATATGAAGGGAAGTCCTCAAATGTGGGTCTTATTGGTCTGTCATTTTCCTGCTTGTCTACTCTGACTCTCTTTTTTTTTTTTTTTTAACATAAAAGCTGTCTTTATGCAGTCTTATAGTTAAGTGTTTTTGATGCAAAGTTCATTTGCAAGCAAACATTCTTCTGTTTTGGATGTTTGCTTTCACTTTTCAGTGGAATTGCATTGAAACCAATTCTACCGGTTTTTCTCTCTGAAAGCTACCAGACAACTGACTACAGTGCCTATAGAAAGTCTTCAACTCCCCTATGAAAATCTATACGTTTTATCACATTACACCTTGGAAAATGAAATAAGTCCAACTATTTTAGGTGTATGTACACATTAAAACTGTCTTTGTCAATGTGAAAATAACATTTTAAAACATTTTGGACAATTATTAAAAATCAATTAGTGAAATACCTGGTTTGGTAAAGTGATCATACCCTTAGAATGTACTATTCTAAACTTGCTCAGATGCAACCAGTCAGCTGCCAGATCAAACACTAGGCTAACTGCCCCACCTGACATCAATTGTAGTGGTTTTCTTACCTCAGAATAAAACCATCTGTCTCTTGAAGATTTCACTACTAGCAGTGCAAGATTCTGAAATAGAAACCAACATGGTTGGGAAAGTGCTTTCAAAAGGCCTCTGGGATAAAGTTTTAGAAAGGTACAAGTTAGGAGAAGGCTACAAAAAGATTTCAAAGGCTTTAGCTATCCCTCTGAGTACTGTTGAGAGCGTCATTAAGAAGTGGAAGGTGTATGGCACCACCAACACGTTGCCTAGATCAGGCCATCCGTCCAAACTGGATGACTGAGCTAGAAGGGCATGGATCAGAGAGGCTACCGAGAGGCCAAAGGCGACTTTGAAGGACTTACAAGGCTTCATGACTGAGACTGGTCGTTCTGTGTATGAGACGGCAATCTCTCAAGCTTTACACAAAGCTGGCCTGTATGGAAGGGTGACAAAAAGGAAACCTTTTCTGAAAAAGTGCCACATTTAGTCTTGTTTGCTCTATGCAAAAACACACCTGGGAGATTCTGCTACGATGTGGAAAAAAGTGCTATGGTCAGATGAGACAAAAACTGACCTTTTTGGATTGAGCTCCAAGCGCTATGTTTGGCAAAAAGCAAATACAGCACACCATCCAAAACATACCATACCCACTGTGAAGCATGGTGGTGTCAGCATTATGTTGTGGGGGTGTTTCTCTTCAGCGGGGACTGGGAAATTGGTCAGGATTGAAGGGAAAATGGATGCTGCCAAGTGCACCCAAATTCTTGAGGAAAACCTGCATCCCTCTGCTAGACATCTGAAGATGAGTAGGTCATTCACCTTCCAAAATGACAATGGTCTTAAACATACCGCCAAAAGAACAACACAGTGACTTAAGGATAGGAAGGTGAATGTCTGAGTGATCCAAGTCAGAGCCCTGACTTAAATCCAATAGAAAATTTGTGGATGGACTTAAAGAGAGCAGTCCATTGTCGCTCACCACGAAATTTGACTGAACTCTAACAATTCTACAAGGAAGAATGGGCAAACATTTCCCAGTCTTGGTGTGCAAACCTAGTAGGGATACAGTCATGGCCGAAATTGTTGGCACCCCAGAAATTTTTCCAGAAAATCAAGTATTTCTCACAGAGAAGTATTGCAGTAACACATGTTTTGCTATACACATGTTTATTCCCTTTGTGTGTATTGGAACAAAACAAAAAAAGGGAGGAAAAAAGCAAATTGGACATAATGTCACACAAAACTCCAAAAATGGGCTGGACAAAATTGTTGGCACCCTTTCAAAATTGTGAATAAATAAGATTGTTTCAAGCATGTGATGCTCCTTTAAACTCACCTGGGGCAAGTAACAGGTGTGGGCAATATAAAAATCACACCTAAAAGCAGATAAAAAGGAGAGAAGTTCACTTACTCTTTGCATTGTGTGTCTGTGTGTGCCACACTAAGCATGGACAACAGAAAGAGGAGAAGAGAACTGTCTGAGGACTTGAGAACCAAAATTGTGGAAAAATATCAACAATCTCAAGGTTACAAGTCCATCTCCAGAGATCTACATGTGCCTTTGTCCACAGTGCGCAACATTATCAAGAAGTTTGCAACCCATGGCACTGTAGCTAATCTCCCTGGGCATGGACGGAAGAGAAAAATTGATGAAAGGTTGCAACGCAGGATAGTCCGGATGGTGGATAAGCAGCCCCAAACAAGTTCCAAAGAAATTCAAGCTGTCCTGCAGGCTCAGGGAGCATCAGTGTCAGCACGAACTATCCGTCGACATTTAAATGAAATGAAACGCTATGGCAGGAGACCCAGGAGGACCCCACTGCTGACACAGAGACATAAAAACGCAAGACTACAGTTTGCTAAAATGTACTTGAGTAAGCCAAAATCCTTCTGGGAAAACATCTTGTGGACAGATGAGACCAAGATACAGCTTTTTGGTAAAGCACATCATTCTACTGTTTACCGAAAACGGAAAGAAAAGAACACAGTACCTACAGTAAAATATGATGGAGGTTCAATGATGTTTTGGGGTTGTTTGGCTGCCTCTGGCACTGGGTGCCTTGAATGTGTGCAAGGCATCATGAAATCTGAGGATTACCAAAGGATTTTGGGTCGGAATGTAGAGCCCGGTGTCAGAAAGCTGGGTTTGCGTCCGAGATCTTGGGTCTTCCAGCAGGACAACGACCCCAAACATATGTCAAAAAGCACCCAGAAATGGATGGCAACAAAGCGCTGGAGAGTTCTGAAGTGGCCAGCAATGAGTCCAGATCTAAATCCCATTGAACACCTGTGGAGAGATCTTAAAATTGCTTTTGGGAAAAGGCGCCCTTCCAATAAGAGAGACCTGGAGCAGTTTGCAAAGGAAGAGTGGTCCAAAATTCCAGGTGAGAGGTGTAAGAAGCTTATTGATGGTTATAGGAAGCGACTGATTTCAGTTATTTTTTCCAAAGGGTGTGCAACCAAATATTAAGTTAAGGGTGCCAACAATTTTGTCCAGCCCATTTTTGGAGTTTTGTGTGACATTATGTCCAATTTGCTTTTTTTCCTCCCTTTTTTTGTTTTGTTCCAATACACACAAAGGGAATAAATATGTGTATAGCAAAACATGTGTTACTGCAATACTTTTCTGTGAGAAATACTTGATTTTCTGGAAAAAATTCTGGGGTGCCAACAATTTCGGCCATGACTGTATATCCAAAAAGACTAATAGCTGTAATTGCAGCAAAGAGTGGCTCTACAAAGTATTAAATCGGGGGATTGATGACTTTTCCAACCCTGTCATTCTTGTTTTTCATTTTTTAAATTAATTTTCTGAGCTGGTTTCTTTCTTTTAAATAGTTTGATGTTGCAAGGCAACATTTGTAAATAAATCTGCTAAAAGTTTTTTTTGAGAATGGTTTTTGATTTCAAGCTGTATGACAAGTAAAGTAGCTATTTCAAAGGGGTACGGTGACTTTTTATAGGCACTGTATTTACAGCATACTGTATTATAAATATTTCACATGCAGATATTATAATATTGTAATAAACAAACAGCCTTATATGGTGACTTGTGGTCTCTGGTTAGAAAACATATTGAGTTCAGCTAATAATAACTTTAAGCTTGTTGATTTAATAATTATCCTGGGTGTTTTATATTTGATTTGATGGAATGCATTGTGGAGAGAGTGGAAGCGGTTGGCTGTTAGTCGTAATTGTTTTGCTCTACTTTCCTCTTTTGTACCATCATGTCCGCACAGTGTCCTTTTGGCCTCATTTGGTTCATTCGTATCTCCTCTCTTTTGGTGCAGCTATACCCAGAGCTGCCTCTGCTCAGACCCCACCCTGTGCATCGCCATGTCTTCCACCAACCTAAAGTACATGTCGCTGGGCGTGCTGGTCTTTCAGACGACATCGCTGGTCTTGACCATGCGCTACTCGCGCACCCTGCAGGGGGAAGGACCTCGCTACCTTGCCTCCTCTGCCGTGGTGTCTGCCGAGCTGCTCAAGATCCTCACCTGTGTGCTGCTTGTGTACAAGGACCACAGTGAGTCATCCTCTTCCTTGCATCTTTTTGCGTGCGGTTGTCTAGTTGAGCTCGTGTATGTGTCTGCAAGAACATAGCGAAACACGTTTCTCAGATTGAATTCATGCAGTAAGTGCTGGTACACATTTGCTGTGTAGGTCCTTTCCCTTCCATCCATTTACATGAATTATCGGCGAAGCTCGGCATAGGGTTTAATAAATATGTTTTGACCATAAATTCGCGATTGGTATACATCTTGCTAAATTGCAGTTTTTTTGATAAACTTGTGAAAAGTTTAATATTTTACACATTCTGCTCCAGACCTATTTTATATTACTAATGCTTATTAATACTGCCTTTTTTTTAACTTCTATTTCTGTTTTAACGTGTTTGTACTTATACCAATTACACTCAGATACAAGGGTATAGGAGTACTTGTATTCACTGCAGTAAAGCAGTTGTTGAAAGATTTGCTGACAGAATTTCTAAGTCCAGCCAACGGCTGTGTTCTTTCCATTTTCTTATGCAGGCTTTAGCATCCGTGCTCTGAACAACGTGCTAACGCAGGAGATCATTAACAAACCAATGGACACACTCAAGCTCGCCATCCCCTCTGGCATCTACACCTTGCAGAACAATCTGCTTTATGTTGCACTCTCCAACCTTGATGCTGCTACCTACCAGGTGCGGAGAGGAGCTGTTGTACTCGTAACCAGTAGGCCAGTAGCTTTGTGAGCTGCATCCGTGGCTGTTTGTACTATCATTTGTACATCTCCTGATCTACTTCTTGCTGACGTTTTATATCTGTACCGGATTCCCGTGGTCTCCTAGGTGACGTACCAGCTGAAAATCCTGACCACAGCTCTGTTCTCAGTGTCCATGCTAGGTCGGAGACTTGGTGTGTATCAGTGGCTCTCCCTCCTCATCCTCATGGCTGGGGTGGCACTAGTACAGGTACACTTTTTCCTGTCACCGCAGGGTCTCAGACGCCAGCCAAATCTGATTTATAGTCTGCAAAGTGCACCTGAAACTAAAACCACCTGTGAACTTGGATTAAGACCCATGCACTTCATCGGTCCATTGTTGCTTTCTCAGTTTCTTCAGCCAGGCACTGTTCATGGTGTCTCTGTTGTTTGACTCTGTACTTGTGTGTTTGTGTGCTCACACTCGGCACTCGTTCTGCAGTGGCCGTCCGATTCCACGCAGGCCCAGGAGCAGCTCTCGGCAGGATCCCAGTTTGTGGGCCTGATGGCCGTGCTGGTGGCCTGTTGCTCCAGTGGGTTTGCTGGCGTCTACTTCGAGAAGATCCTCAAGGAGACCAAGCAGAGTGTCTGGGTCCGCAACATCCAGCTAGGTCTGTAATGTGTCTTTGGGCTTTTACAGTACAGTTGTTTTGTGCACGAGTGTATTGTTGGATCCATGTGCACAACGATGATGCTCACTGCAGTTCATTGTAAACTCATGTGCCTCGTGAGTATCTGTGTGTCTGTTTATGTACTTCTGTCTGCTCTTTCCCTAACAGGACTGTTCGGGCTGGTGTTTGGCCTCATGGGTGTTTTTGTTTATGATGGCAACAGAGTGCGTGAGTCTGGCATGTTTCAAGGCTACAACCATTTAACTTGGACGGTGGTTGCACTGCAGGTAATTTTGGCTGTCAGTTGGCTGGTATTTTTGATAATCCTCTGCGTATTATTAGCCACTAGGAACAGTTTCTTTTCATCCTTAAGGCTATTGTGTAGCAATTGTGAAGATGCTCAATATTATCATCAGTGGCCTATATGGCATTTAAGCGATAAAAGGCTGAAATAATTTACATTTAGTAGCTTAAAAGTTTTTGAATGCAAAGTTGAATTGTGCATACTAGCTTCATACAGTTGTGTTTTGCTGGTCATCCCTTATAACTCTGAGCGTGTGGTTCTTTAGTTACTTTAGCCTTGGACAAAAAAAAGAATGGCAGCAGCGTTTCTTTCAATTGCATGAGGGACTGCTGGAGTGTTAGCTTGGTTTTATCCTGAAGCCTGAGTTCCTGTTTTAGTTGGGTTCTTTTAGGTCTGTTTTCACCTATGTCCTAATTTGTCCACAGGCTCTTGGAGGCTTGGTCATCGCTGCAGTCATAAAGTATGCAGACAACATCCTAAAGGGCTTTGCCACATCACTCTCCATCATCCTGTCTACACTCATCTCCTACTTCTGGCTGCAGGACTTTGAACCTACTGGGTAAACACACACATTCATATTTGGAACTTGCAAACACGTTTCCTCTTTTTAGTAACGTTTCCTCGTCGCCCACATCTCGCTCGTGTCTTCCGCAGTGTAGACCTAGTGTTATTTTTATCAACTTGGCAGGCTTCTATAGGCAGCAAATTACAATAATTGAGACAGCACACGATGGCTGCTTGGTGAATTATGGTAGTAAAAGATGATTTCCTGGTTCTTTCCTAATTTTTTCCAGCGTCTTCTTCCTGGGAGCTGTGCTGGTCATTGCAGCCACATTTCTCTACGGCTACGAAGGCAAGCCATCTGTCAACCTCAGCCGAGCATAGAAGAGGGATCAGGAAAAGAACGGCATGGGCAAAAGTCCCAGCAGAAGGCGAGCATGGGGCTGGAGTGAAGTTGCAATCAGATTAGTGAAGCAGAGGTGGAGAAAGTGAAAGAAATGGATTGTTGAGCAACACGGGTGGACTTTTTCAGCCCTCCAGCACATTGAGCCACAGAGCTTTTGTGACATAATTGGTGCTGCACAGTGATGGCCAGAGAGCCATGAACAGCTCCAGTTTACTGTGCTCATCTTGTATGTTTCCAGCCCAGACTTCACAGTCTACACTGCTGGATGTTTTTGGCTTTCTAATCCCCACGCCATCACGTCAGAGACACATCCTTACATGATCTCCACCAGAATGAAGCTTGTTTACAGATTAGATGGAAGAACAGTGAGTCAACATTGGATTAGAATATTTTGTCAGTGACTTTCACTAAAGATGGTGCCTGTAAGGAAAAAATCCATTCCCACTGAACATGGTCATTATTAACCGGATGGGGATATTTTAAGTTAACACTGTGACATACAGATATTTGATCATGAGCATAAAACTTTTTATATCTTTGGTGAAGGGAGGGTCAGTGTTTGTTGCAAGGGAAAGTGAAAAATTGTCATATTTTATGTTTGTCAGGGGTTTAGCGTAAAGTGGATTTATTGCTATTTAAAAATTGTGGGTGTAACAGTGCCCTCTGATGGAAGAATGGATCATTTTGCTGAAAAAACGTGAAATAGTCATGGTCGGTTGTCTTTTTTTTTCTAAATCTGGTTGTTGACTTGAGGTTTTCCTTCGCTGGCCTCTTGCTGCTCAGCTAATTTCAACATTGATGTAATCCTTCTTACAGCAGCATGGTGCTGATGACTTCACGCTCCGAGCAAAGTTGGTTCCTCTCGCCGGGCCCTTTCCTAGGAATATGTGCTGCAGGGTGGAGGTTTGTGGTGGCGGGTTGGTTTTTGCGTTGTTGCTGAAAATGGTGATGATGTGCCTGGGGGACACTTAGGAGCACAACTGTGATGGATGGGATGTACTGTGAGATGATGTTTTGTTACCAAGTGATCAGCTCTCGATGGCCAACCCTACTGGCACTGACCCTTGTAACCCCAGCAGTGTGGCTGGCAGTGTTCAGTAAAAATTACAGATGTGCTTTTTACTTATTTTCAGTCCTTTATTGTTTTTACAAACACTGCTTGCATGCAAAAAAAACAGTACCAAAGTTTTCTTTTCATTTTTTTCCCCCATATCACTAACCCCTCCTCACTCTGCACACAATGTACGGTCTCATTGAGCTCCTGCGTACGGCTTCACGGTCAAGGTTGCCATCGTACAAAACAGCTGGCAATGTGACTTCGTGAAAAATGGGTGATGGTTGGCAATGCCAATGGCCTGGGTGGCTGGAGCAGTCTGAGGTTTGTAGGCGCACATTGCTGTGGTGTGTGTGTTTGTGTGTGTGTGTGTGTGTATGTGGAGGTACCTTGTCTTCACATAATGTGTTGACACTTTGAAACGGTTGTTTCTGTGCTTATCTGTGTACTGACCTTGAAGACAATAAGGGTTTTGGCTTCACTCTGCTGTGCTGTTTGTCCTCGGACTGACTGAGAAGGCCTGTTTGGTTTGCACCTCGGTAACGGACGACATGGGGAGCTCGCATCTTCGCATTCCCCCAGAAGTCCTTCTCCACTCACTTATCCCCTAAACTGCCTAGGTGAGAGGGCGCTGCTTGGCCATCCTCTGCCTACACTCAGTTTCTAACTATGCTGGGTCTTTAAGGCAGGGTTTTCAGCTGCTGTACTGATGTCCGACTGTTAAGAGCAACGCACTCGGCTCTGGTGCCGGTGCGTCTGCATGCTCTGCCACCTCACAGGACTGCATCGTGGGTCTTACAGGGCTCAGTGTAAGCTGACATAAAGTCTCAGTGTTCCCCATGTTCAAGCAGCGACCTCCCAAGGAGCGCCGTGCCAGCCTCGCCGTACGGTCCGGATCATTCTGTGCCATGCTGATGGGACACCGCTCAAATGCAGTGCTACTTTCATCTGCGAAACGCAGGAGATTTAAGGCAGGTTCACGTAATGATCCTTCATTCCATTTTCCATCGCTCCTGTTCTCTCATTTAAAGGCAATGACAGGGATTTAAGGCAGTTCCCTTCCCCCCCATCTTCAAGTCTTTACCTTTGTCTGCTGTGAGTCCATGGCCTCAACTGCCCACCACATTTGCTTTGCTACTTAGAAGGGATCACCACCATAGCAGCACCCCGCTTGGGCCTCCACATGAGTACCTGGGCATCGTTGGCGTTTGGACGGCCCAGGGCATTGGGCGGGATGGGCTCCATGCGAGTGAGGACGCGCGGCTGGTCCTGATGGGGCCGGCCCATTAGCGTGGCCCTGGATCCCAGGGGCTTGGACGGGTCCACGGCAATGTCAACCCGCATGCGCCACTTGATAGTCTGTAGCAGGATCTTCTCCTTGGTACCAGTGTTGAGGGCCACCAGCCATGTGGTGAAGCTCTGGTCCCTCTTAATGCGGGTCAACAGGGGCACGTTGCTGTCACTCACTGGCACGGCCCATGTAACGCTGGGGTAGAAGTTGTCGTTCATACTAACTGTGAAGCGGGATGGTTTGGAGGTGGGCCCCGTCAGGGTCACGGTCTCTGTGGTGTTGCCATACCAGGGGTAACTCACACCATCCGAGTCGCTGATGGCCTTCACCTGGCCCTCTCGCAGCTCCGGCAGCTCCCAGCTTGACCTGCAACGGGCCAAAAGAAGTCAGCCTGAGCTTCTCTTAGAATGAACAGCCTTAGCGTCCAGAGAGAGGACGAAAGGTTAAAGCCACCTGAGAGAAAAGTTGAGAAGAGCAACACCACGACTTTCTAGCTCTGCCTCTGGCTGATGCTTCGGGATCATTCAAAATATATGTGTGGCAGCAGATTAGTGTGCCAGCGAGCCAGTGTGTCAGCTGCTGAGAATCGATGCTACCGTCTTCGCACGAGATCGTCTCCATTTGTCTGTGGAGTTTCATCGCAATCGCACAAAGGCCCACCCATCCCGGGAAAGGATTAAAGCGCCGTCTGACCCATACGTACGCCTCCTCCGCAACACTTACCCCCTTCGATCGCAAAAGGACTCGTTTCATCCACAGGCGTGTGGGTGTGGGTGTGTGCCTCCCTCTCCCAGCGTGCGTTCGTATTCACGTAGGTGCGTGCCAGTATCTTTGCTCCCCTTTCCCCATTCCTGAAGAAGGGGCACAGAAGCAGCTGGCACGCACCTATTAGCAGCTCTTCTATTTTTGTCTCCCGAGCCAAGGAAGTAAAAATCAATCAATTAGTGGGTGTCTGCACGCAAGAGGAGGCGAGGGCACTTCCACCGTCTTGGAGCCCTGCAGCGTCGGTCCCTCTTTAGCTCCGAACCCTTTGCGCCTTTGCTCCGGATGCCACGCTAAATAAAGCCGAGCCCCAGGAGAACATCTCCCGCACCGCTCGCGACCACGCATGTTCACGCTGGCACGCTGCTGGCACGCTGCCGTCACGTTCGCAGGGAGGGAAGGAACGTCTGGCCTCTTCGCCTCCACGCGCGGCCGCCGAGGGGGCCCAGAAGAATGGGTTTGGCTGCCGATGGGGATGATGGTGATGGTTGAGAGAGAGAGAGGTGCTAGCGGTGGAACAACTCACATGCCGATGTCGCTGTAAGTGTTGTAGAACTCCATCTGCGTGCACGCCTGGATCCAGCCCACCACCCACGTCTCGTTGCGGGGAATCGGGGGCATGACCACGCGGGCCGACGCTTTGAAATAGGGCGTCTTGTAGCGCAGCACGATGGGCGAGCTCTCCTCGATGACCGTGGGACACTGGTCGATGGTGGCCGACACGTCGTACACCACGATGTTCTCGCGCTTGATGCGGGACTTGCAGGCGATGCTCTGGATGCAGCCCATGGCGCCGGTTCGAGTCACGGCGAGGTTAACCAGGCGAGGGGGGGCGGCACCGGCTGGTCGGCCCGCTGGCGCATCAGCCTCGCTCGCATGCCATCGGCTGCGATCGGTTCGTCAATAATCGAAGAGAAGAGAAGCGGCGAGCGAGGTGATCGGGAGGGTCGACGAAAAAATAAAATGGAATGAAATTAAAAGAAACGGCCGAGCGCAGGAGTTCCGTTGAGCACCGCCGACGGGAGGCGAGTTTGCCGAGGACCCGCGGAGCCCCGCGCTGGGGTCTCCCGCCTCTGCCTCCCGCGCCGATCCCCAGCGGCAGCGGCAGCGCCCGGGGCTTCCCCACGCCGGGGTCCAGGCTCGTGCCCGACGCCCTCCCCCGCAGAAATCCACGCTGCTCTCCGCACGGGGGTGCCGGGCTTCGCTTGCTCGTGGCGCGGAACGGGAGCGCGGTGCCTCATACCTGCCGGCTCCCCCCGGTGCGATTAGGGCTGCGGCGACGTCGGGGCTGCGGCCGTGGACGCACGCACCGCGCTCCCGCTGCGCCCCCTCCGCTGCCCCATCGCATCTCCCCGGCGTGATGTCGGCTCTTCGCTCCTCAGCCGAGCGCTGGGGAAGCGGTGCGGTCCCGGCGGCGCGGGTCGGATCGGTCTCACGCCGCCTCCGCTCGCCCTTCTCTCGCTTCACGACGCGGCGAGAGGGCTCAGTGCAGACGCTCTCGGGCGAGAAGAAGGATGCCGAGCCCGAAGGAACCCATTCGGCCGCTCATTTGTCCGCTTCTGCTCGGCGCGGACCCTCCCTCCCGTGTCGCTGTTCGGTCCGCCCGGTGCTGATGATGCTCGGCGGAAATGGACCCGGTCGTGCTGTTTGTCCCCAACCGCGACCCGTACACCTCCCGCAAGAACGTCTCATTCTGCACCACCGGAATTCTGCTGATACAATAAATTCATCATCATTATGGAGTGAAATAATAAAACAGTTTATTTCTGGAAAGAAAAAAAAATATATATATATATATATATATATATATATATATATATATATATATATATATATATGTATGTATATATATATATGTGTATATATATATGTATGTGTATATATATGTGTGTGTATATATATATGTGTGTGTGTGTGTGTGTGTATATATGTATGTGTGTATATGTATATAAACAGCACTTTTCAACAAATCCCCATATCTGGCTTATTAATCGAAAATTGGTGGAATAATGATTCTATTCATTTATGTTGAAAAATAAAACAAAAAATGAAATAGGAATCTAATTTAATAGCAGGATGGTTATATTGTTTGGCAGTGTAGTTGGTTTGGAGTGTCATACTTAGCCCTGCACAAGAACCCTGTTCTCCAACCGCCAGGGTCATAGTTCTAACTCAGGAACCTAGGACTTAACCCGACTCCTGTCTTGGTTGGGTCATGGACTTCTGACAGGCAGGCCCCAGGTGGTGAGGTGGGAACATCATCTCTCAGTGCTGACTCTCAGCACGCCCCCCCGCAGGGCCTCATTATAGCCCCTGCTGTACTCCCTGTTCACGCACGACTGCGTCACCTCGCTCAGCTCCAACATCATAGTCAAATTTGCTGACAACACCACGGTCATCGGCCTGATCACTGACAACAATGAGCAGGCCTATAGAGAGGAGGTGAGAACCCTGACTTCATGGTGTCAGGACAATGACCTCCATCTCAACATCAGCAAAACAAAGGAGCTGATCGTGGACTTCAGGAGACAGCAGGGGAATGGCCACGTGCCCATCTCTATAGCCAGCGCCCCAGGGGAGAGGGTGAACAGCTTCGGGTTCCTCGGAGTTAACATCACTGAGGACCTATCCTGGTCACGGCACGCCAGCGTCGTCATTAAGACGGCAACACAACACCTCTTCTTCCTCCGTCGGCTGAGGAGGTTCGGCATGGACAACAGGATACTTGCTAACTTCTATAGAACGACCATCGAAAGTATCCTGACTGGCTGTTTAATGGCCTGGTATGGCAGCTGCAGTGCGTCAGACCATAAAGCTCTACAAAGAGTGGTCAAGACAGCACAGAGCATTACCAGGACTGATCTGCCAGCCCTGCAGGACCTCTACACCCAGCGGTGCAGGAAGAAGGCACTTAACATCCAGAGGGACAACAGTCACCCCAGCCACAAACTATTCTCCTTGCTCTCGTCCGGAAAACGCTTTAGAAGTGTTCGGACAAGGACAAAAATGTTCCAGGACAGTTTTTTCCCCCACACCGTAAGACTATTAAACCACTGACCCCTCCCTCGGACAGTGGGAACAGTCGATTGGGGTCTGTCTGTCTGTATGCCTGCCCCCCCCCATTGTATAAAACTATCAGTGGTGTGTTGTTGTAGGTTTGGTTGCTGTGTGTTGTTGGTTTGGCTGCTGTTCCCCCCCCTCCCCATATGTATATTTATTTAACTTTTCTTATACCTTATTTATAAATGTACATATTTATGTACATTTATATTAGTGAGGATGCCCGGAAACAAAAACTTTTCATGGTGACAACACTGCTATGCTGTGTTGTTCACCCATGACAAATAAACCTTGACCTTGACCTCTAAGTAAGGGATGAGTAATAAACCCACATGAATGCAGTTAAAACATTCTTCTTCATCTGTACACAGTGGGTGTAGCTTTGAGATTGCATTTCTGCTAATACAGGCTGTCCTTGACTGGGTTACGGGCCAGTAGTCTGGCCATATGTTGAATTGGTAGATTGATTATTTCTCAGTATTTTTTCAGTACCATCCACCATACAATAACTTCTTTTGAAATATTTGTTGGTGTTTTTGACCCCTTTTGTTTTATTCTGGGCCATAGTCTAGCATAATACCCATATAAGCATTATTAAATAATTCAACACAAAAGTACACTATGTTTGTAACATTTTAAAAATACTTTAGTATTCTGTGTGACATGACAGTAAGATGTAGTAAGCACAGAGATGGAGGTTGTGAGGAGATCTTTACTGCTCATGAAAACAGCGTACGAGATGCAAGAAGATGGTTGCTGGCTGCCATCGTGTCGCAGCACAGTCTTGTACGATGTTCATTTTGCGTAGCGTGATATTTTTCACCTACAGTATGGTTATACTATAGGCATATATTATGGTTATATTATAGGCACTCAATAATGTTGTAGCACTCTGTATGCATATCAGTCATATGTTGAATACATTGTAAGTTGAGGACAGCTTGTGTTTTTTTGTTCTCCAACAAAGGAAACTTGTGCCACTGCCACTATTAAGTAAAAAGTGAAGGTGAGACTGGAATGTCCTAACCAACTGATCCCCATGCTTATTCAAATCTGAGCTGTGATCACAGAACAAAGTATAATTGGTTTCATGCTGTTGCCATGAGCTGAAGTCCCATCTACGCATACTTTCATAGCCTAACACCCAGGGATTCCAGGATAGGCTCTGGACTGCCACGACCCTCCTCAGGATTAATGATGGATGGATATTGCTGTGAAGCAGGATCAGCCTATTGTTCTCAGATATCATCCCAGGATCTTGGTGAACACAGAGGCGAACTTAAAATGAGAAAAATCATTACATGAATCCAGTAATAAAGTATCCCCTCCTGTTTGCATACTTTGTGTTGGCTCCACATACTAGTCAGCACATTTAAAATCACACTTGTGTCATAACAAATTTTGGAACTCTCTTTTCCTTTCTTAGATCACTATCTGATAAACTTTATGTTAACATTAGCCACACTTAGCATAGGGCTTTGCAACTATTGTGGTGTACGATGCTTCACAGCCTGGTATGGCAGCTGTAGTGCGTCAGACCATAAAGCGCTACAAAGAGTGGTCAAGACAGCAAAGAGCATTACCAGGACTGATCTGCCAGCCCTGCAGGACCTCTACACCTAGCGGTGTAAGAAGAAGGCCCATCATCTTAAAGGACCACAGCCACCCCAGCCACAAACTGTTTTCCTTGCTCCCATCTGGAAAATGCTTGAGAAGCATTCGGACGAGAACAAGCAGGTTCCGGGACAGTTTTTCCCCCCACACAATAAGACAGATGAGCCACTGACCCCTGCCTTGGACAGTAAGACACTGCCGATCAGAATCTGTCTGTATGCCCTGTATGCCTTTATCGGTTTGTTTCTTTGTTGTTTTGGTCGTTTGTTTGTTGTTTATCTAACTTATTTAACGTCTATGTATATTTTTTCTATGTATTAAGGCATTCATTTTCTTAATTTCATTATGTACTATTTAAATTCTTATATCTAATTTATATATCTTATTTTCTGAGGATGCCTGGAAGCAACACATTTCATGGTCACAGCACTGCTATGCTGCTGTTAGTGCGCTCATGACAAATAAAAACCTTGACCTGCACTGAGACTTGAATTTCATTATAAAGCACGGCAGTAAGCTGGCAAGCGGGCTGTTTAACCAGAGTTCCACGTGAATTCGGTTGCTTTGGCGTAGAAAATCCTAGTTTTTGTTTGGCGTGCGAGGCTTTAAAGCCTTTGGGAAGCGAACAGAGCGCTCGACCACCCGACGCAGCCGACGAGCGGTCGTCTCAGGCGCATCCGCTCAAGATCGCGTTGCCTTGGCAGTGACGCCAGGGAGGGGAGGGGGGGGCCACGCCTTCCTCTCGTTTGATTGGTTCGAGAGGGGGAGCGGATGTGTCGTCACGAAGTCCCTCACGGACCCGGCGCTACCGGTGTGTCCCTCGCCGGTGACCTCGCTGCGTCGCCGGACCCCACGGATCGGTGCATGACTTTGCGGCTACTGAGTGCAGTGTTGCGTGCCTCCATGAAGCCGCAGGTGGTGTTTGTGCTCGGGGGGCCCGGAGCCGGCAAAGGCACCCAGTGTGCCAAAATCGTGGAGGTAATGAGGAAAGAGTGGAAGGGGGACGAGGGCTAGGGCGACGCTGTGACACTGGGGGTCGGGAGTGTCGGTCAGTGCGTGGATCCGCCCTCATGCTTTGGGTCAGCGACGCCCCGTGAATGCGGTCGCTTCGCAAAGAGGAACGAAGCAGCATCCGCTTTGGGTCGCATCCCGCCCATCAGAGCGTTCTCTCGCCTTCTGAAGGGTTAGGGTTAACCTCATAATGGTTTTTTTTTGCAGCCCTTCAGTGCAGTCTGGTAGGAAACACATTTATATTCCATTCATATTGTTGATTTCACCATTGAGGCGTCAGGTGGCTGTGTTTAGAGCAGTGTGAAGGTTGCTGGTTCAAGTCCCGTGCATGTAATACCCTTTGGTTTAGGTGCTCGCCCTGAATTGGGCTGCGTGTGTCGTTCGCAGACCTATGGCTACACTCATCTGTCTGCTGGCGACCTGCTGCGGGCGGAAAGATGTCGCGAAGGCTCCCAGAATGGACAGCTCATCGACAGCTACATCAAGGAGGGCAGGATTGTGCCTGTGGAGATCACCATCAGCCTCCTAAAGAATGTATGCAGCTGGCGCCGTGTTATTTTCTGCTTTATTTTATTTTGTTCTAAATATGAATAGGCTTCAGGGCAACGCAGCGGCTCAGCTGCTGGATGTTGCTTCAAAGCTCCGGGCCGTGTGCGGATTCCGCACGAGCTTTGTGCACGCAGATTTGCTGCTCGGGAATAACCTGTGCTGCCCGGGACTGAATGGAATGGTGTCCTTTCAAGGATTCGTGTGACTTCTGATTGCCCAGAATGACGTCTGAATGGGTGGGCAGTGGTAATGAAGTCAGTTTATGGGTGAGAAAATATTTTGGGCTCGTGTCAGAGGGCACATAAAAAATTAAAAAAGTACAACGTTTGCGTTGTCTCTGTGAATGACTGTGAAAATACGCAGTACATCTTGCTGTGGATGTGTCCATACCAAAGGAAATGGTTTTGTTCCATCTTCTGCTTTCCAGGCAATGGAGGAGACCATGCAGAAGAACCAGGAGATGTTCCGCTTCCTGATCGATGGCTTTCCCCGTAACCAGGACAACCTTCAGGGGTGGAACAACATGATGGAAGGCAAAGCTGATGTCAAATTTGTCCTCTTCTTCGACTGTAGCAACCAGGTAGGCCAGCAAACATATTTTAGTTTACTAAGAAGTAGAAGCTACAAAAAAGGCAAATGTTGGGTTTTTTTGTAAACTTTTTGAGATTAATGTCCAGATGAAATTAAAAAAGGTAAAAGGATTAGGTTCAGGGTTAAACTGTTTTTTTTCCCTTTTTGCATTGATTTTGAAGATCCTTGGCTTCGTATTTTCTCAAATCATTAGAATGAACTTCCCGTTTACAGGTTTGCGTCGACAGGTGTTTAGAGAGAGGCAAGAGCAGCGGGCGCACGGATGACAACCGCGAGAGTCTGGAGAAGCGGTGAGCATCAGCTTAACCTCCTTCTCCCCCAAGTGGGGGCCCTCTATGTTTCTCTGCAAGCTGTTCTCTTCCTCATTCCTCCTCTTCTGTAACCTGCTGTCGGCGGCAGCATCCAGACATACCTGCAGTCAACGCGACCGATCATTGAGCAGTATCAGCAGCAGGGCAGAGTGCGCACTGTGGACGCATCTCGCAGTGTGGAAGAGGTGAGTTTGCCCCCCCCCCCGCACCACCGCTTGGTGTATTGCCACGATCAGGTAAACTCACTAATCTCTACCATAACCAGTTGTATTTGCCGACTTGTGAATTGAAATATTGCATGGTGGACAAGAGAGGTGGTGACTAGATGTGCACGCAGATGTCAGTTACTGTGGCCATAGCTGCTGAACTCTTTGTCCCTCTCTCTTAGGTGTTTGCCGATGTGAAGAGACTTCTGGACAAGGAGGGATAGAGCTGTCTGCCAATCTCCAGTGTCCAGGCCCTTCCTTTTCATGGGGTCAGAAGATATTCTGTGTATATATACAAACATTTTTAGAAGTGTTTTGTGGCACTGCTTTCTGTAAATGGCTTCAAAATTGGAGGTTCGTCTTGAAGAAGCTAAGCGTGGGTGGCGGAGCGTATGTAGGTGTGCTTGCATGTGTTTGGAGAGGCTGAAGGGGAAGGGGGGGCAGTGTTTTTAGAAGCCTTTGGTCAGTGGTTTAAGGCCTATGTGAGGCACAGCTAGGACTGCTGGGGTTCCTCCATTTTCTTTTCCAGCAAGTATTTGTTTGGAAGAAAGAATGGATGGATGGATGGATGGATGGATGGATAGATTCTTCAAAAACGAGGTTTAGGGTCCTTTCTTCAGAGCCGCCATATTCTTCAGCTGAGCCCTAAACCTCAGTTTTTGATATGAACCCTTATGTTCAGCTGAGATGTTACAGGCACCGACACTTGCTTTGTGAGCCCGGGTGTGCCAGTGTGATGGAGGATGCAGACAAGGATGCCGCTAAATATGCAAAGGCGATGTGATGTGTGCGTTGCGTGAAGTGCCAGCAGTTGTAGATCGTAGAGATCTTTGAACATGCACAACTTTAAGCAACTTGAAAACACCACAGAGAAAATGTAATTTTGTTACCTTTAGAATTATTATTTACGCTCATCTGTGACTTTCTGTGAATCTGTTTCATGTACTGACGTTTTGAATTTATGTGTGCGGAATCCGATTTTTGGCGAAACGCCTTCTCTGTCTAATTCGCCTCTCTGTGCCATGAAAATTGCCATCTTCCTTTCTTGGCTGGGAATGTCCTTTGGCATAGTTTTAATTTATAATAATTTTTTTAAAAATTTGTTGAATTTTTAGGCAAGCAAGTTACATTGCTATAAAGAGTTGGACCAGTTGTTAAGAATGAATTTAATCTTTAAAAAAAATAAAGTTAGGAAAATGAAGAATCAGAAATGTACAAATACATACATTATGTTCCACTTTTGCACTTTATTTTGTGGTAAACACTGAAAAACAGTGTGGATTGGTGGACGGTGCTTAACATCTCCAGTTATTGCTTTTTATCAGTTTTCAAAATTCGGTAAATGGCGTCAAGTCATTTTTGTAAACTTGTTTCATTATGTAAGGAAAATAAGTTGAAACTTTAACATTCTTTCATGTGTTTCACTGCGTGGAACCACCAGTTGAGGTTGCAGTATTCAGCCAACAGAGGGCAGGTTTACTTTACTGCATACCAGATACCCACAAGCTAGAGTTGGCAGTGGGCAGTTTGGCGCGAAAACATCACTCCTTCACATGAGTTTTGTCTCCAGGGAATGAGACGTGCATTGCTGTGTTGACTGGAGCTGTCACACTTCTGCTAGAGCTGCTGTCGGTGCAGAACGTAAGGCTAAAAAGGCGTTAAATCTTAAATTATTTATTCGGCTTGCTGCTCATAAAGTGAAGAACAAACATCAGACGTGGTCCATGGAACTGCAAAAATGCAATAAAGAACAGATGTTTGTGGTGAAGTAAGCAGAATCACCTCCTGCCTCTTTTTTCTTCCCCCCACACCAATCCTGACAGATGATTCAACGCGGCCTTAAAATGTACAGCAGGTTGCAAAAGTATTTAAACCCGTGAGAACTGTCAACTTTTCCTGAACTGTAAATTGTATATATTTTTCCAGTCAGTATTTTCATCGTGAACTCACGTGTTCTAACACTAAATTGTCTGAGCCAAAATTGATTTTTTTGCAGATGCTTTAAAGAAAATGAAACCTTAGATATGCTGCTTGCGTAAGTGTTCGAACCCCACATTAATACGTGGCAGAGCCACATTTTGCAGTGACGGTTATAATAATTCTTTAGGGGCCACTATTTATTTTTGTGCCCCAGCTGGAATGATTGTTTTTCCTCCATTCTCAGTGGAAATGAGGTCAGGACTTTCAGGTTTTATTTCTTGATGCACTTTAAAATTTGTTTTGGTCTTTTGGAAGACCAGATGCCATCGCTGGTTGTTTTAAATTTTACCGCTTTGCTTTTCATTGGCCGGAAATGAAGGCGGTGATGTTAATGATTGTGGTTTGCAGGACGACGGACCGATGGCACATGGATTCCTGGAAAATCACGCAAAACAAGTGAGGAAAATAACATTAAATGCTCTGGGATGTAAGAACAAACCTCCAGTTGTGAAAGAAGTGAACAGAGTCTAGGAAATACTGAACGCGCAGCCATCAGTAAACGTTCAACCGTGCTGGCTGAAGTACCAAAAGAGACAGCGGGCCCAACGACTGTGTCTGCAGAAGGTACCGGAGGGACAGATGTTCGATATGTCAAGTTGTCAGCCGCAAGATCCTAATTTTAGGTCAGGCGTACAAGTCAAACGCTCAGTTTCACTCAGCTTTTCTCTGGCTTTATTCAATTTTCTGTGTTTCCCTCCCTTCTGCCAAATCGTTCCCTAAAATAAAAAAAATCCCTTTAACAGGTAGCAAAGGCCAGACTCCAACAACCAGGTCACATTTTAGATTAACGTTGGGGCAAAGGTGCTTTCACGATCCCCATTTTGATCCATGAATCCAAAATATGAGTAAGTTAGAGCAGGCAAAGACAACCACAAAAGCCTGGGATGCATCTGTATCTCCTATGTCTTCATTTCTTGCTCGTCTTATGATTTTCCTCTTAGTAAAATTAAACCTTTCATAAGAAATGTAACTGAGGTCAGGAAGATTCTTTTCCCTCGACAAAAGTAACAGCAGAATGGGACACAGCCCTGCTAACCTGACACTTTGAGCTTTTTTCTGCTGGTAACATTTTAAAGAGATGCAATCTGAAACAACACAACCGTGTTTTTGGCAGTGAAGACATTCGTGCTCCTTTTTAGGACGTGACTGAGGGTTTGGGTTTACGGAATGTGCGGAACGGTCCTCTCCGTCTGTGCAGACATAAACACATTTTTGTGTGCAAGAACAAACATCTGCCAAAACAGCTGCTTCAGTTAAAGAAGTCACTTTCTGTTCATTCAAATAAATGATGACACTCACGGAGGCGGCTTTTAAACTCCTCCAGCAACACCAATTCGTGCAGTGCACTACGGTCATGCACTCTGTCAAACAGAATACCCTTTTCTCTAGCAAATTCTACAAATATTTGGTTTATGCCTTTTTTGTGGTTTCCAGTTTTCTGTTTATAGACCTCAGGCGCAAGTTCATAAGTACCCAAAATAGCAGCTTTTACAGTGTCAACACAAACTACATTACATGGCCAAAAGTATGTGGACCCCCTTCTAATGACTGAGCTAAGCTGTTTCAGCCGCACCCACAGAGCATACAAACACATTCTAGACAATTGTGTGTTTCCAGCTTTGTGGTTACAGTCTGAAGAAGAAGCTCCTCTCCTGCTCCAGAATGACTGTGCCCACCCCCATTCACAAAGCGAGCTCCAAAAATACACGGATTACCAAGGTTGGTGTGGAAGAACTTGAGAGGACAACACAGAGCCCTGATCTCAACTCCAATGAACCCCTTTGGGATGAATTGGAATACCAACCGTGAGCCAGGCCTTCTCTCCCAATGCTCTTGTGGCCAAATGGGCATAAATTACTAAAATCTGGTGGAAAGCCTTCCCAGAAGAGAGGAGGCTGTTATAGTAGCAAAGGGGGGAACAACTTCATATCAGTGTCCATAGGTTTGGAATGAAAAGTTCATTCACGAGCAATCCAAAATCAAAAGTCATCTGATTATTTGGTATACCCTTCATGTATTTTGCTAGAACTCCATCTCTCCCTCAGAACTGCCGAATCCCTTCATTCACAAAACTCATTTGCGCACATTTCTTCCCTCTTCTCCTTACAAGTAGTCCACCATCTGCACATTTTTGAATATCGCTTCTGTAGGCAGCTTCTTGAGTCAAGTGTAACTACAAAAAAGCAGCAGCAAATTAGCTGTGTTTTGATGCACATCTATTGCAGCTACAGCTGCTGACTTGCTGCTACATTGCTTGAGTTTTACATGGCTTTGGAGGAAAGTGGAAAAATGTACATCCTTCCATCCATTATGCCCAGTCACGGTTGTGGTGGGTCAAGGTCTATCACTGGATACTAGGTTAGGAGAATAAACCCTCGATGGGAAGCCAGTCCACTGCAGGGGCAGGGCACAAAAACTCCATGATACTGGAAATGGACCTGGTTCACAGGTGCTTGTTTTGGGCTCTTCTTGGGTGAAAGTTCTTCTTGGTGTGTGTGAAGATGCTCTAGGTGTATTATTTCAGCTTTTGGCCAAAACCCATCTTGCACACTGCGGGGGGGTCCTGTCTGGATACAATAGGGGTTGAGCCTACCTGTCTAATCCGGGGCAGGGCTCAGCTGGACAGCGGAGGAGGGTGTGGATGGACTGAGGCTTAGGCATGGAGTGCTCCTGTCTGCCTGCTCATCTGCTGACTGAGGAGCGGACTTGGGGGCAGGTGAGTAACTGTGGGCCCTCCAGCCCTGCTCCGCTGTCTGGCCAGCTTCTTGTTTCATCCCTGGCCACTAATGGAACAATTAGGTAGACCAGTAATCCCCATGCTGGACCGGGCAGACAGTCCCTCACCCCGGCTGCTACTCCTCCCACCACGGCCACATTCCTCTCACGGTTTCACATGGATGCACCTCTGTGTACGTGGAAAGGAGAGAAACGGAGAGAATTATTTGCTACGTTACATATTTCTACTACTGCTTGTCAGGCAGAGAACTTTTCTACAAGAAGAATTACAAGTTATTGCTACAACGACCAGTCTGATGTAAAATTTCAATTAAAATTATTACATCTGTTGTTAAAATCTGAAGTTACGAGGATAGCAAACGATAAAAGACAAACACATTCACACACAACGATGCAACCCGACTGAGAAAGTAGTAGAACCCGACTGTTCAAAATAAAAGAATTAAATCTAAATGAGTAATTCTTCAGCTTCAAAGAAAACAAAATGACGTTAAAAATAAAATATGTAAAAATAACTGTATATAACCAGACGAAAATGTGAAGCTTAGGTATACCCACATCGGAACACAACTGTATAAAATTGCTTTTTAATTTTACAGAGGACAGCTTTGTAAGAAATGATCAAATCGGAAAAAATGTATGTTTTTCACACATTCTTAAATATGAAATCAAAGTAGATTAAGGTGTTGAATGTGTGCAGTGAAACTGTGTGTTCATTCTGATGAACATTGCGTTGTCGTGGGTAAATTCATGTTGGGTTTTTTGTTCCTTCTACTGAAAGAGACTTTAGAGGTATATATTGTTAATATAAGCCTTTTAAATATAACACTTTTGTAATATTATATATCATTTCCATATCTATTGTCACATGATGAAATCTACGAAATAGAGCTGGAATACGCTCGATCCTTGGCCATGGGCAGCCAATGAATATCTTATTTTACTAATTTTAATGTTGAAATTTTTCTGACTAATGGTTATATTATGATTATTCCACACTCTCGCTATCCGTGCTCACAACTTCTCCAGCCTCTGCCATCTGAAATATTACAGAAAGCATGAATCATCGTGTCTGCCTTTGAAAGGGTCCGCTTTTGACCTTTATGGTTTAATGAAGTTTCGCAAAGATAAAGGTTGCACACTGGAGCCCCGTGCTCGGCGCCTGTGTGTGCTGGTGTGGAGGAATTGTGTCTCCTCGAGTGTGTTTGCGTGTCTTTGGCTAGAAACGTCTGTCAGTGTGTCGGTCTCTTTAAAGGCCGGGCTATCAGCACCGAGCTGTCTGTGTAATAAAGGAGGAGCAGCCCTGTGTGTGTGTGTGGGTGTGTTTGTGTGTGTGTGTGTGTGTGTGTGTGTGTGTGTGTGTGTGTGTGTGTGTGTGTGTGAGCTCCCATATGTAATCATAATTTAAAATTTTGGTCTGCATTATGCTATAAATGAAGACATTGATTTGTCGCATGTAGTATGTAGCCCCGTAATGATGGCACATGAAAAAATACTTTGGGTATTTGGCAGAAACCCAGCATCAGCAGCACTGGGGTGTACCTGAGCTCCATATGGGATAGATGGTGAGTGAGACTCATGTTGGAAAGGGAGGGAGGATTTGGGCTGAAAGGCTGAGGGGGCCTTGCAGGTGAAAGAACTCCTTGTCTTTCCATTCTTCGCTCTTGCCCACTGCATCTGCCTCTGACGTCCACTGGTCTGACCTACGTTACACTGTTACACCTCCGCTGTGACTGGTGCAGAAGACCGAGCTTGGCATAGCTTTGCCCTCTGAAGCCTTTCACTAAGCTAAATAATAAACGTCTTTTCTTCATGTTCGTGTCAGAGATGCTCATCCTCTCACATCCCGTCGTGCCCTCCTGGTTTCCTCCTATTGCTGTCACATAACCTCTCAATCTCCACTGCACATCTCCCATCTGGGATACCAAACCCTACTAGAGTCCTCAGTTACAGGCAGTCCATTGCAGGTATTTGTGACTGCTATTGCATTTACTCCATGAAGGTGCCACATAAATGTGAAATATTATGTAGTTCAGCCAGCCGAAGAAGCATCAACTATTGTGGACTTGAGCATCCTAATGTGAACTTGAAGAAAACCTGGATCTCAGCTCCTTGTCGCCATTTCGCCTTGGTCCCCCTCCCCCCCCTCGTGGCTCCTCACTCCGCTTCTTCGGTCTGAGGAGAACTCAACGGTCTGCTGAGTAGTGGGCCACTTGTTTGCAGTTTGTGAGTAGGAGTAGCACTGAGAGCAGGTAAGTGACACACCCGGTCCGCCTAAATCCAGAGGACAGGCGGGAGGGACTGGGATTCTCAGGCATTAAGTTATTACTGAGGCCATTACTGGTGTGCCTTTTTAACAGCGTGTGTTAGCTTCTGTGCTTGCCGTGACTCAGGTGTTCTTCTTTGCAAGGCTGCTTGGGCTATCTGCCATCACGAAAGGTCAAACCCTGTTCTTCAGGCAGCTTCATAATTTATGACGGTCTTCATGGCTTCATTCGACTTATATAATCGGTCAGTGGTAGAGCAGTATGATCTAGAAATGGGTCAGAACCCACAGTTTATCTGTACAACCATTCAGGTTCTGATGATTTGGTGTCCATTACCTTTAGCTTAATTCTACAACCAACAAGAGGCATAACAATAGGAATGAAGAAGGCCTTAATGGGCTTGGTTGTACTCAAAACAGTTCTAGCAGGTGGGGGTCTGTCCGCAGGACCAGCAGGACTCTGTTCACACCTCTTCCCTCAGGTTGTGTACGTTTCGCAAGAGTCCCATCCAACCCAAGTTCATCCCGAAAGTCCACACAGTCGTGTGGAGGATAACGTATAGTTCTTCCCTGATGAAGCTCCTTGAAGCCCTTGTCTACACAGCTAGTTCTGCAAACATTTTCTCAAGCATGTTTGGAGCAGATCTTTGAGTTCTGCTGAAAGACCATGGCTGTTTGGGCTCAGACTGAACTCCCCAGAACCCATTACAGTTACTCAGAGTTGAAATGCTGCTTGGCAGGTAAGTGGAGAGGGGATAGAAGGATGGGACTTAGTTCGTGTGCAGTTTAAGCTCATGATTCTTATTTAAAGACTCTAAGGACATTTATTTTTCAGAATGCAGTAACACAGATAAAATCAATGAACACTTAATAAAATAAAAATGATAAGCAAACTAATCCCAACTGCCATCTCTGCATAATGGAAATGTGCCCAAGTGTGGCCATTTAAACACTAAATGAGGGTCTAACCGATTTGTGGGCATAATAACTTACCATTAATTTTGTTAGTTTTTAAGTGTTCTGATTTGTTTGCACTTCTATTTTTTTATATGACAAAAATACATTTTCTTTTTCTTCGTTTCCTGTTTCTTTTTTGGCAGGCCTGAGGGCAGGTACTCAATTCTTTTAAATTTCCCTCTATTCTATGCCAGTGGTTAGTTGTTTCATTCTTTTCCATTTTAGTTTAGTTACTGAAAAAGGAAAAAAAATGAATGTTCACCTGCTGCAACTTCCAGCTGTTTCACTACCTGGACACAAATGTACCTCCTTTATGCGACATTTGATAAATAAACCAGAAATGAGTGCACGCAGAAAGCTACGCTGGTGATGTTTCTGGAAAAGTGATAGGTGTCTGGTGATAAGGTGACAACAGACTCAGGAAGTGGTGCGAGGGGCAGAACTCGATGACTCCAGCTAGTTGGGATTCCACTTGTGAAGAGCCTGTTGGGAAACTTTGTACATGTGAGGACTGTGGTAGGGGGGCAGTTAGGAGCGAAGGAGGTGGGACTTGTGTGATCCTTATTATTTGTTGGAATGCCTGAGGAATGGGCATCACTGGATTTTGAGAAAGGATGTTAGGGGTTGAGACCCAAAAGACTCACCCACGCCTGCGGGGAAAGATTCAAAACAGGAGGAAAGGCCAGGCACTATAGGCTGGCCTTGACCTGTGACGTCTTCAACACACAACGGACTCGCACTTGACGATGAACTGATGACAGTCAACCATAACTAACTGACTAAGAAACTAACTAAACAGATAGATAGATAGATAGATAGATAGATAGATAGATAGATAGATTTAAAAAGTAAATGAACTAAAATTGTAGACAAAAAGTGTTATGAAAATGCATTGAAACATTGTACATGCACAGTGTTTTTAATAGCAAAAATTATGAATAGATACATATTGTACAACATTACTGGATACTACTAGAAACAAATAAGAGTAGGAGATAGATAACTATATTAAAGACCAAAAAATACCAAGTTGTAAGTTGAGAACTGTCTGTACATTTCTGAGTGCTTTGAATCAACAGAAAGTTTGGAGGTAGAGGTGAAGGTTTGGGAAGAAGGTGCTTGGGACAGCAGGACTAGAATCCCTACTTCCACTTCCCATGTGGGAGGAATCCATCTCAAGGCAGCAGACATGGCCATTATACCTTACCTGCGGGGAGGTGAAGACTTAGTGTCCTGAGATCCTAAGAAAACATCATATAAAAGCGAGTTAACCTCTTTCTAAGTCCTGCAGCTGATCTAGCACTAAAAGTCCACCTACCCTAATTTTGAAGGAACATCCAAGCAGTGATTTATTGTGCTGACAACTGCTTCCCAAACTGACTGCTGAAACTCAGATATCAGAATCCAAGGAGATGTCTATGTTAAAGCTGAAGGAGTGTCGTATGAAATCCCCTTAGCTCCCTTTTGCAAGGAAGCTACACCACTTTACTGCTCAAGTGTCTGCAAAACACCATGAACTGGATTTTTGTAGAGGTGGGAGGTCAGGCAGCATCTGACTCTTGGATCTGCACACACATCCACAGAATAGCTGTGAATCCTTGGAACGCTTTTTGAGAATCCTGAGTCTCAAATGAGATTTTTATCACTATTGCACAGTCGTATCCTATTTTGCCCTTTGTTCTGCAGTATGACAGTCCGCTCAGATGGTAACAGCCTAAACAGCTGAACGACTGAGACCCTGGTGAAGGAAAGCCATGAATATCTGTGTGAGGAAAGAGCTAAGATGGCAGCTTGATATGAAAAGCCTAGAGGGTGAGTAACAATGCTAAGAGAGGGTACACACAGCTGACTTGGCAAAAGACTGAGTGACAGCTGTCAGCAGAGGCGGTTGACAATAAAAGCCCCTAAAGTTCCTGAGCAGTTGCAGGGTGAAGGGTCGAGAGAGAGAACTGAATAAAAATAGAGGACAACGTCTTAAGCATTACCTTTACACATCAAGCAGGGGTGTTTCATGTTGACCAACTGTAATCTCATCCTTTTGTGGACAACATTGCTTTGGGATGCACTGTATGGTCAAAAGTATGTGGACCCCCTCTTGTAGTGACTGAGCTAAGCTGTTTAGCCGCACCCATTCAGCATACAAGCACATTCTAGATAATTGTGTGCTTCCAGCTTTGTGGCCACAGTTTGAAGAGGGAAAAGAAGAAGCTCCTTTCCTGCTCCAGTATGCTACATCGCTATGAGTGAACAGTGAGCGGTGGTTTAGTGAGGACACTATAGTGCAGGAGTGTGTGTTGGTATATTTGTACGACTGCATTTGTGAGAAGGATTGATGTGTGCTGTGCTGTGTAACACAGCTGAGGATCATATGGACCACGTATGGTGCATGCAGGTGCAGGTGTGTCTATGTGTACACTAGGCTGTGTGTGTGTGTGTGTGTGTGTGTGTGTGTGTATTTGAACCAGAGCTGTGCACAGTGCAGTCGAGGGGCATGTGTATGTGAATAACTGTAGTTGTGTGTGTGTGTGTGTGTGTGTGTGTGTGTGTGTGTGTGTGAGAACGGTGCACGATGCTTTAATCTGGGCAGTGTAGCGTGTGGCACAGGAGCGAGGGGAGCTGAGCCGCCCCAGGAGAGCCCCGGCACTCACATAATCCCTGTGTTTTCAGGAGCCCTGGCCCGTGCTTGATGAGCTTGAGCAAGAAAGGGGGCAGGCTCTCTCTAACCCGGGCTCCGCTCCCTCTCTCTCTCTTCTCTTTCATTCCCTCACTTTTTCTCATGCCCCCCCTCCGCAGGTCCACCGCCGCCGCTCCCCAACCCCACCCTGGAGCCGCCGTGCGAATGAATGCGTTCCAAGTGTTTACTCAGCAACTCTCCCTCCCTCTTTGGGTCGAGACAGAGACGGCCAGATGTGCGGATGGACAGAAGAGTCAGAGGCAGAGAGGAAGGGAGCCAGATTAGATTCCAATTTAACAATATAAACACATTTGCTACTCATAACATTTACACAAAGAACTTATTTATCTTTATAATGAATGAGGTGCCACTTTTGCAGAAAATGACATAACTATTTGGGATTCTCCTTTATTTCATTTTTGTCTCAAAATCCTTGATTTTTGGCAGCTGACTGACAAATGGTGTAGCTGCTGGACTTTTGGAATTTAAACGGAGCTCAATTTTTCTACCTTTTCTTACAATCATTATTGTAATTTCACATATCGTACCAGATTCCACAGATAAACAAAAGCTCATGAAATATCATTACATTCCACGTATCCCGCTGGTGCCTTCCAACAATTTGCTGAGGCTATTAGGACCCCCCGGCATGGAACTACCGACCCAACCTAAAGTCAATACATATAAGAATATACAAAAAGGCAGACTGGAAATGATTTAAACTCTGGAATATTAGTGTGGGTGTAACCACCCAGTAAAATTTTATCTGAATTGGATATCCCAATTGCATTTCACTTTGGAAAAAACTCTTCTCACATGAATACATGTAAATGCTCATCCAGATAAAAAATCCAGGTGTGAGTCAATATGGAGCAAACCATTTGAACTATAAAGCATTTAGCGCAAATTCATTTACTGTGGGAATATCGACACGCGTTTGTCAGATTTATTATTTGATTGTCGCAGATCTAAAACATGGCATCGTGGCAAATTATAGCATACAGTAATAAATGATAAAATACACTTTGTAATGACCCATATTCGCACATTGCTACTTTCATAATTTATATGATTCTGAAAAAAAGTTTCTATTTTTTTATTACAGCACAAAGCACATTTTTTAGCCTTAACAAACATGTGAAACAGAGTTGAACACCATCGTTCTGCACCCGAGTCTATGAAATCCTCTAAAAGTGAAGGAAATTCCCTGTGCTGTAAGATCAGTTCTGCAAGCGCACAAACATCCGCGATGCATATTTGTGTGTATTTTCCTTTTTCAAGTATCAAGTCAGATTGATGCCCTCCTTTTAATGTGAAAACAGCAGACGCACAAATTTTAAATTATTTCTAAATGTTTCTTTATACATGAATTAAGTGATGTTTAATCTTTCATCGCATGACTGTTTCTATAGATTTTAGCCATCCAGCCAATATTATATGTGAAGAAAGTGAAGATGTATGACGTGGACACGGGGACAGGTGCGCTGCCGATGCTGAACAACCTGACCACCCAGCCACTGCCGCACAGGTAAAAGCAGAATTCAGCGTGACTGGGGAGCAGAACGGCATGGTGAGGAGGCCGAGGGGGCAGGGTGGGGCAGGAACGGGAGGCGGGGGATACGGGGATTACCGTGAGGCTGCAGCCCCGAGGCAGTGGGCCTATTTCCTGGACGCTACCCCTGTTTGTCCTGCCTGACCTGGCAGCGGTGGGGGCAGATGCCGCTCCGATACACGGCTGATCCCACGCCTGTCTGAAACTGTTAGCCACCGCATGTGAGCAGCTTGTTAGGATGAATGTGTCTGACCTGGGGGTGGGCTTGCGCGATGTGTGTGTGAGGGGTGCTGTTGGTTTTTTGGCTGGAATGGTTGAGTGCTGAGCGGACACATGGTCTGTGACTGAGGGTCACTACAATTTTATGACTTAGTTTGATTCATCGTCCAACCTCTTTCATATCTGTCTGTGAGAGAGACAAAGCTAATGAGCTCTGCTTGTTTAACCTTTACTTTGAACGCAGTCGCCCCCTCAAGTCCTGCTCTCTCACTCTTTCCGCCCAGGCCGCACAGACTAACAAACTCGTACACGTAGTGGCTACCTTTTTCTGCTTGTTTGATACATAAGGCATACGATCTGCATGGACCTGAACAACGAACGGGTGGGTATGAGTTTGAGTCTCAATAATACTGACAGCTGCCACATACAGTGGTATTGTGAGACCCTGATGTATCTTGCAATCCTAAGACTGTTCCTGCATTCATCGAGATGTCTCATTTTTTCATGTGAAACATCAGTTATTATGATAATCTTATATATGCCAGAACATGGTACTGTAACAATAAAGTCTACAGGTTCCCTGGGTCACTCATTAAATAAGCATGAAATATAGCCCCTTTGTCAATATGTTACAGAAATATTAAAGTTTCCAGTAGCTTCTGTTGGGGATGTGTTTGCAGTGTCTGTCTAAGATTAATCACTGCAAAGTCAAAAGGGTGCTCCCCTCACTCTGAAAACATAAAAATTAAAATTAAGTGATATTTACTTTTTAAACCCCAAAGCTTTTACAGCGCTGTCTGTTGTTTTAAAGAGGTATTTTTATTTTTCAATGGATGAATTGGGTCAGGTTTGAAAGTGCCGGGTGCTGTGTTGTTTCTGGGTTAGATAGGCAGGGTGAACCACCAACACTCTCCTCAGAACAGAGGGGTGGGGTGGGGTCGGTGCCCAAAAACTCACCACTGCAATAAATCTCTAAACGGGAATCATGCTATAACCTTTAAATCATTGAGGAATGATGGCAGTCATAATGATCTTACCCTTGAACTGCAACACTTTGACCAAACTTGGGGAAGAAGTCCTGAAAAGGTTATTTTTTTCCCAGGAGGTTTGACTTTGATATCAGCTTTTTCACCTGTTTTTTCAGTAACTTGTTTTCCTCCCTGAGCACCTTATTTGATTCCTCCTGGGCAGCCACTGTGTGTAGAGGCAGCGTGATCCCAAAACCTCCCCAAAAGTACCTTGTTATTCTCAGATATGAATTTAAAACCGCAATTTTGAAGAAAACACTTCCTGAGGATTTGTTGTAGTGCAAAATATGAATATACATCAGCACATAAAAGCTATATAAAAAATGGTCACAGCTAACAAGCAGAAATATCGTGTACAACAGAAACATACCTGTACCTTTATTTACCTGTAAGTTACAAATACCCTAGAAAACAAACTGTAATGCAGCCAATACTGGAGTCATGTTAAGTGTATGCAAAAAAACATATTTTTCTATGTAAAAAGCACAGGGAATATGTTAAGTGACATGTTAAGACAGATATGAAGACAAGTCAAGTAGGAGTTTGTCATTTCAGCCATGTACACGGTACACAGTGAAATAAAACAGCGTTCCTCCAGGGCCAACGTGCAACACAACCACACAGAGTGTAAATAAATAAAAGACAATATACAGAGAGTGTGAGACACTGAGGATTGGGGGGGTTACAATAAATAAATATAAGACAGAGAGAGTACACAGTGCAAATGAGCATATATATATGAAGTTAACAGAGGTTTAGCAGCAACAGTGGGATTGCTCGACTGTTCAGTTTATCTTTTCCTACTGTATCTCCCATCCTGGTGGTGAATATACAAATACAACAAATATAAAATTTGTTCAGCTTTTTCCAGAAGTTGGGCAGGGAAGAAACAACTTGCAGTGGCTAGGGGCTATTTAAAAAAAAAAAAAAAGTGGCAACAGTATTTATTGCCGTTAGGGCTTAGGTTAGAATCCCACCCACTGCTGTATTACCGGCGACCAAACTGCGTGCACCGCACAAACTCTGCAACCACCGCCAAACCTCAAGCTGCTCGGGAGAAAAACATGAGCCGAATAAATAAGTGCAAGAGCAGGGTTGCCGGAGCCCGGAGGAGTCCCGCCCCGCCTGGGGGGCGCTGCCTGTGACGTCACGCGAACCGTGCGGCTCTCGGACCCCCGGAGCATCACGCAGCTTCGGTTTATAAGTGCAACACACACACACGCACGCACACACACACGACAATAAAGTGCCACCAGACATTAATCGGTCCCCAGAGACGAGGCGCAGAGCGGGGCCGTCTCACAGGTGACTTTTATGAATCTGCCACTTTTCTCCTACTACTCTGGCATGTACAGCATGACGGCGGAGGCGCAGCACTCGCCAGCCGAGGCCGCGAGCCCCGCGGGGGCGGTGTCCCCGACCACACGGCTGGCGTCGCCGCCGATGCCCCCGCCGATCGCGCTGCTGCACGCCGAGGAGGGACTGCTCGTCAAGTCGGAGCCGCCGGGCGGGAGCCCGAGCGCGCAGCGGGACGACGCTCAGCCCGAGGAGCAGGTGCCCCCGACGGGCGGGCGGCGCAGGAAGCGGCCGGTGCAGCGCGGGAAGCCCCCGTACAGCTACATCGCGCTCATAGCCATGGCCATCGCCAACTCCCCCGAGCGCAAGCTCACCCTGGGGGGCATCTACAAGTTCATCATGGAGCGCTTCCCGTTCTACCGCGAGAACTCCAAGAAGTGGCAGAACTCGATCCGCCACAACCTGACCCTGAACGACTGCTTCGTCAAGATCCCCCGCGAACCGGGCAGGCCGGGGAAGGGCAACTACTGGACCCTGGACCCGGCCGCCGAGGACATGTTCGACAACGGCAGCTTTCTGCGCAGGAGGAAGCGCTTCAAGCGCACGGACGTGAGCACGTACCCGGGCTACATCCAGAGCTCCAGCGCCTTCACGCCCACGCCCGCGGCCCGCCCGGGGTACCCCAACACGTTGTACCCGGCGGTGGGCTCCGGCTACGGATCGCAGCTGCCGGGGTCCCCGCACACGGTCATGCTGCACCACTACCAGGCCGGGCCCGGGGCTGCGCAGGGCCAGCACAGAATGTTCAGCATCGACAACATCATCAGCCAGGGAGCGGACGTGAGCCCCTCGGCGCTGGCCTTGGGAGTTGGAGGAGGAGGAGGAGGAGGAGGAGAGCTGGCTGCCATGGCGACGAGCTGCGCGCCCAGCGGCCCCGACGCCTCCACGTGTTTCCAGGCGCAGACTGTAAACCCCGCCAGCAGCGTGATCGCAGCCTACCCATACTGCTCCTCGGCGTCCCCCCCACAGACCGGCTTCTCCCCGGGGGGCTCCCAGGTGTACTGCCCCGGGAACAGGATACCTCTGCAGGCCGTGCGCTCGGGCTCCTGCGCCGAGCCCACGGAGCAGCTCCTGGGCCTGTCGGCCCCCGCCGTGAACTCCTACAACAACGCGTACATGAGGCAGTCGAACTTCGGCCCGGGCATAGAGCGGTACATGTGAGCAGCAGGCGCTCGCTCCGTTTGCCCGCCGTCTGTCCCATGTTTTACACTGTGTACAGCCTCGGCGTTACGTCACGGAGGACAGGATACCTGTTCCGCGCGCGCTCTTTCGTCACTCTTGGCGACAGGAGCGTCGCAGCCTGGCCGGGGTGTCGAGGTATCCAAAATGCTGTCACCAACCCTCAAAGGAGTTACACACGCATACTTGTTGTTGGGGAGGGGGTGCAAACTAGACTTACTCGAACACTTGAAGGGGGTCATGCCCCACCGCTCCCCCCCCCCCTTTACGTCTATGCTTCGTAACGGTGAAAAATATTGTCGCAGAAATGTCGCTAAATGAATCATTTTTTTTACTTTATTTGATAACACAGTGAAATCCATTCTCATTATTTTATTCGCATCTTTTATTTTTATTTGCGTCTTATTTTTAATCGAGTCTTCCTAATAATAAAAAAAAGCATTCTTGCGGAAATGTCGAACAATGTCGTCTGTATTTGTCGTCTGTATTTGTTTGGGTCGCGCTGTGTTTTCGGTCTTCGCTGGGCTTCGTGTTCCCCAGCTGTTTGCCTTGAGATTAAGGAAGAATTCATTTGCGTCGGTGACTTCTTTTACGCACGCAACGGCTATGAAATAATAAAATGTGTAGGTAATATTCAAAATTGTACGCAGATTTGTTGAAACTCAAATTTATCATGCAAACTGAGTGCGTGCAAAACTGTGAAAAGGGCTTTCCAACTTTACAGTTTTTGCTTGGTTTTACAAGACACGAAGATACGCACTTTTTTCTATCCCATAATCGGGAAATTGAAACGCCCTGCTTATTACATTTAAAAATGCTTAAACTCTCAGCAGCTTATATATATATAATTTATATATAATAACTGACGCTATCTATCGTTACTTGTTCTTGTTTTTATTTTTTATTTTATTTATGCGACATATTAATTATATTATCTGTACATTTATTTGATGTTTGTCGCTCAAACTTCAAAAGAATTCGGTTAGTTTTCGATGCAAATGTATCGACGAAATACAGAAAAGAAAGACAGATTTCTAATAAGCTCAACGATATGAACAGTAACTGCAAATATTAAACTTAACCAATAAACCGGAACGAAAGCTAAAGAAAAAACCCACTTTTGTGAATCAAGATTTTTGCTGACACTTTAAATCAGACAAATGATAAAAGTAGTCCGATAAATCTACTCGATACCTTAATAAAAAAGATGGTGACATTCTGAATATAAGAAAAATTATGGCTCGTTTATATTAATAATCGTTTACGCGTCTGAAAAATTATTAAAACCTGATCATCTTTAAAAAAATCCTAAATCCCACTACAGCCTCAAAACTGGCCCGTTAAGCAGCTTGCAGTCTCACCGTTAAAAGAATTATTTCAATAAAATATGCAGACCGCTTGTTTTTCCCTCTTGTATTCTTAAACCCTGTAACCTCATGTGAGAGAATTCAGTGGGTTTGGTGTTTTTTTTTTCTCACATTTACAGTAAATTTAATTTGACGTTCAGTTGAAACTTAATTTTTATTAACTGAAATGAACTGCCTTGCAGCTTAGGGGTATGTTCACTGGTATGACTGTTAGTTATATTCATTTTTTATCATACAGTAAAATAATTCAGTTGTTGTAAATCACTGAAACAGATGAGATTAGATGAGATTGTAATCCTTTTGACCAAATGCATAAGGAAAGGAGTTGGCAACGTGAATAATACAGTACAGCCTAACTAAAATACTTTGGTCCAGCAGTGGCTGACATTTTATATGCGTCACCAGATTATATTTTAATTTGCCAGACTGGATTAGACAAATTTCACATTAAACTCACCTGCTATATAGATATTCATTTATCCAGATTTGAATTATTTGGTACACTTTGCCAGGTTATCTGGACTGACCAGTCGGTTTACCTGGTATCTCTAACTTGTGCTGGCGGATGAAGGTACAGCCTGTACGTAGAGGCCGAGCATGCTGGGAATCCCTCTTTTTGTTCATTTTTGTGCTTTTTTCTGTACGCGTTTGATTTCATCATGAGCCTGGGGAAAATGCAAAAAAAAAATCTTAAGGAACTACCAGGAAAAGTGAAATTATAACACCAAGAACTCCTCCTAAATCAGGTCAGTCTGGCAGTTAGGGAGGTGTCCCTTCACTCGGAATCCCACTCCTGCTCTATCACTTTTGATGGTGGTCCTTACCCTGGATTGCTTCGGTTAAATCGATTATCAATTAGTTGTCAAATAACCTATTATAATAATATTGCTTATTGTAGAAACAAAGAAGCAAAGTTATGACAATGACTTTGATTTACTATTTAAGGCGAATATATGTTCCCACCTGTTCCCAAATAGGGACAAACGGTGTGACATTCCGTACAAAGCATAGAGCCAAGTTCTCTCTGGATCATTTGTAGTGAACATGTGGCTACTTGGAAACACCTTCAGGGGTTTGGTGAACGTTAATAGCAGCAGTGCAATAGAAATACCACAGCGCTACCTGCTAGCTGCCGAGTAGTGCTGCCAACCCCCCTCAGAAAGCATTTTTTACACCATGGCTGTCCCACGGCCATTTTACCTTCATCCTTTGGCCTATATTCCAGCAAGAGCCACAACTTAGATCAGTGTAACAAATATAAAGTGTTGGTCAAAATTTTGCTTAGTAGGAGCATAATGCATCTTATCAGCAATAACTACAGCGCAAAAATAAATATCTCCTTGTCTGATTTGTTTTAGTACACAGTTGCAAGAATTTTGCAGTTTGTTTTTTTCCAACTTTTACATAAAAATTGTGCCAATACACCAAATATGATGTCATGAGGTATACAAATAATAATAATAACAAGCAACCTCATTACTAACTTTTAGTCCTTGACAAGACTCAGAAACTGGTAGAGCAACAACAGCCCTGGACTTTATGCTGTAATAATCATTAAAGGTGCTTTAGGTGTATGTTTTACCTAAACACAAAAAGCACTCATGCCAGAGAAAAGTGGCCTCAGTCTTAACCGTGTCTAATGCTAGTCTAACACTGACCACAATTTACCCCTCACAGCAGTTAAAATGGTCAAACCACCATCTGTCTACATCAAAAACCATATCATCTGAAATCTCCTGTCACTTTTTGCAATGTTATGCATAGCTGCTGAAGAAAACTATGGTAAATATTGCAGCTCGTGAGTCTCCTTACAAAGGATATCTTAGAATATCAAGCATGCCGGTGCATTCTAGGACGGAGGAGATGCTATCGGGAGCCATCCTATGCGAGTTACAGACAGGACAACCACCTCATCAACCTTACCTTTATAAATCAGTCTGATATCCGTCCAGATAACCATCAAAATGCCTGCAATACTATCTGTCAGGTACATTTTACCATGTTTGGTGCAGTTCCCTCCATGTCCCCTCAGATTTTTCACCAGCTGTTCCAGACGATTTGACACAGCAACCTTTTCTCCTCTCCATCTGCACTCTTTCCCCTGACTCTGTCACTATCTCCTGGGGCTTCCCTTATCAAGGCAATGCTTTGCTATGCACAGCATCTTCTGTCTCTCCCCCCAGCCAGCACAGATAAATCCTCCATCTGCTTGGATGAGCAATAACCGTCTTCAGCAGAACCTCTCTAACACCGAAATCCCCCTTTTCTCTACTGACCCTTCCATTTGTTGAGAGCTCTCTCTCAAACTGGATAACTCGTACATCTCACCCACCTCATCAGTCAAAAGCCTGGTAGTAACAACAGACTCAAGCCTTTGCTTTTCCCAGCACACTGAAGCAATTGACCAGATCTTGCAAACGTCTCCTTTGCAACCTTGGTTAATTCTGCCTATATCTCTTACCACATTTCAAGCAGCTCCTGATCCAGATTATGGCTATATCTGGCCTGCATTCCTGCAGTTCCCTCCTGTGGGGACTTCCTACCTCCGATGTGAAACTTCTACACTCAGGCCATAATGCTGCAACATAGCTGTGTTTGACATGTTAAAGCATCATCATGTCTCTCCCCTCTGGCTTCCTGTAGATGTGTATCATCACAGTTTGCAACCTTGTCAAAATTGCAGCCCCTCAACATCTACAGATCCTGGTCAATCCCTGCACTATAGCCTAACCCTAACCCGAACCCCTAAACATTTTTCTTCCCTCATGCCTAAACACAACCCACTCCCAAAACCTGAACCCCAGCACTTACATTTAAACCCTAACCTTGATCTCAAACCTGAGCTTAATTTCTTCCTCACCTTAATACATCTTCCACTTTCACTTTGCCCCCTGATGCTGGACCTAAACTTTCCTCAACACATAAACCCCAACCCCATTCCAACACACTGACAAACAGAAACACAGCCCAGGACAAACTGCACTTCTGAAATAGACCCAAAAGTTGGAGACTTAACCCAAAACACAAAATACTCACTGATTCTCGGTCCACCTTGGTCCACCGACACCTTCCTCACATAACCAGACATCTGAATACAACAATCTGGCAGACTTATGGCAAAAGTACACCACATCACACAGCACATTTTGCACAAAATAGAAAAGGTGCAGCATGTTACACACTCGGGAAGAACACAATGTTACCTGTTAAGTTTGTCACCATTGGGGCCTGGAGAGCAATGGATTTGATGTGTTCCACAACAGCCCCACCCCTGGTTTTGAGATGGTTAGGGTTAAGGGGTTGAGGTAGAAAAGATTCTAGGTTTAGTTTACAAAGTTGTTGTGTTCTGTTTGGGACACCCATTGGCAGACTAAAAATGCATGTCTTCAAAATATTTTAACTCTGCTAGGTAAACACGGTGAGGTGCAGGGTCAGATGGTAACAAGCTATCTGTAGACAGTGGAGTAATACCAGTGCCAAAGGCCACTCAAGTTCTTCCATACCAACCTGGGCAAACCATGTGTTTATGAAGGGTTGGCATAGTCATGCTGGACCAGGAAAGGAGCTTCCCCAAACTGTGGCCACAAAACTGGAAGCACACAGTTGTCTACAATGTGCTTCTATGCTGTGTAGGTGCAGCTGACACAGCTCAGCTCAGTCATTAAAAGGTAGGTCCACATACTTTTGGCCATACAGTATAAGTTTGTTAAACTACTGGTCAGCGTCAGCCCTTGAAAAGTTTCATATTGCATAGTTTGATCACCTTTATGGTACAGACACAATGGATGGTATGTGGAGAAGGTCCAAACAAAAGTGTTGCAGATTGACAAAGGTACTGGAAACAAAAAGAAAAGAGTTCTGACCAGCAAAAGCTGTGCGATAGCTCTGGAGTAGTGTGGTGAGTAGAGGAAGGTGCGGAGGTGGAATCCAGGCATCTGATTGGGGACTTTATTTCATGGCGTGAGTCAAACCATCTCCAGATCGACTTCATCAAATATTTTCCTCTGCAACAGAATTCAGTGAAATATCAGGGCTATCCGGGAAACAACACATGGGACCAACAAGGTGGCCGACAACAATCACCAAGAGTGCGATTGTCCCCCAGGCTAGGAAGTGTCTGTCAGGACTCCAGCCTGTTCAGAGGCTTTTGGCTGCCATGCTGACCATTTTTGTGTATAGCAAGGGCCTGTGCTCCAGTTTACCTCTGTACGCTCCTTGCCTTGCCTTCCCCACCCGATCACCATTATTACCCTCATTATTGCCTCTTGTCTTCCCCCTATAGCCTGTTTTGTTGGTTTATTTCGTTGTGTATTTAAGTCCTGTGTTTTTACCTGTTCTTTATCAGATTATGACTGTGTTTTCCTGTGCCATGATAATGGTCTGTGTTTGTTTCTTTGGTTTTGACCCTGTTTTTTCTGACCCGCTCTTGCCTGCCAAACTTGACTGCTTTCTGCCTTCTTCTCTGGATTTTTGACCCTGTGACTCTTGACCTGTTTCTGCCCACGCTTTTTTGGATTGTTTGCTGTCTCCCTGCAATACATCTCCTGCCCTCTATTAAGTCTGCAATTGGGTCCTAACTTGCGAGCCCCTGATACTGTCAACCACAGAATATTAATATGGATCTGATGCCAAGAAAAAGGCCACACAGGGACCTGTTTAATGGTAAAAACAAATAGTTGATTTTTATGATGTTTTTCTACATCAGTTGTAAATTAGACTAAAATAACTGTTTGGCAGTTGTCACCAAGGGTAGAGACATTTGTCCAGAGAAGACACATTTTCATGGTAAATCATTTTGAAATTAATGGAAGAAAATAAGGTGCAATAAGCTGTTTAATGTTAAAAGCAATTCATCAGTTTGTAAGATGTCTCTGTTTTAAGTTTGATAAACCAAAGTTGCTCTTGGTTGATTGTCATCTAGGCTGGGGGGTTTTTTGGGGTAATGATCCTGACAAAAGTCATCCAGGCCTACTGAACGGGAAATGAACTGCTCCAGGCTGAAGTCCTTATCTCTGCTGGGGGATATTTATTTAATCCTTCGTGAACCGACAACAGGAGGGTTACAAGCTTACATCTACTGCAAGCATGCAAAACTCAGGTGCATACTCAGTTGTGGTTCACTTTCCAGGAGTTGTTCTCCTGCTGTTCTCACTTCCACTGGATGGCCAAACACCTCCCAGAAGTGTTATATGAAGCAAGTGTATGAAATGACAGTGAGATGTTCCAAGCCCTTGCGAGATCAAGAAAATCACAAAGCCTATTTGGGTTGTGGAATGCTGAGTGAAAAAGAGCAAGATTTGCAGGAGAGATCCTTGATGCTCATATGATGGGTCGCTGATCTTCTACGGAAATGGCAGCCAAAAGATCAGCTAGAAGTCTGCAGGAGCAGGTGGAGTAGACACACAACAGGGGTTGTCAGTGTCCTTCTAAAAATTCAGAGCACAACCTTCATTGACTCGGAAGCATCACAAGTGTGGGAGGGTTCCCTGGGCAGCGACAACTTTTACCGCACAGTTCAACTCTGGTGGGATTATTAGTAATGCCAGAATTTTTTTGTCACAAATAGCAGGGTGGGTACTGTGGTTGGACTTATGTACAAAGTTTATTTTATAGTGAATAGAGTAAGATATATAAGTGAATTCAAAAAACAAGGAATGTGTCAGGTAAAAAACACACAGAACAAGATTCCATGGTGAGACTCTACGTCGGTTTGCTTCTGCAGGTTTCCTTGATAAGTCAAAGCTCTTGGAGGAGGAAGCTGGCCTGACCTGGAGGCAGAGCGCTGCTGTTGTTGTTCTGGAGCTCAGCTCCCAAAATCCATACAAACAAGGATGTGCAGTTATAATGAAGGGATATAAAACTGTGGCAAAATGTATGATTTTGTACACAGGTTTAACAATTATAAATTAGTGACAAAAATATATAAATACTTATATTTTTTAACATTTATAGCAGTAGTTTTTGTGAACAAAATTCTACATAATTGAAATATGACAGTATTAAAAGTTAACTGAAGGTAACACACAAAGTACAGAACATCTGCAGAATTGTTTTGATACTGAAATCATTTAACTGCTGTTCGGAAAAATTTCCATGTTAAAACAACTTCAATACCTCGTGTTTCTATTGTTCAGTTAAAAAAGAAAAGTATTTAAAAATATAAAATGAATTAAGCTATAAAGAAAATGGGCATTTTAGAAGGATGTTCTGGAGTCTTACAACTGTTTAATTGATCATAAAGGCTCCAAAAAATGTTGAGCCCTCTTGCAAGCGCACAGATTTGATGTCAAGGACCCGGAGGGACAGCGTATCCCCTTCCTGTAGCTGAAAGAGTGCCCCTTGGTGGCTGGAGAAGAGCTGGAGGTCTGGGTCATTGTTCCAGCACTTAGTGGTAGCAGCCCTGGACAGCAGAATGGACTTTGGGTACGATGCAGTCTTTCTGTAGATGTACTGCAAAAACTGTTTGAGTTGTTTTTCATGAGCTGAAGGCAGCAGCTGAAAATAAACCTGGGAATACACAAAATAAATTCCTTCCTGGGGTATCACAATCTCCCCATCTCTACTGTATCCCATCAGTCCTTGTTGTATGGTTTGTCCATTTACGTTGTCCCATCGGAGAAGGTCCGTTCTTCCCAGCACATTTTCCACTCCACCTGTTTCGGAAGGAAATACAAAAAGGAATGCAGCCATGTCGGGTAATTAAGCACAGTAAGATAGCAAGCATGAATATACTGCCTGCATAAGCATAAATGTGTGTGTCAGCATGTATGGCTTCCCTTGCCTTTGTTTATCAAATGTGGGAATTGTCTCAGTTCCTGCTCAGGCCCCATGTGAATGGCAGGTTTGTTGGAATGAGACAAAGTTATGTTGTTGACTGTAAAGGCAGAGAAAACCAATCCATTCAGCAGTTATGGTTGAAACATTATTAAGGAAATAAGAAAATAACATTTTTCATAAAAAAAAAAATATATATATATATATATATATATATAAAGTAAAAATACAGACTATATATATATAAAGTAAAAATACAGACTTATAAAAGTTACCTGCTAACTCCTGGTAAAGCGCATTCCTTATGTCAGCTGTAAGTTGCTGAAATGTAATTAAAACAGTCATTTGGGGAAAGTAGGATCTATAAATAAAGAGATAATCCCGGTAATAGTTTTTAAGCTTATTATAGCCAGTATGTTTTTGCCACAAACATCCAATGACTCCCTAGCATCATAATGGTTGCCTATTTGTACAAATGGCTGCTGGCAACTTGTTGGTATCCAAAAGGTCAAAGGTTTAGCCCTAAGTAACAAAGAATAAAAGAATAAAACATAAATCTATGGATTTTTTTACCAATTCATTTTTTCTAAAAACCACTGGCTTTTTAAGCTTATTATAGCCAGTATGTTTTTGCCACAAACATCCAATGACTCCCTAGCATCACAATGGTTGCCTGTGATGGTTGCCAGTGGCTATAAAAAGAAAACAAAGATAAATACTTGAAAAGAATTACTCCTACTAGTAATCAAATAATAATAATAATAATAATAATAATAATAATAATAATAATAATAATAATAATAATAAGGTTGTATATTTAAAAATTCACATCTTATTTCTCAACTTGGTAACTTGAGGAGTCAACATATATTGTTTGATTATTTCTGCCTTTGCACTTGCACGCACGCACACACACACTATTTTTTTACCTTCTGTGCTGTGTTTTTCAATTCTTCAATCCACAAGTCACAACTTGCCAGACCTCCAAAGCTGAGTGAGCCATTTTCCTGATATTGTGGATCCACAAGCTGCTGCAGACAGTGCAAAGGATACTCCCCGAGTCTGGCTTCCTCTTGAGTCTTGGCACACATTTTGCACAAAAAGTGCCCCCACCAACAAAAAAATAAAGGAATTACTATTAATAATACAAGATTGTTATACTTCAATTTCAAAAGCACAAAGTATTTTTCTAGCAATCTTTTAATCTAGATCTATAAATCATCTTTCACTGTACGCTGTAAAACTCATGCACACTACATTGAATATGTAAAAGATGTGTATATTTTTTTCTGTGTTATATATTTATTTAAAAATATTAAAACATGTAACAAAGTGCAGTACTCAACTGAAAGACTTTTGTGACATTATATCGAGGTATTACAGCTTATAGCATTATCGATTCCCATATACGATTATGGGACTTCAAAAAAATTTGTAAGCATTTGTGGTGATATAAAATATAGCAATAATAATAATAATAATACTAATAATAATAATAATTTACCTTGTTGATCTCCGTCGACATGTGGTACAGAAGAAGCGCGTTTATTATGACCTCTGCTCCAAAAATGAGACTCAAGACGAACAGAGTCACGGTCCACTTTGGGGACCCCCCGTCGGTCTGGGGACTGTTCCCCCCCAGGGGAGTGTAGGTGTGATTCTCAGTGTCCGAAGTCATTTTTTTTCTCTTCACGGCGCGGTCATTTCTACCAAAAGGACATTCAGTTTCACTGTTTTTCGCGGATGTTTCCGCGTCCAGGACGCTCCCTGGAAAACCCCGACACGCGTTACCACCTCTTCGGCGGCTCCCAAAGTTTCACTTTCACACCGCAGTGACAGCACTCACAGCAACGGCATTGAAGAGTAACAGCACTTACACTTTATACCAAAAAATCTGGCTACTTGTTAACATTACTTGCCAATATATCACGTTAAATGATCTAAGTTTACACCGCAATTCATTGGGAGCTTCATCTGTTCATCTCGTTTGACAGTTTAGTTCACACCAGACTTTTATTTCTATGGAATAAGCAAGAACTTTAAGTCTTTGTGCAGTTCTATCTATCTATCTATCTATCTATCTATCTATCTAAAACTTTTCTTCTTAATTCTTTTCTTCGTGGTTGCATTTGAGGACAAAACGGTACGCGATGAGTTGCAGGGTGCGCTTTGGCCGAAGTGCCGTCGAGTCGAATCCGGCTGACAGCGATCCCCAGCCAAGGAGGGGATTAGAAGTTGTCGGGCAGTGGCTTCTCCATGTTTGTCGGAGGGGTGCAAATACAAAAGAGTTTGCAAAATCCACATAGCGCGCCGGTGGCCCAGAAGCCGGGGAGGAGAAGCAGGTTAAGTAAACCTCTCACGCTGAGATCTGCTGACCAGGAGCGCCAGCATAGCCGTCTCACTCGTTCCTCAGTTGGTCCTCCTCGCTGTTAGGTGGCAGCAGTGCGCCATTAGTGACTCTCTTTTGTGTTATTCAAATCTATGGGAGGGGGAAGGGCCTTTCGCTTGATCCTGGCTCGTTGGTTCCACAACGGAAAAAGGGGGAACGCTTTAGCTGTGATGCCGCTGGGAAGATGGCCGCTTTCGGGATACTCAGTTACGAGCACCGGCCCCTGAAGCGGCCCAGGCTTGGTCCTCCGGACGTTTACCCCCAGGATCCCAAGCAAAAAGAGGTAGAAAATACGGCTGGTTGATAGTGATCGGGCCAGTAGGGGGGGAGGGGAAACAACGGGGGTCCCAGTGGGATAGTTATGAGAGCGGGTTAGCTCTGCAGGGAGAGCGGTGGAACAGTGACAGGGTAGCGGCTGTTGAGTGCCGGGAAAGTACGAGGCTGCATCCCGGGCCTAGTCTGTGTGTTCCAGACAGGTCGGGTAGCTTAGAACAACAATGACCATCGGTGCGAAAACACTTACTACCTTGTTGAACTGTGCCATAAAAATGACAAAAACGTCATGTCTGCCGGTCCACAACACGCATATCATTAAATGTAAAACACTTAATGAGTCTGTCGCCTCATTGTTTTTGTTTTCTCTCCGGGCGAGCTGACGTTGAGAAAGCCTTGTTTACCTTTATTAAATACACATTTTTATCAGCATGTCTTTTGCCGGGGGTATTTTTACAAGTAAGTGGGATCAATTTAAGTTACATTATTGAGCTGGGGTAGTGAAGAAGGAGACCACTTTTGCAAAATATTATCTGTTTATGTGGGACTGTTGATGTGTTGGCTCGTATGGACGTTTGGGGGAAGTAGGGGTTCGGGAGGAAGACATGAGGATATATATTTTTATGACTTTATGAAGGAATATAAATGCCTGTGTGTGTGTCTGATTGAATAATGCAGGATGAACTGACAGCGCTGAACGTGAAGCAGGGATTCAACAACCAGCCAGCCGTGTCAGGTGACGAACATGGCAGTGCTAAAAATGTCAACTTCAACCCTTCCAAGGTAAGAATGTGCACCTGTGGTCTTCAAATGGTTGCAACTTCTTGGTCTATGCGCTCACGCTCACTTGTTGGGGAGGATCATTTGTGCACCAATACCACAGGAACAGAAATGTCCTGGGATGTCTTAATCGGGGCAGCAGGTGGTTAGAGATGTTGCCTTGCAACCAAAGGACCCACCTCCTGCTGTAGTAAATTTAATCTAGGTGCTTATCCAGGGTCATTTTATTGTGACAAGAACGAGACAATATTTATCTGTTGTCCTTCCAGTTACTGTGTGAAAAGAAAATGGGGAAACAGTTTTATTTTTTGGACAATTGGCAAAATTTGCATGTGACTACTATAATATGTACTAATAATATTTTGCATCATGTACTATAACATTTTAACAACCTATTTCATTTGTGAAAGGAGGACTCGAGTATGTTGACTGAGAGGATACAAACTTTGGTTCTCTGCAGCTTGTTTAAATTTTGGTTATGAAAAGAAACCAAAATCAGCAGGCAGCATATTTAAGCAACAGCACATCTTCTGCTGAGTTCTTGAACACATTGAATAGAGTGTCAACATTCTCCATGTAGCTCCCCACAACTGTTAGGCCCAACTATTTACAAATGTGCAGCAGTTTATTATAGGACAGCTACAGCTTTGCCTACCACTGCTGTAATAATAATAGTAATAATGCTAATAGAAACTTTTACTGAAGTGTACATCATCATTAGTAAATCCTGTAAAAGTTATTTCTGTCAGAAGATGTTGGTGATCAGGGAGCATCAAAATGGCAGCCAGCCACATATCCAAATTCATCTTATTGTGCAGTGTCTTATTGCTGTAAATAAAAAATAAATAGTAAATTGTGTACAGCAAGCATGAGTCGTAATGCAGCAAAAGGTTCACATTTGCAAGTAAATCAATACCAACATGCATCATCTGATGGTGCTAATGAGATATTTTTCAGTAAGTAAAGTATAACTTCCCTACAGCTGTAAAGGACACTGCTCAACGGACAGCTGGTAAGGAGTTTGTCTGTTGTCACTGCAGGGAGGGGTGCTGCCCTGAAGGAGATGATTACTGTAACATAACACTGACAAGCTTGTGTCAGACTCTTTTTGATATCTTCACAGTGTCGGATCAATACAGAATTCTGCAGAATCTCACCAAACTGATATTACCAGTTCTATGAAGTTACTCATTTTGACTACAGAATATTTGATCAAGTGTTTAGAAACCATATATTTGCATTGCTGTAGTTGGCACATATTTATCTCAAAAGGGACGTATGACCCAAAACAAAAGTAGATTCCAACAGAGATACAGATGTGACGTTAAAGAACAGTTTTTTTTATCTCAGTCCATAATTTTCCCAGTGCACATCACTGATGTTGCTATGTACAGAATTAAGAATAGAATAGTAAATACATAGGTAATTATAGCAGATGGTGTTAAACAATTGTATGTTGATGTAAGAGATCAGGAGAGAAATAAGTCCAACAGAAATGTTTAACATCCTTCTGGATTTCTGCAAGGGAACCAGCAGCTCTGAGAGACAGAGGGAGCTTGTTCCATTGCATTAGGGCCAGGTCTGTGAACCTGTGGACTTTGAGCCTTGGACTTTAATTGGGCTACCAAATGGCTAGATTTGGAGGAATGTAGTGATCTTGGTGGAGTGACGGTATGATTAGATCTTTTACTAGGCATTTTGGGTGCTGATCCTTTGACCATCTTGCAGGTCATAACTGAGTCATTCACTCACTCACTATTAGCTATCTGTGTGCCCAAGTCGGGTTATTGTGATCCAGAACCTATCCTGGAAGCACAGGGCACAAGACCATCTCAGTAATGGGGATCTTCTTACAGGAAACACACTTTTGTGTAACTTTTTCTGAAATTGTCTTACAATATGTCAGCTAGTTCTAGTCTCGTGGGTATATGTATCATATTTTAAATGGTAGTCTATATGACTTGGAAATAGGTGTATAATGTGGTTCGATCTGCATATTGAAGAAAAGATTGGGCAGTTTGCATTGGACAGCTCTACAGTCACAAAAAGCTGCTGAAATCAGACATGAATTCCATTACTTCTTTCGAAGGACGGGACAAGTTCAGATGATGATGTCAGACACTTAAGGAATTAAAAAAAAACATCCTGAGAACTGAGGTTGACAAGAAGAGGGCGCCACAGGGGAAGAGTCAGTCCCTTGAGTAATGAAATAACGTTATCATCAGACTGTAGCTCTGAAGGGATTTTCTTGTTGTATTTTCAGATCAGCTCCAACTTCAGCAGCATTATTGCAGAGAAGCTGCGATGCAACACATTCCCAGACACTGGAAAGCGGAAGCCACAGGTCAACCTAAAGGACAATTTTTGGCTGGTCACAGCAAGGTCACAGAGTTCCATCAACAACTGGTTCACTGACCTGGCTGGAACCAAGCCACTTACTCAGCTGGCCAAGAAGGTAACAGAAAGACTGTTTGTTGCACTTGTTTCTCTGAAAGTTCCTAAGAGGTTTTGGAGAATATTTTTCCTGTTTCAAGTGGGCTATGAATGAACATGCTGGTTAATTTGACAATGATGATCAATATGAAACAGCTTGCAGTCCTTTGCACCTTATTTTTTTAACTTGCTGATTTTTTTTTCTAATGTCCAGTGCGCATCACTAATACTTTCCTCTGACGACTTGGTGTTCTGTATCTGCATGGTTCAGGTACCCATCTTCAGCAAGAAGGAGGAGGTTTTCAGTTACCTTGCCAAGTACGCTGTACCAGTGATGCGTGCAGCCTGGATGATTAAGATGACTTGTGCCTACTATGCTGCAATAACAGAGACCAAAGTGAAGAAGCGACATGTCATTGATCCCTGTATGGGTAAGCACGTCTCTCATTGCTGGATACTTTTACTGTGGAATGTTGCTGTTATTTATTACTGGGGTGGAGGAGGGCACTTCTTCATAAGGTCAACATTTTCTAGACATCGATTGGGATATTTTACTTTACAATTATCTTGAAAGTGATTTAACTATGGGCTGCAGTCTGTTTAAAGAAATTTTGTGACTTTCAGCAGTTAGAGGAAAATGTTATTAAAAATGAAATAGAATGTTAAATTTATTGCTACAGGGGAATGAATTTTCCATTTGTCAAATTTGCAAGCTTTGTCTAGAGAAGCTGCTAATCTTCTTGTGCAAATCCTGTTTATCCTGTGTTGGTGTTAAAGTAATTATTTTTAATGGATTACTTTCGTGCAGAGTGGCACCAGATCACCACCAAGTATCTGTGGGAACAGCTGCAAAAAGTGGCTGAATACTACCGTCAGTCATCGCCTGGGGGGGGCTCTCCGCTTCCGACACCTCCGGCGGAGGTAGAGGCTGCGTTGAAGCAGTGGGAGTACAATGAGAAGCTGGCCATGTTCATGTTCCAGGTATGCACACCTGCCAAGGAGCTGGATTAGGATCTTAAATGAGATTTAATTGTCAAGGATCCTCTAAAATTAACTGGTGCGGTTTCCTCTGGCATGTAACGTCTCCCATAAGAGAGCAAGTGGAGTAAGTGTAGGGCTTGGGCTTGGGACCAAAAAGTCTCCAGTTGGGACAACTGTGCAGTCTCTTCTGTTGTACCTTTGTGAAAGGTAGTTTAGTTTAAAAGCTGCAAATATTCATCTATGTTGGCGCTGATGTTATGTAGCATTGCGGGCTAAGGTTTAATGTCCTTGGTTCTGTGTGTGTAGGATGGTATGCTTGACAGACACGAGTTCCTGACCTGGGTTTTGGAGTGCTTTGAGAAGATCAGGCCTGGGGAGGATGAGCTATTGAAGCTTCTGTTGCCCCTCATGCTTCAGGTATGGTATTGACAAAGTAGTACCATTTATAAGAGCTTCCATTCCATGTTTACTGTGTGTTTAAGGATTTATTTTTTCATGCATGCACTTGCAGAAGATCAACTTAAAGACATGACATGTTTTTGATGTTTGCAGTACTCTGGGGAGTTTGTGCAATCTGCCTACCACTCCAGACGACTGGCATACTTCTGCACACGTCGGCTAAACCTACTACTTACCGATGGCACTGTGGGTCCTGGGTCGGGTGGCCACCAGCCCCACGGCATTTCAGGACAGCCAGGAGCTGCGATGCCCCCGACGCCCACCACCCAGACAACAGGGGGCAACCAGATGCAGACATCCTTTGCTGACTGTCCACAGCACCGCCCACTGGTGTTCGGACTCAGCTGCATGCTCCAGGTGGGAACACCAAACCTTCCTAAAATTTCTGGTGAACTTGTCGTAGGCTGTCTAGTGATATTGTGTGAGATCCGTGAGAAGAAAGTGGCTCTTAATCTGAATGTTAACTGTTTTTGAGCTTTCCTTGTGTGCAGATATAAAGTGGATGTTTAAATGTGAGTCTTGCAGTCATTTTGTGGAAGATTAATACAAGTTGTTTTTGATTTATGTCATTCTAGACATACAAAAGACTCATACTTATGGCAGTCATAACTAAAAAGTCATAAATACTTGTAATAAAAAGAAAGAAATTGAATAAAATTGGCAATTTTTTAAAAATGATTTTGAGAATTCTGGCAAACAAATTAGCACCTTATATTTAATTAAAACGTGTGCATGAATATCTTGTAATGCACAATATACAGTACATGTACAATATTGTAGCATAATGATAGCATCTACCAACAGCTGTACAAAAACATACAGTATTAAGACACAATTTTACTTACAATTTATAATTTAAATGAAAATTTTACAAAAATACATTAAAACATTGCAAATGTAACATGACTGCACAAGGCGAATGCCATACAAGGCAGTGTTCTACACACTTGCCTCACCCACGTACAGCAGCAACCATTTTCTCATGCCTGTATTGTGCATCTCAAAAAAGTGAAGTCACACCCAAAACCTTGAGCCACATGACAATCATGAGTAGCAAACATTTTTGCACAGGTGGCGCTGTATTCCCCATGACACTCCCTCCGCTCCGACCTGCGCCAGTTGCATCACCGCTCAATGACTTAGAAATAATCACTCTGTCACGACTACTATTTGATGTACAACCTGGCTGTTGGCCCTTAACCTGTTTGTAAGTGGAGGGTAATCTGTACTGGTGACTGTAATTACAGAACAGTGTTTGAAGTTGTGTTTGATAACATTGGGGTGTGTTTGGTCTACAGAGTATTGTGCTGTGCTGCCCCAGTGCTTTGGTGTGGCACTACTCACTCACAGACAGCAGGAACAAGACTGGGTCCCCTTTGGACTTGCTGCCCATTGCCCCTTCCAACCTCCCTATGCCAGGGGGCAACAACTCGTTCACACAGCAGGCAGGTGTCTATGAATTCAGCCTTTAGGATTGGTAGGAGGATGGAATTTTACTGGCACTATTTTTATTTGTAGAATGCCCAGTAGGCGTGTGTGGCCACCCCTAGAGGTTTATTTTCCTCTTTCACCTTTTTTGGTTTGAAGTTTTTTTGCTTTCCTCGCCTCAGTTGCCGGCAGACTTGCTTTGTTGGTATTTTAACAGCACCGTTCCTTTTCTCATTAAATGTATAACTAATCTTTTCTCTTTTTAGCTTACTGTATTTATGTTATGTCTGTTCTGTTATTATTAATGTGTTCACCATGGTCTGGATCATGGTGATGTTAATTTGATGCGTTTTTCTTATATTTGTCCTCTCACGCTAGGTTCGAGCAAAGGTGAGGGAAATCGAGGAGCAAATCAAGGAACGGGGCCAAGCTGTGGAATTTCGATGGTCCTTTGACAAGTGTCAGGAAACCACAGCTGGTATGAAAATGGGTTTTACTACAAAAAGATATTGGATTTGTTAGAAAACCCATTGATGGCTGAAGAAAAGCTTCTTTTTTCTTGTTTTTGCCTACATCCGGGTTCAAATTGTGCTATAAATGTTTGCCTGCTTTCTAAATTTGTGTGTCCAGGGTTCACAATTGGAAGGGTTTTGCATACCTTGGAGGTACTGGACAGCCATAGCTTTGAAAAATCGGACTTCAGCAATTCCCTGGACTCCTTGTACAATCGTATCTTTGGCTCAGGACAAAGCAAGGATGGTCATGAGGTGGGTTTTTTTGTAACAAAACAATCGTTTTCTTTTGGACAGAAGTTTTCCTTACTTGTACTGTGTCTTTTAATGTGTCCTGGTTAGAGGTGCAATTTGTATTGAAAGTCCAGTTAAGAGGTTAGCTGTCTTACTTTATATGTATTAATTTTATTACTGAACTGACCATCTGGAGTTTTGAAGAAATGGTACACTGCACTGTTGTCTGTAATGATGCGATTGACAGAGGGATTGTAAAAACAGACTTAAGTTTACAAATGTCTTACCCTGATGGACTGGTTATTCCTACCTGTCCTGGTGCAGTAATTCCTTCCTCTAGTTTTACAGCAATTCTGCTTGTGTTATCCAGTGAACACATTGGCCTACTGTAGAAGGTGCCATAATCTGTCAACATTTATTGTCTCTCCCACAGATGAACCCTGATGACGATGCGGTGGTGACCCTGCTGTGCGAGTGGGCTGTGTCCTGTAAGCGGTCGGGCAGGCACCGGGCCATGGTTGTGGCCAAGCTCTTGGAGAAGAGGCAAGCCGAGATCGAGGCTGAGGTGAGGGCAGCCGGAGGGCAGAACTGCAAGGTTATTGGTTTAAGTGGTTCAAGAGAGGGAACCCTTATGTGCTTGCATTCCTCCACAAATAGAAATGAAATCTATAGAAAGGTGAAGTGTTTTGTGATTATTTAAGGTAAACGCCAACAGCTAAGCAACATAAATGAATAAACATAACCTGATACATAAAGGCAAATGTTAGTTTGTTCAACCAATTCCGAAGTCAGAGGGTGTGTCGGAGATCTTATCCTGGGCCCTCAGACACACTGCCTTCTGTGACGCTTGCCAAAGCATTCTGTCACAAGCCCTAGGAAGGGTGTAGGGGGAGGTGTTGAAATGGGTTGATCACAACAAACCCCCAAATGCCTGTAATGAATAATGGCCAGCTGACATTCACAGGTTAAAAAAAGAACACAAATCCGATTTTGATATCCTTCCTTGCCGGTTCTGAATAGAGCTGACGTTGGAGTGTGCTTTCAGAGTTTAAATTTGGAGATTTAATAGCAGGGCTGAGCATTTCTGTTGATCACATTGGAATTAATTGCTGCCATGATGTCCGGATTCACCGGCAGTGATCATCAATCCATGCTCAGCTTAGGGTGGTGATGGGGACTGATCTCCCTCATTGTGACCTGCCTCATTTTATGTCTCACAGAGATGCGGAGAGTCAGAAGTAGTGGATGAGAAGGGCTCGGTGTCGTCAGGGTCGCTCTCTGCTGCCACAGTGCCCGTGTTCCAGGATGTCCTGCTGCAATTCCTGGACACCCAGGCCCCGGTGCTCAGTATGTCTCCTTTTTGCCTTTCTTTTTATGTTGTTTCCTGGTCTTTGTGAATCTGTGAGGCTTTCAGATGCTTATTGTGAAACCATAATACAGTTGACCCTCCCACATTGTGGGGGGGCTGAGCCCCTAACCCCCTTGATGTGGAAAAACCATGTACAATTTTAGGAAGGTCAACTGTATTGCACAGATTACATAGTCATCTGTTTGTTTTCTAGATGTAAGTTTGACTAAAAAAAAAAAATGATTTTGTGAAAGCAAGCATTTTTTGGTCATATGAAAATACTTCACATCCTGGTTTCTCCTTTTTTCTTCCCACAATCTTCAGCTGAGCCCGGCAATGAGAGTGAGCGGGTGGAGTTCTCCAATCTTGTACTGCTGTTCTGCGAGCTCATCCGGCATGATGTCTTTTCTCACAACATCTACATGTGCACGCTCATCTCCCGTGGTGACTTGGCCTCAGACCCTCATCTGCCCCGGCCGCGCTCCCCCAGTGAGGAACCCTCCGACGATATGGAGTGCAAGGATCAGGAAACCAGTGCTGGAGTCAAAATGGAGGTTGGTTGGAATTACTTTTGTTCTGTACTTTTGTCTGTAATAGCACTTTTAACCCTGTTTATTATTGGATCTTTGTGTCTTGCAGTATACAGGTGTTTCAGAGTCGATGGAGATTGAACCCAACTCAAGTGCAAACTTTGATGAGGTATGGAAAGTGTGCTTTCAATCCTGACCTCTTGCAAAGTCTACTACTTGCTGTAAATTGCTTTAGGGAAATAGAGTACAATGTTTGCAGTTTGGGAACTCATTATGGAAACATACTTAACGGCATATTATGAATACAAGTGGTTCAATAATAGCTCTATTAACAATAACACTGTTAAAAGCTTAGCGCTTTTTAATTCAACTCTTTATGCTCTTATGCTCTGCAGATGTTCTCCCCACCTATGCATAATGAGTCGAAGGGCAGTCCCTCTCCAGAGAAGCCAGCCCCAGAGCAGGATGGGAAGAGTGCCACCAAGGAGAAGGCCTCAGACCCAGCCTTCCCACTGCTTTATGACCAGCCACGCCACATCCAGTATGCCACGCACTTCCCCATACCCCAAGTAAGGCGCTGTCTACCACACACCTGAAAGTGAATTGCAAAGGCTGGAGCAGTCTTAAAATGTTCTCCAGTGACAGAGTTCCTGTTTGATGGAGATTCAGCTGAAGGAAATCCAATTTCATGTCTTCACCTTGCTTCACAATGCAGCATGATTTTTTAGTCAGGGTGAAGAACTCTTGTTGTATATAGGTTGTCTGGTTTCTTACACATGAAATAAAGTGCATCACGTGTATGCGCTACAAAAACATTTTAGGTCCATAGAAGTAATCTATGGAAGGTCTAGTTGAATTACAACTGGAAAAGAGGTGTTTCTATAGTTACTGTAGTTCCATATTTCCTCATTCCTCTGGAACGTTTGCCATCAGGAGGAGAGCGCCAGTCATGAATGCAACCAGCGACTAGTGGTGCTCTATGGAGTGGGCAAGCAGCGGGACGAGGCACGCCATGCCATCAAGAAGATCACCAAAGACATTCTGAAAGTGCTGAATAGGAAGAGCACGGCTGAGACTGGTAGGAGTTGACATCTTTCGTTTTTTTTAGGGGCAGTCTCTGCCTCACTGATATGTGAAGTGATGAAGAGCTGGTTTCATACTGGTTAAGAAAGCAAACTTGTAACCTGAAGGGATTCAGGAAGTCCTTGAACACAAGCTTTATTTTGTATGCTTCTGCTCAAGCTCAACTATAGTATTTTGTTTTAATTTTTACTTTATTATAGCTCTGTCTCGGATTTCAAGTGGTGTTTGTGTGTATACATTTATGTTTGCAAACAGAGTAGTGAGTTTCATTTAATTTTTTGGCCTTTGCACCATTGTGTTCTTGGAAAGCAGTCGAAATTGTGGTGAGAATAATGCATAGAATATACGTGGGCCAAATGTAGCTAAACAGTGAGGTAATTATTAAATTGTCTGTACAAATCTGACTCATCTCTTTTAGAGTCTCATTGTTGCTTAACTCTTCACTCCCTGCTCAGTCTGTGTATTGGTCCCTTCAGGGGGAGAGGAAGGGCAGAAGAGGAAGAGGAGCAAGCCTGAGGCCTTCCCCACAGCAGAGGACATCTTCGCTAAATTCCAGCTTCTCTCACACTTTGACCAACATCAGGTCACCTCTCAGGTGAGGACCAGCAGTGATGATAATCCTCGAAAGCTGAACTTTGGATGTCCAGCAGCGTGCTAAGTCTGAGCTTTACATAACCTGGGTCAACAGACTTAAAAGCAAACAGTCAGCTGTTTTACTGTTAAAGCAACATTACAGTTATGTAAAAGTATTTAAAACCAACAGCAGCAGAAGCATTTGTGGTTCCTTCCAGGCCACACAAGATTTTCAGCCAAAATGCTGTAGTTTTTTAAGGTTTTTAAACTGCTCTCAGGGACTGGGACGATTACACAAAGTCAATTTATCCTTTTGTAGGAAATGTTTCAGTGCTGAACCTTATGACAGTTGCTGTTCTTTATGCCCAACAGGTGTCTAGGAATGTCCTGGAACAGATCACCAGCTTTGCCTTAGGGATGTCCTACCACCTTCCTTTGGTCCAGCACATCCAGTTCATTTTTGACCTCATGGAATACTCCCTCAATATCAGTGGCCTCATAGACTTCGCTATTCAAGTAAATATTACTACACAGCATAGTGTCTAGTATAAATTCTACATCTTGTACTATTACTGTGATTACTATGATTGTCTTTCCTAATGGCTGTTTCTCCTATGTGATGCAGCTGCTGAACGAGCTTAGCCTGGTGGAGGCAGAGCTTCTGCTCAAGTCTTCCAGCCTGGCAGGCAGTTATACCACGGGGCTATGCCTGTGCATCGTGGCTGTGCTGAGGAGGTACCATTCCTGCCTCATCCTTAATCCGGACCAGACGGCGCAGGTCTTTGATGGGTAGGCTCCTCATCTGACCCTGGCACTACTTGAAAGTTAGCATCACTTTGGGTTAGCGTCACATGGCTCTGTGCTTGATCCCTCAGGCTGCGAATTGTGGTGAAGCATGGTGTGAACCCTGCTGACTGCTCTTCTGCTGAGCGTTGCATCCTGGCCTACCTGTATGATCTGTACACCTCCTGCAGCCACCTCAAGAGCAAGTTTGGGGAGATTTTTAGGTAAAGTAGCAGTGGCTGCTCTCTTGGTCCCATTGTCACAAATAACCTGTTAATTCTATAACTCCTATGCCTAATTGGTGTAGAAGCTAAGGTGCTGGGCTTTTTCTAATTATGTGGTAAATTAATGATTTATTTGGCCTGATTTTGGTTATTTTTTCTACAGTGATTTTTGCTCCAAGGTGAAGAACTCGATCTACTGTAACATTGACCCCTCTGATTCCAATATGCTCTGGGACCCCATGTTCATGATTGAGACCATTGCGAACCCATCAGCTCAAAACTTCAACCACTCCATGGTGGGCAAGATCCTCAACGACAGCCCTGCAAACCGCTATAGTTTTGTGTGCAATGTGCTGATGGACGTTTGTGTGGACCACCGTGACCCTGAGAGGTGGGTTTGATCTGATGGCACTGTGAGGAACCAGGTCGCATAACTGTGGTGTACATAGATCCCATTGACATCCTTCCGGTGTCAGGAGGCAGCTCTGTGGTGGTAGTTTTTAGTAGGAAAATTGCTTTTTAAAATGTATACATGGATAAAAAAAAATCAGCTTGATGTGAAAAATGTCGAGATGGTGAAAGAAGTAATTTTGTGTCAGGTTTCCATCAGATACAAATTGATACTCTAGTAAAGCTGAGGTGTTCACCTGTCTGTGTCTATGTTGCGGTCCTGTGATGAACTGTCGTTTCCTTCCTTTTTGTTGACCCATGGCAGAGTGAATGACATTGGCATCCTGTGTGCGGAGCTGACGGCCTACTGCCGTTCCCTCAGTGCCGAATGGCTAGGCGTTCTCAAGGCCCTCTGCTGCTCTTCCAACAATGGCAACTGTGGCTTCAATGATTTACTGTGCAACGTGGACGTGAGTTATGTTTTTTCTGCCCCCATCTATGCATGACTGCCAGAGATATCTCCCATGTTCATAACTATGTGTCATATCTGGGTTAAGCGATATCACGATGTGTGATTTTGATGACAAGACTGTTGTATTAGGAAATATCACATTTAACTGGTTTTATGATCCAGTATAAAAGTGCATAGCAGATTTAACAAATATAAAATATTTCCAGCACAGCACTATACCAGAGTGTTGTTGTGATCATCATGAACTACACTATATGGTCAAAAGTATGTGGATCCCACTTCTAATGACTGAGTTGAGCTGTTTCAGCCACACCTATTCAGCATGTGAACACATTCTAGACAACTGTGTGCTTCCAGTTTTGTGGCCACAGTTTGGGGAAACTCCTTTCCTTCTCCAGCATGACTGAGTCCCCCCCTGGCATAAAGCAAGCTCCATAAACACAGGGTTTGCCCAGGTTGATGTGGGAGAACTTGAGTGGCTGCACAAAGCCCTGACCTCAACCTCACTGAACCCCTTTGAGAACTGGAACACTGACCACGAGCTGGGCCTTTTCACCAGACCTCACTGATGGTCTTGTGGCCAAATGGGCACAAATTGCCAAAATCTGGTGGAAAGCCTTCCCAGAAGAATAGAGGGTGTTATAGCAGCAAAGGGGGAACAACTTCATATTAATGCCTATGGGTTTGGAATGAGATGTTTAACAAACACATATGGATATGATGCTCAGGCATCCACATACTTTTTGCCACATAGTGTATCTTGAAATTTTTATAATGTAAACTGGCTATTTGGAAACAATTTATTCAGAGGTTAGAGGCTCAACCTGTCCCTCTCTTGACTGGGAACTTGGTCATTTGTTTTCAGAAAGTGTTTACTTGCAAGAGCCTGTGGTTGTAGTTGCTGGCCAGCACTCATTACAGGAAAAATATTTGTAAGCCATGGAGGTATTGCCACAAAATGAACTCAAATAAAATCAAAATTAATTTTAAAGCTGCTCCACTGTGAATCATAGCCATTTGAGCCCTAACTTAAGATAAGTAATGGTACCGTAGGTAATAAATTTTTTTCTCCTAACATGTAACTAGATGGATGGTTGGTGATCACTACACACACATTACTCATCCAGCAGGAAGTTTTCAGAACAATGTGGAATGCAAGGCTTCTAAAAAATTTTACCAAATTTTTTCTAAAATTCTCATTTTTTTACTGTTTGGAAACTGTGTTGTTTTTAATGGGAGTTTATTGTTAAACTGCTTAAACATACCCAGTCTGAATTATGAATTATTTTCTTTTCCCATTATTGTTGTTTGCTGTTAAAAGACAGTAACACTGTTTATGGTTTTAGGTCAGTGATCTGTCCTTCCACGACTCTTTGGCCACCTTTGTTGCCATCCTCATTGCCAGGCAGTGTTTGCTACTTGAAGATTTGGTACGCTGTGTGGCGATCCCTTCTCTCCTAAATGCTGGCAAGTGCTATTTTTTGAAATCCTCATTTTTACAGATATACTGATTGTAGACAATTTAGATGTGAACCTGTGTTTAGCTGAAACTGTGTAGTGTTTATTAGCATTCCTCTGTTTGAGGATGAAGTGGGGTGTCCTCTGTAGGCCCCGACCCCCCTGACCTTACCTCTGTTTGTTTCTCCCAGCATGCAGTGAGCAGGACTCGGAACCTGGGGCCAGGCTTACCTGCAGGATCCTGCTGCACCTGTTCAAGACCCCACAACGCAACCCATGCCCCCAGGACAGCAGCAAGTCAGGTAGGACTCTTACCCACCTAATTGCTAATGTGCATGTGGGTTATAGAGACATCAGAAAACTCAACAAAAATCATCAACCTGGATTAAATAGAAAATTATACCCTGGGTTATGTTAATAATCTCCATGAAAATCAGGCTTATAACATCACAAAAACACTCTAAAATGTTAAAGTGTATTAGTCACTCAATCTATCTGTCCTCTTTGTACAGTAACAAACATTTAGCAATGACATTTGTTTAAAAAAAAAAAGTGCAGGGAATTTTAAATAAACAATAAATGTATTCCACTGTAATGAGCTTTTACACACTGCTTGTACTCAGCAAATGAATATAAATTAATACATGCAAGTAGACAATTGGAGATGGTATTGGTTATCATTCATGGTTGCAGGTGGAGGCAGATTAGGGTGAGGATGGGTCAGGTAATAAGATAATTCTGGGGCTTTCAATACATAATGAACAAATGTGAAGGCACTTCTGGAATGTATTGCACCAAAAAGAACTGACCCACTTGGTGCAGCTTACTGGGCACAAAACTGTAACAGATCCTTCCTTGGTGCACTCGCAGTTTGGACATTATGGACAGGTTTTCAGAACATAGAATTTTTAATTACAGTTCAACTGGAAAATGTATGAAGCTTTCACAACATAATTATTTGTACATTGAGAATTTATGCTGAATTTTTAGTGTAAAAAACAAGATTTGTTCTTTTAGGAGGAAGTAAACTGGGTTATGACTATAAATATAAAAATATTTGTGTATGTGTACGCTTCAATGTGCATATGGGTGTATAAAGGTTGTAGCAGGATGGGTTTACAATGATTGTCACTGGGGTACCATTATTACAGCCTATGCTAAACTGTAATAGGTTTAAATGGTTTTTTTGTGTACTGAGGCTCCTTGAACCAAAGCTCTGCATGTTTTCATTTATTTAAAGGCTCTGTTGGGATCCGGTCATCATGTGACCGCCACCTCTTGGCTGCATCGCAGAACAGCATTGTTGTTGGTGCAGTGTTTGCTGTGCTCAAAGCTGTCTTTATGCTGGGTAAATATTGCATTTTTTTTAACCAAGTCTCTCATAGTAAATTGAATCTCATTTTTTCTTATAACATAGACTAATGTTAAATATAAACTTAAGAGTCCAGTTCTTGTCCTTTGGTACATTCGGTTTCTTCTGCTGAATCTGTTTAATTTATATGTGCCAAAATGAGAAGCTGTATTGGTTCAGTAATAAGTTGTTTTATGGATTTCTGTGACAGGTGATGCAGAGCTGAAAGGTTCAGGATTCTCACACCCAGCTGGCCTGGATGACATAAGTGAGGATGACATGGGTTCAAAAAAGGCTGCTGGGCGTGCTGTCTCCATAGAGACTGCCAGCTTGGATGTGTATGCCAAGTATGTCCTAAAGAGCATTTGTCAGCAGGTAAGAATCAGAACCTGAAGCAAAAAAAGTCCTCTGGATTGTATATGCATAGTTAAACACAGATTTTGTATAATAATAAATAAGTTGAGTGATGCAGCTGCTGAACAAGCTTAGCCTAGTGGAGGCAGAGCTTCTGCTCAAGTAAATGTAGAACTCCTAAGATGCATTGAACTCTTGCTATAAAAGGGCATGGTTTCTCATTGATATGAGTCACAGTCTGAAGAAAGCGACAGTGTCAGCCTCAGTGTAAATCCTTCTGGGTGGAGATTTCCAGCATTCATGGCACCTTGATGTAAAAACCCCCCATGGTCTTTTGCATTAATTCAAGGTGTAATATTTGCTTATGTAGTGTTATGTATTCATTAGCTCACAAGTCTGGTTCATCTTGGTTTGTTGCTTTCCTTCTTTTTTCCCCACTATCAGTGTCAGCCTGTTTTGGTAGCACATTTAAGCAACTTAGATTTATATACAATTTTTTTTTGTTCTCAAAAGGAAAGTGCTAATTGCTGTAATATCTGATATGGCACCACCTGGGTTTCCAGACATTGCGTTTTAAAGTGAAAAATTCTGTCAAATGTGCTCTTAACTTGTTGAGGACAAATATATAAAAGGACTTACTGGAGCTATATGAGGTTTATTTATTCTTTTATCTGCCTCCAAATATTTATTCTGCTGGTTAATTTTTACTTGAGAAATTCAGGGAAAGTTTCATGATTATTGGTTGTAGATCTGCAGGATGGATTTGAACTTGCGGCGATGAATTTTCAAGACTGTAGCTCTAACCACTGTGGTACCTGCTGCTTAAGAGAAAACATTAACTTCTTTTTCAGTTGCAGCAACAGTAACACTGAGTCACAGAAATAGACAAGAATTGCAACAAAGAGAAATAACGGTTACACAAATCGCAGCACACGCATAAGTAAAAAAGTATAACTGTCCTGCAAAATGTATACATAATTCCTACAAGGTCATTGTTTCAGGGATCCCTAGAGTACAGTTTGAATGTACATCACGACAGTAATATGCTCTTAAGTTATTAAAACTAAGACACAGGTCCTTACAAGATTTCACTACAGTGTGAAGCAGATAGACTTTCTGGTTTCCTTTTACAATAATATTTAACCAAATCTAAGTCCTCTTACCCAAAATTATAGAGCCATCACAAGTGAAAAGGTTAACTGGAAACTCTGTTTTACTATTAACCCTAACCCCATATTGGCAAGAAAGAACTCCAAACTAGAGCAGGTAATACTGTGGTAGAAAATGGAAAAAGACTGAGAGAGAGAAAGGGAGGCCAGAACTTGCATAGCAATGCCAAAAGACCTATAACATTGCCCTGTCATTGCCCTATTGCCAGTCATAATATTTATGCGTGACAGCTAACTCCTTACTAGACATTCCTGGCTTCACCTCTCCTCCCAGGGCCCACAAAGACTGAAATGGAGTAAAATCCCTATAGTTAATCTATTGATAAACTTAGTAAAAGGTCATATCAACAACAAGAAATTGAGAGACACAGTTAAAAACAGAATTGTACCGTATAAGAACTAATCAAAAATAAATTTACATCTGCCAGTTCAAATATAAACCACTCTCAGTTTTAGTCCTCAAGAAAAGTCAGGAAAGCAATGGAGGACACTATTTTAAACACCCAGATCTTCCTTCATGCAGACATCTCAGTTGGGGTGGAAAAGTAAAGCCCTGGTAGACTTCCCGTTGTTGGGAGCTCTGACAACCTCATTGGACTCGCACCACTTATGGATGATTTCAGGTGGCAGATTGAGGTGCTGTTAGAGATGAAAGTCTTTAAAGGTGACATTGCATTTTTTTGCATTAGGATGGTCCTGACTAATGCTAACTTCTTACACTTAGCATTGTTCACAATATTCTGATTTTTCTTGGAGCGTTTTGGACAAAATGCTAATTTTGATCAGTAATAATTAAAAGGCTAATAACCATTTATATCTAATGCCTGCAGTCAGTCTCGTGCTCTCTCTGTCTTTCTCTCAGGAGTGGGTGGGTGAGCGCTGTTTGAAATCGCTGTCTGAGGACAGCAGTGCCCTGCAGGACCCAGTGCTTGTAAACATCCAGGCGCAGCGCCTCCTGCAGCTCATCTGCTACCCACACCGGCAGCTGGATAGCGAAGAGGGTGACAATCCACAGCGACAGCGAATCAAACGCATCCTCCAGGTTAGCCCCTCACACAAGACCTGCCCGTTGGTGCTACATGAGAGCACTTGATCTATAGTGGTAACACAGATGGTGAAATATAAAATAAAATACAGATTTGTATTAAGGAAAATTGAAGCTGTACAATATTGTGTCATTGTCATCTTTCCTAAGGAAGAAAATGTAGGCAAATATAATAATTCATATATTTCACTGAAAAAACAAAATGGCTAAATGCATATCTATGCTGTTTGGTACTTTTCCTGTTTTGTTAAGGCTTCTATGACTTTGTTTGTAATGCCAGAACATGGACCAGTGGACCATGCGACAGTCATCACTGGAACTGCAGCTGATGATCAAGCAGAGCTCAAACAATGTAAGTGCTGGGCCACTGTGTGGCTTTGTAAAATGCACTTACTAAAGTACTGAAAAGTATTATTTTAACACTGAGTTTACTTAACAATAGCATGAAACTTAAAAAAAAAAAAAAAAAAATTGATGGGGCACCTGATGTGACAGATGACACCCAAAAAATCTGTCTCACACCAGTAAATTAGCTCTTTGTGATAATGTACGTGTTTTTTGTGAATTAATCATTTAGTCGGGTCCGATTATTTGTAACCTCATGAACTTTAGCACACCAAATGTCCTGTTGTAGGCTTTCACTTTGAGATCCTTTAAGGTTATATCCATTGCTTCAGTAAAGCTGATAAGCCATCTTAACTTCTGTCATCCCCTTCTCCTCTTTCAATTTTTTCCCAGCATCTCCTCCAAGAAATTATGTGACCAAAGTATTTGAGCTTTTGTTTCATGTCTTCTGTTGAGCCCTTTGGTTCTATTTCTTCAAGTATTGATTTATTAAATCTTTTTGCTGTTCAAGGAATTCTCAGCAACTTTCTGCAACACTAAACCTGAAATGCATGTATTTTTCTGCATTCGGCCTTAGCAAAAGTCCAGTTTTCACAGCCATACATCGCTAACTAGGAATACTATAGCCTTGATCATATGAACCTTTGCTGACAACATGATGTCTCTGCTCTTTAGTATCTTGCTCAGGTTTTCCATAGTTTTCCTCCCAGGAAGCAACCTTTGTTTAATTTCATGACTACAGTCATCATCTGCAGAAATCTTTTAACCAAGGAAAACTATATCTTTCACTGCTTCTACTTCCTCCCCATCAGTTAGCAAAGACTTCCTAGAACTGGTTGTCATAATCTTGGTTTTCTTCATGTTGAGCAGCAAGCCAGCCTTTGCATTTTTCACTTTCATCAAGAGCCTCTTCAATTCTTCATCACTGTCAGCCATTAGACTTGTATCATCCACATATCTTGAATTGTTGATATTTCTTCTGGCAATTCTGATTCCAGTGTCCAATTCCTCCAGACCAGCATTTGTCATGATATATTCAGCATATAAATTGAATAAATAGGGCAACAGTATACAGCCTTTTTGTACTGCCTTTTCAATCTTGAACCAAAAAATAATATTTTTCACCTCTTTATATGCTTGGTTATGTTTTCTAGTATACAACCTTAAAATTTAAGAATAATCATATTTGAACAGTAACATATAACTTCAGTAGAAATTGTACACATATTGACATAGTTTCCCTTGTGCTTGTAGGAACTGAACTCTCTACTTGAAAACATTGCCAAAGCCACAATTGAAGTGTTCCAGAAGTCGGCGGAGCTGAACTCCAGCAACTCCACAGCCAATGGGGTCATTGCATCTAACAGCATGGGTTCCTCTGTCCCTAGCAGCAGCAACGCCAGCAAGATTAAGCCAGTGTTAAGGTTAGAGTCTGTAGGAAGCATCTACTACATGCAAAAGGAAACTGGTACTATATCAGCAGAAGCTTCCTGTGTAATTGTGTGTCACACAAATGTTTTGGGTAAAGCTAATGTCATCTGGTTATGTCTGTAATAATCCAAGACTGAAGGCTAACAGCACTCCTAACTTTAATTAACAAGGCAGGAGGCCTTCTTATGTTGGTGTACATATCTTTGGATCCAGTAAAAAGGCTGGGGGATAGGAATGAAAAACATACTATGTCTTCTAGAGTGGAGATGAATGAGTGGATCTCAGGAGGATATGGTCATCATCCTTCAGGTGTGCATTCTGTACGTGTTTGTCTAAAGCTCGTCAGAGCGGTCAGGTGTGTGGCTGGTGGCCCCCCTCATTGCCAAGCTACCCACTTCGGTCCAAGGCCACGTTCTGAAGGCCACCGGAGAGGAGCTGGAGAAGGGTCAACACCTGGGCTCATCGTCTCGGAAGGAGAGGGACCGGCAGAAACAGAAAAGGTTGGTCAAATGTATTCACGAATGTATTCACTTTCTGCAACATCCATGCTGTATATGGCGTCCAGTTATGCATTAAAGTAGCTCTATTTCATTCTTTATTGTATTTTAATAATTATTTTCAAGCAGTGTTTTTCATTTGTTCATGGACTTAATGAAATTCTAATGAAATATCGCAATTTTAATACTTCATTCATCACAGTTGTGACTCAAATCTTTGTGCTCACCTGGATTAGACTTCAGTTTTATTCTTCTGGGTCAGCACTACACCTGCTAGGTGTAAGGTAAGTTACAGAGAATGTCTGTGTTTCAGCATGTCGCTCCTGAGTCAGCAGCCCTTCCTGTCTTTGGTGCTCACCTGTCTGAAGGGGCAGGATGAACAGAGAGAGGGTCTCCTCACTTCACTTTACAGTCAAGTTCAACAGGTAAGACATGTATCACTCTCTTTTCCTCATGCTGCAGTACATTCATGCAGGAGGAACCCACAAATTCCACATCTTGTTGCAAAATCTTGTTGCAATCTCTGAAAGCAATTTCTGCATATGTTTTCCAGATTGTCACTAACTGGCGAGAGGACCAGTACCAGGATGATTGCAAAGCCAAGCAGATGATGCACGAAGCCTTGAAGTTACGGCTTAATCTAGTGAGTGTCATATCCTTGTACATTTTGAAGTCTTATTGCTTATGTTGGAATTTGAGTTAATTTTCTTTTAAATGGTAGCCGGCAACGTTTGCGCATGTGACTGACTGTCTGCTTTCATCCAGGTGGGCGGGATGTTTGACACTGTGCAGCGCAGCACCCAGCAGACCACTGAGTGGGCGGTGCTCCTTCTCGACATTATCAGCAGTGGCACTGTGGACATGCAGTCCAACAAGTGAGAGCCTGCCTCTTAGTGATCTCTGCTGAGTTACTGACAGCCTCACCTTTGCTCTTTTCTTTCCACATCACGTGTTGTATTTAGACTTTTGTGTATGACCAGAATATTGACAGATTTGTTGACTTTTTAATAATTTTAGTGATATTAGCCTGATCACTAATCATCTAATGATAAGCAAGTGGAACTGATTGGCTCATCTTCATCAGCTTGTGCTCTCTGTTTTCATTAAAATCTTAGCTGGGATGCTGTATTATACGTATCTTATTGTAGTTATTTTCATGGACTGACTCTCTTCTTTCTGCTGTGTGTTTTAGTGAGTTGTTCACCACCGTTCTGGACATGCTGAGTGTACTTATTAATGGCACGCTGGCTGCTGACATGTCCAGCATATCGCAGGGCAGCATGGAGGAGAACAAGAGGGCCTACATGAACTTGGTCAAGAAGCTCAGGGTAATAGCATGACCTCAGTGCCATAGTAGTGTGGCTTCTGTTTATTCACTATACTTGGCCATATACTCACTGCACTTTTTCTTGTTGTTTGTTCTTGCCCAAATGCAACATGCAGAAAGAGTTGGGGGATCGTCAGTCGGAGAGCCTGGAGAAAGTGAGGCAGCTACTACCCTTGCCTAAGCAAACCCGTGATGTCATCACCTGTGAGCCCCAAGGGTCCTTGATTGACACAAAGGGCAACAAGATCGCTGGCTTCGAGAAGGAGGTAATTACATTTTTGATTTATTTATTGATTTGTTTGTTTTTTTGTTTGACAATGTTGTTTTTTATGAATTATGAAGTTTAAGCTGAAGATGCACTTTTACAGGTTCGTGTTTTCATATGTTTTTATTTATGGTTTAGAGAAGACTGAAATTTGCAGAATCAATAAGTAAGTGAATTATGAAAAACTCAGTCTTACATTTATCTTAGAACTCTTTAATAAATCAATGCTGAATATCTATATAGGGTCTCCAAGTGTCGACGAAGCAGAAGATCTCCCCATGGGATGTCTTCGAGGGGCTGAAGCATTCGGCACCATTGTCTTGGGGCTGGTTTGGCACAGTTCGGGTTGATCGCAAGGTTTCAAAATTTGAGGAACAGCAGCGTCTCCTGTTGTACCACACACACTTAAAGCCCAAGCCCCGCAGTTACTACTTGGAGCCTCTTCCACTGCCCCCTGAAGAGGAGGAACCACCCACACCCGTACCCCCAGAACCAGAGAAAAAGGCAGTGGAGACCTCTAAGCCAGACAAGAGCACATCAGCCATTGCTGCCGACTCCAACAAGAAGAAAAGTAACAAGAAGAAGCGGAACCAGTCCACAAGCAAACCAGATGTGAGGCTAACAGTACACTGGCACAATGTGTGAATGATCAGTAGTGTGTAGACAATCTCAAGATCCTTACACATATGCTATGTAGAGCTGTTATTCCAGTACTCTCAAACTATGGATCCACAACAGAAAATCTTACCGTTTAGAGCAGGGAGCCAAACATTTCACTTCAAAAATTTTTTTAATTTAAAGTGACTTGTGAAAAGTTACATGGAAAAGTTTTTTCATTAAAGTTTTTTTCTTTCTGTCATAGGACTATCCGAATGCTTCAAGGCTGCCCTTTGCGCCTGTGATGACCCCTGACCTCCTTCCTTCTCAACCAGGACTGCACTACAACAGGATGGTATATAGCCAGCCAACAATTGGCATATATCCCCAGAATCAGCCTCTGCCTGCAGGTCAGCCAGGCCATTCATTTTTATTAAATACGACTCTGAAATTGAATTTTGAGTTATGAAATTATTTAATATAAATGTGGATATTTTTGTGGCTTTCTAGGTGGTCCCCGGATGGATGCCCCACACAGACAGAATCGCAATGTCCTAATGGGCAAGGTGGTACCATCCAGGCCCTCCTACCCAGGAATGATTTCCGCAATGCCAGGAGGAGTGACCAACATGATGGCACTAGGCCAGCAGCAGTACAAAATAGGGAGCTACAAGCAGCAACCCACCCTTCCCCAGAACCAAATGCTGCGAATGCAACTGCAGGATAAGCTGGTGAGCCTGGCTGTCAGTCACTGTTCAGTAGTTTCCTTTTGGAAAAGGAGTTGTATTTTTATATTTATATCTACAGCTTTTTGTGATTTTTTTTTTTTTCTTCATTTTTATCTTTGCTAAGTAAATGTGTGAAGTGCTATATTTTAAGTGTGGAAGCTTTTGCAGTGGAGAGGATTAGTGAATGCATCAGCATGCATCTACAACCTCATCATTATCTTATCTATGTTCGTCAAAATCACCAGATAGGGATGGGGCACCCGATGCGACAGATGACACCCAACGCTCAGTACTCGTCAATGCCACCCTCTCAGGTAAGTGTTGACTCACCTATTTTTAACTTCTAACCCACAGATTTTCTTTGCATCAGGTGTAATCCTCCCTTGTTCTCCTTTCTCTGTTCATAGGGTTACACCACATACAGCTCACACTTGCCAGCACATCCCTCCCAGGCTAGTGGGATAGTTCCCCCGGCTTATAGCAGCCAGAGCTTCCCAGGCTCACACCCGGGGACCAACCCAGCCATGGTGGACCCTCTTCGGCAGATGCAACAGAGGCCCAGTGGCTATGTGCATCAGCAGGCACCAGGCTACCCACACACAATGCAGAATACACAGAGGTGAGCAAGTCACTTCGAACCATACAAAAGGACCGACCTTTGTTAAACGCAGTATGCTTAAGTCCATTTCTTGGTCCCGTCACGCCACTTGCCTCCTCTGCAGGTTCAGCCACCAGCCCGTGCAGCAAGCACCCATGATGCAGGGGTTGGGTCACATGAGCGGCCAGGGTGTGCACCCCGCCATGAGGCCAAACCAGATGTTGGCTGATCAGTCACAGTCACAGCAGCAGGTCCAGCAGCAGCAGGTTCAACAGCAGCAGCAGCAGTACTTGAGGCAGCAGCAGGCTCTGAGGGTAGGCACAGAACCCCTTATTAGGTTGCAGGTAACACTGAGGGCAGTGGGCACAAGGACTTGAACTGCTTACCCAAAGGTAGCAAGTATAGGTTTCAAAGAAGGCTGTTCTGTCACCAAAAAGGTATTTAGTATACTCTGCTGATTTTAACCTTGGTGCTCCTAGTGACATAGAGAGATGATGTGGTAATTTAACTCCTTAATTTAGATCTTGTTGGTGTCCAGCAGGTCCAGCAAGCTCAACAGCAGCAGCAGCAGCAGGTCCAGCAGCAGCAGCAGCAGCAGCAGGTCCAGCAGCAGCAGCAGCAACAGCAGCAGCAGCAGCAGCAGCAACAGCAGCAGCAGCAGCAGGTAGCAACCCAAGCCCCCACCCAGGCTCAGACCCAGACCATGGGTTTGCAACCCATGGTAAGTCCATGCCTCTCCTACTTTCATTTATAGCCTGATTAAACCTTCTCTAATGATTATAGGTTGTATTAAGTCTGTGTGAGTTTGGGTTGCTCAGCTAGTTTGTCCAAATGCCTTTTTTTCTACTGAGGTACTGTTTTCGAAAATGCATTAACCTGTTTCTTGAGCTGACCCACAGTGATAGCTTTTTTGCTTGTGTCAGTTCCCCCGGCAGGGTATGCAACAGACGCAGCAACAGCAGCAGACTGCTGCACTGGTGCGACAGCTCCAACAGCAGCTCTCAAGTAAACTTCCATTCACTTCACTTTGAAACTAACTACAGCAATAGATATGCAATGAAGTATCCATACATCCCTGTTTCAGTGTTTAACTCTGTAGACCTGCACAGAAATCCTGACTGTCCTGCAGTTGTTTAAGAAAAAAAATAATGAATAGAAATTTGTTGATGTGTTTGAGTCTTGTTTTTTATTATTTAATGTAAAAGCAGAAATTTCAGTGTGGCTTTTGCTTTTTTCCAGATACGCAACCTGGGCAGAACACCAATTCTTATTACTGAGTCTGGAAGGGTGTCTGTGTGCACAGAAGCCCGTGGATCAAAGGTGTATAGATGGGATGTTTTGTTGCTTTTTTCCTCTTGTGGCCCATGCCCATGTTTTCCCCTTCCTCTTCTGGATGCCGAAGTCATGGCTAATGGATCAGACTGTTGGCTGATGACTGGGAGGGCAGCCCTGTGAAGTAGTAGAGAGACTATACAGTAGTGGCTGAAATCTACTGATTCCACTTGAAAATGATGAGAAATCATGAAGTACATGGACGGCATCATGTTTGTGAAAATAGTGGCTTCTCTAAGAAGAGAGTGCTAGAAGACTTTATGTAAAAAAGGAAAAAAAAGTACAAGAAATTATAATGATGCAGCTCTTTATTTTATTTCAATTTGTACAATATTATGTTTTTTCCTCATTAAAAAGTTAAGTTCATTTTTATCCATCCCCTTTACCTGCTTTGCTACTTCTGTTGTGGTTATTTTGTGGGTCACTGTTTTAAATATTTAGCTTAATTTAGCATAGATCAGATTTATTTCCATCTAAACGTAACTGAAGAAGGCGACTAAAAATTCAAACACCCGACTTTGATTCAAAGTTAGTATTTTTAGAGTGGAAAAAAATTACATTAGTTTGCTCAGTATGACAATGCTCACAAATATATTCCTTAAAATATTTTACTTTACATTTAAATGTACATTCTGTTTTTAATTAGAATTGCTCCTTTAATCATTTTGCCTAAATTTACAAGATTTGTGTGCCAGTATTAGTTATGTAGTTAGTTTAGTTATTGTTGCTGTTTCTTTAGTGCTGGTACCCACAACACATTATTTACTACATGTGATGATCTTAGTATTTACATGGGTTAGAGATAGTATGTGCATCTCAGTGTACACCTGCCACATGAGTATTGAAGTTGTTACTGATTTTTACGTGATAGTCACCTAAAGTCAGATTGTTTTGCTCTTCCATGTAGCCAGGCAGCTATATGAGTATGAATTTGCACACCTTTGGACTTTGGGAGAAAACCCATGCAAATATCACAGCCTGGGGGCTATACCACTGTGCTACCTTCAGTGCATATAGTTGTAATACCCTGTAGGGTTAGGCAGAGTAAACAGGTTCAGCTTGATCCATTATGTTTACAACATTTCTGTAAAGAAAATGCAGTTTGAAAGTTTTGGACCCTTCAAAGTTTGCAATTTGAAAGTTCATAAATTTTTGTATTCCCCACCTCTGGCAGCTAGTGCTACTGTGGTGTGCATGACTGTATAGTTATAAAATGCTCGACTTGGCAAAGGTTAACAATACATTCATTTATTTTCCAGTTAAATTAAAAATGTCAATATTTAAAAAAAAAAAAAAAAAAAAAGTTAACCTTGTCTGTTCCGTACTAGAGGTCAACAGGTCAACAAAATATAATTGACAGCGGTTCATTGAAGAAAGACAGGTTCAGCAACCAATTGTAATGCTTGTTTGTGGAAGGGGCGGGCTATTTTTGAACAATTTTAAGATGATTGGACCAGCAGGTCAAAATTCTGCCCACCTTAAAAACGGAAAAGAGTAAAAAAAAAAAAAATAGACGGACAAATTCACCAATTATAAGGCGCGTTCGTAACCTGCCTGTCAACAACTTGTCAAAATGGGCGGGCTTTCCGTAAACATCGCTTAGCCTGGTTGGATCATCGTGTCAAGTTCATCTTCCGTTTCGTACCGAAGGCCGGCAGTCCATCCAATCAAAAAATACGATCTACCAATTATGAGAGGCGTTTCCAACCCGACTGCCAATGAGCATGTGGAAAGGGGCGGGTTTTATGTGAAGGGAATTAGGGTGGTCCAGAGCGCGTTAGGTGGAGAGTACAGAGGTTAGTTCACACAGCGGCATTTTGTGCCGAGTTTTTCTTCTTCAGGAGAATCGGCGGTTTCTTGAGCTCTTCTGTCTGTCGTGTCTCGGCGGAGGCGGGATGCTGAGGTGCAAAATGCTGTGGCACAAGCTAGCTCCGCTCGCCAGAGCCTCCTCGACACTCTGTTGGCACAATGTGAAGAGAAAAGGTAAAGCATGCATGCTAGGTCACTCCTTTTTTATACTAAAATTGTCATTAGTTTAAAGTGTTCGACGTTGCAGCACTTGGTGGCTTTGACAAGCCCGCAATGGGTTTCTGAGTAGACCGACATCCGCAATGGCATTACTGTTGGTATAGCGGGGGGAGGAACTTCCAGGAGATCCGCTTCGTGTTCGGTAGCGGTCGATTGACAGACGTTTTCTTATTTTCATGTAGGGCACCAAACTTCTCTTTTTTTTTTTTTAAATGTAAAGACAATTGTTTAGATGTTTACAACCTCACTTCTCAAAAAGCTGAACTTCAGGACTGCATTCTGTCTGCTTGGAACTTGACAGCGTTTGCATGTGGAACGGTCGCTCCTTCAGCAGACAGCAGTCCCATTGCAGCCTTGAGGGTCCTTCGTTCAAACCCTGCTCTTCCTGTAGTAGCCTAGAGCCTTGTACCTGTCCTGAATTAGTACAGTGAGAGTAGCCTGCAATGTAAATGGATAAATTATTTTTGGGCACCTTGGACAAAGGTGTGTGCTAAAAAAAAAAAAAAAATAAATAAATAAAATACCAACAGCTGCCTATGCTTGTTTGACCCCCTGCTGCACTCTATTCGATTTGTAAGATAGATTTTCACTATTTTTTTCCGGTATATTTTTGCAATGTCAATTTCTCTCCTTCCACAAGCTGGTATGCATCTGTCTGACTGAGCCGACTTCTTCTAGGCCTGAGATGTGACAACATGATGAGGGCATTTCCAAAGGCCCACATGTCATCCGGAACCCCTGGTAGCAGTGGGGACAACCTCATGTATGTTCTGTTCGTGGGAGCTGCTTGTCTTGGAGGAGGAGTTTATGTAAGTTTCCAAGAAGATTTAATGTTCATTTTGGTTGTTTGAACTGTTGTTTACTATAATAAAAAGTTTTGAGCAAAGTGCTGTAACTTTTTTCAGGATGCATAATGGATGTTGGGTTTCAGTGTGTTTAACCTTGGCAGGTTAAAAGTTCTGTAAGTTCCAGCAGTGTTTCAGACTAACCATTAGTCATCTAATAAGGGAAGCTGGTATAAGATAATGTTAGTAAAAAGAACTGACGTATTTTTGCAGTGCAAAGCCTGTAAAGGTTTACTTTCTAGTAACTCTTATTGATGCTATTTGTGGGGTGTTTATTTTCTGTTTTATGCTAGCATTCAAAAATTTGGAATCACTAAGAAATTTCATTGTTTTTTGAAAGAATTGTTACTTCCACTAGTCAAGGTGCCATTACATTTATTTAAAAATATAGCCAAGACATAACTAATGTTGGAAATGGATATTACTTGAAATGAATGATTTATAATTTATTATTTACAGATGATTGTAAATTCCCATTTTTGGCAGTCATTTTCCCAGTGTCCTGATGGTAAATAATGGTTTTTGTATGAAAACCTGTAATTGTGTTAGCACAGCTGAAACTCATTATTCTTTGTTTGCTTGCTTGCTTATTGGAAATAAATTCTTTCCTTGGGTTGCAAGGTACTGACATTCCAAAAAATAATTTTTTTTGTGATTTCAAACTTTTGAACACTAGTGTAATTAACTAAGTCGCCCAGGAAATGTTTAACTTTTTTTGGGTTAAAAGTTATATTTCATATTTTATATTTTGTGAACTGCGTGGATGCATTGAAACTTAAGCCACTGCTTTCTTCCGTAGTGGGTAAATGTTTGGGTGTGTTATTTAAGTGGAGTACAGATAGGAATTCAGTTTGTTGGTTTTCTATTATTATTATTATTATTATTATTATTATTATTATATTTTTTTTTTTTAGACGTATAAATTATTGTCTGAAGATACAAAGAGGTACCGGGAAAGAATTTCTGAAATGAACTCCAGACTAGAGAAAGATCATTTAGCCACCCAGCAAACAGAACCTACAGGTAAGGTTTATGTCATTCACCCTTGCTGTTTTCATTTGATGGCAGTGATCAAAAGTTGGCCATAAAGAGTTTTATTTTTAAAGCTTCCTTTCATAACATAAGTTCATGTATTATAAATTGAATTCCAGCTATCATAGTTAAAAGCTTGTTTCTCATTTGGTTGCCTTTCTGCTGAATCAAAGATACTTCTGGAGGTGAGATTCTCTTTGAAGTGCAAGTACAGCTGTTACCATGGGCAGGAATGTTGATAAGAAATTTGGGGCTAAATCGTTTTTTTTTTTTTTTTTTTTTTTTTTTTAGTCAAATAAACCCACATTTAGGAAGATTTTAAAAGTGTGATTATATTGTCAAAATCTGCCCCAGAAGCTGAACCCTCTTCAGCTGGGTTCCATGAGTCTTCTTCCATGTGAACAGTCACAGATGATTAGGCCTGAAAAAAGTGAAAATCTTTCTTTCTTTCTTTCTTTCTTTCAAATTTAATAATGCAGACAGAATCAGCGCAAATTCTTGAAACTGCTATTGATCAAGTTCACAAAATATTTGACTGAAGGTGGCAAGATCACATGCACTGGAAGAGGATTATGTTTTTTGTAAAGTTGCTTAAAAGCAGAAAGTGACACAGTTGTCACACATTAGATTCTTTCATGAAGGTTTGTTAAAGGAGAAGTTTTCGCTGCTACTGTACAGTGGAAATAAATCCTTAAGATTCAGCACAATTTTTGGGTCATTCCTTCTAGACCCCAGTCGTTCATCATCTAATTTAGATCCTGGGTCTGTTTTACAAACCAAATTCACTGCAGCAACAGGGCAACCGCCCATGTTCTCAGTGGAGCGCAAGCACACTACTAGAGATAAGGGGATTTCAGAATAGATTTTCAATAAATTTTTTGAGTTGGCGTGTTTGCTGACCCTCGGACCGCTTACTCTAGGAGAACATGTTCCGGGAGCAGAGGACACAACTTCAGTGTCAAGTGAACCTCTTGCCATACCTGCAGCAGAGAGTGGTAAGACTTGTGATCATCTTTGGTAAATCAAGCATGAACATCCAATTGTTGCTGTGGAAATAGACCTTTCTTGTCCTTTCCTCCCCTGTTCTTTACAGTGTTTTCATTTATTCCTTTCTTACTTGCAAGGTTTCTACAAAATGTATTTAAGACTAGCTGATAAAAGTTTGCATATGGTTGAGCTTTATTTTCCAGCTTTTATTTTCCTCAGCACTCCAGGGAGATTTAAAGACACATTCCTGTCCCCAAGGTCACCAGAGGAGAATTTGTCATTCTGGGGTAACGGTTAAAATGTGCCTTTTGGTAATGCTGTCTTTTCTTCCTGTGGTCTCAGCTGCAACTACAGAACCTCCAGCTGATGCCCTTCCTGAAGTCCCTGTTCATGCTCCCTACCTCCTTATTGGCGGTGGCACGGCCTCCTTTGCTGCAGCCAGGTCCATTCGCGCTCGGGATCCTGGTGCTAGGGTCGGTGTTCCTGTTTGACAGCAGAGCATTATCATTACTCACTTTCATGCTCTGTAGTACTATTATGATGATGTTTAAGTATTTCACCAAAGCTGTTTTAAGTAATTAGCTGACATTTGCTCATTGTTGAGCATGTATAGGGGGAAAAAATGTTGAATTGGCATTGCCATGTGAACCTTGGCTTTGTGTCGTTGTGCACACAGGTGCTGATTGTTACGGACGAGCCAGATCTGCCCTACATGCGCCCGCCTCTCTCCAAGGAGTTGTGGTTCTCTGATGACCCAAATGTGAAAGACACTCTTCGCTTTAAACAATGGAATGGAAAGGAGAGAAGGTCTGTCTCATATTTTCATTGTTTTCTAGCACCACAGTGTTTCTAGGTTGATACTGTATGCTTTTTTTTTTTAAAAACCAAATTAAGTGTGTGAGGCTACTTCCATGCCTGGAGGAGTACAGGGTATGCAGGATTTTTCAGGAAATTAGTTTTATATCTCATTGCTACACATTTGTTTTGCAGCATCTATTTCCAGCCTCCATCATTCTATGTCAGTCCTCAGGAGTTACCAAAGGTGGAGAATGGTGGAGTAGCAGTTTTGACTGGTAAAAAGGTAGCCTTCCACACACATTTGCACTAAATGTTGCTCCTTTGTACTGTTTAAATGAAAAAAAGTTTATGAGGATGTCCAGCAATAAATGAAGTTTCAAGTTATTGTAAAGCCCAAGCTGAGGAGAGTGTTAAGAGAAAACTGCTGCTCTAGTTTTCAGAACCTTAATATTGCATTTAGTATGCATGGCAGCATTGGGGTCACCCTGGGTAGCGCTGATGCTACAAAACTCTGGGGCTTCAGCTATAAATTTGGGACATCATATGTAGAACTTGAATACGTCCTCTGTATACGGATGGCAAGTAGTGCATTGGTAATAGCTGCTGCCTTTGGGCTTCAGTGTTGCAGTTCATATCTCACCTCCTGCTGTAGTTTACTTGAGCAAAGTACTTTCCCTATTTTTTTCTTTTCTTTTCTCCAGTAACACTACGCTACTCTATAAAAGGGTAAAACATTTTATGTACCTTACATTAAGGTACATGTAATTTAATAACATTAAAGAACTCTGGAGAGAAGCATAACCTGAATAAACAAATGTTTGGATGTCCTCCATTTGGATGCTTTGAATTCCCCACAGTCCATATACCTGTGTTACTAAATCTAAAATTATTTGTGTGAATAAGAGCGAGGCTGTGATTGCTGTAATGGACTAGTGTCTAGATGGGCTCTGGACCAACATGTCTCTATATTGGACTAGCAGTTACTGATAATAAATGAATGTTTCTTAATGATCTTGAAATAACTTACTTTTACTTCTGTTGTTGCTGTTTCAACTGCCTCCTCCTGACAGGTGGTGCACATCGATGTCCGGGGCAACAAAGTGCGTCTGAATGATGATACTGAGGTCTCCTATGACAAGTGTCTCATTGCCACCGGTAAGCAGGGTCCAGCTGCACGTTGTCCAATGTTTATGGCATTTCAGAGTCATTGCTGCTGTTAAATCATAAATGATTTTAAGTTTGTGGTGTTGTTTGTTTGGATAATGATTATGGTTTAACTAGGTTTAACTTTGTTCTTTAACAGGCTTTTGGAAAAGCCAGTTATTGGTGTTATCTCCGGTATAATTGTAATTTCAATTAATTGGACTTCCTCAGGTGGAGTCCCAAGAAATTTGCAGGTGATCGAGAGAGCAGGAGAAGAGGTGCAAATGAGGACAACTCTGTTCAGGAAAGTATGTGCATAGCACTTTTGTATTCACAATTCGGAAGGATACCCTTATGCTTTATTGAAGGCCATGGCGTGGGTTATGTGTTAATTCAGCTGCACGTTGTCTTCTAACATTGGTTTAAAGAAACGTATTTGTAAATGAATTGCTAATTAATTGTATCTTTACTGAAAAAAAAAGTAAAATTCTAGTGTCAGTCAAATGGTTTCTTTCCAAATTGTAGATTGAAGATTTCAGATCTTTGGAGAAGATTTCCAGAGATGTTAAGTCAGTCACCATTATTGGAGGTGGATTCCTTGGCAGTGAACTGGCATGTGCTATGGGCAGGAGATGTAAGACCAAGTCTTCAGCCTTACTTTGGTTTTTCTGCACACTTTGCTCCATTGAAACATGATCTTGATTATAAGGTGATGAGCATTCTTCCTTCCTCCTGTCAGCTAATGAGTGTGGTCTAGAAGTAGTTCAGATGTTCCCTGAGAAAGGTAACATGGGCAAGGTGCTACCAGAATACCTGAGTAACTGGACGACTCAGAAAGTCAGGAAAGGTGAGAAAGTGCTGCATTACTTTTGTTACACTTGTTTTCAACAGGTGTGGCATAGTGATTATTTCCTGTAAATGCATTTTTTGACCTGCTGTGACAACGGGTGGCCGAGATCTTCATCCCTTCTGAGTTTTATTTCGGTTCTTCTTACAGAAGGGGTCAATGTCATGACTGAAGCTGTGGTGAAGAATGTCAGTTACCAAGATGGCAAAGTGGTAATAAAACTGAAGGATGGTCGTGTGGTAAGTTCCCACTGTTTTACTGCAAGCTGTGCTACCATTTTAATGGCATTAAATTAGTTGCCTCTTCTAAAATTTTTTTAGTAAGCTTCACCTTTGATTTTGTGTGTGGAACAATTTACTGTTTGGTACACTTTATGGGGGGGTTGTTCACTGACTTGTCTGAGGTGAGATGCTGGTTTGACCTGATCCTCTCTGCTGAACTCAGGTTAAGACTGATCACATTGTGGCTACAGTGGGACTGGAGCCCAGTGTTGAGCTGGCAAAATCTGCTGGCCTGGAGGTGGACTCTGACTTTGGAGGGTACAGAGTCAATGCAGAACTCCAGGCTCGCGCCAATATCTGGGTGGTATGTTTGTGTAGCTTGCTCTTCTGTAAATGTTCCTTTTGTTCAGTTTCTTCTTGTGTAAAGGTGTCATTTGTAATTCAAACAAAACCCACCAGTATAAAATGCTGGATATTTGACAGGTTTTTGGAAGGGTGTCTGTTGACCCCTAAGGACTGTGGTTGATAGATCTCTATCCCTTAGGCAGGAGATGCTGCTTGCTTTTATGACATCAGACTGGGCCGCAGGCGGGTGGAGCACCATGACCATGCGGTGGTCAGTGGCCGGTTGGCTGGGGAGAACATGACTGGAGCTAACAAGCCATATTGGCACCAGTCTATGTTTTGGTGAGATTTGTGCTATGACCCTTTCATCCGGGAAGTTATCTATACTTTCATTCCCTGGTTCGTACACCAATCGTTTTACACCTTTGTAGGAGTGACCTTGGACCTGATGTTGGTTATGAGGCCATTGGGATTGTGGACAGCAGTCTCCCTACCGTTGGTGTGTTTGCTAAAGCCACTGCTAAGGACACACCCAAAGCTGCTGCTGAGCAGTCAGGTATAGTCCTCGGTCCAACTGAGGTTGTATTTACTTTGTAAGTGGTGCTGCACGTGATGATAGGTAGTGTAACAGTCAGAACTATTACTTTCACATCACAACACCTGGGTTTGAATCCCAGTCCTGTTTACACTGTAGATAGAGTAGGAGTATCTAACTGTATAAATAGATAAATGGAATTTTACACTAAGCTGCCTGCAGTTAACACTGAATCGCTTTAGAGAAAAATGTCAGCAAAATGAATAAATGTAACAAGTAGAGTTAGTACCTGTAAGAAGGGGAAAAACTTTCAATGTTTCTCTGAAAAGATGATCTGATTTGTGATTCCTTTTGCTGTAGGAACTGGTATTCGGTCTGAGAGTGAAACCGAAGCTGTTGCCAGTACCGCGGCGTTTCAACCTACCACCGGCCCTCCTCGTGCACCCCAGCAGGGGGAGGAGTATGGCAAGGGAGTCATTTTTTACCTGCGAGACAAAGTGGTGGTGGGCATCATCCTGTGGAATGTGTTCAACAGAATGCCCATTGCCAGAAAGGTGAGCAGCGCAATATTGTCAGCTCGGTGTGTATGGAGGGTTTAATGTTTTTGTCACTGGCAGAATCTTAGGTCTGCTGCCATGCTGATGGCTGTTGTGCCTTTTTTGTGTGTTTAGATTATTAAGGATGGAGAAGAACATGCTGATCTGAATGAGGTTGCAAAGCTGTTCAACATTCACGAAGACTGAAAATGGATGAGGGACTAATCATGCTGTTATTGAAGGCCTTGAACTTCTGCAGTGATCGCCGTCCGTTCTTGCACCAACCAAGGATTTACTTGTGAGGGAAAGGAGATGGTTTGGGCACAAGTCTATTTTTCTGCACACTTCAATTACCCGAATCAGTCCAAATGTTTGTAATATTCCATTTATGCATCAATGTTTTGGATGTTATTTTTAAAATTGTTGGAGAACAAGGAAAGTCAGAACATCCCCTAAAGACCGGTCTCCTGCTCAGCTGTAAATGTTTTGTGGTGAAGATGAGGAAAATAAAAACACAAAACTTGATTTGTCTTTTTACAAACCTAATGGTACTTAAGGATGTTTGACAGGAGTCAACTGGAAAGGTTATATTAAAATCTTAATAAAGAACTTTAAAAAAAAAAAAAAAAAAAAAAAAGTAATCGTCCAGGCACGGTTTGGCCTTTTCTTGAGTTTAGTCATTATTATCGCTAAACCGGCTCCTCAACACAATAAGGACTGAAAGACTGGACCTGTTTTTGTCATGTTTTCCAAGTCAAAACAAATCATTTGAGAACAGGGCAAAATAATTTCTTTTTCTGTTCAAATTAAACTCTGAAATCCTGGTTTTTTTGGTGATGCTTTCATGCCCAGTTTGGGGAGCCAATTTACTCGCTGGCAACTGCAGTGTCTGAGCCCAACAGTAGGTGGCGCGCCACCTACCGTACAGATTACTGGAAACGATCGCAGGAGACACTCGTGTCGCCCTGAGACAAACGTAAGTGTGCAAACAAGTACGTTTTACCACACATGGGTGAAGCTGTCACTTTATTAGAAACATCTACCCCACACCGGTTAACTCCCCCTTTTCAACAGACAAGGTGCTGGAAACTTTCCTCATGGATTTGATCCAAATGCACGCAACCCCATCAACATCCAGCACTTATGGATGTTTCAATCGCAATTTTATAGTCCGATTGGCCTGTTCTACCTGAACATGAAGGTGCTTCTTTGGCTTGAGATAATGGCGCGTTGCCGTTGAAGAAAGAACAGAAGAAATTTCTGCTTCCACCTTGAGATGCTTTCGTGTCCTGTTCTGCAGGAGTTGTATGCATATGAGAAGAGGCAGAGAGGCGGTTCAAGTATTTATATGATAAACAAAGATGCTTAGTTGGAAATATTGTTTTAGACATTTTCAATTCATTGAAAAATAAAAATAAGTAACCTTAACGCAAAGTTTATGTTTTTATAGGTGTAATTACTCTATAAGTGCTAGCTCCCATATGGTCTAGCGGTTAGGATTCCTGGTTTTCACCCAGGCGGCCCGGGTTCGACTCCCGGTATGGGAAGTTAGTGTTTTGCTGCTGTAATTATTTCTATATTTTTAAATAATGAATACAGTGTAATGAAACCAAAACGATGTCTTTAGGTTATGTTTTTTTTCAGGAAAAAATAAGAAAATTTAATTTATGTGGCAATTTCCGCCTCAGACAGCGACTCCCGCCTCTGCCATTAACTTCTCAAAACAAACAGGGGGCGTAGAAGAATTGCGCAGCCAAGGTGAAACAAACCGACAGCATTATCTCAGCTTTTATCTTAACTGTCTTCCACGCACTCAATGTACATAAGCAGCTGATATTTTCTGAACACCCAAGTCGCGATTTAGGTGTGATTCGTGTGAATTTTTCGGCGAGGGCTCCCTCGACTCCCGTAGCCACTTTGCGGATGGTCCCTGGATGCTGGGAAAATATGTGACTCGCCCACGGGCGCAAAACAGACAACAGTTGGGGTTCTGGAAGGAATTTCGCCGCGTTCTCTTGTCTGACTCGGACCAAAGACAAGATAGTCATAAAAAGTACAACTTTAACTGGCCTAAATCTTTTATGGATTACCTGCAGAAGTAATGTTAAACTGAAAAACGAGAGGTGAAATTCAGGTAATGGTTATGTGACTATGCCCAGGCAGCAGAAAAAATGCATGTATATACACGAGAGCGACGCTGTCATGTCATCAGATGGAACATAAAACATCTGAAAGCGCAAAATAAACCTGCAAACTACGGTAAGGTTGACTCACTCTTTCTCACTTTCTTTTCATTGCACTTTGTTTTCCCCCTTTTTTCCAACTTCACTTTATGACTGCCTAAAAGCCAGGTAACTATTCAGTAGGCATCCGCTATAAAGGGGGATACCTTCTCCCAGAAGGTTGGCTCCTTTATCCAGCAAATGTTGTTAAAGATCTCCTTAGAATGAACTATTGTACTGTACCATATACACTGCCTGGCCGAAAAAAAGGTCACCACCTGCATTTAGCTTAGTCTTATGATGAGGGGTTGCTTCAGTTGGTCAGGTCTAGCTTCAGCAATGTTATTTGCCCAAAAAATGAGGTGAGCTGACTACCTGAATGAGCAGGTTTTTCCATCAATGGATTTTTCTTCATATTCCAAGATGACAACGCCAGGATTCATGGGGCTCAAATTGTGAAAGAGTGCTTCAGTGAGACATCATTTTTACACATGGTTCGGCCACCACAGAGTGCACACCTTAACCCCATTGACAGTCTTTGGGATCTTGTGCTGGAGAAGACTTTACGCAGGGCTCCAACTCTCCCATCAGTACAAGATCTTGGCGAGACATGAATGCAACTCTGGACGGGAATAAATGTCGTGACGTTGCATAAGCTTATCGAAACAATGCCACGGCCAATGTGTGCCGTAATCGAAGCTAAAGGAAGTCAAACGAAATATTACAGTGCGACTTTTTTTTTGGCCAGACAGCGTAATTGTAATGCACTCTGTGTGTATGGATTATTTGCATTGTTTGGATGTGACTGTCACAAATTGTCATACCATAGGCTGTGTATTGGCCATCTTGCCCATCCTGGTGATCGTGTTACTCTTGTGGCCCAGCACTTTGCGAGTGTCCTCTGTAGTGGACGAACGGGACGCATCGGACTGAGCCGTACATTCAGTTTGCATATCTCAGTGACGAATTTAACAACCATCCCTCCATTTAATGTGTGCTTGTGCCGGAATGACCGGCTAACAATCTACATACACCGTCGCCGCGTAGAAACACTCAGTTTGCCACGATTATTTCAGGATGTTCTCCTCAACTGTGTCATTTGGCTCTGCTGGCAGTTGTTTTGCATCTGTTAGACAAATGTTTACATTTGTGGGCTACAGCTGAGACCTTGGGAGATTTGAGACCCACATCCTCTCCTCACCCTATCTACTCCGCATTCCGCCTGCTCTCCACAGGGAGATCCTCCCAAGGGCTCACACCAGGCCATCCAGAAAGGAGAACGCTGGATTCTTTGGCCCCCAGCCCCTGTCCCGTTGCCTTATGGAAAATCAAACTTCTCAGTCTTCTGAAATCAGTTATCCTGAATAGGAGGATTTTATATTTATTTTCCTGTAACATTGTTGATCTTTGATTTTCCAAAAGTCCTGTTCATTGAGCATTTTTCCATCATCTTCCCCTCATGTAGTTTGAACTCATAGGTTGTTGTTTGTCAATATTCATATCTCTCCACCCTAAAGGGAAAAAAAAAAGCCATTCACGTCTTTGTGTTGGGTATTTCTTTTCACGTGTGGGTTTGAATTAACAGGGTTCATAACCATGATGCAGAATAATATAAATCAGAGAACGTAAGCCATCATTTCATAGCGTGTTCAGCCTGCCCTTTTCCTTGTTAAAGGGATCCAGAATGTGAGGTTTTTGTGCTGATGTCATTCCCTGTTATGACATCACTGCCCGTAACACCCTGCCATCGACGAACTGGCCAGAGAAGCGGTGTCAGCATGAGTACTCATTCGGCCTGCCACACTGGGGTTTACCAGAAAGACTCACTGCAATGGTAATGCGAGTTAAAAAATCAGGACTTGTTTTTGAAGATGATTTTGTACACTGAGTTTTTATTTCCTTTTCTTGTTCCAGTGACTCAGAAGCAAAGCTGTGAACCATAGTGCTTGAGCTTCTCCTGCCAGTTGCTGCTGTATTTTTATTATTAATGTTTAGATGAATTATTTTGATTAGTGTGATGACCTGTGTCAGTTTTTAGATGGAATGTGACAGAATCTCTACACATGTATGCAAATCCATGTTGGATTATGACTTCATATTAAGGACACATTTTGAGACAAGATATTTTTTTTGTCACATCTGGTTGAGTTTTGTGGAGGTGAAATCTCAAGGACCCTCAGGAGGGCCAGGTATGTTATATGGCCCAAAGTATGTGAACACCTGAGCATCACCCCTAATACGTGCTTGTTGAACCTCCCATTCCAAACCCATGGGCATCGATAAGGAGTTGTTCCCCGCCTTTGCTGCTATAACAGCCTCCTTCTTCTGGGAAGGCTTCTCACCAGATTTTGGGAATTTGTGCCCATTAGGCCACAAGCGCGTCAGTGAGGTCAGGTGAGAAGGCCCGGCTTGCAGTCAGCATTCCAGTTCAGTTCCAGTTTCCAAAGGGGTTCAGTGGGGTTGAGATCAGGGGTTTGCGAAGCCACTCAAGTGCATGGGGAGGAGGGGGCGGGCTCAGTCATGTTGGTACAGAAAAGGAGCTTTCCTAAACTGTGGCCACAAAGCTGGAAGCACACAGTTGTCTAGAATGCATTTGTATGTTGTATGAGTGCGGTTGAAACAGCTAAGCTCAGTCATTCAAAGGGTGTCCACATACTTTTGGACACAAAATGTACAGGCTGTGGAGGCAGTTTAGGAATGAAGGAGGTTGCGGGCTTCATGAGTTGTTTCCAGCTCGGCTGCCTCCCTTTATGAAATCTAGTGCTGGCCACTGGAGGTTAATGTTAGTCAAATGTTAGTCAGTCATGTCTCTGTTTGTGTGGATTCTCCTTTTCTTAGTGTGTGACCTTGGGGTAACTCTTGGCAGCTGTGACACAGACTTCACAGTCATCATCTGTGTTCAGTGTGGGAACATGGAAAGCACCCAACATTTGGAGCTTTGAGTTTGTGTGCCATAAACATGGACTTTTTAAAGGACAAAAGTAGGTTTAATGTGAGCGGAAAGTTCCAAATAATGCAAACGACTGCTGTTTTTATACTCGAAAAAGGAAATAATAAATACAGTTTTAGTGCTTTGGTTCTTTAGAAATGGAGCTTAATGAAACAGCACTATAAGAGGTCAGTAATGCAGTATATTGCATAAACGGAGCTCGAATATTGAGCAACATCATGCAAAATACATTTGATACAACTTTGATAATAAAAAAAAATTGCAGATTTTAGAACAGCCACACGACGTGGCCATTTAATATACATATGCAACTCAGTCCAGAATCAAAGAGCTGAAACAAAGTCCGCTTGCTGGATGGCACTGCTACCACCTGTGAAAGGCGTCCATTTCATGTTTGGCTTTTTTTTTTATCTGTGGGGGTTTGGTCTCCTTGGCTGGATTCTTTGAGTTCCCCACAGCTGGTCATTGTCAGTGTTAGATGCTTCTGATTAATTCCTGATGTTTCCCTGTTGTTTGCCACCTTAGAACTTGTGGAAAGTTCTCTAAAATTTCAGAAGAAGAACATATCAGTGTACAGTGTTTCTATTCAATGCCAAGAACAAGAGGTAGGACCACAGTAGATCTTGGTAGATCATGGATTAGGGGGTCCGCACATTATGTCCAGGCTTTATGGTGTCCTTGAAGATGAAGCTTAATTTATAAGCATCTATTGATCGACTATCAATCAAATTTCAGAGTTGGGTTGGGTGCAGTATTTCCTCTGAATTTATCAATGGACATTGGAGGGGCCCCGCAGCTCTTGTCCGATTCTTAAAGAGGTCCATGGCTCTGAAAAGGTTAAGAACCTCTGGTCTAAAAATCCTTTGTTCTGAAGATTTACAGGCTGGATGATTCATTTGGTGTTGAGGTCATTGTTCTGTTCGGGCTATGAAACAGTTGTTTCTCTGCACTTAATAACTAGGTGGGCAGCTAGTTGAAACGGTGCAGTAGTGCCGATGTTTGCCGGATGACCGGATGACTACCTCGGCTTCTCGGTTCCACAGAAGACCGATTCAGTCACATTTTCACTTCACTATAAGCAAACAGTGTCTAACTGTAGTAATTTGCCCGGGGCTCAGCCTTTTGGACTGAATGTCTTATTGAGTCGCTTTCTTAGTGAAGACCCTCACATTCTTGTATAGATGTCTGTGTGTGTGTGTGTGTGTGTGTGTGTGTGTGTGTGTGTGTGTGTGTGTGTGTGTGTGTCCTTTTCTCTGTTATAGGGGATTTAGTAAATGATGCCGTACCCCTCAGCCAAAAGATGTTCTTCGCACTCCATGGTTCCAGAGGTCAACAAAGGGAGCCCTGTGTCATTGCTTAGGTTATAATTGTGCTGTTAAATAACAGAGTCCACGAGCAGGGAAGAATTAAACTTTCATTCAGTCTGCTTTACTCTTGTGAACTACAGTTGAAATTTAGAGGAAGCAAAAACAGTAAAGTATGGACTGCTTGTCCTTAATTTTGCGGACTACACAGGAGGAGGAGGTGTCCAGATACTGCAGACATCTGGAAGCTTGAAGATCAGCACTGCATCTGAAACATACATACACACAGCACAGTGAATTTTATGCAGAAAACAGTGAAAAGGCACTGATCTGTCTGGACAAGGATTCTGCTAAAGGGGGACTAGGGGGCGCTATGCCTCTTCCGTCACTAACAATGGACACATTTACGCATTAATGAAATTTTCTTCCATTAAGCTTAGCAATTAAATTGTTATAATTAATTTAATTTAACTTAAATTTGTTATATTTAACGAATTAAATATTTATCTATGTAGTTTCTCACTTTTACTGTATTATGTTGTTTTTAAATATTTATGGTTATTCTATTGTTTTCCAAAATAGTTTTGCCCATAAAGGTTGAACTCTGTGAAACAGAGATCCAGAAAATGGAGGCTAGGCTGTATATTCGAAATATAGATATGTGTCATTTTTACAGATGTCTCATTGTCCAAAAGTGTAGGACACATGGCAGCTTGTGGCTTTTTCAGGGACTTAATATCATAAATTAAAACATGAATAACTGAATGTAATAATAATTGGTTCTAATAAACTATGGCACAATAACACAATGTGAAACATTTTTGAAATTGATAAAATCATGAACTTCGGAATAAGCCCCCCCCTTTTAGTTAAAAAGTAAAAAAAAAAAAAAATATTGCTGCTCCTCTGCGTAACTCGGTCACAAGACCCCTGTTTATCCCTCTGTGTGACTGCTCTGTCTTTGCTACGTTATCTTTACCCAGCATGACTGCGTGGAGAGCCGGGGGGGTTTCTTTGAGGAGAGTGTGTGTCTGTTGAGTGCCGCCGCGGAAGGGAGTGGTCAGTCAGTTATTTTTACCCACAGCGCGCTATTGCTTCTGTGCTGCTCCTCCGAGCGCCGGGGGGGCAGTCTCTCTGCACCCGGTCCCCCCCCGGCACCCAATTAACCTGTCCTGCCTACCGGTGCGATAGTTAATAATTGAAAGCGTGGCTCCCAAGGCCTGGTCCTGCAGCGCTGGCAGCTGTAAAACAGATTACCTGTCTCTCTTTAAACAGCTAGAAAGAAATCTCCTCACTGAGGGCAAAGGCTAAATTCATTACAAAGTATGAGAAATAATTGGCTCAATTAGGGACGGTAATTCATTTAGTTGGCGAAATAATTGGATCACTCGAGTGTTTAAACACTTAGGAGGGTGAAAGTATCCAGGAGTTGGATTCAGGACCCCAAACGCGAAGGAGCCCGTCCGCATAGTGGTCTAGGTTTAGACAAGCGGGGAGCCTTTGTGACTGCACTGTCACTCCGTGAGCGTGTGGGATTGTGGGTAGAATGAGGGCTTGGTGTCAGGACTTGGGAAATAGTTCTGATAAAGTGTGTTTCTTAAGTGTGTGAAGAAGGTGAAGCTGTGCCATGCTTGCCAAATATGAGGTCCCACAGTCCAAAGACAAGTGAATTGGGGATTTCACTTGCCTATACTGTGTGTGTGTGTGTGTGTGTGTGTGTGTGTGTGTGTGTTTTACATGTTACATTGCTGTATATATGGATGAATACCTTTGGCAGTTGGTGCATCTAGCACTGTACCACAACTTGAAATATGAAGGAATTGAGTTGGTCAGGTGTCCTCGTGTTCTTTTAATTCTTAATTTGCTCATGTTTTTTAACATAAATTTTGCTTCAGTTCCTTTCTCAGAATGAGCATCACTCCAGGATGTATTTTTAGGAAATTTCTGGGGGCATCTCAGCTGTGTTTTAATGTACATTTATTTGAGTTACGCAGTTGCATGCAAGTTGGCAGTGTGATTTTTTTTTTTTCCCCTGTGATCCACGCCGTAAACTCATCCACTCGAAAAGATGGAGGTGGACCTGCTGAATAACTCGAATAAACAGAATAAATTTTTGCGGATCCTGCCACCTTTATGGTGGCTTCTGAAATAGCACTGCTTGACCGCCCCTACAGAATTTCGACGCCATTTGCCTTTGTGTTTTATGTGTCTGCATGTGTTTACATTTTCTCACTTTGCTAATTGTGTCTCTATGTGGTTGTGACCGAGTTCTGCTCTGTTGCCAGGCAAAAAAAGAGAAAATAACAGTTACCTAAGGTATTTTGCAAATGTTTTAATGAAAAAATATGAAAAAAATTAGGTTAGAAGAAAAGTTTGAAAGTTTTAGTTTGTATTGGATCGTAGATTAGGTAGGAAATATTTGCTTTATGTCAATAATGGGTTCATAAAACAAACTGATGCAAACCAGAGAGGCCCAAACCAAGATGCTGGGAGTTACTTTAAGGGTCACACCTGGTGCCAGATGTGTGGTTGGGTTTGCCAAGTAGGCCTGACAGTTTCAGCCCAGTTAAACTTGTAACAATAAGCTGTGCTTGAAGGGATGGTCACAGAGTGGCAGCAAGGTACCCCCTGTTCTCCACACCCTGTGGGTGCCAAACATCTCTTCTGAAACCTTGATCTCATACACAGGCATCAGAGGCAGTCAGCAGAGCCCTCAGCAATGGTGGTCAGTCTGGGAGCCCCCGGCAAAATGACTTTACTGACATTTTGTTCAGCTTATTACTAAGATTATGTAGTAGTGCTTTTGGCATATTCAACTAAATGCTTGCGTATTTATCTTCATGTTATTCATGTACAGCCGAAGGTCCCTGGGTACCTTGAGTTTTTAAGGGGTCTTCCAGTGATGCGTTCAGAAATCAAAGGTGGCAAAACTTCTATACGGGCTGAGACAGAAATTCTGTCTTGCTTTGTCCACAAGATTCATTTTGTTATAGCATAACTAAACAAACAAAAAAGATTTGTGGTCCAGAGACTGTCATGGAAGGATAGAGCAGAATGCACCGGGAGAATGCACCGGGAGGGGATGTTGGTCCATCACAGGACAATCACACACACACTGACTCATTCACTGACACACACACACACACACACACACAGTCACACAATGGGTAATTTAGAGTCACCAGTTCAAGCTGATTATACAGAACATATATTCATATCCATAGTTCATCTAGTGGGAGGCATCAGTGCTGCCCCCCACTCTCACACACTTGGACACCTGAATACGGTTTGACTATTGATGCCAGTCACTCTGCTTTCTTGGTAAGCGTCACTTATTGCCTTCATTGCAGTTTAAAGCTAACAATGTACAGACTGTTTCGGTAAGGGTGGACCCATCCTCGAATCCAGTGGTTCTGGGATGGGCACCAGACCTGAGTGATCCTGCACTTGACAAGCGGCTCTCAATATTGCGATAATGAAGAAGGTATCTTTTTAATTGGTTATTTGGCTAATTTCTTGTAATGATGTTTATTCCTTATTGTAATGCAGGAAGGGGCCAGGTACGATGAGTGATGCGTTCGGTACCTCCGTGCCTTACTTTGCGGAACACAAATTGCTTTTTTTACAATCCTCATTTGTCACTGACAAACAGGTGATATAACATGAAACCTGCTGCAAATATCTCAAAACAAGGCAGTCAAAACCAGAAGCCGCACATGGCGTTCATCGATCAAACACGGCGGCCTGCTCCGTTATGCCTTTTAAGGCCTTGTGATCTGCTGTGGCAAGCTACTTAAACAGATCCTTTGTTGACCAACAGAGAGCGCTGTCTTTGACAAAGCTACAAACACACTGCCTGTCACTTACTCAATTTTATGAACATATATGCAAATACTATGTTTATATATATATAAAAAAACAATGTATATGGTGCTGGTGGCGGATTGCAGTAGGATGGTTTCTTCCATTTTGTGAATATGTTAAGCAGACAAACGTTCTTCCAGGCATTCTCGATTTTTGAACACAGATGCCCTCCGGGGATCGAGTGTCAAACAGGACAGCTTTTAGAGAAACACCCACACCTTTTCTCTTCAGCAAATCCAGGTGTTGCATGTCGGTCACCAACCAATCACTCGCCATGTGAGCGCTCACCTGAACTGATTTGCATATGGGGTTGGACCAGGTTGGACCAGGCCTCTGATTGGCTTGGGCTGACACTTCTGCTTGTGGGGTACTGGCCAATGGCTGGCTGTTCCATGACTCATTGTGGGAGAAGCAAGTTGCCGCACTGCACTTCTTCTTTTTCGTTTGGCCCAGTCAGCCATTGCCTCCCTCAAGCTTTCTTTTTTTCTAACGTTTTATTCCACATTACGTCAAGAAGAGAGAGGAGCGAGTTCCATACTTGGAATACCACTGTTTTCTCTCCCCCCCCCGCCCCACATACAAAAGGACTATGTAAAATTATTCGTTGCCATTACTTTTCTTGGGACTTAAGTTGTTTGAATGGAAACAAGTTCCACACCTTTTTTTTTTTTTTCTTTTTTTTTTTTTGTTTTTTGTTTTTCGCGGGTGGTTTTGACATGAAGACTGGAGTACAAGCTGCAGTTTTCTAAGGTTGGTGATCTTAAGAGACTGTCTTTGAAAACCATTTGACTGCCTAGTCCCGTGGTTTTCTTTAATGTAGTCAACACTTTGGATTTAAATTCATATCTAATTTCAGTTCAAACCAGCTTGGGTTTTGTATGCGTTCCCTTTTTTGTTTTCTATATAACTCAGGTTAGCGTTAGCCGCTTGCTAGCTGGGAGGCTGCTTTCTTATGTTTATGAGGCTGCCTGTGATGAATTATTTCATATTACACTGTGTATGCCACATTCAGACTGTTTTCTTTATTTAATAGTACATATAATGCAGTAAAAACATAGATGAAACATTAGCTTCACATTATGTCATTATATAAAATAATAATTGTATTAACAAGTAGCGCTTAACATGTATGCGCACAAAAGTATATTTATTCAATTTTTTTTGCTGCAGCCTTGTTTGGGTGGCTGAGGCACGCGTTGGATTTATATGTTATAGGCATATAGCTAAGCCCATAAAATTATGAAGAGGGGATAGTCCAGGTTACCTTTCACAAAACACACCTCTCAATTATACGAGTCGCAGTTACAGAGCAGATGGTGCATTCTTTGTAATTTTCATGCTGAAATATCTGCAAAACATCTGACAAGTATTTCTCTAGGGCATTAAAGAAAAATGTTCTCCTTTTGCATTCATGTTCCTTATTTTTAACGTATTAGTAGATATATCTAATGTGTTTAGTTATTATGAAGAATTGTAATATTTAGATGTCGTAATCATCTGTTTCATTCATCAGGAATAGTTTCACCGGAGATGAGAATTGATGCTCTTTCTTCTGAAGTTTGTTTTAATTAAAAAAAAATCAGAATTCTTGGTAGAATTTCTGAGCCTATTACACTAGTAATATTGATGGTAAATGATCTGCCTGGAGAGAAGAGATTAAAAGAGAGGTCTTTCGATATTCATCTGAGCAGCAGTGTTGAAACCGTATTTCCTGTTTCACAGAACATTTTACCACATTTTGTGGCTCCAGACGCGGATGACTTTTGTGTAGAGTAGAACAAAAAAGTTTTGACTTTACAGCACATCTTGTACGTCCAGTGTTTCTGAAGCTTTGGAACGACCGTGGGTTATTTTGTGCACGGGTTCTTCACACTGACGGGGTACTGTCCATTGCTGCAAAGGAACACCATGCAGACCTTTTGAAAACAAGCTGCTGTGTCAGTTCTGTAGAAGTGGGGAGAGGCCTTGCTTAAGTGTATGTGTTCTTGTTGCAATAAATCCCTATATTTCCTCATTCAGACATAACTCAAATGTGCATTTTCCCCTAAATCAGTCTTTAAAGCTGACCTTAATCATAAATCCAAATCCTGTTCATCGGTGACACCTGCTTTGGCGTTGACACTGGCACACCACCCGACATCCACAGTTGCCTTGCTTCACAGAGAAGGCAGTTTTCTGTATTTACCCATTTTGCAGTCAGTTGTGGTAAAAATCAAGATGAACATGTGCGTCACCATTACTCCGAGAGTATTTGATAGCAACTAAGGCCCTCAGACCTGTTCCACGGCAACGTGACCCATTGTGTCCAAAGCCGAGCCACTTTCTGGCTCCACAGCCATACCTGTGACTCCAGAGGGGAGTGTCTGGGGCGTGTCTTCCTTTCCCAAATCCAGAAACAGAATCCCACAGATGTCCTCAGGATATCTTTAGACATGGAAAACTGGGAGATTTCTGTTTTGTTCAGTAAGTTAAGTAAAATAACATAATGTAATAAAGAGTAGTTATGTTTTATCCCCTTCAGCTAAAATTATTTGTGGACATATGTATAATGCACACTGGAAATTATTTAAATGTTATTATAATGTGATGTTGTATCAGCTTATTGGTGGGGTAGGGGGTTTGTAGGTTGGGATAAGCAAAGTGACGACTACATGTGCCCATAGAGCCTCTCAGTGTGGGTTACATGGCAATTTCCAGCTGACATTGAAGACCAAATTGATCTGAAAGTCAAGTTTAAACATGAGTAAAGTTTCACAGGGGGTTCTGAATGGACATATTGTGTACCTGTTTGTTTTCTGAGTTCAGACTAACCTTACTGGCACTTCATTTTGTTAACCTTAACCCTTACAAAGGAGATTGCAAGGGCCTTGTCTCTTGAGAAAACAGCGAAAAAATTAAGCTTCTTCTGGCCTGAAGACCTGCTTCCCACTCACAAGCAGCTCTGTATCTGAACACCCTCAGTCTCAGCCCCCCCCCCCCAAAACGCCTCACACATCTGTTGGTAGCACAGTGGTTTGCTTTTTTAGCACCCGTGCATCTCAGAGACATCTCTCTCTTTGTCCATCTGTATGTCTCACTCGCTTCACCCGTCAGATTCGGCAGAAGTCCTGAATTATTGATATGGGCAGTGAAAAGGAGTGTTTTGGAGCACGGAGGGTGGGGGGGTGGGCTGGTCCAGGGGGCTCCGGTCTGCTTTGTATGTGTCTCTGCGTCAGCACAAAGCCCCCAGTGTGGCGGCCCCTTAGCGTGGCAGAGATGGCCAGTCGAGGCTACTGGCAGGGACTCAAACTGTGCTCTTGAGAGTCGGGACGCCTTCTGTCAGGGAGTCAAACCTGAACAATGGCCCTATGTTACTTCTACAGCTGAAGCCTTCCACTGCACAAACATTGCACACCTATATATGCATGTAATACAAAATATGCATATAATTGATCGGAATATGTGTCGTGCAGAATTTTGCTGCTTTGCATCTTGTTTGTTGTGGAGAAACATTCATGGGCGGATTTACCAGTTTTGTAGCAGCAATCTGCTGTTTGTGTTTGAAGCTAGCAGACAGTTGCTGGCCTGGCCAGAAGAAATGTATGTTCTCCATGTAAATGAATAGACGATATATATATATATATATATATATAAATAGGTGACTGTGTACATAAATGAGAAGATGGCAGTCAGACTGCATGCACAATCGGTGAAAAAATATTTGCATTACATTTTCATGGAGGTCACTATTTCCATGAAGTGACATAACTCGAGCTGCTTACAGCTGGGCCATTGTTGCAGTGTGCAAAAAGGACACAGTCACAACTGCCAAGGTTGTATCCTTGAAAATATGCAATATTGTCAATCTCAAGGGAAAAATGACATCGGTTTGCAGTTGAATGTGGTAAAGGGACGCCACAGGAAGTTCTTGAAGGCTTTGCAGAGGTTCCAAGGTTCTTTGGTTAGCGGCATGGTCAATGTACTGATGTTTGAAGGGTTTTAAGAGGTAGCAAACCAAAGAGTTGAACAAAGGGGTGATGGTAGTTTGGAGCAAGAATCGGAGAAGGTTGTTTGTTGTGTTAATGAAGTGGCTTTAAGTAATATTACTGGAAAATTTTTGGTTCAACCTCCCAACGTCTTATGTTTTAGCCAGGTAATGAAATTGCATTCATTTCAGGAAAATGCATAAAAAATATATAAGCAAGAACTTGCGAGAAAATATAAAGAGGAACTCTTTGAATGGGGTAGTTGACAAATGGTTAACACTGGTGTGTCTCATGGTGCCTTCACACCGCAACTAGACGCATGTTTGGCCTCCAGTCTGCAAGGAGTTTGCATGTTCTCCCCATGTTCTCTGAGGTTTACTCAAGGAGCTCTGGTTTCCTCCCACTATCCAAAGACATGTGTTTCCAGTGTATCAGTGACTCCAAGTTGTTCATGGTGTGGCCATGTGTATACCTGTGTTATGCTGAGCTGGTGTGTAGATATGTGAATGAATGTAAAGAGAATAATGCACCATGTGTAGCTCCCTACCGCCTTGCATCAAGTTCTCAGCTAAATACCACAGGCCATCGTTGCGTTTTGCTTAAATTAATAAACGCAAATGTAGATGTTCAAGGGATTATTTAATCTCGTAAAATCTCAGATGTTAAGATATTCATGATATTATTTCCTTGTAGACTTGTCAAGCTGCACACAGTGTAACCCTTCTGCATGTCTTCATGCTGTAGCACCTATCATATAATGGAAGTCGGCTGGATGACATCGACTAAAAGGAAACCGGGTGTTCCTGAACACACCTATGCTGCCCACGCGCCCACATCATTGTTCTCCTCATGATTCACCGCATGACAATTCAGCCTGGATGACACTTTGGATAACAAGCAGAGCCGTCCCAATTCTACCACACGATCTGTGTCCATCTGGGATAATTTATGATAATTTATGGTCTTCAGCTTCTAATGGTTGTTCTAATGGGAGGTGTGACCCCCCATTATTGTTGTCCTGGGGGGATAGTGGGTGTGTATCATTTGTTTGTGCAGACCATGGTGAGAGTAAAACATTATCTTGTGCCTGGTAAAGTGTAATTTATGGGATCTGCCAGGTCACACCTTCCTGCAATAATGCTCAAAGGTTGAGCAACTACCCGAAGGCCCTGCTTGACTGTTTGGAGGTAGAAGACAGGATGATTGGAGAAGCGAGTTGGTAGTGTAAAGGTCGAACCGGCAACAACCTTAATAAACCTTTGTTTTACTGTTTGAGAATGAGTGGGGCACATTTTCTGCACATGTATGAGGAAATATTTCTTATTCTAGAATATTTTGTTTTGTGTCACCGTGCGGTTGTTCTGAGGCTGGCGCTTGCTTGTTTGACCACAGCTTGTTGTTTTATTCAGCTGTAGATACTGCAGATCTTTCGCACACAAGTTTCTTGCGCATTAGAATTAAATCCAGCATCTTCAGAGGTTGCGAATGAATTTCAGTCTGCACATTACTGAAGGAGTTTCCCCATTAGAATCACTGAGCAAACAGAACGTCAAAATAAGTCTTTTGGCACCAGGCCTTTTTTTCACATGAGCACGAATCAGCTCCAGGTATGATAGCTTACCACGGAAGTTCTAGAAACACATCTTTTTTGCCTAGCAGACAATGGGCTGTGTCGGGCACAGATCGATTTCACTTGTTATACACTTGGAGCATCTGTGGGTGCCTTTGCTCTCTGATATATTGGCAGGACAACAGGATGGAAGTAAATCTCATGAGTTTGAAATCTCTTTTATCAAACGGAAGCCGCATGGGGCACCGGGGCAACTCCCTCAGTGCCATATTATTTCCTGTTGGGCTGGCATGCTTGCGCAGTGAAGCAGCACACCACATGATGGTGGGTTGGAGAAATGTGCTCCCCCCCATCAGCATTTTAGCGCAGGGGGTGTTTCATTCTTATCAAAACTTTTTTTTATTTTTTTATTTTATTTATCCCTTAAGGCGCTTGAGGTGAATGTGTATCTGTTACCCCTCCTCGTACAGGCAGAGGAGCAGTTTTTCCTCAGTTAGCCAGAGTTAATGAACCAGGTCCATTCCTCCGCCCAGCGTCTAGACATAACTGTGCCAAATGGCCCTGATTGTCGGGGAGGCCCTCTACGTACCCCCTGGGGATGCCGGGGCAGCCAGTAGGAGCGTCAGCAGAGAGGAAGAAAACTCAAATGTGTGTTCTGTGGGGTTTGGGTGGTGAGCCGACCTGTCCTGGCCACCGGAAGGCGTTTGTGTTCAGCCACCCGCTTTGGTGCTGTGGAGAAATTGTGATGCAGGAACTATTATTGGCTGTTATTTATTTTTCTCAAATTCATATAAAAACACATGCTGTATATGCAAAGGAAAAGTAAAGGGGACTTGTCATGTAATTTCTCACTGCAGTTCCGTCGCTCCTACTTTTAAAACTTGATTTTATTTAGACTGAACCAGATATCTAAGAAAAGAAAAATCCAAATAGCCGACCAAACTTTGTTAGTACTTCCATACATTAAGCACCATAAATTTAAACCACAGATTTTAGCAAAAATCTTTAGGAAGTTCTCACCCCCCCCTCACCAGAAGAATGATGTATGGAGTGCTCATTCCACATACACACCTCTGGTATGAATACTATGTCCATGTTAGAAATAAGTCAAAACCTTAGTTTTCATTCTTGTCGTGTAGGGGTCTGTGTCATGAGATGACCATTGCTGACACTCAAAAAGCATGATCTGTTTTTTTTTTTTTTTTTTTTTTTTAAATCAAGTTTGAAGGGTATAAACTTGTCAAAGATCACACAAAATGTTGCCCAAAGGTGTCAAATCTGAGTGCACTACAGCACGCGAGTGTCTTATACAAGCTGCTGAAAGCTATAACCCAACTGTGACTGTAGATGCCCCAAACAGTGTGTATGATCAGCAGACAGGCCTGGGTGGCGAATACTTTTGCTACCACACTGATGAAAAGGTTGTGTGTGGCCAGCATGCTCAGACAAAGTGATTTAGGTGCACATTTCATGCATTTTGTCTGTTATGTTATGCCTGCAATGAGCTTGAGTACCATCCAGGGTGTACCCTACTTACCCTGGTGCCTTGTGCTTCTGGGATGCATTCCAGACCACCATAACCATAAACTAGACAAGCAGTTAACAATGAGTGACCTGTATTACTCAGCTACATTACAGTACTCATTCTAAGGCTATTTTAAGTGTGCAGAAGGCAAATTTTCAACTTTTTACAGTTTGACACAGCTGAAATAATTCATTATGTATTCTGTTTGTCAAAGGTCTGACTGCAATGTCTTTACAAAACTTGCACTTCAGCACCAGTTCACTCTGACCTGAAAATGATCCATAGACCATAGGTGATGAGCAGAAGGTACGAAGGTGAGGGCTAGAATTTCATTTGTCGGATTTGTTTTTTCACATCAATGGGCTAGTTGCGGCGTGTGTTACTTTGAGTGGTTAGGTTTCCAATGAAGCACAACCTTCTCTGTTGGCGAGGGCTGTGGAGTGTAACTCTGATCTTTGTTTGCTCAGCAGTATAAATATAAAAGTCATATCGCTAACACCCGCCGTCCACTGTACACCCGGCTCTCTCAAAGGCCGTTCCCTGGCAACGGCCGCTCCGCGTTTGCCTGTTGTTTGCATGTTGTAAACGCACTTAGATTTCTGAGTGCAGGAGGGCCTCTGTGTCACCTCCAACACCATTTTTGTGTTGGTGTTGCATTGCTTTTTCTTGTCCTTAGAGCGCAAAGTCCAATTTATTTGGCTCTGAACACTGAGGGAATCTAGAGTTCCCAGTTATGTATTTATTAATTGCTCACAACTTGTAAGTCTTTTGCTACCCTGTTGGAAACCAGTTCATCGCTTTAAGTGTCGAGTCCCCTTTGGCAGCGTGACAGCGTTGAGTGTCACAGTAGCGCAGGTTATATCATTCCGGATGTGTGCTGGTTTTACAATACTCATCAAATGGCACATTTTCGGCTATTTTTCCATTGATAAGCTGGAATGTCACAAAGATCACCTTTTTACCGGGTTGTTGTACACTTTTTAACAGTATGTGCTTTTCCTGCATGATCCATATTGTGTGACTGTTGAGTGGAAATCCAGACCACTGGAACTGGTTAATTTTTGGGATGTCATGATGCTCGAGATGTCCTCCGTCCTGGGACAAACTGTCTTTTCCAAAATGTTGAGGAGAACATCTTCTCTTCATTGAACAGTGGTTTGTGTGTTTCTCATTACATTAACAGGTGAAATTTCTTGGAAATGAGGGCAAGAGATAGGGAGGACTCGATCAGCTTGTCCATCTGTTGGTTTTTGGAGCTCGCACTGACATGCTGGCCTTAGATGGGGCTGGGAAGAGCCTGATGTTCCTGCAGACAGGCAACCATTTATACCATCAGTGTCTGTGGTCTTGCTCTTCTCGCCCTGCGGATTTCTGTATGCAGAGCTCAACATTAATATTTTAAGCTTTGTTGTCCTCACGTCAGGTAAATATTCCATTTTACCTGTCAAAAGTTTGCACCTTTTTCATTTCGGAGCATGTTAGAAATACAAAAATAAGTACATCTAGATTTAAAGTATGCTTGTAAATGATCAAATTGAGGCAGTTGGGGTCATGTGATAGGAAACGTGTACAAAATTTTAATTCTCCAAAAGATCAAGATGTTGGGGTGGTTTGGTTTAATTTTAGGAAAATGCGGGCAGTATTTACCTGGAAAATGATTTTGAAATGAAAATTCAGATAATGCAGATGATGTTCATCATTTCACATGAAATTTCTTTTAATTTTTTCTTCCCTTAGCTTATTGTGGACCTGTTCAATGGACAGTTTCACCTGTCTAGGTATGAATAGTCCAATTGAATTGCCTGTCCCGGACAGTTGGACACTTGATAATATCGAGCCTTGCTATGCCTTTTGCAAAGAAATGGATTTATCCGTCAATCCAATTTCATAAACTGCTTATCCTGGTTAGGGCCTCAGCGGACCAGAGCGTATACCAGAAGCAGAAGGCACTAGGCTGTGGATTAGATGCCCTGGATGGGACACCAGTCCAGGCAATTTGCAATGACCAGGTAGCCTGAAGCACAGTGGGAAGAAATGAGAGCACCTATCAGAAACTCATGCAGATATGTGGAGAACCTGCAAACTCCACACAGACTGAGCGGGATTCAAACTGATACCTGACCAGCCCAAGTGCTGTGAAGCAGCAGTGCTACTCGCTGAGCCACCATGCTGCCAAAATGGATTCGCTGAATCTCATTTCCTTGTCTTTGGCAACATATTTGGACCTGACTGTGTGGTAGCTGCTACATATTCCATATCCAGCAAGCAGCTGAAGAGCTGTCCCTCATTTTTGCATGGGCGTGGCAAACAAACAGTCCTTTCAATGGGCTGTCAGTTCTTTCGCAGTTCTGAGCTGTGAAAGCTGGTTAATTTGCTGCTGCTCCATGTCAGTGCTGTCACAGTCATTGTTACTTTGAAGTTGTCAAGAAGCAACACGTTTTAACGTCAAGTGCCGCTGAGTTGGTGTCTACATCCACAGAATCCACTGTATGATGTAGTCCGTCCATCTCGCTGATGGTCACCCTCTTGTGTGATTTTCCTCAGACCTCTGCAAACATTGCAGTTTTTTCAGAGAATCTGGTTTTCTCACAATGTCGCCACACTGTGATAACTTCAGTCTCATCAGTTGCAAAGCTGAGAGCAAACTGGCACTTTTTCAGGTCATAACTGTTTTTCCAGTCTTTGTCATAACAGCTGTCTTATATGTGGTGTTTTTTGTTAGAAAAGTGAAGCTACCAAGAACCCCTTGTTCCTAAAATCTGGCCTCCAGCTACTGGACCAGAGCTCCTGCAACATATGAACAGAAGCATACGGTGCGTTATTTATTATTTCAAAATTGCCCAGATGGATGAAAAAATATGGGATGTGAAAGACTGTTCCTTGGGGAAGATCTATTTCAAAAAGACCCACTGTAGGTCGGCAGCTCTTCAGCTGTGGTTGGTTGTCTAGCTCTGCACGTTTTGTTTTTGGTGGCCGACCTGTTAGCTACAGTATAAAGAATGAAATGAGTGGTTTCTCATTTTCTAAAAATATCACAAATGTGGTTTGCTTTGTAACAAACAATGCAAACACAACACAGTTTATAACTGAAATCCGTGGACAACATGGTTGAGTTCGTATAGTGACAGTTGAATCAAGATTGAGAATGGCGGCCGAATTACGGACCGGGTTTTGTTTTTCAACCTTGTGAGCATTTGATTTTTATCACTTATGTTTTAGTCGACAGAATTCTACATATTTTGGGAAAATAAAACGATCATCAAGGCCTAGTAACAAAGTTTGTTGTGTAGAGGTGTGCGATGTGTATGATGTGGTGAGATTGCTGGTCATTTTTCTAAGGTTTGCTTTGATGCTGCGTGTGTTTGCGTTTTGTTTTTCTCCCCCCCCCCTCCCCCCAGCCAGCCCACGCTGGGACCTGTTATTGGCAACAGGATGGCTGGAAGACCCGTTTGTCTGGTCCAGGGGGCTTTTTGAGGGGGATGTTTATTGTCAAGTGTGTTTTGCGTTTTCTTTGTTTTCGGCATGTGTGTGCCTGTGCTGCGTGTGGTACACATCTGCCTGTGCGTGGGTGTGAGTTTGTGTGTGCGTTTAAATTGGAGTGAGACACTTCTGTTTTTTGATTCGCAGGAACTGAGTTACTTTGCATGATGGTTTAAAAGTGCCGGGACTGATAAATTATTTTATACACTTAAAATGAGTAAAGAATAATTTCTGTCTCATCTTTTCATTATAGTGGATTAAAAGTATGGTGCCTAGAGCCTTAGTGAACTGTGCAGAACTTCTTTTCCTTGCCTTTGCCCCGTGTATCGGTGATTTGAGTCTTTACCCTTGGCAAGGTGTGTTTTCACCTGCCAGCCTGCTCTCATATTCGACCCTTAACGCAGCAGCCAAAATAACCCAAATGTCCTCGAATCAAACCATTTCAGATATTTGAGGACATTTTCCCAGGAAGAAACGTTTGGGTTTATTTGGCAGCCTATGTCTGTGTTCGCTTCCATTCCCACCACCCCTTCAGTTTAATACATGCTAAAGTAAGTCCTGGAAGAACAATGAGCACTGCGTTTTGTCATTATCAGTTTTAGCCACATGTCTTTTCTTTTTTCGGACATATCTATGTTTAAAATGCTTGGCTTGCTTATTCGCTGTTTTTTAATGGACATTAGATTTTCAGTTTGAAATATTGTTTTTGGTCTCATTTTACACAAAAGCGCTATTGCCAATCCATAATCATTACAACATCAAACACTTTGGGACTAAGGCTCAGAACACATGACCTTTGACCTGCCGTGTATTTTAGATAATACCTGCTGGGAACAAAAAAACAAATAAAAATAATAAATGAATCTGGTTGTTGACTGACTCTTCAGGCAGAAGAGTTATGCAACGTATCCAGAAAGCCTTGCAAGTATTTAATAATCATAATCATCATCATCATCATCAGTTATCTGCTTTTCCAATTGAGATTTGCTTGTCTGGGATCTGCTTATCTCAGGTGCAGTGAGGCACCATGGCTACCCACTGTACCACCAGGCAGCCTTCATGGCCATCATCATCTTGTTCCAGTTTTGACAGATCAGTTGGTCAGTGCCATGGAGCCTTTTGCCAACCAACAGAGCTCGGTGTGAGTTTAGCCCTACTGTGAGGCTCTGAGTAAGAATGTGTGCGTGGAGAGGAGTGAGTTTCCACCCACACCCTCAAAGAGAGAAGAGTGGGCTTGGCTGTGGTCTAACAGTCAGGAAGCAGCTCAGCCCCATCACATAGCGACGCACTTCCTGCAACCTTATGGTCCACGGTCATTTTCTTGCTGCCTTTTCTGCCTCATAGCTCTTCTGTCTTTTTTAAGGCCTCTACTTCTTTCTCTCTTCCTGCTGTCAGCGGCAGGGCACAGAACATGTGCTTTGCCCTGATAAGACAGAACTAAGACAGAACAAAGAAAAACTGTCATTTTTAGACATTAGTTTTAAAATGTATAGTTTTAATCAAGCATGGCTGTATTTGACACCTTTGTGCATGGCAACTTGCAATGTTATAATAAGATGTTTATAGTGGTTTGCTCATTTGTAGAGCTAAGCAGTGCTTGAAGTGGGTGGGGCTCAGCAGTACCAACAGTTGTACATTTTGCTCTTTGGAGAACTGGAACTTTTTCTTGTGTACTGGTACTTCCTATAATCCCCCAGCGCTCGTTTCTGCCCCCGTTGACCAGATTCTCCTACCAAAAACTATAACTGTATTTTCATAATTCACAACAGCCTAATAGCTACATTTCATTATCCAGGGTGCACTAAGTTACGCTGCAAGTCAGTTCATGCTGCTTTCCATCGATTTCTTCAAAAGTTGTGCCCCATCATTAAAGAAATACATGGTGAACATCAGCAATAGTAACTTTTATTCACTGCTGACACTCAACATTTAATTCTTGATAATTTACTGTTACTGACTGATATTCAGACCAACATGGCTATAAAGAGAACAGTGGCACTTATTTTTTTTTTTTCTACTTGCTGCACTGCAGCTGAATCAGTTCCGGGTTAGCATCTTGACCAGGGTTCTACAGCAGGCATGGGGCTCAGACCCAGATCTTTTAACTGTGAGGGGATGGGTCCAACCATTATACCACCTGCTGCACCAGAGGTCAAGCTACTTACCATCACAGCCTGATCACAATTTTGTTTTGTCCTTTTTTGGCACTATTTTCTTACTCTTTTTTTAAATTAATTGATAAACAGTGTTTTATCCCCTTATACCTAAAGTGGAGATGTTTGTCACATCATGGAAGTGGCCAGTAGATGCCGGAAGCCTAGAATGAAATGATCATCTTTAGTATTTTTTGAGCTTAGATGATGTAAAGTTTACATTTGGTTAGTAGGTAGTTTGCAAGCTCTTACATAGTTTTCTCAGCTGGTGGGATTTATTATCCTCCTTTTACAGGTTCTGTGTGTGTATATGTATTTGTGTGTGTCCGTATACTGAGGCCTCTCTATGAGAGAATATCTTTTTTTTTCTCGCCTTTTTGTGTTAGGCCACAGAGACACGTCATCGTGGATGATGTACCTATGATGTGTTTTTCACTTTGTGTCTCCCCACCCAACCACACACAAACACACACACACACACACACACACACACACACCACTGAATGCTATTTGCTAGGCAGCTGTATGTGATTAGATGGCTCCCCTGGCACTTCCATTTTCCAAGCGCATATTTACCAGGGCGCCTAAAAATGTTCCTCCCCAATTCTCTCAAACCCAAGTTATGTGCAGTGTTTCATGTCGTGTCATATTGTCACCATAGTGGCCAACAGTGGGAAACTTATTTACATGGTGATTTGGATGTCCTAATGGATGACAGTTGATGACCTAGTTGAGTTCCACGGTTTTCTTTGGTGCAAAGATCAGATAGAAATCTTTATTACTTTTGTGTTTTATCCTTTTTCCTTATTTGTTCTGTTATAATGACATTCTGCAGTGTGCATTTATGATGGAGGATGCTTTCTTGACTTTTTTTGAAAATTTTTCATTAAATTGTAGAACTTTGTGATGAATGGTAATTGTTGCTAATTGACTGTGGTATTTAGGGCCAACAGTGTTATGGGAATAAGAAGGGTTATGCAGCATAATTGTAGCATTTTGGGGAGAATTAGTTTTACTAGTGGGTAAATCTCTGGGACAGTTGGAGATAAAATCCAAGTTAGGAGGATTTTTTAATTTATTTTTATTTATTTTTTAAAACCAAGCAGTATTTGGGTCAGCAGTTCTTGACCTAGGCACATGGGAGTCAGGGGGCCGAAGGCTTGCTTTGAAAATAGCACTAATAATTTAAAATAAAAATATAACTGTACCATTGCGCAACTGCTATAATTACCTGTGAAGGTAATCAATTTTCAGAGAAATGAATAGAGTGCAATATTTTTCCATTTTTTTTTTAAGTGGGATCCATAACTTACATCAGATTCTTGTGGTCTGTGGCCAGGAAAAGGTGAAAAACTCTATGTGAACAAATAAAACTGTTATTGCAAATACAAATGTTTTGGACCTGATTTTTATTACTACCACTACTGGGAAGCGGAAAGGACGTCTTTGTCATCATATCGCTTGGGGGGTCCTGTTAGACATCTTAGTCTGTACTGTACTTAACAAACTGAATAATTCATTCGTGAATATGTGATATTTCATCAAGAATCCCGATAAATAACAAGGTTATTCCGATCAGGTTAAATACCAATTCTTTCACGGTTAATAATGGTATTAAGGATAAAAAAGGAAATCGGGCTGTAGTTTTTTTTTTTTTTTCTTTTTTTTTTTTCTTCCTATAGTTATGAACTATTGATGTGTATTGAATGGCATGGTTATTGAAATGCATTATGACTATCGTGCACCATTTACTGTTTTTCTCATTGCTGTTTCTATTTCTTTATTTATCCGTGCGGCTGCTCTTCTTTTAAATGCTGTGCAAAAACTGTTGATGGCCAAAAGTTTTAGGTCAAGAAAAGCTTAACCACTGTGCTAATGCGCTAACAGCCGAGTAGCGAAACGTTAATAGAAAGGAGAAAAAAAAAAAATTGTTTGGTTGATGAATGCAGTTGAGGTCATACCTAAGGTCACCATGTTAAGGGTTGTCAGTCTGATCATTTAAAAAGACAAACTGCAGTATTTATGGCAAAAAAAAAACCAGTCAGAGATCTGCCATCAAGAGCGACACCTTATTGTGTTTATTTTTAATAAGTACTTTTGTTTTATACACTTGAAATTGTACATCACCTGCTGCATCTGCTGTGGCAGGGCAAGGGGAGAAGTACCTTATTGTTTACTGTGAAGAATAATTTCCTGTCTTTATTGCCCCCAGTCATTCACATAATATTGAACTAAGGTGTGATTATTAATTCAGGTCCAAGTCCAGGCTTCAAGTTATTGAAGATGACTGATGATATACAGCTCCTGTGGGGCCTTTAGCTTGCATAGCACCCTCAGTGGCTGTCAGTAAATACCGCAAGGTTCACCTAAATTCAGTTTGTCTTAATATAGCGCCTTTCACAGTGCTGTTTCCTCAGATTGAAAAAAGCTGACTTTTTTTTTCATTTCTTTTTTTTCTTGGGTGAATAGGGGTAAGCACTAAGTTGCTGAACAGCAAACTAATATATTCCAGTTGAAGTTGTCAGAAAAAAGGCTGCAGACATAAAACAGAAGAATTTGTGGGCAGCATTAATAGAAAACTGCTGAAAATGTTAGCGCAAGTCCATCTGTGTGCTAAAAATTCTGAGTTCCCTCTAACTTTCCAGACTGTACATGTTTTTCAGCAAGGAGATGCTTTTGCTGGACTCCAGACCCTCATTGCCATTTGGAAATAAAGCAGTGATGCATCCTGTGGAGTTTGATTGCTCAACATATGATGTATTCATATATTTTAGCACACAGTTCATCCTTGGAGATCATGTTTAAACTTTCTCATAGCAGATTGTGTTTTAAGGTGTTGTCCTCCCTCTCTCGTTCTCCAGCAGGAATTGGGCACCATTGTTGGGGAAGGAAGATTGTGCTCCCATTCAAGACCCACATCCAGTGACACCCGGGTCCCACTTTTTCCTCCCCAGCTGCCGACTGTGACGTTGGCTGCGCGGACAGACAGACAGACAGCCAGGCGCAGAACCCTCCATCCCCCACACGCCCTACCCCCTCCTTGGTTTGTGTGACTACGAAGCCGCACAGTTCTGCTTTTGACAGTTTCCTGTTCTGCGGTGAGGTACTTGAGGGGAGGGGCGCTCTCCTTGGCCCGGTCACCATGACAACAGCAGTCCAGGGGAACGAACTGGTGTTTGAGTTCGCCAGCAACGGGATGGATGAGATGAACCAGGTACAGTGGCCTTCCAAGAACATTGCTGACATCCAGGACATTGAGGTGTCTCTTCATTGGGTCTGTAAATGGGAGGAAGACAGTTTGAAAATCAAACATTTAAACAGTTATGCATTCTAGTTTAATTGTTGCTCCTTTCTTCATTTAAAGTACTTTAGAATGAAATGCAGACCAGGGAAGGACTGGTCTTCTTGTTAAACTTTATTTTCAAGTAAACTTGAGATAAAGTCTGGGGTGGTTAATCTGGAGTCTGTGGGCTCCTCAGGGGTCTGTGAAGCACAGGCTCACTGTAAGAATACCACTGACTAAATACAAGTTGAAAATAAACTAAAAATATAACTACACTATTACTACCTATCATATAACTCTGTGCAAGTATGATAAAATTTCAGCGCAATATTTTCACCGAAATGAATTAAGCTCATTTTTTTTTGGGAAGGTGGTCCTTCAGCTTTAGATTTTTGGAAGAAATCAGGGTCCAGAATCTAGTAATGACATAAGAACATTACATGTGAAATTATTTGAATGTCACTGGATTTAAAATAATGAAGGTTACATATACGTTAGTGCAAGCTTTTAGATGTAAAGTCACCTTTTTGACCTTTTTTTTTTTATACATCCAGCTTAGAACTTCTCTCAAGAAGGAGTAACTTGTAGAGGAGTAACTGCTTTACAGTTAAAAACTCCAATTCAGTTCACTTTGGTTTATTTTTATAGGCTCTCCTCATTCTTCTCACATAGTGACACGGACCACCGAATAAAAGGTCAACAGATATAGCAGAAACAAATATAACAATTGTAACGTAAGCTTACGGATAAATGGTTGCCTATATATTTAAAGACTGTAAAGACCATAAAAATTTAGCTGACTGGTGACTGAGGGGGGAAAAAAAAACTCCCAACCAGAAGGTCAGGGAGAAATATAAAGTCCAAATGCTGGCATCTGCCCGCTCATCTTGGGCATTCTATGCAAAAAAAGAGAGCCAATAGTTACAAGTAAGAAAAGGAAGACCATACAGCTGTTTATGACAGTGCTATATTCACTAGATGCTAACAACCTGACATCCAGATGCAGGTTTGCTGATCTTATCCATTGTGGCCACAGTCATCAGCTTCCATCATCCTGGAATGCTGGTGTCACAGGCTGTCATCTCAGGCCTTCTCAGTGACTGCTGTATTCAATCACCACCTCCTGCTGTAGTACCCTTCACTTACCCAGAACTTGAACAATAAGAACACCCTCCTGCCTAAAGGGGTAAATCGCTGTAAGAAAGTTAGCTTGTAAACCTCAGGTTGGAAGTTGCCGTGGATACAGAGATGGGGAAAATATAAGTATGCATGTGTTCTTTGAAGTTGCCGTTGATTTTGTATAGCTAGGATATCGTATGACAGGCTGGGTATGTGATTCCAGCTCAGCCAGTTTGTTCTCCCTGACCTGAGCAGTGCTCGTACAAGGCTAACCAGACTTACCTGTTTGGGACAACCTGGTGACAATAGCAGTATCGGCCGAATCGTCATCTTTAAGAACTAAAAATTAGATATTCATTGGATGCTAAGTGCAGGCCACTGGTATTTATAAGAATAATTTGGCTTATTGGGTATATTTTCCATCAGTCCATCACAGGACTGTTTTGCAGATGGCTTTCAAACTGCCTTGTTGCTAGACTTGCTAAACTTCTGCTATAATAATCTTGATGAATCTTACATTTCCAACCTCTACCATTAACTCGAACGACACTACACTGTGAAAGACTGGATGCGATGAAATTCTGGCCATTAACTTAATTTTTCTTAGCAGATGAAAATATTTTTTACACTGTTTACAGGGACTGAGTTTCTCCTAATTTAGCAATCCACTTGAAAGACCACAGAGCTACAGTTTCATAGTAAAATGGGGCTGTAATTTGCACCCTATAAATGAACCTGTATAGGAACATAACAGCTGTGAATGACTGAAGGTGTGGTATTTTTACCACATTTTCCTATGAATGCTGGTTGAGATGACAGTCTGGTAACTGAAGTAAATGACAAATGTGGTGATGTGAAAACTGATACAGGAAGCAATGCTGCGATGTTTATGCAAAGCACTTTTGAAGCTTTACGTCGATAGCACGTATGGTATATTTTTATGAGAAAAATTCTTTTACTGCTGTGTGAGCCGACCCACTGTATTCAACTTCCTTAGTTCCTGTGGCTGCCTGGAAACACAGTATGGGGGGAATAGCTTCTTACGTGGGGAAAGCTATATTTGCTGGGAAAGAACAGAATGAACGCTTGTGTTCATGGAGAAAACTGATCTCAGTCTGCTTCCTTAACATGTCTGATTGAAAAGGCCGACATTGTGACACAGGGGCGATATGCTAATCCGCTGCCGAGTCACTACATGCGGCCATTATGTGTGGACTTGGGTGAAAAACCTGTCTCCCCACAAGTTCAGTGTTTTACATCACTTTACTATCCTTGCTCCTGGTGACAGTACAATGCATTACTGTTCTCACAATACTGAGAATATTGCCATAGATTAATTGAAGTCGCTTTTCAATAAACTTTGCTCAAATCAAATTTTCCCCATCCAGAATAAATTAAAAAATTGCATTCATTCATGTTAGATGTTAAACAAACCTAATGTGTGATTTTTTTCTAGTGTTTCTATTGTTACGACTTGCCTGACCAACAACATTTTTTGCAGCTATAATAATAAGTTGCATTCATCCTTGACCTACATTGTAGGCCTTTACTTTTGACCCTTTGGGTCAGAGATGTCGTATTAGAGGAAAATCATTTCCTTAAGTTGTTCAACTGCAAGTTGTGTGCAGTAAAACTTTCGAGAAACAACAGTAAAAAAAAATTCAATGCCGATATGTGTATATTATTGCCTTTCACAACAAATTTCTGTAAAAGACGAGAACAAAGGAAGGAGTGGCTTCTAGTGATATCCACTCTTCCAGATGTTTCCATCACACTTCCTGAACTTCTTTATGGGTCGGCTTTTCTTTGTTCATTTCCAAATCAAGCGACGTTTTTGTACTGAATATGTTTATTCAGTCTGACTAAATCACGCTAGCGTTGTCACTAACATTGCTAGGGGAAAAAAAGAGCACCTAAAGAGCAGTACTGCCACCTGCTGGCGGGGGGCTCCACTGACCAAATGATCATTTGCAAGGCGATAAAGAAAAATTCTGAGTGAGAAATTTTTGTCCCCCACTCTTCGAGGACTTAAACAGTGCTCCAAGGAGAATAAATATTTACCTGTTATTCCTTCGTTTTTTATTATTATGACTCTAAAACATTAATAAATTACTGTCCTCTGTCATCAATGTCCATGTTACAGCTCCAGCACATTTATGTACCAGATGAGGCAAACAATAAATGGTGTAAAGACTGTATTGCTGAGGTTTCGCTGTCAGTTGGAAGCATTTTTAATGCACTAGCGTTATTAAAACACACCAGGGTGATACTGTCTTGTGGTGGTTACATCCAATAAAGCAACTCAGTTGGTGTCTTCTTGTCTATCGTTCCAGCTGGACGACCCCTCAGTGTTCCCAGCTGTGATCGTGGAACAGGTGCCCCCATCTGATTTGATGGTGTATTCAGGGCTTGAGTCAGAAGAAGTGCCCAACACCATCATGGCTGACACCTCACTGGACGTGGCTGAGGAGCAAATCATGGGCAGTGACATTGAGCTTTCGGGTAAGCTGAGAGCTCATGTCCATTTGGATGGCTGCAGAGTCGCTCCTTAAGCTGGTGTATCAGATTCACACAACAGATGATATGGAAAATCACTTTGACCCTCAAGGACTCCTTTCCTTCTCCTGTAGAAGCCGCTTGTGCCGATGCCGACGGGAACATGGAGACTCTGGAGGCTGCAGAAACTCTCCTTAACATGGAGCCACCCAACAACATACTGGATGAAAAGCGCTTGAGTAAGATCTGTTGCATTAGAATTATTATGTCATATTTATTCTATAATCAATGTCTTTAGCTGTGACAAATTATATAAATTGTTCACTCTTTAAATCGTTTAAAACTGTATCTGCATATTCTCACACTGGTGCCTTGTGCTATGATCAGTCAAGCTATGTATTTTTGAAGGCATGTTTTCTGGTATATTTTTTTGCATTTTCCTCACTTGGTCCTTTTAAAAATGTGCCTTTAGATGAGCAAACATGACATTTACTTAGTCACCCAGCAGATATGTGTCAGTAAATTGTATCCAGAAGACCGGAACTGACTTGCTGCAGCTCATTTCCACAGTGTTTACAGCTTGTACCTGGTGTTTATGACTGTTGGTGATCAACACTAAATTGAGAAATGTTGCTGAGTCCAGTGTTTACTGGATGATTCACTCAACAATTACGTTGAATAGGGCTTTGTGGAGAAAACATGTTTTTATTTCCTGTCATTTGTAATTAGTACCAGTTTTTTATTTTTTGGGGGGTGTAGTGCAGTGGGTAAGCTGGTGCCTCGCAGCTCCTGGGCTGCTTTCCTGATAGAGGGTTGAAGCCCAGTGCAGGAGTGCGTGTGGAGTTTGCATGAGCTCCTCTGTGTTAGCCCCCCCCCCCACGAAAAAATATGCTGGAAGAAGGCAATGAAAAACCATTTCTGTTCCCCCTTGCCTTGAAAACCATGCTAGTGGTCACCCAGGAGTCTATAATGACTCAATGACACTTTTCATTCCCATTCCATTTTATTTTATTATAGCTTGAAGTGAGTAAAAAAATATATACAAAGTATTTATCTGTTACATTTATATCTAAGGTTTTTAAAGAACCTAACCCTGAAGTAGAGGAAATCTGTATTAAGTTTTGCTGACTGTGACTTTACAGTTATGAAAAAAATGATATAAAAACTGACCTTAGTTCAGGTCTGAAAGATAAGCCAGTGAATAACATTAAAATGTCTTAGGACAGCTGCCCTGTATTTTGGTCTAAGATCCTATATCCATCCATTATCATTAACCCTGTATCCTGGTCTGGACTCCTGGAACCACTGGGCAACATGCTGTGAAATTACAAGCTAGATGTACTGCCTTAACCCATAAATGAAAGCATAAACATGTGGGATTATATTATGAAACTGAGGTGTTCTGCAGAGGAATGATCTCTTTCAAGTCTGTTGAGGGTTTTCAAACCTAAATTGTGTTCATCTGTCTCCCTGCTGTACAGTTAATCTGTTTGTCTCTGGGATGGACTCTGAACTCAATTACATCTCCCTGCAACCAGAGCAGCTTGGCAGCAACAGCATTGAGGAAGAGGAGTCCACAGACAAGGTGCATCAGAAGAATCACCCCAGGCCTCCAAGGAAAAGCAAAGGTATGGAAATGATCCCTCCTATTTGGTTAGAAGACTTCAGCAGAGCAGCAGGTTTTGAAACACTTAGTGTGTTCCTCATTTTGTAAGCACCCACCCAACCACTGCGAAAATTGAGTGTCTCCTTCTGCCCTCTTTTTCCAGTTCGCAAATCGCGGGCGATGCGGCCCTGCTCCCCCATCACTAACCCCAGCCTTCCTCTGAGGAAGAAGAGTACAGAGGGCAAAGGTGAGGTTCATGTAGAAGACCTTTCCTAAAAAAAAAGAGAATCGCTCTTCCCCAAGCATTAAACAGCCACAGTTCCCCATCTAGCCAATAAATGTGAGGCTGTCTTTACTTTTTGTGCAGCAAAAGACATGCAAGTTGGAGTAAAATGAAGATTCAATATCAATGTATAGTAAAATAAAACCAAATCCTACAAATGGACACAACTGCTATTGGATGTCTTGCTACCGATCCCCAGCAGTCAGTGTGGGCAAGTTTATATTTTGGTGGTTTTGATTAATCATTGTAACTCATAAAAGTGAATTTTAGCATGAAAGTAAGTGACAATCCCACAGCACTGTTCTGTTTAACTTTGCTTTACTGACATCTACTGGCTGGCTGTGAAAATACAGGTAGTGTTCACTCCACACCAGACACAAATAAAAAAAAAAATGCATTTAAAATAAGTTGTTTTTATCTTTGAAAACTTGTGTTATATCTTTGAGGGAAACCACTGTTGTTAAATCTTGTTGTTAGCTGCCATTTGAACCACGTAAACTCTTTTCAGGCAACACCATCTACCTGTGGGAGTTTCTGCTGGCCCTGCTTCAAGACAAAAACACCTGTCCAAAATACATCAAGTGGACACAAAGAGAGAAGGGCATCTTCAAGTTGGTAGACTCCAAGGCTGTGTCTAAACTCTGGGGGAAGCACAAGAACAAGCCAGACATGAACTACGAGACCATGGGAAGAGCACTCAGGTAAGGTTCTGTCCAGAGGAGAGCTGCTCTCTCACAGTGTTCCAGGTCCTTGCTTGGCCAAAAGCCCAGAAATGGTGCTGTATCAGCTAAATCAAGGCACTTTTCAGAACTGGTAATTCAACTCTTCACCTTCATATTCATTCATTTCTATGTAATTTTCCTTTTTTGTAGTTTATACTCAGAATATTTTTTTAATGTAATTTTATTTGATTGCATATTCAGAGCTTTCTTGAAACAAGGTTATAGGACCAAACATAAGAATATAAGTAATATAAATGCATCGTCATCATTCAGGAAGGTGAATGAATAAGTTGATACGGAGTGAATTAGTAAATGTAAATAAGCAGGTAAACAAATTAGTAAAGTAAATAAGCAGGAAAGGGAAGGATAAAGGAGTGGTAGAGTAGTGCAGCGGAGAGGACTGCCACCGCACAACACTTAGGCTGGGTTCAAATCTGGGTCTGCCTGTATAATATTTGCATGTTCTTCTCTTGTCTGTGTGGGTCTCCTCCGGGTGCTCTGGTTTCCTTCCACAGTCCAAAGATGTGATTCAAGTTAATTGATCACCCTAAATTGGCCATTGAGTGGGTATTAGTGTTTGGTCACCCAACAATATACTGGAATCCTATCCAGCGTGTAGTCTTACAGCCTGGATTGCTGCTGCTTCTCACCAGGCTACATTGGATAAGGATAATAGAGGGATGGATGGGAGGGGTAAAGTGTGGTGTACAAGGTGTAATGGATACAGTCACTAGAGAGGTTATTTTGAGGTCAGGTGCTCATCCTGGCAGCCTAAGGACACGTTGATGAATTTGTTATTTTACTGTTGCTATTTTTTTGTTAGGTTTATCAGTTTCATAGGTTAATGGTGAGCTGTTAGACTCTACTGTGCTGTCAGGCCCTTGCAGCTGTTCTTTTTCCTTTTTCTAGGTATTACTACCAGCGAGGGATCCTTGCCAAGGTGGAAGGGCAGCGCCTAGTGTACCAGTTCAAGGAGATGCCCTCAGACCTTATTGTGATTGAGGATGAGGAGAACCAGGACTCTGGGTCTGGGCCAGGCCCTGGTGGGCAGCGATCTGCTCCTCATGGAAAGGGAGTTTGCCGTGGAGGATCTCGGGCTGGCCAAGGAAGGGCTGGGAAGAGGGAGTCGAGCCCAGGAGCCTTGAGGTCGGACAGTGTGCCGCAACCCAACCAGGGGGCTGCTGTTCCAGCTCCTGTGCATGCTTTAAAGTAAGACCACACACACATACACACGCACGTACACACAAAATAGTCTCCATTACACACCTAATTTACCATTTAAATGAAGATGGCCCATGCGTGTTGTATTGGCCTGAATATCAGACAATCCAGATTATAAGACTACCCCCTCTTTTTCAAACACTCATTTGTTGCAAAATGTTTCAGGAAAATTATTCGTCATTGAGCCACAACATTAAAACCAGTAATAGGTGAACTGAATAACATTGATAATTTTGTAACAATGACACCTGCCAAGGGGTGGGAGGATGCATTAGGCAGTAAGCGAGCAGTCAGTTGCTGATGTTGATGTGTTGGAAGCAGGAAAATTGGACTACCGTAAGGATCTGAGTGACTTTGACTTGGGCCAAATTGTGATGGCTGGATGACTGAGTCAGAGCATCTCCAAAACGGCAGGTCTTGTGGGGTGTTCCCGGTACGCAGTGGTTAGTACCTCCAGTATCAAAAGCGGTCCAAGGAAAGACAACCGGTGAACCGGCGACAGGGTCATGGGTGCCAAAGGCTCATTAATACATGTGGGGAGCGAAGGCTAACCCGTCTAGTCTGATCCCACAAAACAGCTGCTATAGCACAAATGGCTGAAAACCTTTATGCTGGTCATGATAGAAAGGAGTCAGAACACATAGTGTATCGCAGCTTTGCTGCGTATGGGGCTGTGTTGCTGCAGACCGGTCAGTGCCCATGCTGACCCCTGTCCACCACTGAAAGCACCTACAATGGGCACATGAGGGTCAGAACTGCACCATGAAGCAATAGAAGAAGGCAGCCTGGTCTAAGGAATTATGTGGACTGCCGAGTGCAAGTGTGTCGTTTACATGGGGAAGAGACGGCAGCAGGATGCACTGTGGGAAGAAGGAAAGCCAGCAGAAGCATTGTGATGCTCTGGGCAATGATCTGCTGGGAAACCTTGGGTCCTACCATTCATGGGGATGTTACTTCGTTTTGTACCACCTACCTAAACATTGTTGCAGACCCGTTCATGGCAATGGTATTCCATGATGGCAGTGGCCCTACCACACTGAAAAAATTGTTCAGGAATGATTTGAGGATCATGACAAAGAGTTCAAGGTGCTATCTTGGCCTCCAAATTTCCCAGATCTCAATCCGATCGAGCATCTGTGGGATGCGCTGGAAAAATAAGTCCGATCCATGGAGGCTCTGCTTCGCAACTTACAGGACTTAAAGGATCTCCTGCTAACCTCTTGATGCCAGATACCACAGGACACCTTCAGAGGACTTGTGGAGTCCATGGCTCTATGGCTCACAGCTGTTTTGCTGACACGAGAGGGACGTACGCAATATTAGGCACCTGATTTTAATGTTGTGGCTGATTGGTGTGTTTACTTACAGTTTGTAAAGTCTGTATTTATGTAAATACTTATGTACTTGTCTTTAGGAAAAAAAATTGTGTTTATTTATATTTACTGTATCTGTGTTTTTAGGACAGTCTTTATGGGCTCCCCACCTTTGAACACAGCATTCTGTAACTTTATATTTCTTGGCTGCTTGAGAGTTGTTTGACAGCCCGTCCTCCTTGATCACCATATCCTAAAATTGGTATCATAACTTCTCCTTGGCCCTTAGTTAATTTGGCTGAACATTGAGCTCCTTTTTTCCAGAAAATCTCAAGATTTCGCCATCTTTCACACTCACTCGTTCCACTTGATCATTTCTGTGGATAACTGATGCCAGGGGATAAGTGATACCGCCTACTGGTGTTATATAGGCTCTTTATAGGCCCACTCCTTGTTGCATTGTGTCTTCGTGGACTTAGAGAAAGCATATGACAGGGTACCTAGAGAGGAGCTGTGGTATTGTATGAGGAAGTCGGGGGTGCCAGAAAAGTATGTAAGAGTGGTATAGGATATGTACAAGGACAGTGTGACAGTGGTGAGGTCTGCAGTAGGAGTGACGGATGCTTTCAGGGTGGGGGTAGGATTACATCAAGGATCAGCTTTGAGTCCTTTCTTGTTTGCAATGGTAATGGACAGGTTGACAGATGAGATCAGACAGGAGTCACCGTGGACTATGATGTTTGCGGATGACATTGTGATCTGTAGTGAGAGTAGGGAGCAGGTTGAAGAGACCCTGGAGAGGTGGCGATATGCTCTAGAGAGAAGAGGAATGAAGGTCAGTAGGACTAAGACAGAATACATGTGGATAAATGAGAGGGAGGACAGAGGAATGGTGAGGATGCAGGGAATAGAGTTGGCGAAGGTGGGGGAATTTAAATACTTAGGATCAACAGTCCAGAGTAATGGGGAGTGTGGAAGAGAGGTGAAGAAGAGAGTGCAGGCAGGGTGGAGTGGGTGGAGAAGAGTGTCAGGAGTGATCTGCGACAGAAGGGTACCAGCAAGAGTGAAAGGGAAGGTCTATAAGACGGTAGTGAGACCAGCTATGCTTTATGGGTTGGAGACGGTGGCACTGACCAAAAGACAGGAGACAGAGCTGGAGGTGGCAGAGTTAAAGATGTTAAGGTTTGCATTGGGTGTGACGAGGATGGACAGGATTAGAAATGAGTATATTAGAGGGTCAGCCCAGGTTAGACGGTTTGGAGACAAAGTCAGAGAGGCGAGATTGCGTTGGTTTGGACATGTGCAGAGGAGAGATCCTGGATATATCGGGAGAAGGATGCTAGGGATGGAGCTGCCAGGCAAGAGGAAGAGAGGAAGGCCTAAGAGGAGATTTATGGATGTGGTGAAGGAGGACATGCAGGTGGTGGGGGTGACGGAGAGAGATGCAGAGGACAGGAGGAAGTGGAAGCTTTTGATCCGCTGTGGCGACCCCTAACGGGAGCGGCCGAAAGAAGAAGAAGATAGGCCCACTCCTTGAATATAAAATGACCCCATCTTTTTTTAGATGGAATTCCCAGAACAAATACCATCTTATATTGGGGCCAGTACGGTATTTGTAAATGGTATTTATTTCTGCAGCCTTACACATGTGTTCAGAGTCACCTTTGGTAATACCCGTTTCTTTTTTTTTTTAAATCACACAGCAATGCTGAAGTTTTTTATACTGCTGCACACATAGTTTTCTGCAAGATGATCATCTTCCTATGATGAAACTGGGTTTTTGCTAATTATTTTCAGTGTTTAGCCTGACGTGGTTCTAAAAACCCTTCTCTCCTGCAGTAACTTTGATCATTTTGGACAGGAACTTAAATGCATTGCTGAGATGTGGACTCAGCTGAGACATTCTGCCAAATTTTGATCTGATTGTCAAGCAGAAAAATTTTCCTACTTTTTTCTGGATAACTGACAGACTTTGATTAGTCTTTGTTCGTCCCAGTAGGTAGAAACATACAGTAGTTTAATGAATAGGCGAGTGAATTTTGTTTTTTTTTTTCCACTTTCCTTGAGAAATTAGCAAATCTTTATTTATTTCTTTTTCTATTTATATATTTATTTCAACAGTGAAGTACACAATTTTTTTATCAAGCATTTTACAAGAAGAGGGGAAATGTGGTTCATGTAGTGAAATCTCATGGTTATCAGTGCATAAATTGGGGGGGGGGGGGGACTTGCCAGAACTACACTTACTGACCTTTTGTTGTGTTTATCGGTCAGCATCAGCAAACCGATAAGTTCTGTATGAACTGCTGAATTTCTGCGGTCAACAAAAAAATGTTGTTTATTAAGGGGGGACAGTTTTCAAAGAATATAAAAGCAGCGTGAGCCGACTTGCAGCGTAGCTTAGTGCACCCTGGATATGAGGCTGTTGTGAATTATGAAAATGTATTACAGTTACAGTTTTTTGGTAGGAGAATCTGGTGAACAGGGGGCAGAAAGGAGGGCTGGGGGTTATGGAAAGTGCCAGTAGAAAAAGAAAAAGTCCCAATCTGCACAGAGTAACATGTTCAAGTGGTGCTACTACCGCCCACTTCAAGCACTGATGGTTGCCATACAGCATTCTTCAATACATAAAGCAGAGAGAGACAGAGAGAGGGGGAGAGAAAAACTGAGACACTTGTTCTTACTCGTTTCTGTGCACGCAGTGATTTAAAGCCTGCTGCTTTCTTGCTTCACACTAAATTGCTCCTGCAATATGCTGCCCAGAGCATATAATGTATTGCATTATGATGCACTTTGGTTTTGCTATTGTCTATGGGGCTGTTGTGAAATGGGCATTCTGGGAAGCCAGCCAGTGCACTAAATGAGAGCGTATCGGTTGCAAATGGGATGTTATTGGTGCTGCTAGCTGGCATGTTTCCCCGAAACACAATTAAAACTTTTTTTTGTCTTTACAGGACAATCAATGTGCCGGGTTCCATTCAGGCCACTGTTCCCATGGTGATCACATCCAGGTCGCAGGGGAGTGACACTGTGACACTGCAAACCGTGCCTTTTACCACTGTCTTGGCCAACAGTGACATCGGCCTCACACATCCGCAGAGGGTCATCCTGCAGTCGGTGCCGTCCTCCATGACGTTCCAGACGGCCCTGACGCCCACATTGTCTGACAGCCTTTCTGAGGGATCCCAGCAGCTGCTGGTTGCCAGCCTGTGTTCTCCTGACGGGGGTCTGCTCAATGCCTCGGCCCAGCCGGGTTCCCTCAATGGCCTTGCACACCTGGTGGCCCTGGATACCAATGGTCAACAATCAGGTGCTGTCATCGCCACGGTGCTAAAGGCCAGTGAGCTGGATGCTCTGCAGGTCAAGGAGGTCATGCCGGTGAAAGAGGAGGCCTTGGATTCTGAGTACCTGCAGTCACTGGTGGTCAGCAATAGAGAGGGTGGGGCAAGAGGGCATGATGAAGGCAGTGTTGAGCTACCTCAGCAGACTGTTGTGGTGGGGAGCCCCCAGGGGCCCAATCTGGATGCCACCCTGAATGTAGCTGGGGGAGGCCATGCAACAAGGGTGAACGGATCACTGCTGTCCACCAACCCCAGTGAGGGCCTCACACCTGTGGTGGAACTCGAGGTCAATGGAGATCTGGCCCTTCAGACCCAACATGACACCAAAGAGCTGGACCAGAACCTGGAACCCTTCCAGCAGGACCTCCAAGTGTTCCCCCTTTCGGCTCACCTCTCGTCTGCGCCCCACGTGGTCCTCGCTCAGGTGAAGGCTGAGTCAGTGGAAACATAAAGCTGACTCAGAGTCCACCAAAGAAATACAGATGAAGCCATGGAAGACAATCCAAATACAAATTCTCCAGTTATCAGGCGCCCTTCAGGAGGAGAAAATGTATTAAAATTGGTTCAGATGTTGGCCTTGGACATTTAACCACATAGTGCCTAAATTTGAACGTAAAGTTTTTATTTGTTCTCTTCAGTTTTCTTGATGGACCAGGCAAGTGCTCAGAGGCCTTTCCTGAACCAAGACGTACTGTCTCATTGCATCGTTGATTTGTGATGCTGAGATGCGTTTGCACCTGAAACGCAGCCCAACACCCATGTGTTGCCATGAAAATGGACATTTTTCTTTCTTCAGGATTTCAGCCATGTCTGTACAGAGCTGTTGAGTTCGATTACGGGACTGATTAAATATATTGTGCTTTTATTTTTAGTCAGTTATCTTGAAAGCTTTAAATGTGTTTATAAACAAACAATAAAAAAAATGTGTGTGTGTGTGTGTGTGTATGTATGTATATATATATATATGTATGTGTATATATATATATATGTGTGTATATATATATATATATATATATATATATATATATATAGATGGCATACAAAAGAAAAAATTGAAATAGCAAAAAGTGCTACGGATGTATTTATTTTTTAGGGAATTTGATATTATGGATACTTTTTATGACAATTTCAGGGCACATTTTATTATTTACAAATCCTTAAATAGAAATGCGGTCCATTAAAATTAAGTGAGTTTTTTAAGCATTCCATGTACTGCAGAATTTTTACGCTCCTCTTTTTATTCAGCTTCTTTTGGGGCGAGCGGAAACAAAATGTGGAAACAGTGGTGTCTTCTTACGTATTGGTACCCCCTTATTTTTTGCAAAAATATCCATCACGAATGTTTGTAGTATAAATATCTTTTTTGAAGCTTTTGGCTGACCTCACGCTCCGTTTCCTCCCATTCTTCTTCACCTGCCCATTCAGGCTTCCGTGGTCCCTCATCAGCTTCAGCTCTAGTGCCACTGAATTCCGGCGCACCGGCTGCAAAGAGAAAGGGTTCAAGCAGGGAGATGGTGATAGCCGGTCAGCAGGATCTCAGAGACGTGTGTGCGTGCGTGTGAGCAAAGTCGTATTGATCCCCAACTGCTCTTGTAGTTGCACTTGATCAGGGTTCCAATTTCAGAGAAGCATCTTGGCTTGTCTGCCCTCATCCAGGCACAGCATCCTTAGGGAAAGGGCTCACATTCCTTCATTGCCGTACCTGAAAACAAAACCATAATTTTATTATTTTTTTTTAAATGACAATCTGTCATGCATGCTTTGAGAACGTGTAATACGACTCGCACAATGTTAAAACAGTGTCATTTTTCATGCTCACAGCAGTGAGACTGCCTTCTTAAACGTGGCCCTTTGCTCAGGTGTAACAGGCTGCCGTGTCAGGTGTGCAGCCAGAGAACTGCAATCCAATCAGAACTCATGAGTCAGAGCTCCAGAATCCTCAGGGTAGCATGTGTTTGCCACCATGGCAATGCCATGGCAACCGCATCAGCATCGACAGGAGCGCAGTTGTAATGGAGGCGCGCTCTTCCTGCGTGCCCCTTCGAGTGCTGCCGGGTGTACAGTTATTTTGCTTTTGTCCCCTGTCCCCTCACTCAAGGCTGTCATGCTGTGTTCTGTAAGTGCGTTGGTCAGTCTTTTCATCCCTGCTCTGGAAATAGACTTAGATTTTATTTTTTTTTAATGAAAAAAAAACAAAATAATAAAACTGCTTTAAAATTAACCTGTGGTGAACTGTCTCTGTGACTTAATTTGCTGATCCTGAAAATTCTGGATTTTTGGTTAAACTTACTGTAGGTTTCCCCGTGTTATCTGCGCAGGGTCAGTGTTTTTAGCTCTCCATCCTCTTCAGAGCTCACATTTACTCTGGGGCTGGGCTAAATAGGGTGAAAAGAGGTACGTTTCCTGAACAGTTTTTTAAAATGGTGCATCGACTTCAAGACAGTAGGTGGCGTGGCGGTTAGGGTTGCTACCTTGGGACCTGACTTCAGGTTTAAATCCCACTTCTTGCTGTTATAACCAGGAGGAAGGTTGCTACCCTAAAATGCTTGAGTAAAGACATCATCCATCTGTATAAATGAATAAATATTTGTATGTAGACTGACCTTGTAAGGTTGCACTGCAGAAAAGCGTCAACTAGATGAATAAATATGAACGCAAAAACTGGATTTTGAGTCCAAAGTGAAAGCTGTGTGCTTTCAGAGGTTTTTCAGCTCTTTTCAAAACAGGGGGTCTTACATGGTCACAAGTGCATAACAATTTAAACAGTGCAGATTTCTGACTCCTCCGGGCTGAACGTCTGAGGTTTGTGATCTCTGGCAGCGATCGCATTACACCAGCAGGCTCTGCTGTGTACGCGGCTTTCACAGAGTCCAGCTGCACTCGTCTGTTCGGGATTCAGACAAATGCGTTGCCAAAGTCAGGTTTGCTGCGAGCCACTGAAGAAAAATTTTGCGATCTAATAAAATATAGAGCAGATGTTTCCAAATGCATCCAAGTTTGTGTAGGGTCGCAGGTGGCGTAGCGGTTAAAAATGTCATTTTTGTAGCTCGAGGACCCAAATCCCTCGATGAAGGTCCTTACGCTGAATTCACATGGTAAACTTACTCACTCACTGTACATTCATGGTAAGGCGCTTTGAAGAACGGCGTCTGTTAAACAACAGCATCGAGGGACCGAAAGTCTTACTTTAGATGGTTGTGTATTCTTCCTCTTCCAAGCCTACGTTTGGCAGCCATGTTTGGGATGCACAGACAGGGTCTCTAAAATTAACAAGAGTGAAATATTTGCTTTTGCTCTCTGTGGCCTGGCAGCATTGAAAGTGATCTCGTGATGTTCAGCAGATGGTGCTGCCTTTGCAAAGTGTCCGGCCGAACCTGTGGTAACAGGTGGGTGACAGTGATTGACAGCTGCCGAAATTTTGTGTCTGTTCAACTTTCCTTAAGTCGAACAGCTTTTAATGGACTAGGTGACCATATTAATCCGTAACAGCGAGACCCTCAGCATAGCATGGGCTGCTGGTTGTGTATGTTTAGAGCTGTCATCTTGCGGCCTAGAGGTCCTGGGTTCTTACGCGAATTCATATATTAAAAATGATCCTGCAGTATAAAAGGACAAATACCCATATGCAGCTTGCTGTAAAGATTCCGTTTCTGGGCAAAGCCTAAATAATGCATAATAACAGAATGGACCATTTTACAGAGACATTCTCTTCTGATGTTCCGGTTCATCTGAAGGATGGAAATCTGAAATTCCGAAAGTATGAATATGCTCTTTCATAAAAGGCAATGCCAGCAGGTGTTCAGGCTACCTGAGAACGTAAGCGCTCAATGGAGGTAATTATGACTCAGTTTGAACTACTTAGTCCTCCCACTCCTTCTGCTGAGGTTTTTATTGGTCTGATGAGAGCTGGGCAACCCAGCAGCAGTGCCGGACGCAACCCCGATGTTTGACCGCGCCGTCGCAACGCTCGGACTCGATAATGTTCCCTCCCCCAACACAAGGTGGCAGTAGCATCTCACTCTGCTCCGCTGTAGCTAAAGTTATATTTGCAGGTCACAGTTCAGTAAAATCGTTTCACTGCTAACAACTAATGGAAAACAACAAGTGGAAGAAGCCTAATTGTGAAGTTTTTAAATGGTTAATGAAGGCAGCCTGTTCACTTGCCCATTACCAGGGATTCGCCATCATACGAAGCCAAATGAGCTGAGCTACTTCATCCCCTCAGACTCGAGATAATTCATGCACAGGTCTGTAAGAATAATTTTTTCAATGACAAATAATGAATTGCATTTATGTCCTAATAATGAAAGAAAGATTGAACTATCCTATCAGGATAAACCGCTTGCCAGAGCACTCTTCTCTGCCGAGGACCTTTTTAATTCGCGCTGGATACTGCTGATCCAGCCGGCCCCTGCATCCGCGTGTTTTTTGGAAAATTGGCGGCGATTTGTCACGAATCCTGCAATGACGTCACCTGATGTGGAGTAACACGCTCCCAAAATAGTCCTGCAACTAACTGGGCTTTTTGTAGAAAAAACAATTTGTTAATATATTGGCAGTCGGAGCTGTGTGTGTGTGGAGCAGCTTCGGTCCGGCTAACATCTGTTGCTCTGCTTAGAAACATCCAGCAATGCCTGCTGAGGTCAGCAGGGTTCCCTTTTTGCAGGACTGGGTTTTGTGTAAAGGAAAATTCAGGAGGGAAGAATTATTGCAATACAGTGGCACGGTGGTAAGAGAGGGCCGGTCAGGCATGGGTTCGAAGCCAGTCCAGTCTGTGCAGGGTTTGCACGTTTGGCCCTGCTTGTATGGGTTTCCTCCCACAGTAACAGTCCAAAGACATGTGTTTCAAGTTCATTAGTTGCTCTAAATTGCCCTCCCAGGTCCTCCAGGTTGGGGGTGCAAGAGAAGACTGGAGTTTGGAGTTGGGGGGGATTCATTGAGGACTGTAATGAGCACTGTAGCACCATAGATTCTGCGCTCCTCAATGGAAAGTACACTTAGGAACCCCCTAAGATGCAGAAGCATACTTGTTGCACTTCCAGAAATTGAATTACGTGTTTTTGAAAGACATCAACTCTTCAGTCTTACAAGCATTAACACGTTTCACAGCTGTAACCGTCACGCGGCGCCTACGGTTGCACGACTGTGAAACGGATGTGACTTGGTACCATGTCGCTCATTCCTCTGACGCCACGACAGGCGCGGGGACGAATGTTGCTTTGTGAACTCAGTATGTACAGTAACTGCCACCTTGTAAATTGAATGACTCGCAGTGCCACAGAGATCTCAACAGGGCCTAACAGCCCTGACCTACACGATGCCGTTCTTTATGCTTCTACTACTCTGTAGTTCTTTAGCATAGCCCTCCACCCCCTTACTCCTAGACTGTTCAGCTAAACGCTTAAAGGTTGACAAACACTGCAACACTGCTGGCTAAATTCTGACACAGGACAGGAGAAGAGGCTTAAGCGATGGGGATGCAGAGCATCAGCCTACAGGGCCTCCTCCAAAGAGCAGATTGACCCTTTCTTCAGTAACTTGTGCATTTATTTGGCCCTTTCTGCTGCTCTGTATCCTTAACTGCACCAATCCAGGACAAGCACCTTAGACAAAAGGACCACAGTGGGAGCCGGGATGTGAACCCAGGTCCTTCCGTGTGCCCCAACCATCCATCTTGTGCCCAAGAGGTGAAAAGGCAAGCAAAGAGAAGAGAGCAACACAAAATGTATTTACTGTCTGAAAATATACCCTAGTGGCCCAAGAAATGATCCTGATTTTAAGATGACCTCCTCTTTTTCAACACTTAGTTTTGGAAAAAGGTTGTTGGAAAATTATAGAAAGAAAAATCATATTTTTAAGTTTTAAAGACTTTTTGGACTTGTCATCTTCGAACATGAATTTCTGTAACTTCTTGAGGGTTGTTTGAAACCTCAGCCTCATTTACCACTGTTATCGTAAAACTGGCATTCAGTTCTGGGTTCATTTGGCCTAATGTCAGCTCCTTTTTTCCAGACCATCTCATGGTTTTGCCATCTTTCACACTCGCTAGCTTCAGCTGGTCATTTCTGTGGATAATTGACGCCAGGGAAAAAGCGATGCCACCTACTGGTGTTACATAAGACCTTCACAGGCCCAGTCCTCGAATATAAGATAACTCCATCTTTTTTAGATGTAATTCCAGTAAAAAATTTCCTCTAATATTCTCGCCAATACAGTATTTCATCATCTAACATTTTTCAATGTGTTAGATTTATTAGTCTGAAGAGAAAATATACTCTTTGTTTATAAAATTTGACTCTGAAGTTAATGCACAGTATGCACATCATTTATTCATTTATTTTTATGTGGACACTGTACTGGATGTGTTTTATGCAGCTATTTTTCAATTTACATTTATACAAAAGATAAGAAGTGCCAAAGTGCTTTGAAGCCATTACTGTGATATAATTATTTTAATTTAATGTCCATCTGTATCCCTCACGATGCACAAAAGCACCGACTACAAATTGTCACAGCAGTTTGGGGCATTTATGGCAGGAACAATTGATGACATCCATTAATTGTGCCTTTGTCGAAAGGTGTGTGACAGACCATAATGCCAGAAATAAAAGACGTGTTCAAAACGCCAAGGGGGGGGGGGTGTTTTCATGGAACTTGAAAAGCGGTCTTAAAAAAATTGTGACAGAAGTAAGCGCTGGAGACAGAAAGCAGAGTAAATCTGTTTTTTTTTTCTTTTTTTTTGGAAAAAAGGAGAAGGCGAAGATTTGCTGGCAAACACACAGAGGTCAAAGGTTATGCGCTACATAAAAAATTGTAAAAAAATAATAATAATAATAAAAAAAAAAACACGACAGCATAAACATCTGAACCGAGTCCATTTCTTACGGCGTGAATCAGCAAGGACATCACAGCTTGAATTCAGTTTAATTTGCGAAAAATCAATTGGGAAATTACCAGTTGGTCAAAAATAATGTCTACGCTTCTCCTTCCTGGCGAATAAGAAGAACAAGAACAAGAAAAGTGGCTGAACAAACCCGGTGCTTAATTATAAGAGGAAGGAGAAAACAGTGTTGAGGCAAACTGATGAAATGCTCAGAAATGACATGAAACAACAGCAGAGATTTGTAGATGCTGCCACCACGTTGACGGCACAGAAGAGTTCAGCTCGACAGCAGGAGATGCAGCAGGAAAACGGTAGAAATGCTTACGATATATTGTAGCGTCGGGCGCTACGGCTAAGCACTCCTATTGGCTGGTGTCGGTATCGTGTATGTGAATAGTTAATGTCCAGCCGTGGATGGGATGTTGTACAGCGTTGTTGGGGTTCGCCCTGTTCCGGTGTGTGGGTAGAAGGGGGCTGGTGTAGCTAACCAGCTCCAGTGTGGGTGCTAAAAGAGTTGCTGTTCCATTGCCCTGCCTGGTTGCCACCCTCTCCCGATGCAGTGTTCGACAAAAGCTGTGTTATGGAAATCGGTGTGATGCTCACATTCCCCCCATCTGAGCCCAGACCAGCAATATTTTGGGCAATTTAGCAGCCTGAGGACAGGGCAGTACAAAAATATTTGCATGACCGGGATATGCAGTAGCAAAAATGAATAAATGATCCAAAGCGAGCCAGACCCAGCAAGCCCGCACTAGATGCGACCACCCCACCTCCACCTCACCACTCACCTGAACATCATTAGCTGAAGTCCTTGTCTTAACCGGGCTCAGGTGAAACCAAGAGCATGCAAGAAGGAAGGCATCGGGTGTGCGGTTAAATAATCCCATTTTAAATGATAAAAATCCAGAAAGACACATTTGTCTGTAAAATGCAGTTAAGAATACACGCAAGCTTAAATGAAAAAGAGTGCAAATCCCTGTGGGTTTTTAGCCGGACCACTTGTCTGGATACAACAGCTGCGAACGACGTCAGTCAGATGTCCGACTCGTGGACATTCGGATAAAATTCAGAAAACATCTTTTTTCTCAGAAGAGCATCAGACTGCTAATTTGGTGCTCTGTTCCCATTGTCTGCATCTCAATGAAACCTCTGTGTACATAAAGCGTACGGTGTACAGTCTGCAAACTTCCTCTCGGCTTTAATGTGCTTATGTTGTCTCCTACAGGTCTTTGCGAAATTGGTCGACCGTCTTCCTTCCTTGGTTTCTTCTGTAGATGGCTGCACGGTTTATGTTCTGGGATTCTCTCCGACTCACTTTGGCTCAGAGTGCCACTGTAACATGACTGACATTAGTGCAGATTCTTCTGTATTACCTGTGTGCCTGTGGCCCAGCTTCAGTGTGAGGTTTCTGCTCTGAAAAAGTGTGGCTCCGGGAGCTGAATTCCATCTTGGTGCTTTCCTGTTGGCAAAATTCCTACTGCTTCAACCAAATGGTGAGATACCAGGTTGTCATTCTTTCCTGTTGGAGGGTACCGTGTATAGTACAGTATTTATGTTTTTGGATGTCTTTATTGTGATTCGTGGCTGTATTTTATATACCTGACACTACGCAAATGTGTTTCACCCCAAAGCCACCTTGTGAGTGTGCAGAACAGTTAGAAAAGATACAAATACATTGGGATATGCCAAATAATCACGTACCATTCTCACAGCAGTCTGGAGCCTTTCTCTTGGTCACCAGGTGCCAGGCATGTTGTGGGGACACCAGTTCGTTGCACTGGAGCCACATGCTCAATGAGCAGGTGTCTGAAACAAGTATATTTGGACTGCGGGAGAACATGCAAGTAGACTTGAACCCAGCCCAGGCATTGTGAGATGGTAGCACTACCTACTGCCCCACCATACACATAGGACAGAACACAAGCAGGCAATGGCACTGGCCTGGAAAGGGCAGCTGTAGGTTTCCAAAGCAGACAGCCTCCTACTATTTAAATGTGGCCCAGTGGTGCATGAAGTCGGGCTGCTCCCTCACTATGACTGGCCTGTATGCGCAGGTGAACGTTTAAATCCCCCCGACATGCATTCAAAAAGCACACTTCGGTAGCCTCCTTTACCATAGAAACCACAGGTAGCTGCTCTGAACTTGGGTCACCAGCACCCACAATCACAGGGTAGAAGGTGGTGTGATGGTTAGAGCTGCTACTCTGCATGTGAAGAAACCAGGTTTAATCCCCAGCACCTGCTGCAGTACTCTTGACTTGAACAAGGTACTCACCCAGAAATGATGTGGTAAAAATCACAATACAAATTGGAAGCATTAAAAGCTGTGCTGGAGAAAAGTGTCAACCAAAAGTAAACAGAAAGGCACTTAACAAAAATTCAGTTTTGCTACAGCACAAGAAAGTGATCAAATACATCTTGGGTGTTATTGCCTTTCCGGGGTATTTTTTCCCTCAGACTCTTTTAAGCAACAACACTTTAAAAGCAGGGTGCCGGTTCTTGGTGCTTCCATTGAACTGAGCTTTGGAGGAAGTGAAAATAATGTATAACTATTCAAGTCAAAAGGATTGAAATTGCTATATTTATGGTTCCTTGCAGTCATAAATGTTGGAAGTGCTAATTCACTGCTTATTATAATTTTCTTCTCGGGTCTTCTGGAAAATCTGACTGTTTAGTGCATCTGGGCCTTAAACTTCTGTGTTTGTCAGATCCCTCCCAACGCAAGTGAGTTTATTTGCCCCCCGAGACACGTGCGGGATCTTTCCAACGTCTCTGAATCCTTTTCACGAAGCAGGCGCCGTGTAAAGCGGGGCAATACAGTCAGGTTAATTTTAATTTGGCAGTCTGGCATCTTGAGATGGAAGGGAACCTTTTTGACACTCGAGCTCTGTATTCAGAAGTGACTCCAGACTAAGTCGGGGCATTGAGCGCATTCGGGAAGTGGATGATGCTCACCGAACTCCCCAGTGAGATGCTAATCCTATCTCGTGTAGTTGCTTTCAGGTAATACTTCAAAAGGGTACTTTTAAACTCCTCCTGTATGGAGGAATTTCCAGACCCAATATAATCTGTGACAAGATACTTAATCTTCTGATGGGCATTATATATATATTTTTTTCTCTACATAAAATTATACTGTAGGGTTCAAAGGCATCAGATCATACAATTTAGAAGCTCAGCTTACCCTTTGGATTCTTCCCTCTCCGCAGTCCCCATTTTTTTTGGGGGCATTTGTTTTTTTTTGTTTTTTTTTTTTTTAAATCTCAGAGTGCTGTTCTCTGTATTTTACCGTCTGGGTTATTCAATACATTAGACACTAACCAAAGTGTCAATTATCGAGAAAAAGTCTATGTGAAATGTGGAAAATTTTCTGCTTGACGCGTCAAAATTTGGCAGAATTTCTCAGTCGAGTCCACTCCTAGTTTGTTCTCCGAGAACACTTTCTTAAAAAATTTTATTTGACTGCATATGTTGAGGTTTTTTGAAATGCGGTTATAATATTAGACATAAAAATAGACATTATAAAAAGCCTCCTCATTTTTTTTTGAAGAAGGTAGAATTTGAAAGCAAGGCAACAAGTGTGGTCACTGTGCCACCTGCTCCCTCGTGTATAGAGCTTTTCTTCTTTTTCTTAGCCGAGTATCTTGAAATGCTACCCGTTTCACATTTGTTTTTGCTGTGAATCAATAATGTGGGTAATTGAATTTAATTTAACCGCATGTGAACTGTGTGCAGGAGTGAAGCATCCATCCACCATCATTAACAGTGGAGTTCTGGCCAGGGTTATGGAGGTGTGGGGCCTAACCTGGAATCAGTGAGTGTTAGGTAATAAAATAACCCTTCAACCCCAAGGTACTTAGGGATAAAGAGGTATAATGTTAAGTTGCTTCATTGTGAGTAATTTGGATGGCAGGGGGGAATATATATATATACACACACACTGTATTATTTGACCACTATATTTGGTGCAAGAGTGATTTAGTATATACACAGGTGAGACTGCTGACAGTGAAATATATATTACAAATACATAGACAGGTAGGGAAAGAAACACGAGTAGTGTCAAAAGAAAGAACAAATCAAAGCCAAAACAAAACTGGCTAAGGTAGAGAAGACAATCCTAACTCACTAAACATGTACAAGCAGAAAAGTTTCTTCAAGATCTGATGACCCCCTTAACCACTCTACACCAACCATCCAAACCAAAAATACACAACTGGCACTCACTCACATCACAAGCGTGTTAGTGATGTTTTTACCCGTTCACCTCCTCCCGTAAGTCACAGTTAACACCAGGCTTATTCAAAAACAGGGCTGTAACAATGGTTGACAGAACATCACTCCTGCAGTTGGGTGAGGTTTGTCAAGCCAAATTGAAGCCACTGGCACAACTGCACCCGTGAATTGAAATTAAACATTTTTAATCCCAAAGAAGCAGAGAAACCACATAGAATTAATTTTGTCTACATTTTGTAAAGTTTTTTTTGTTTTGTACATTTATTACTACAGATAGACAAGTTTATTAAAAGTTCAAATATATTCAGCCTCTTCTTATGTATATGCTACCTTTTCCCATTCATAGTTCTCATGGAGTGGCATCCTTATGCTGCATTTTGGTTTTGTTAAACTCTATGTGCAAATGTAGATCATATCAGATTACTTAATACACTGGAAGTTTTGCGGGGACATGCAGGGACGAATGAGGGACATTGTTCTTATTAGCAAGTCATGACGGTACGAGCGAGGCCTCTGACACCTTTTAATTTTCTGCTCTCCACCTAATTTTAAGAATAAAACAAACATTCCTGCCCTGGTCATCTTTTGAAATGTATGCTCGGCAGGTCAGGCTTCAGACTCGGAAGCGGGTTAAATAATAAAGAGCTGTCTG